>JAAONU010000005.1:8980063-9683727 GCA_012932295.1 Cyclina sinensis
CATTTATCAAGATTCATACCACACTATATCACTTTTGTTTAATTAAACATTATACATGATAAAAATTAATAAATATCAGATTCATATCAAAGTATATCGCTTTTTTTTAATTGAATAACATTAAGGTTGGGTACAATCTATAAAACATATCAAAACCTAAGGAGACATATATACAGTGACATCACAAAGGACTGGGGCAAGTTACTAATTATAAGTTACTTAAGTAAAATAACATATACACTACTTTGATACATATACACATATAAGACAGAAATAAAAGAAACATTTGAACTGTAGTAAAACATTAAAACAGCATAAAAGCAGCAGTCATGCACAAGCGACTGATATTGCAAGCAGCAAACAAACATATATGGCTAGGTGCTCTGACTACAACATGAGCAGTAGCAACTCTCCCCATTCCAACAGCTGACAAAACTCTGAAACTGCTTGTAACTTGTCTGGTCCCTATAATGCTGGGGGAGCGAGTTCCATAGCTTGGCAGCTGTGTAACGGAAAGAGTTGATGCCATAACTTGTAGTTCTTACCTGTGGGACTTCTGCAGTGTTAGTATACCTAAAAGAATAAGAGTTACATTTTATCTTAACTAGATCATTCAAGTAAGTAGGTGTTTCTTTATTAATAAGTTTATGTTTCAATGGCAATAGATCTCAACCGCCTTATTTTTAATGAATGAAGTTTGGATTTAATAAGTAAAACATCATATGAAGAAAAATAATCATTATAGATGAAACGCAGGGCTCTTTCTTGAATTTTTTCTATTTTCTTACCTGTGGGACTTCTGCAGTGTTAGTATACCTAAAAGAATAAGAGTTACATTTTATCTTAACTAGATCATTCAAGTAAGTAGGTGTTTCTTTATTAATAATTTTATATGTTTCAATGGCAATAGATCTCAACCGCTTTATTTTTAATGAAGGAAGTTTGGATTTAATAAGTAAAACATCATATGAAGAAAAATAATCAGTGTAAATGAAACGCAGGGCTCTTTCTTGAAATTTTTTCTATTTTCTTAGTATCAACTTCACCACAACATAAGTGCCAGGTTAACGGACAGTAATTAAAATTTGATAGAATAAAGGAATGGTATATTGTCATTTTTCCAAGTTTACAAAGATGTCTACCAATTCTTTTTAATACATTTAACTGTCTGGATGCCTTTTTACAAATATTTGACACATGACTATCAAAGTTTAATTTAAAATCAATGGTTACTCCAAGAAGTTTAACTTCATCTTCACACTTTATCACTGTTTTTAGGTCTAAGTTAGAAGAGACGTTTTTCTGTTTTTGTTTTTTTTACCTATTGCTATAGCTTGAATTTTTTCAGGATTGGCCTGCATCTTGTTGTCTGAAAACCATTTGATAAGTGTCCGACTGTCTTCCTGAAGAGTATCTACAACTTTTGACATATTATAATCTGAACAAGAAAGAGTGTTGTCATATGCATAATTGTATAATTTACTTTTAGAAATTGAATAAAATATATCATTAATAAAAATATTAAAAAGCACAGGGCCAAAAATAGATCATTGTGGAACACCTTTATATAATTTTGAAAAGCTACTTTTGCAGTTTGACAACTTGACACACTGCTGTCTATTGCTAAGATAACTTTTCAACAGACAGAGTGCGTTGTCAGATAAACCATATGCTTCAAGTTTCAATACCAACAGATCATGTGGTAGACAGTCGAACGCCTTTGATAGATCCATTAAAATGGCTGCTACATATTTGTTTTCATCAAGTGCTTGCTTCCAGTCCTCAATAATTCTAAGAAGAGTTGTTTGACAACCGTATCCTGCTCTGAAAGCTGACAAAAATGGGTTAAAATGATTATTAAAGAAATTTGAAAGCTGCTCATTTATTGTTCGTTCAAAATTTTTTGAAATAGAAGGCAGTATACTAACTGGCCTATAATTACCCTTTTCTAAAGCGCTATTCTTTTTATGGAGTGGAGTTACTTGAGCACATTTTAGTTCATCAGGGAAGGTTGCAGTTGTCAAGCAGCTGTATACAATTACAGTAAGTGGACGTTGAATGTTATTGTTTTGAAATCTATTAATAGTAACAAGTAACTGATAAGTGATACAGGTAACTTTTTAAAGGATGGCAAAAACATGGCGGTTGATAAAATTGCAAAACATAGTAATTTTGTAATTACAGTTACAAAGTCATTTTTCATCAAATAATTCAATATTTTATATCTTTTAAAAGGTCTGTAAACTCATATTTTACATATTTAAAAGATAATTGTCAAAACTGTTTTCTTTTTTGTTTGTAAATGGTTAAACATAGTGCATCTGAGCTGCTAGAAAAATGCTGAAATGACAGGTATAAATTAGTTTAGTTTTCTTCTTTAAAATCAAAAATTCAAAATCTGCTTATATTTTCAAAATATGAATTTAAAGAGCTTTCAAATGATATAAGAATCTTAAAATTCGGCTGACAAAGAAAAAAGTCATCTAAAAAGTTAAAAATTCTGATGCTATCATAATGTATATAAATATTGGTTCTCTTTGCCAACCAGTAGTTCAGCTATATTTTGGTAACAGGTTCTTGTGATGTCATCAGTCAATGTGCCTATAATAACTGGTTTTGCGAGTTTGACAAGCTTACTAGAAATACCATCATAGCCTGTGGCTTTTTTTACTGTTTAGCTTGTTGATTTGCTTATCAATAAAATTTTCTTGAACATTTTCAAAAGAAAGTTTTTCATGGTAAGATCTGTTTGAAACAATATTAACAATACTTGGATGTGAGTCATCAACTGTGATACCAATATTTTGTGGTTACCAATATTTTGCGCAACATTTACAAAGAAATCATTAAAAATTTCACATACTTGTTGTTGGTCTGTTAATAAATTATTATTTTCACAGATAATAGTATCTTTATGTATATTATTTCCTTTGTTTGTTTAAAAAGGCTTAACTGTTTTCCAAAAATCTTGGGAAATGCATCCACCAGTGCATATTTCAATAAAATAGTTATTTATAGATTTTCTCTGAATTTTTGTTACTAAATTTCTCTGTTGTCTATAGAGCTCCCAGTTTTTTGAAGATTTATTTTTCATGAATTTTTTTTGAAGCATTCTTTTCTTATAGATGGCCTGTTTCAATACTTTATTCATAAAAGGGACTGTTTTTTGTTAGAGCTTTTTCTTTTTGATGGGAGCATGTTTGTCTGCCACCGATAAAAATTTACTCCTAAAATCACTATATAAAACATTAACATCTTGATTGTTTAAGTTCAATGTTGACATTTCTAAATTCAGGTCTTCTTGAAAACAGTCAGTATCAAACTTTTCGAAACTCCTATAATTATTAAATTGTTGCTGTTTAACTGGTATGCATTTTTTAAACTGTACCACAATAATGTTGTGAACATCACTTATCCCACAGTTAAAGTTGCATGTTTTTCCCATCAAAAGAGGATTGTTTGTCAAAATAACATCTAAGAGACTTGGATCAGAATTTTTTGTAAAACAGGTAGGTTCTTTTATGATATTTTCAAGTGCAAAGATATCACATACACTTATCAAAGATTAACTTTTGTTTAAATCAAGTAAATTGTAGTTTAAATCACCAATTATTACAATATGTTAATATTTTTTCATAGATTTATCTAAGGTAATACTACAGTCTTCTAAAAATATCTAATTACATAAAGAAGGGGGTTTGTATGAACCACAAATAAGCCATTTCTTTCTGTCTAGAATTACCTCTACAAAAATAGATTCAATAGATGAGAATTCAAGGTCATTCTTTCTGTCACCAGCAATGTCTGAGCGCAGGTAGGATACTATGCCTCCACCATGTTGGTTCCTGTCAGCTCGCCACATGTGGTAATTGTCGACCATGAATTCAGCGTCCGGAAAAGAGTCATCAATCTTTGTTTCTGATAAAAATAAAAGATCAACAGCATTTTGGGTTAACAGTTCTTTTATAATAAAGAATTTATTTCTTAAGCTGTTTATATTTAAACTGGCTCAGAAAAAGTCTCTTGGGTTTTTCTTTCTTAAATTGATAAATAATATTGAAAGTATTTGACTGTTCATCGTATGAGTTTTCTCCCAGTGATACATCAGATACAAAGGATAGTTCAAAAAATGAATCTGAGAAATCGCTAGTCCCCCACTTAGCTAATATATTCTAGATGACCAGGTGTCATGTGCAATGAAAAATTGCATCTGGTACCAAAGCATTGAAGTAGTCACTGGTGGCAGGCTAGTTATTACTAATAATGAGGTATAATGAGTAAAGAAAAGTAAGGTGCTTTAATATAGAACAGATATAGGATTTTAACTGCAACAGAGCATGCTTTGGATGTATTGGTTGGTTTTGCATTTGTATGTACATTCTTCATGAGCTGAAGAGTATAGAATATATTAGCTAAGTGGGGGACTAGCGATTTTGCGTACTATGACAATAATTGCAACGTGACCACCTTAAAAGCAGATTTACAAAGAAAAAAATCTTTTTATACAGAAATGAACCTTCAATAATTTAATAACGATTTCAAACTAGGACTTTGACTAGTATTACATAAACTGTTGCCTGACCGTGTGAAAAATTTGTATTCCACTAACAAAGGAGTTTCTACTTTATAAAGTTTTTGTTTAAAAACTTTTTTGAACGAAATTACAGCTTTTGACATATTTGACGTACAGTTTTAAACGCCAAAACTTCACTCAGTTTCAGTTCAGGCAATAACTTATTTAAGCATATTGCCTGAAATGACACACACACTTAAGGGAAAAATGTACAATGTACAAAATACCAAACTAACAATCACGTTAGGGCTTGAATTTAAAATCTACAAAAATAACGCGCATTTTAGGACATAATATCAAATCTGCAAAAATGAAGCACACGTCAAGGCATAAATGCAGAATCAACATAAATAACACGCACAGAGATCAAACTATCAAACAGTGGAATGTGGCCACGAGAAATCTCAACATTTATTGAAACTACTTCCATGTTCTCATCCTCGATAGCTCAACATATCCGTCAATGACACCTACCAAGCTTTGACAAAAACCTTATATCTCTTCGAACGCCATTACCAGCTTTTGAACCAGCTTCCTAGCTTTTTCGACCAACCTCCTACTGTAAACTATCATTCTATTTCTGTACATTTATTTCCTTAAGTGTGTGTCATTTCAGGCAATCCCAGTTTCCGTATAACCGTAATATATCTTGTCCGCCCATCCCGTCACTTTATACTATCCTATTAGCCTTTTCAGGGGGTATAACGTAATTTGGTTCGATAAAATTTTAAGCGAGACAGGGTCTTTCAAATAGCATTGAAAGACCCTGAGCGAGGCAAAAAGGTTCGATGCACTAAAATGGCGGATATTTACAATGTAAACAATCATCCAGGTAGATATTTTTGCATATTTCAGCGATAATTGTCAGTTTGTTGTAATTCATGTTGTGTATCATGTGAAGAGTAGATTATATTGAATTTCTTTAAAACCTACGGAGAACAGGTATCCAATTTAAAAAGTTATTGAAGGTTTATTGAAGGAAAAGTGACAGTAGTTTATGTTCCGTCGGTGACAAAATTGTTGATTTCGAACCGATATTGTTAATGTGTAATGTCTTATGAATTTGCATGCATACCTTTATATCATACTGGAACTAGATGACGTATCTTTGCGGATAGAAATTCACAGGGGAAACTCCATAGCCTAAACTTTATCGTGTACGAATGGGTGACGGTGCGATAAATTACCTGTACGCTCTATAAAAGGTTCGCAGGATTGTCAGTGTTTCGACTGTGGCCATCTTAAAAAGCTTGAAAAACTAAAGACTGTATGATCACTGTATTGTTGCTAAAACGGCGAACATCTTACATGTGCTTTCACAATCCCCTAATATGACACTTAGTATTCATCTCCAGTCAAACAATATACCCATCTTCACAGCAAGGCAGGTAACTCCGTTTAAATAAGTCTCAAGTTATGCCTTGTCTTAACAGGGGAGTAATATTAATTACACATCTTATATTCTTGATTTATTTTGCTTTAAAGCGATTTTTTTTTCATTATAAACAGCCTCCCGCTGCACCGATAGTTCACATCTTTATGCACTGATTCAGATAGAAAAGCCATATAGCTCCTTCCCATAGACGGAAGTGGGCCGCTGTATTACTGATAAAGCCATCAACCGGTAAGAGAATCTTTTACTGATTGCAATTCTGTAGTTAATTGTTTATTTCATATTATATAACTTCATTTAGGTCTGATAATATGATTTTGATCCTGCTGTTTTTTTCACCGCAATACACTTGTCTCCTTCTTGCAGAAATTTTAACTCAATTATTCCTATTTTCTATTTTGCACAAAAGACATGGACATTTTATGTCGTTTAAAATGCGAGTGGCAGTTATGAATAAACATATTGCTCTTTTGTTTCAAACAGGGCTATATTTTTTGTGTGTGGAAAATCTGCATGAAAAAGAAGGTCACATGCGCAAGTACTGGCAAGATATGCGCACGTTATGAAATTGCGAGCACTGGTCTTTCAAAAATATGAAACCTGTGTAATACAAGAGAGTGCGTGTGTAAACAGAGCTGAAAGATTCAAATCACTTCATAGTCACTTAGGAGTAGCTGCTGTAATGGTGAAATCCGTATTTATTTGATCTTAACATGGGGATATCTGTTGTCTTTGACATGCAATATCATGGGAAAAAAACTCTTTCTGAGATATTGAGTGAAGCTAGCTATGAGATGGAATTGGTGCTAGATTGGAATTCTAAGCCAGCTTTGTTGGGTATTCGACACGAAAAAACCGAATACCCGATTGAGATCGAATTCTAGAACACTCTTAGTGCTGTTTACCTATTCATTCATTGATGACTTCAACATCTGCTTCCTGAAACGAGATAATAGAACATTGCTTTTTTTTTAAAGAAATAAATCGTTGTATTAATGTCATGGTGATAAATATTTATCTAGGTCAAACGTAATGAAAGTCAGTGGAAAAAATATTTCTAACTGATGTATATGATATATTCACCTCCCTTACTTGTTTGAAAAAAAAAACGTAAGTGTCGTTGATTTTGTGATATCATCTCTTAGTTGTGCTTAAGTAAATTTAAATACAAAAAAAAAATTAAGAGTGATGATTTGTTCCTCAGCAGCTGAAAGACACTCATATGATAGTTTTATATCGCTATAGTTACCATTATAGTTTGTATGGTTATTTCTAGTGTACACTTTAATTGAATTTTTAACATCTTTTTTAAAACAAAACTTAAAATACAATGAAATATCATATCTGAAGCCGAAATGCAAGGGATATATCCTAAAAGTAAGGCATGATATTCATCATATGTATTGTACTGGTTTATTCTTTTTAGAATTAAAAAAATGTTTATGTAAAAGGACGTATTATCAAAAATGTCTCCATAGGGCACATAATTATGCACTATGAATGAGTTCATTCATAAAAATCGCTATTCCCTGAGAATTGCACAACAACAACTGTTGCTGTTTATATTGACAGTGCACAGCTGTGAGTGAAGTGGGATTAATTAAGCTACAGTATGATCATTAAAAATATTTGATTTTTTTGAGTATTTTGGATTATTTTATACTTTTAAATTTGATTTAAGAAAAGCATGGTTAAAATGCCACAGATGGAGAGAAAATTTACTAAAAAATTAAATTACTCATTTCAAATAATGTATGTGACGTATATAAGAACATATGAGAATACATGTATTTGGTTGTTAGTTTCTTTTTAAAAATTGCATAAGACAATTGTATGAAATTTCGAATTCGCCATAAATCGCCTTTGTTTGTTTGTTTTTTTTTCTTCTTAGACCTAATTACCCTTTAGGTAATCTTTACGGATATCAACAGAAGTAGTCGAAAACGTATATTTGGTAGCTGAATTTTAGAAACTGCATAAATCACCTAAAACAGGCGGTGTCATAATAACATGGTTTTGAAACAGCACTTCATAACTTTCCGTTTCGCTGTTTAGAGTATAGGCTATTGACTTCCAGTACCATTCTATAAACGGATTATTTGGGAAAAAAATCAAAGCTTGACGCGTCGACCAATGAAACCGCATCATTTATCAGATAATTGCCTCAGAATGTGTATCAGTATACTTTCATATTTGAAATATGGATGACGTAATGAACATTAGTGCTGTTTTTGTGAACAGGACGAGTGGGAACTTAACGTTCAGTGGAAATAATGAGAATATTTATAACATCAGTCTTTTTTCACATTTTATTAATGTAGCAATATCTCTGTTGACTGTTACAATTAACAGCACTGTTCTATATTTTATCAGAATTTATCGCACGAAGATTCCAGATGTTATATTTAAGCAGATTTTGTGTCTAAGTGTAACAGACTTGCTCGCTGGACTGGCACCGTTATCATTCTGTTTCACAATGTTGAGAACAGTACAAACGAATAACATTGCGTGTTTGATGATACTTTCAGTGTTCAGTTTTGCGCAGTTTGCAGTTCTTTTGAATTTATGTTCTTTGTCTGTGAGAAGGTGGATTGTCCTACGAAATATAAGACAGCCTACACTTCAGGCGAAGCAGCGTGTGCAATCAGCAATGCTTTACCTATTGTGTCCATGGCTGATAAGCTTCCTGTTCCATTTGGTGGCAGTGATATTAAGATTAAATTTGTCTGGACCTTCTGTTATAAATGGATGTGTTTCTCCAAAACTCTTCGATAGTCGAATGAAGTTGATTTCTTTCTTATGTATGTATATGAGCGTCTTATTTCTGATGACTTTGTTTTATATATGTTCAATGGCTGAACTTAGGCAATTAGAGAAATCAAAGACACGTAACAACAATAAACAAGGCCACGGGCATCGCTTCCAACGCCAGGCATTTAAAAATTTATTTGTCGTTTTGATTTTAGCAAATGTCTCATCTTTACCGCTCATAGTGTGGCTTTTGTTAACAACTATTGGGATGCACAGTGATCCACAGATAATGTTTCTTTTGATTCAACTCCAAGCGCTAAACTCATTAATCAATCCTATACTTTACAGTATGCAGATAAATGAAATCCGAAGCGCTGTGAGGGACTTTATTGCATCTTTTCTATGTTGATACTGGACATGTTTAGCAAAACCAAATACATAAGACGACACAGGAAATTATGTCAAAGGCAGGCCGTTTGTTTGATAAGGATTTGAAAATGAAACACAGATAACGCTTTCCGAACTTATCGCAATCCGTCATTTATCTTTACAGTTCAAATATTTGATTGTCACCATTTTTCATAGAAACTTGAGATTCTTACAGGATTTTATGATTGATGGATTAATTTTCAGAATTTTAAAGGAGCATCTCTTTACCTGAATAAATTAGTTCACTTACGGTACTGTTGCTGAGATGGATGGAAAAATAATTCTGCTTGGAGTTTAGTATTTTCAAACAATACATTTCACAAAATATATCGTGTAATATCGTGTAATTTTGATATTAAATTTTTAAACAGACAAACATGTGTTCTGTATATATTGAAGGCCCCAATATTTACATTGATATTTTATTTTTAATGTTTGCGACTCAAATATCATTTTCCGACAACAATAATGTAATTAAATGTGGGTTGACTTTGGTGGGAATATAATATATAATATATATGTTTACACCTGTGAAATATAGTGGCTACTCTAAATTAATATAATAGTACTATATACCAACTTTGTGAATTTTGTGTATTGACATCATGTCAAACTCTTAAGCCCAAAAATAGTTATCTGTTTATTATAACAACAGATAAAAGATATCGGACATATGAAGGTAAGTTAAAATTTGCCAAGGGTGAACACTCTGTGGGGTGAAATGGCCAAAATAAAGCGCTTTATTATATGACCTATAACTAGACGCGATCCCATTGGTTCAAAGTGCAGTCGGCGAAGCCTCGGTCAATATAACATTTGGCCGGTGAATATCACATCATTGTATAATATCCGTAAAATTTTCTGTCTGTTATTTGTGGTTGAAATTTTATTTTTTTAATTAATTGACGTTTAGGTACCGTTTTGACCCAGTGAAGCTTTAAGTTGTTTTTGAAAGGTTGAGATTGCCCTTACCACCCACGGGTTTGTATTGCATCAGTATTGAACAAATAATCTATTTAGGACGGGTTAGCTATTATCAGATGTTTAACTGACCTATAGCAATACTATTTAAGTACAACTGTACTTAGAAAATTCATGAATCGATGTTTCAGCATGAAAGACTACAGTATGCTAAACAATGCACAATGGTGCAGTTGCTTCTGGCTTATCAGTATAGGACAAAGCTTTGCTAACAAGACCAGATAAAAAGTTGTCTTAATAACGAATCGGTCTTTTTGGCGAACTGTTTTTGTCTTAAGTTTCAGACTTTGGTTCCTTAAAACTGCTGATTTTTTCGCAGGATTTTGAAATGACCAAAGTGGTCTTAGTGGATCTTTACTACATACGAATAAACACGCAGTTAGCACAAACGGTGACGCGGCTTACACTAAAGCAATATTTAAAGTATATGTAGATATTAGTTCTCAATCGTTTTGAAGAGGGATAAAGGAAAGATTAACAAGTTTCCAGGTTCCCTTCTAATGGGTGGTAAGCGCCAGCAAATAAATACAATTTGTCGGATCAATGTATCGACAGTTTCCCAATATGATGACGTTGTGGCCAAAAAATTCTTTAAAATATTTGTACATGGCGTACATGTATTATGTTATGTATCACATTACTTAGTTTTTGAAGTGGTACATGTGAAAGTAATACCTGTCTAGGTTATGTATCATCCCAGCCACAAGTGGCCGGTTTCTCAAAACTTTAACAGTCTGTTAAACTAACAGTCGGTTAAATTTTGAGTCAGTTTTCTAAGAAATTGACTCACTATTTCAAGAAAGTATCTCCATGCAAAAAGACATAACTGAGAGATTTTTTTTTAAATAAAAAAAGAAATTTGAATAAGATATTTGAAAAAAATTAAGTTATTTTGGGTCAAAATTTAACCGACCGTCAGTTTAACAGACCGTCAATATTTTGAGCAACCGGTCCCAGGATGGGTACAAAAACAATATACGAGTATTTAGAACTTATGTTTGTCTCATGACGTCATAAAACATTTATTTAACACTTATTTATAAATGTGTTTCTCTTTAAATACTAAAAGTTGCAATTTCAAGAAAATACTGTCAACTGAGTATTAAGAAAAGGGAAAAAAGCCTCGAATTAGTGGTCAACCTTTCAGAATTCATTTCCAAAGTATATTTGAAATGTTAATCTCCATTCGTGCATTGTTTTAAACATGACCAAAATCGAAATTGGCAAATTCACCGAGGAATCAATTACCTCTGACTGACATAGGATTTATAGGAACAGAACAGAACATAGGAATTAGAGGAATCTGAATAATCAGGTTTCTTTCAATAACAACCTTTCTCACACAAAAATCTAAGACTAGCCAATTTTCCATTAAATTCGTTAGAGTCAGGTGTCACACAAACTCTAATTATTAAGTTTTTCAACAGTCTCTTACAATATGATATTAAGTTTATTAACAGAATTTCACTATTGCCCTAAACGACTTTAAGAAAGTCATAGAGTCTTGTTTCTGTTTCATATTGAAGTTCTTTACATACTCAAAATCTAGATTTTTTTCTTTCGTGTTTTACTAAAGAATCTTCCTACTTAACATATCAGATTTGAACATATTGTAGATATGCAAAGAGTTACATGTATGACAATGTAAATTTTTGCTACCGTGGTCTTTCTATGAAATTAACTTACATACTGACCCATTGTAATGAATGTTTAAAAATTAAAAGCTATTTCTTAACACTAAGTTCATCACATTTCACGGAGCTAAAAGTCTCTTAAATTACGGTGATTATTTCACCTCAGGTCAATAGTGACCTGAACGACTTTTAGAAAGCCCACGAAGTCTTTTAAGTATACACTATTCAACGAAATTATTTTATATATTTCGCCAATCAATAAATATCTTAACCGGCACTAGGTAATCTGTTGATAGCCCCTTTGTCACAAGCAAGTAACAATATTAATGGTAATGAAATAAAAGCAAAAAATCGAAAATCACTAAGTACGGAAAACATAGTTTGGTTTTGATGTTGTTGAAGGCTTTTATAAAAACGCATTATCCTAATAACTGGATTAAAAGATTTATCACCGTGAAATCTTTAAACCAATCCAAGATATAAGTTGAATGATTTGGCTCAAGAAAGTATTGAGGACACTTTTTTCGAACAAGTATCATCCTCAGCCAAGCAACAGCTATTCAGAGTTGGAAAAAAATAATGAGATGTGAATACAAAAATCGCCGAGCGTTGGTCAAATAGAAACGGTATGCAGACAAGTTCAACAGCTTTGTTGAGTTTTAAGACTTGCAAAATGTATAAAATAAATACATATTATAATGAACAAACAAGTTGCAACAGTAGACAGGCTTACAGATCATCTGACAAGGCCTATCGCGGTGTATCGGAAAAACTACAAATTTTGCGGAATGATAAATTCTACTTTACAAGTAACGACTAGTTTAACTAGTTCTTCGGTAGTGTTGGCATTAGTTTCTGCCATTCCAATACTACCAATTCTAGGGACAGTTCCGCCTGTTGTAAACTTTCTGCTAAACAAATTAAAAATTGAAGAAAGGAAAAATATCTAAAAAATGCACCATCATAGAATAAAACAAATATTAACCCAGGCCCGTATTGCAGACTTAGAATGTGTTGAAGAGAACAAAGTCATATCTGACGCTTTTGCCAAACTGTTAAAACTTCAGAAAGAAAACGATTTCTTTGTGCTTTTAGAAATGTAAATGAAGTATAATCATAACCCTATGCGTAAGTATCTATTCCGATTTCAGCAATATATCTTTTATTATCAAAACATGATAACAATATTTTATCAATTGAATCCGTCTTAAATGTTTTTTGATTGCATATATTATTTTTGTTTTTGATCTTTATCAAATAAAGTGTCGCGGTTATCATTGATTATTATTTGCTTTTTAACCACAGACTTTGTTATATCTTTACATTTCATTGTTCCAATGTTTTGCAGTAAAGAGTATTCCTACATTTTATTTCGAAGTCCTATAAATTCTGTGATTAGAACCCCAATGTTTTACATTTGAACTTTGGTGTTATTCTTATCTTCGATATGAGGATCGTTTAACTTTTTCATAAAATGCTTCTTTATGGGGTATATTTGGTTCTTTGAGTTTGCCAAAAGAGTCCCTATATTCGTACGGATATTTTGTTTGTTTTGTTCTAAGGAGATTGTATTCACTGCTGAATTCTATTTTGGTATACTCCAAGGCTTCGTCGGGAAAATTGTTAGCTAAATTGGATAAACTCTGACTCATAAAATGAAAGCTGGCAATAAAAACCAAATTATTAAATATAATTGTCATGTATTTTTCCATGTTGTTTGGGTATGACGTTAACATCAACATTAAATTTCCCAATATGTCATAATAAAATGTGAATCGTATCCACGTAGGTTGTAGAATATTTCTGGAACCTGATTTGTTAATCTTAAATTCAGATTACATTTGAAATGTGTGGCTCCTCTTTATTTGCTTGTAAGATGACAATAATTTTATACATTTTGCATTGATTCGACAAAGCTCTTTGTATTGTTCGGTTTGTTGCTTGGTGAATGTAAAACCGCCAAGGCAAATTTGACACCTTTTTGCTTTGTTAAGAATATTTTTCGTCTTCTGATGTAAAACTCATCTGTTTATTAAAATGTTTATTTGCTGTTTTAAGACTATATTGTTCTTCTCTTAACATTTCTTCATTAAATTTATATGCAGCGTTAGGACCTCGGTTTTGGAAAAAAGTGTCATCATAACAACATACAACTTTGTAATCATTACCACAATCAATATGATTTTGCTTAAGTATATGTTCTTTATATTTAGATATTCTGTGTGGGTGTTTTGACGCACGAAACACATCCTCTAAATGACACCATCTAATACTTTCGTTATCTTTTGAATTCTTTATATTATTAATTGTTGCTTTATTTTTAGATATCCGTTTGGGTGTTTCTATAAAGGATGACCCTTTTAATGGGATGTATTTTGTTAAAGTAAGTTCGTGTTTGTCGGCAGGTTTAACTACCCATTCTGATCCTTCCGATATTCATTCAAAAATTCTGTTGTTAAGAAGCTTTTCATATATGCTTAAGATTGTTCCTTTTAACTCATACATGTATTTGTTAATTATAACTTGTGCTTTTGATTTAAAATACGTTCTTGTCTCAAACTGGTCATTCTTTTCAAATGTTATTGTAACAGTAATGTTCACTTTGATTCCTTCTTTAATTTTTACTGTTCGTTTAAAAAAAGAAAACAAAATTCGTTTGTTGTTTTATTTAAATGGACATGGCGGAAATACTACCGGAATACTACGTTCAACCACTGTTTATATTTTTTAGAAAATATTTTTTATTGAAATATATAAAACACGTAAGACATATATATAAATATATATGATATTGATATTTTAAAGTTTGTTGTTTAAAATATGGCTGCGATGGATTGGGGGATCTTTTGAGTCCCTAATCTGTTGGTGTATATATATATCAAAAATATTAATTAAAAAAGTGGACTTGAACGAACATTTTATATTCTGCCCGGGTAGTTAAACAGTACTGAAATTGTAATATATATTCAAAAGTACTGTCAGAAATAAATTATTAGATTTGAAGTATGTTAAAAAAATGATAAAATGTTGTTCAGTTTACAGGTATTGCATTGTTATAAACATTATCTAATCGTATAAAATATTTGGTGTAATAAAACAAATAAAACATAGGATTAGGGTCCTCATGCAAGTTTAACAACTTTATAAGGGCCCCCAGATTCGCTTCGGACCATATAAAGTTCAAACTTTGACAGTCCAGTCGATAAACTTGTATACGGACCTAATCGTATGCTTTATTGTTAAACGAATAACATTTCTTTGAGTTAATGGATAAACGTTTAAATTTGTAAAAAGTAGTCAAGATTAACAGCTTCCTGACATTTTCGGGAGATTGCCCCTCTGTCATGTACAAAAAAATCCAAACTAAAATTAAGAAATTAAAAGCAAAACCTGAAAATCAGTTATTCAAAATCACATAAAGATATTTTTATCAAAGTCACAAAAACATAAGTCTACCTAAGACCAAATTGTAACCACACCTTGCACAAAAAGTTAAGAAAAAATTGTCACAAAACATTTTGTTTGCAGCTGTTGACATTTGGAAATCTGAAAGTACTTAAAAGAGTCGATTCTTTTAAATCTGAAAATAGGCATAAAAATCCAAAAATCTCTTCCACTCAAAATATAATTATCCTCTTAATCAAGATAGAAAAAAAAATCACATGAAACAAGAGAACCGCTTAAAATTAAACAAAACCAAACCAAGTCCGTGAGGAATTCTATACTAATTCAAACGAAAACGTAACAACAGAAAACATACTATACCTTGAAACATACAGGCATAGTTTAATAAATCTGAACAACTAACTAAAATTTATTTAACACAAGGGCCTTTGAGCTTTGAGTGCTGCCAAAAGCTTTCAAATAAAATGGTTTGAAGACTTAATTTGTCGTTCTCATCAGATCACCAACAAATTTGATCACATCAAAGATTTTAGAAACGACCTACTTAAGGTCTTAAATGCGCTTTACTTTGCGTCTCAAATAAGACCTTTGTGTACACTTCACCACATTGATTATCTGAAAAGAAGTAACTGAACTTCTGACTATTTATCTGCTTGATTCTATTGTATCTGCTACCGCCAGAGTCAGTACTGGTGTGAACGTAGCACAAAATGGATATTCTGAATGACGAAAGTGTTGAATCCGAAAACAGTACTAGTGAGAACTTTACACTTAGTGCACCTACAGAGCGTATTTACAGCATCAGTTCTGTTTCACATATCACAAATGTGATTATATCTATGCTTACATTAATTCTTAACATCGGAGTTTTACATTTTATAAGAATTAATCGAAACAAAATTCCAAATGTGATTTTCAAGCAGATTTTTTGTCTAAGTGTAACAGACATATTTGCCGGTCTGGCGCCGTTATCATTCTGTTTAACATTGAATGAAACAATTCAAACAAGTGAAAATGCGTGTTTAACGATACTTTCAGTGTATAGTTTTGCTCAGTTTGCAGTTCTTTTGAATTTATGTTCTTTGTCTGTGAGGAGATGGATTGTCATACGAAAAGTTACACAACCAAGGTCGAAAACCAACCAATGCCTGCAGTCAACAGGACTTTTTATACTTGGTCCATGGCTAATAAGTTTTGTTTTTCATGTTTTAGCTATGATTTTTAGACTTAAGTTTTCTGGACCTTCTGTTATTAATGGATGCGTTTCACCAAAGCTCTTTGACAATCATAAAAAACTCATATCGTTCATATGTGTGTATTTTGCAGCCTTATTTTTGATGTCAGTGATGTGTGTTCTCTCAATGGTGGACCTTAAGAATTTAGAGAAATCAAACATACACAATTTCCAGGGACATGGACAACTCATGCAAAGACAGGCGTTCAAAAATCTATTCGTTGTTTTGATTTTTGCAAATATCACATCTTTTCCACTTATATTTTGGCTTCTGCTTATAAATCTAAACATATATAATGATCCTCAGATAATGTTTGTGTTGATTCAACTTCAATCGTTAAACTCATTAATCAATCCAATATTGTACAGTATACAGGTCAGTGAAATTCGAAGCGCAATAAAGGAGTGTATAACTTCTGTTTTGCACGTTTTGCACTGATTTTTTTATAGTATCAAAAGGACAACAGAATATTCTCTGCAAGATACGCTTTTATGTCACGGAAACGACGTTGAAGAACATGGCAGGATCCGATGTTAATCGAGACTAATGAGAGTCGTTTTGTAAATAATAAATTCTCAACGAAATACTTGTGTGCTATCAGGTGAACAAACGTTTTATAATCACGGGACCAGGGATTGTAAATTTTCCAGAGAATTGCACAATTTCATATTTTACTAAGTTATTCGGTTGTTGGTTACTAGCAGATGTGAAATGACCATTTTTGCTGTTTTGAATGCCTCTTAAGGTTTCAGTATTCACTAAATGTTTTTTGATACATTGTTTATAAGCATGCCCTTTTCACTGATTCAGATACAGTATATAAATATCATATGGCTTTGAGTGGGACAGTACAGATTATCAACCTGAGGAGAATACTGTCACTCGAGGCGAAGCCGATACCACAATCGGGAAATCTGAAAATCTTAATTTAGCAACGGTGGTGACAGTAAAAGCTGTCGCAGTGGTGATAGTAAAAACTGTCGCTTGAAGTAACAGTGTATTTCGGCTGACAGTTTATTTCGGCTGACAGTGTATTTCGGCTGACAGTTTATTTCGGCTGACAGTGTATTTTGGCAAACGGTGTATTTCGGCTGACAGTGTATTTCGGCTGACAGTGTATTTCTCTGTCTCTTGCTAGTAGCAGTATGAATACTTACTGGTCGGCCTATGGGAATTTAAAATGGGTGATAAAATTGAGGTATAATAAAATATATTCTCGACTAATGATTGACATCGTTTACACCACGTAAGGATTGATCCATGAAGTAATTACATCTTTGTCGACTGGGTAAATGGAAGCCCTAATTTATCCCTTCATCTTTGTTAAATATTAAGGAAAGAGTGAAATTTGATCATACATTATGAACTTGTTTTTACCTTAGGTATGAAGTGTGTAACGGAAACAACGGAATAAGTTATTAGAGCAATATACTTCTGCTTATTTTAGATTTTTTTTTATCAACATGGCGAAAAGAAACAAAATAATATTCGAATATTTTTGTCAAGTTTTCTAAAAAAATATATATATTTTTCATCGTTGTACGCGCGTGTTTGTGTTTGGATCGGCATGTCTACATGTCCACGAAAACAAGTCTCGGCGTGGGCAGTATTTTTCATTGTATCGATACTGATTGGTCCACGAACGCTTATCATAAGTTTTAAGATATTTATACTTAAAGCATTTTTGGAATCAGATATTTTATTTTATCCTGTTTATTCTGAGCAGAAAAATTAGTTTGTTGTTGTTGCTGTTATTGTTGTTTTTCCTGTTGATGTTTGCATCAATGCTTTTATTGTTTGAGAATTGTAAGAATGGGAAATTCTATCTTAAGTTGACGAGATGAATATTCAAGCCAAATCATTCATGTGTTGCTGATTATGTTACTTGTCGCTGTCTTCTGGCTGGCGGTCTCGAACATTTGGACTAGATTATCTATTTCGGACATGTACAATTTCAGCTAGTTAATTATTCACCGATTGTTAAATACTGCTATTTATCTATTCATTTTCTGTAATATTTACTGTGGTAATTTTACTTTAAATTATGTTAACTTATGCAGTATTTTATATGGCTATTAGTCACTTTTATCTATTATAATTCTGTATGAATGACCATACAAAGGTTTATAAATGATTTATTATAATTTTCATTATAAACATGAACGTATGAGGCTAAAATCAATCAATCAATCAATACATCAATCAATCAATATATCAATCAATCATTCAATTCATCAAGAAAGAAAGAAAGAAAGAAAGAAGTCAGACAGACAGACAGACAGACAGAAAGAAAGAAAGAAAGAAGTCAGACAGACAGACAGACAGACAGACAGACAGACAAAGGGAGAGATAAACAGACACGAATGAATAAATGAATAACTCTGTATTTAGAGACGTTGATTTACTTACAGGAGGGCCTTTAGGGTGAGAAATGTTCATTGTATTAATTATAGAAATGATTAAAAACGGTCACAAATCAAATAAAATATCTCTGAACATTGGAACAATTCGTTAGTAATTAGATTTGAAGACTTTTTTATTTGCTACGTTTAATTTACCTACAGAAAGCATATAAATAATTGTTCTTATTATGTAAGTTTTAATGTAACTAAGTAATTCAGACAGCTATTATTCGATTTATTTCGTTTAACATACTGTTTATCAAGTGATAATGGTTTAAAAAGAAAAGGCCATAAGCTTTAGGAAAAAGGAAATTGAAAACTGTTTCCTTCATTTAAAAGATACTTTTACTAGAATTTATCCTGACATGTGGTCTTATAGACAAAATGTCTTGCGTGTATTTTATTTCTTACTTCAGACAATTCCATCTCATCAAAGTACAAGCTTTCATAGCACATAAAATACACAATGACTGTTGTATCACATAATAAAAAGTGCCTTGCCACTTGTACTTGAGTAATATAAGATTCTAGTGTAAAAAACCATCACAGACTGACCCGTACTTAAAATGTCTTGTGTGTCAACGTTATTCTCACTGTTGAAAAAGAATATTTTTCCTGATTTAGTTTTCAGGTATTGTTTTTACAATGATAGGCTAAAACAATTCATAATCAACGGTCAAATTGTTCAAATATACATTTCTTTTGCTTCATTCTACATCTGTCTTTTTTTTAATTCTTGTTCAGTTGTTTTTCTTTTTGCGTAGAATTTCGTTTAATAAATTCCCAGTCGTTTTTTTTCTCGTTACGACTTGCTGATCACGATTTTTCACAATTTTCAGTTTGCTAAGGACGAATAAACATCGTTTAATGACGTACTTGAAAATAAACGTATTGGTTGGAAACATTATTACATAATGACTAAAAGTATTATTGCGTAACAACTAGAAGCATTATTACGTAATGGGCAGGAGCATTATATCTTACTGACTGGAAGTATTACAAAGTAATGACTAGAAGCATCATAACCTAATGGCTGGAAGCATTATAATGTAATTAACGGAAGCATTACAACGTAATTCATGGAAGCATGATTACGTAATGGCTGGAAACATTATAAAGTGATAACTGCAAACGATATGACGTAATGGCTGGAAGCAGTATTAATGACTGGAAGCATTATAACGTAATAAACAGAAACATTATAACGTAATTCCTGGAAGCATGAATACGTAATGGCTGGAAGCATTATAAAGTGATGACTGCAAACAATATGACGTAATAGCTGGATACAGTATTAATGACTGGAAGCATAATAACGTAATTCATGGAAGGATGATTACATAATGGTTATGGCTGAAAGCATTATAAAATGATGACTGCACACAATATGACATTATGGCTGGACGCAGTATCAATGGCTGGAAGCATTATAAAGTGATGACTGCAAATAATATGGCGTAATAGCTAAAAGCAGTATTAAGTGATTACTGGAAGCATTTTAACGTAATTTCTGGTAATATTATAACGTTAATCATTGAAGCATAGCATCACAATGGTAGGAAGCATTATTACGATATGGATCGAATTTTTATCACGAAGAGACCGGGTCATTATTACGTATTGACTGGAAGCATTTAGTACCGATGACTAAAGAATTCACGAAGACCGTGATTACTTTTCACTTTTTACTTGCAGCTTATTATTTCGACCAGCTTGCCTGTTTAAAGAAAGAAAGTTACTCAAGTTGTCTGTGTGTTAGGGTTTCTACTTTGGTATTTCTAACTTGTTTAAGCTGATACCTTTGCACGCAAGAAAACCAATGACGAGTTCAAGTTTCAATAGACTTTGACAGGACAGATCAAAAACACTTAACTAACTTCTGTTCCTTTTAGTTATTCGAAGGTTCTTTTACATATATATATTTTATATCTATATTCATTTCACTTTTTTTTTTAATTTGCAAAGTAATCTTAAGCTGATGCAAAGAAATCTTTTAAATTCAAATCTATATCAGATAAGGAATTTCAGATGATTTAGGCTTATCGTAGGGATGTCGTTTCATCAAAAATCCCTGGTTTTAATTAATTGCTACTAAGTCATCGCTTCCGTTTTCGAAAATATGTTTAAAATGCATTATCTTTAACAAGGTGTTGTTGAAAAGCCTGACTCTTCCCTTTAAGGTAACATTAGTCTCCAGAGTGATATTAATTCAATTCACATGAAATTGTGTAAATCTTATGCGTGAAAATGGTTCAAGCGAAGGCTCGCTCTGTCTTAATTAAGGTTTTGTTCTAAACATTAAAAACAACAACAACAACAAATAGAAAAAAAACATTGAGGTCTTATTTGCACGAATATTCGGCATAAATAATGTATTTTATTCATTTGCAGTACCGCAGTTCATTTTGTTAAGATGAATAGTTCTAGATATTTCAAACAGTTGTTACGTGCGGGAGGAGTGGGGGGGGGGGGGGGGGGCAATATGATACCACCTTATTTAAAAATCAATATGCACCAGGTAGAGGTATCAGGTACTTAACTGGGTAACAAAGGATTAAAAGTAGGCCACAGGCTCTGATCAAAAAGTAATATGTCAATATTCTTGAGACTGTTTTTGTCGAATGATCTCTGTCTCAAACTTGAAAATATATTTCATTTAATCCATTAAATAAAAAAGTACATCTCATTAAAAGAAAGGAAAGTTTATTATTGATCCGGAATTCTTTTAGTTTTTAAAATGGACACTTATTTTCAGGATATCAATAATGGCCTTCTTTTTTATTTAAAAAATTCAGTACACCAGTGGCAAGCAGAGTTCAAGGATTGATTTGTTTACTTCACTGTCATCAATAACTAACCCTTACGGCGATAATCATTTAATAGCCTAATAACATGTCATGTTAATCGCCCTATTGTGAAAAGCTTATAGTGTCTTTGATGCAGGTGAGTCCAAAAGAAATATCGAGAACCATTAACAAAGCAGTTTCGTTTAATCTTAGATCGTTTAATTACATTTCATAGAAAATAAGTATTTCACTCTAAAGATTAACCTTTTCTTTGAAGTTAACTTGAAGTTAATCCATTGGTTAGCCTAGCATAATGTCTCCGACTGAGAAACACGTTAACAATAAATAAAAATGTGAACATTTACGATACGCACAAAAGTCTTTTGTAATGTGCGATTTTGGCGCACAATGTTTGTTGTGTACGTTTTTGAAGAAAACTTATCCGGAAATCATTTAGTTTTATGAAGATTAAAAAATAAACTTTTTACATCTATCTGTAATTACAAACATTGATTAGCCAGGAAATTACGAGACGAGTTGGGTGTTGCAATTCACATTCCTGCTAAATCTTGTGTCCTTCTAACTGTTCACTCTTCTCGCTTCAGAGCAGCATTGAAATCCTTTCAGCACTTAAACATTCCTTGCGTAATTCTGAATGTTGTCAATTGTTGACACACTCATATAAAATCAGCTAATAATATGTTTGTGTGTTTCTGGCAGATCTGATGTAATATTACAAGTTATTGTCTATCGTCAAATGCGAAAATAAAAACTATAACTGTTAAGAAAGTTATGTACAAAAGGTGTCCACCAATGACGTCACTTCCGCAAGTTCTTGCATACTCGTCGGAATAACAAATTTCGGATGTTGTTGGGTCAATTGGAATATTCAGCGCTCTTTGTGTGTTACCTGTGGTAAAAACGAGTGTGAACGTATGTAATCTTTTGCAATCGAGTTTAAAATTTGTGCCACATTTCATATTTATTAAACATTTCTTTTCTTCAATTATGCTTATTGTACTTAATTAAAAATGTAGTGGCTTTCAGTTTGCAAGCTTAGAAATGAATTGTGAAGTTCACTTAATCTACGCTTTATCAAAGACACTAGCATATTTACCTGATCATTCATTAAAGATTTGTTCTCAGACAAGAAATAACAAATATGAAGATATTACTGGTTGATGGAATATTTAGGCTATATATTCTGAACAGATCACGTGAATACTGATATCAGCATATTAACTTAATCACCTATTGACATGTTTTCAGGAAAGATATTAAACATATAAACAATGACACAATTTTGTTGATATTCGTCTAATCAGTCATTGAAAAACCGCATCCAATTTATCTTAAAACAGGTAATTTTAAACGCTGTTTGTAAATGTTCCTTACTTGCTATTGAAAAATAGACAGCTTCACTTAGACTTCCGTTTCCGGCTCGACTGTATCCCAGTACTCTGAGAACATAGACTGTGTTTTGTTGTAACCCCTCTACGACAGCTTCATTCGTCTTAGATACTTCCGTATCTGTTGCTGTTCGGATATCTTCTTGTATTTTCCAAACTCGCAACTATGCGAAATAAATAATGGATTTAGCTATAGCATTAATTTGAAAAAAAAAAACTGTGCTAATCACAATGTCTTAAAAGTCTCATTTAAATGAAGATATACGTCTAGTTGAAAACTTATACTGGTGTATATTATAATTATATTTTAACGTTTCATTGATAACTTCATTTCCAAGCTATATACGAAAGTTTGTGTGGCAAAAGCGGGTAAATGCGCAAAGGAACTCCAAATTCTATGTTGTCGAGTGATCAAGCTAAGGAAAATGTCATTTTTACTCAAATATAAGTTTCAGTACTCGGTTGAATTTACCTACAATCACAAAGAGATCTTTGTCTGTACTTACAACATAACCCTCCAACGACTCCTCCCCAGGATATGTACCAACACCTCGCCATTTCACTATCACACTATTTGGGCCTCTCTGGTGAACAGACACGTGCGTGGGGTGATCATGTAATGCTGGAAGAGAAATTAATGTTAAAGCCCTTTAAGAAACAACTATTTCATGAATAAATTTAAAAAAATAAGAATTAATGAAACGAGTGTGACTGTTATTGATTATATAAGTCCCGATATCCATTATTTATGAATATTTGGAATGAAAGAACATACCGTCTGCTTCTATTCTGAAATGCTTTTCATATTTAGGTATGGCGGGAGGTCTTAATTAAATATCACGGGCATAAAATGTTTGTGAGGTTTGGAATTTGTCTTTGCTATTCAACGTCCATTGTAGATACCGGTAGTATATTTAAAAAGAAAATATCAATTGATAAAAGATAAAATAATTGATCAAATAAGTAAATAAGTTGACAGTAAAATGAATGAATGAATGAATGAATGAATGAATTGACTTTGTTAAATAACTATCAACTGTCGACTGTGCAAAATAATAAATCACTAACTGCTTGACAACGAAGCAAACAAGTTAGAGAAGTGTATTCAAAGGTATTTCTAAACTCACGGTCATTTGCCGTCTCTGCTCTCCGCCACTCTCCCTTCGGTCCGAACCCAGCGCCATTAAAAACCTGAACACGCGCAAAATATTCCATGTTGGGGATTAAACCTATCAGTTGGGCGTGGTCAGTCTGTCCATAAACATCCTTTATCAATATCTCATTCAACACAGGGTCCGGCTCCGAGCTAAACGGATCATCGTCGTGTAGATTTGCGTAGTAATGTATCTGAAAACGTGGAACATAAATAAATATAAAAATAAACAATAAAAAGAAATAATGTCGTTGAGAAAATGTCTTTTCAAAGAGCCGATTAACATTGAACACGTAATGTTCAGCGTTTTTAAGAAGTAGAAAGAAAGTCTACTGTAGTAGTAATGTCCAAAAGAAGAAAAAAGGCCAAAGAACTTCAGTACCTATTTACAAATATATACTGGCGATTAAGATATTAGCGCATCGTCGGTGACCCCCGGTACATATTCCGCACAACTACATTATGTACCGTGGGATGATTGACTGCTGATTATTCATTTTCATGAATTTTTATTAGCAAAGGGATGCAACTCTTCGTCGAATGAGATGCCGCATTACAAATAGACACTCTTCAGTGTGGAGAGTAGGCATAATGACAAGTTACTTAAAATAGACGTATTTCCCAGGATTTAAACATAGGCGCGGAAGTCAAATTGTAACAAGTAATTTCATTGGCTGAGATTCCACAAGGGAAATCTTACTGAAACCAATGAAAGTAGGTAATGAATTATTCATGAGTACGAAATTTTACCAGCCAATTGTCCCACGGTAGATAAATAGAGTGAAACGGAATGGATCGAACGTGGGTTTCCGACGATGATATTAGCGGCAAGCACTCCAAATTTGTAAAAAAAATCGATGTTGCAAAGCTGGACAAAGAGAAAAGAGAACAAAACACACCCACGGCATGCCAGTGCCGTGAAAATGGCCCAACATTCAGTACTATAGGAATATAATAAGACGAAACACCAGCTAGGCTGTCAGAATGTGTAGTTTGATAGCCTCTTTCATCTAAAAGAGGTATATTTAAAAAGCTCACTCTACAATGCAAACTACTGGTAAAATATGTCTATTCTATGTTCATAGTAAAACCTTTACCCTATATCCAGCGACACGCCCTTTAACACTCTCCCTGGTGTCGGGCACGGGTTCCCAAAATACTATGACGCTTGTAGAGTTAAATGTCTCAATATCTCGAGACATCGGAACGTTATTTGGCACTGTAATAAATACATCGTTCGTTAGGCTAAAAAAAATTAATGTTTTGTTTCTCAGGCCCCGCCGCATACATTTTAGAACGCCCGCTTCGATTTTCAATCGTTGGCAAAAAAAAATTTATTTATTAAAACGTCTTTTTACTATTCCCGGTGTGGCAAGAAGTACCGCGGTAAACGGTTTGTTTACGTTAATAGCAATCGTAACAACTCTGCCTTTTCCGACAACTTCGTATAAAGACCTCGTATGTAAGTATTATGAATACACCAAATGGTAATTCGCCTCGGCTTTATTAAATATAAACAAACATGGCAGAACTCAAGCAGTTTCTGTCTTATGCATTAGAAAAAAAATGAAAATAAATGTTAATTCAAAGTATAAACAGATAGAGGTATTAAGAAATCTTTTCAGTTCAGCAGACACCACCTGTATTATAAAATAGTCCAATATGGCGCCTACAACATTATTTCCGAGGTGACTTATTGAAGTCGCCCGAGTTATTCCGAATGTGTTAATAGTGGTGCGCAACCTTAGCTCAATAGGTAGAGCCCTAGATTACTCGGTCGTTGGTTCGACCCCAGGGCAGGGCAAAATTTCTCCGTGACAATTGTTCCCAGACATTGTGTCTTATGTTCATTTGTCTCTCACCGCTGATTCAGAGTAGATCATGTGGGAACAGTAGTCAGTCACTTGCGGAGAAATTGGCAATTACTGGTTAAGTGGACTGACCGCTGAGATATAACATATGTTGAAATCGGCGTTAAACCCCAAACAAACAAATATATGCGTCTCAATAACTTCGATCGAGCGAGTGTTTACGACACATTGATTCAAGTACGGCCACGTTTTTGGTTTTTTCTACAAAATTGCGACAAATAGGTAAAAATAAAGCTTGTAAAACAAATTTTATTTTCAGAACAATATTCCATGCTTTTGTCAATGCCTTTCTCTTGACGTAATTTTAACAGATTAAGACTAATTTTCGTGTGTTTAGACTGTCTTAAATTAGGATTTTATTATTCATGTATCAAATAAGTACATGTAGAAATACATTCTTACTGAAAAGTTTATTGTGTTTTTTTTTCACATGACATGTTATTTCTGTTTAGAAAAAAGTTCTAGCAAGTAAAAGTGCATATTATAAAGTATTTTAATGCAACAGAGACTGATGAGCAGTTAAAGTAAAATATGATTTGATTTTATTGAATGCTCTCAGTAGAGCTTTTAGGTTAATACTCTGCAACACATTAAACACCATCTTAATACAGATGGTAATTTCAACATATCCAGTGCCATTGATCATTAAAACTGTTTTTATATGAATTTTTGGGGATATGAAACCTCATATTAAGTGCAAAATCATGAATAAAAACAAAATGAGGGTATAAAAAAAAATTCCGCCCTCCCTCATATAATTTTAATAAAAATGGCCTGAGAAACTAAACATTAATTTTTTTTAGCCTTACTTGTCAAATAAGTACTAAGGCTAAAAAAAATTAATGTTTAGTTTCTCAGGCCATTTTTATTAAAATTATATGAGGGAGGGCGGAATTTTTTTTTATACCCTCATTTTGTTTTTATTCATGATTTTGCACTTAATATGAGGTTTCATATCCCCAAAAATACATATAAAAACAGTTTTAATGATCAATGGCACTGGATATGTTGAAATTACCATCTGTATTAAGATGGTGTTTAATGTGTTGCAGAGTATTAACCTAAAAGCTCTACTGAGAGCATTCAATAAAATCAAATCATATTTTACTTTAACTGCTCATCAGTCTCTGTTGCATTAAAATACTTTATAATATGCACTTTTACTTGCTAGAACTTTTTTCTAAACAGAAATAACATGTCATGTGAAAAAAAAACACAATAAACTTTTCAGTAAGAATGTATTTCTACATGTACTTATTTGATACATGAATAATAAAATCCTAATTTAAGACAGTCTAAACACACGAAAATTAGTCTTAATCTGTTAAAATTACGTCAAGAGAAAGGCATTGACAAAAGCATGGAATATTGTTCTGAAAATAAAATTTGTTTTACAAGCTTTATTTTTACCTATTTGTCGCAATTTTGTAGAAAAAACCAAAAACGTGGCCGTACTTGAATCAATGTGTCGTAAACACTCGCTCGATCGAAGTTATTGAGACGCATATATTTGTTTGTTTGGGGTTTAACGCCGATTTCAACATATGTTATATCTCAGCGGTCAGTCCACTTAACCAGTAATTGCCAATTTCTCCGCAAGTGACTGACTACTGTTCCCACATGATCTACCCTGAATCAGCGGTGAGAGACAAATGAACATAAGACACAATGTCTGGGAACAATTGTCACGGAGAAATTTTGCCCTGCCCTGGGGTCGAACCAACGACCGAGTAATCTAGGGCTCTACCTATTGAGCTAAGGTTGCGCACCACTATTAACACATTCGGAATAACTCGGGCGACTTCAATAAGTCACCTCGGAAATAATGTTGTAGGCGCCATATTGGACTATTTTATAATACAGATGGTGTCTGCTGAACTGAAAAGATTTCTTAATACCTCTATCTGTTTATACTTTGAATTAACATTTATTTTCAATTTTCTAATGCATAAGACAGAAACTGCTTGAGTTCTGCCATGTTTGTTTATATTTAATAAAGCCGAGGCGAATTACCATTTGGTGTATTCATAATACTTACATACGAGGTCTTTATACGAAGTTGTCGGAAAAGGCAGAGTTGTTACGATTGCTATTAACGTAAACAAACCGTTTACCGCGGTACTTCTTGCCACACCGGGAATAGTAAAAAGACGTTTTAATAAATAAATTTTTTTTTGCCAACGATTGAAAATCGAAGCGGGCGTTCTAAAATGTATGCGGCGGGGCCTGAGAAACAAAACATTAATTTTTTTTAGCCTAATCAAGAGAGATTTAGTAAAATTGTGATTATAGTTATCGAGCGTGCATCAATCTCCCTCAAGAAAACACGCATACTACGAGCTTCTATAAACCTCTCTCGAGACACCAAACATAACTGAATCACTAACTCGAGGGCTCATCACTCGAGCTGTTTCGATAATTAATCCTGATATACTTATTTTATTCGTACCTTAAAAAGGGATCTTGCTGGACGTTACTGATTTTATTTGTTCTTATAGTGTAAAACACATTTTCCTTTAGATATATTTTTAAAAATGTGAAATATCACTTCCTTTACTTCCTTTACAAAAGTTCATGCTCCTAGGTGTGAAAATATGCAAAAGTCAAACAATTTCACTGGGGTTATTTCATTGAATACTTAAAAACACTTTTTTATGACTTTGACGCGACATTAAAAATGCTTCATCTTAAAACTATACATGAAACGTCAGACGTTGGAAATAATTATTTCCTGTCCGCTGATTACTTACTCCCTTCCGCTGAATAAATGACTTGTTCCGTTGAGTTTGGACCATGACCTTTGTCATTGTGCGCTGCGACCTTGACCCTGTATTGTAGATAGTAGTTGTCTGTCCCTACTGTAACAACGTATTTTCCCTCTTTAAGGGCAAGGTCATCGTTTCCTATTTCCTTCGATGAAAGTGTAGAAAATATCGATGAATAAAAGCTTTTAATAATTTCCAAACTTAGAAAATTCCACCGGAACTGACATGACCTGACTTCACCGGAATAATATTATTGACAATTGAAATACTCTCCAAATTTGTTCGTGTTTTCAGACGTTTACAATTCTTAAAACAGTGCCGTAGTTTGGTTTTGAATTCTGGCACAAATATTTTGAAAGGTACTATGTATTACGCGACTTTCATCAATATAAAATGGAGAAAAATTACCAGTTTCCAGTCTCTGGTGTCTTCAAGTCTCTTCCAGTATATATAGTACCTAAGGTTGGGACCACAGTGTTCTGACCGATCCAAAATCTGAAGTAAAATATGGTATAATTTGACATATTTGAAATAATTAGAAACCCTTTTCTTTATTACAGATGCAAGTAAAAATCACACACTTATATAATTTACACAAATATCAATATATATTTTTATTTGAATATATAAAACAAGGAATATTAGATCAATACCATCAAACTTGGTATTCAGAGAATGGAGAACTAAGCATTCATTTTTTTATTGAACCTTATCTTGTCCAGAAAGATGTTTTAAGATTGCTCTGAGCAGATTTCGTCTACGTTCACATGATCTTGAAACTGAAGGGTGGGTGGGAGATATCATACTATTGCAAGGACAGAAAGGATGTGTAAATTTTGTAGTTTTGGATTTGTTGAAAATGAGTACCATTTTTTTCAAACTTGCCCGAAGTATCTTGATTTACGACAAAAATATTTGCAACCATACTATTATACATGGCCAGCACTGCAAAAGTTTGATAACTTAATGTCTCAAAACAAGAAAGAGAGTGTAAATTTGTCAAATATCTGTACTTTGCCAGTATGAGAAGAACAGAACTAGAACAATAATTTAATTTTAAAGAATTCGTTTTCCTTCATCGTAACAATTAAAGTTTCCTTGTTTAAAGCAATGGAACCAGTGCTGGTAATTTTCATGTTTTATAACTAAATGTATATTACTTTATGCTGAATAAAGTGTGTGTTGTGTGTTAGTTGTGTTGTTGTATATACCTATATTTTGTACACACTGGAAATCGTTTTTTCTCCTTCACAACAACACCAGTGTCTTTTTTTGCTTCAAACATATGCAAATATGCTTGTACACTTACTATTCCATAACACGAATATGTGACACTCTACAAAGAATAATATATAAGGAATAATACCCCCTCCGCCCCTCCCCCCACAAAAAAAAGGGAAAAGAAAAAAGGACCACCATGACTAATGACTAATTCGATACCAGATTACTTCATACTAATAACTATACTGATTAAAAAAATAATAATGACAAAAAAGATTTTTTTTTCCTTAACCGCTAATCAATCTTTGCATTTTTTTGTAGTTGGCAAGATGTGATCATATCATTTTAAACACCCTTTTTCCATGTTGGTGTACTAGAATTCGACGGCTCTTGACATATTATTGAAAATTTCATTTTTACGCTTATTTAAATGGTGCCTTCGTTCAATGGCTAATTTGTCGAATTTTAATTCACACGACCATTCAAACAACTTGCCTTTTATCTGAGTTAAGGTAATTCTTAATGACAGTTCTTTTGATGCTAAATTATCGTTTAATGTATTTGCATATTTCTTTGTCGAAACCATAGATAAGCTAACACCCAACTTATGTTTCAAGAAGGTTATAAAAGCTTTAGATGCAAGAAATGCTAAAACATGAAAGAAATTAATAAAAGAAGAGAAAATATAAGAATATTTCAAGAAAATTACACGTAGAGACATAAAAGCAGGATGAAAAGTTTGACACAAAAATCAAATCTGTTGTTAATATTGAGCTGACAAATTTAATGCATTGATGCATAACTGAAGTCTATTTTTATTCTGTGGTTCTAAGTTAGTAATATTTTTTTACATTTTGTTTAATTCGTAGAACTACTTTCAAAAACGTTCTTCCTAAAAATAAGATCTAAGCTATTGGTACCAACTTCTCTGACAGTCATCTACTGCCGCCCGACAACAGTGCAGGGATTTGTGTCTAAGGACTCAGTCACATAGTCACATTAAAAAGGCCTGACAGTTTATTGTTAAGTTTTCCTATGTACGGTGAGTGTTTTGCATACTGAACAGGAAAACAAAACTGTTTTTATGAGTAAAAGCGAAAAAGGTCAGTTATAAACACTTACGTCCCATGTGATTGTTAATGTTCCAACTTTGCCACCCCCGCCTGTAACGTTCCTAGGGGCTATAATCGGGGCCGTTTGTCCTATTTTCACATAAACTGTAGTAGAAAGGGAAAGGTTATTTTAAAAGGATAGTTATGAATAGTAGAGTGATTTGGTTTTAGAAAAAAATAAGTCTATCATGTGCTGTGAACATCTTAGCCAATTTGTCGCCTATATCTTAGCCAATGTGCCTACGACATTTTAGCCGGTCTGCCGCAACCATCTTAGCCAATTTATTGCTGACATCCTAGCCGATTAGGAGATATACATGAAGCATACATGATCGAGTTTAAATAATGTAATTTAGATATTTATAAAATTTTAAATGACATATTAATCGACTGTATTATGATTGCAGTTGTAGAAAACGCAATTGATTATTCATCTACACCAGGTTTTAAAGGCAATGCTACATTGGGTGCAAACACTTTTTAAGCAGATTGAGGCCTATAATAAAACATTTATAATCTAAAAAATAATACATTTATTTCCGTTTTATTATTGTTCATTCCTTCCATATTAAAAAAAAAACTTTTAATTATCATAGCTTGTGCAAAACTATGCGTACCTGACGGTTTACTCGCCTCCTTGCCTCTGCCAAAGGTGTTAATGGCTCGAATCCGGAACCTGTAACTTGTGTTAGGTATAAGGTTCTGAACGATAACAGAACGCTGGTCGGTACGTTTACCTTGATTGGTAGCCTCCGTTATAGAGACGAACTCGGGAATGTCTTAAAAAAGAAAGGCATGACACAACATATATAGGTTTGTAAAGCACTAAGCTAGTACCAACGGATGTTTTCAAATCATGACCAATTTTTCTACTGAAATTTAATATTAAAGTAAACGTTACTTTGCTTTAAATTAAACCAGAAGAACAGGAAGTGGAATTATCTACATCCGACACAAATACTACCATTTTTTCACATACAAAGTTTCTGTCAGATTTTCCGTATAACGCCTATCTGTAATTGGTCGAATTGTAGAAAACTGAGAAAAAGTTTCTCTTGTTCTATCCTGCATACATCCACTGCCTATAACAGATGATGAGGACAAATAGTATCAGTCATAAATTAAAAATGTTTACCTGACGCCACAACTGTCCATACATTTGGATGATAATCAGTTTCGGCTTCAATATCATAACTGGTGATAGGACCGCCATGATGAATTTCTGACGTCACTGACCACGTCAGTCTTACAGATCGTGAAGTAACTGAGTCAGTGTCGGGATAAACACCAGCCGGTGCTCCCGGGGGTCCTGTAATTAAGCTTAACACTATTCTATTCCGAAAATGAGCATTTACACCATATGTTATTAACAAGACAACAAGGACCGAGTAGAAAGTCCAAAGCTTACTTTTTAAACACGTGCACTAAGTTATATCAACGTCAAACACCTTTTCTTTGGGCAATTAATAGAAGACAAAAGCAGCTAATGTATTTTTTGGGGGGTTACTTAATTGTCAAGAAAGAAAAAGTTTCTTACAGCTGAAACTGTTACTGTACGAGCGAGCTCAGACAAATATCGCCATGTGTCCAAGATAACAAAAAATTAAGTATCAACATTTCTTTGATTACATCTAGGACTAATAGTTTTTCTTTAAAGCAAGATCTCTTTTATTCTTATTTGAAAGAAATCTTTCATAAACTTCTTTAGTTCCTTTGTGTACATCTTAGATCATTGGTAGGTTAATATCTGTCCTGAAAATGGGAACACTGCAAGCTCCCAAAATCAATCGTAACAACTTTAGGAGGTCTTAAATACCAGTGTTATCTTTCCTTTTTTGCATATATTCAGCATTTCTTTCAATATGTAAAACACAATACCATGAACTTCCAATCTCGCAGTCCTCTTCACTGACTGAAGGGTTGTTACGGCGACACATTCGTAAAGTCCAGAGTTCTTGTACTGTGCGTTGGTGATATACAAACCGTCAAGACCGTTACGTCGACCCTTGTAGTTGAAAAAAAGGAGGTAAAATAGCATGTCTTCTCTGAATTTTGAAAATTATTTGCCTATGGCTATTGGATTTTTTCAGTAGAATAGCTACATTTTGTCTTCAACCAGTAAAGAAGAAAAGAGTAAATGGTTATTTTTAAAAGTCGTCTAAACAGAAGAGGAAATCTTAGCATGTGCAAACTGGAACGATAAATTACGAGATAATTTCAAATATTTTTTTCTTTGTCAACAGTCACTTATGAATGGCAGAAATATTTGAAAAAAAAACAATACTGGTAAAAAATAAATATTGTTGTGAGAGAAAAAAAAAACAAATAAATAAAATCTGTCTTTAACTGCCACCAATTTTTCTTCATCTTCGTAAATTTAATTATACTGTTAAATTAGTCAAACTTGTTTGAGAATTATAGTTTATAATTGAATTTGCAGACAGACTGATGTTTTTACACAAAATACATACGTTGACATATTCTGGGGACAGGTGATAATTGATTTCCTTTCCGTTGAATTTCCAGACATACGTCAGATCATAGCTCCTTCCAAACGCGGCTTGACAAAACATAAACGCTGTCTTGTTCACTTGAACAACACTAGGGGTCGGCGCTTGTAGGATTACTATCCCCTCTGCATGTAAAAGCAATTTCACCATTTTACACATGACAAATCGATCAACACAAGGATGAAAAATAGCTGTTCATTTTATTTGTTGCATATGATAAGAAAACGATAATACTGATACTACTGAAAATATATTGAATTCTTAATAAATTACGTATTAAATGTGGTCGACAGAGAATTATGCGTTTTTAGAGGAATAGCTGATTTGTTTCATCGCACAGTTACATAATTATGAAATATTTGTGAAGCATGTAGTTTCAAATGAAATGATGTTTTCAGGTTAATAAAAATAACTATGCTTGTACTGACATGTTTTAAAGCTGAATGCGTACCCATAACACTAAGTCGAGTAGAGTTAACCGCTTCTCCAAAAGTATTGGTGGCTTTGCACGTGTAAACACCAGCGTCACTGTACTGGATGTCCGTCAACACAAGCCCAAAACCAAGATCCATTCCAACACGACCATTCATATCTCCCTTAAAAAGACCTAAACTTGCTCCGTTCTTCAACCAGTCCACCTGAAAGATATGTCTACCAGTAACCTCATATAAAGTCAACACAGTATTACAACTATTTTCTTTACATATTTACAAAAATATTACAAGCTGAATAAAAAACGTAGTTCTTAGCGCCCCGAGCAGCACCTTGTCAAATATTTCGCTCATGTGCTTTTGGTGGAAAATGCAGCAACAGAGAGAATTAAAACCACATTTGCAGGATTTTCAACTGTTAAGACAACGGTCAGAAAATATGAATACAAATAGATAACTTTTTACTTTACGTGAAACTTATATACCAAAAGTTCTGTATGGGTTCTAGTATATCGATAAAATTATTCATGGAAAGCCACTGTTAAATTCATGTTTGGTATCTTGCTTGTTTAGCAAGTGAGTACGGCGGGAAAACATAGGTAGACGCAAAAATGATTACAAATATTTACGAATGGTGCCTAAAGTATATATTTCCTTCTTTTTAAATGTTGATTAAAGATACCGCGCATAAAAGACCACTAACCTCTGGTAAAGGCGCCCCCTCCACGCCACATGGGATAGTAATGTTACCAGACAGTGGTGCTAGCATTGAGTCAGCCATGGGATTCCGTTTGAAGTTAGGAATGAACGCTAAAAAGAATTAAAATAGATCCCATTTCGGTGAATTTTTACATTTAAAATTTGTTTGATAAGAAATAAACTTTTCAAAACACTTTTTTTCTTTTCAATGACTAGGTGTTGATAAAATGGACACTTATTTTTTATACGAATCAAACATTTTGTTACACCCTGTAAAAAAATCTAGTTCCTATTTCAGAAAAATACATAGAAAATGAAAATTATTTAAAATTTCAACAATTCGATGACAGAAGCTCTTAAAGAATAACGGTTTTAATACGTACACAGAACCTTAAGCTGTCCTGTACTAAAAGAAGTGCCATGTTGATTCGTTGCCGCGCATTGATACATTCCTTCGTCTCGTTCCTTGGTTACTTGAACTATTTTCAGGACATTTCCCACCACTTCTATTTGACCGGGTATATTTTTAAGTAGGACACCGTTTTTGTACCAACTGTACGTCGCAGACGGTCGAGCCACCGCCTTGCAATTCCACGTGATGGTCATTCCAGGGTCAGCAAACATATTTCCGATAGGGTAGGGGAAATAAGGTTTTGCTATAAAAATAAGGTTTTACGTTAAGTTTCTTCCGTTAAAAACGCTTTCAGAATAAGATTAAATTCGTTCACTTGAGATAACCGTTAAATGGTATTTAAAACAATCCGCAGTGAATAAAACTGTTTGGTAAGTCAAAACCACAATCTCGAAATCACATGATTGTTCTAAACCATCTTCTTTTTCAATGAAAAAGGTCTGCTTTGTATTTGTTTTATCATGAGATCGTGTGAGTCATTTAAGTCATATATTCTCTTTTATATTCCCCCACCCCGAATATTACTATAACAGCCCTGTTTCTAGCCAAAGAATGCCATTTGAAATTCTCACATTAAATACGTGCATTGTGTTCAATCAATCTACCAGAAGCAAGTCAGCTTTACTTACCTTCCATTGATAAGATGACGACCTTTGAAGCCGAAGCACCCGTGTTTCTTTCGCATGTGCAAATGTAGTTCCCATCTGCTTCAAGCGGGGCGTTTTCGATCGTCAAAACCCGATTGAGGGCAGAAAGTTTTGTGCCGGGCACAAATGGTCGGCCATCTTCTCTTCGCCACGAGTAATACAGTGGGTGCCTTAAAACATATGCACATACGGAAATAGGTTATGTGATTGAAGTTTTGTTTTATATACTTGTTCTTAGCAAAATAATCAGACATTTTAAGAAACTGAAAGTCTTTTTGCATATTTTGGCTAAGTAGACAGCACTTAGCTTTTTTCGTTTGAATAATTTACATTTTGTTTTATTCTTGACTTTTTAATTTTTTTTTTCTCGTTTAATTTATTTATCGATCTGAAGATATCAACATAAACTTGGACAGCAAACCATCGGCTGGAACTTCAAACATAAACGTATGTATATGTTAACTTACGTCCCATATGCTATACATTCCATCCTGATTGTATTTCCTCTCAAGGTTGGGCTCGGGAACACGTGAGTATACAGAATGGGACCATAGTTATTGTCAGAGGCTTTTAAAAGAATAAAAAGTATCGGTCAGTGTTAGAGATGAAAACATTATCAGATATCAGTCGTAAATATCATGACGTCATTTCCTGTACAGTTTCAACACTAGACAAAAGAAGAAAGCAATCGTATTTTCATTTTCTTTTCTTTCCTTTTTTTTGCTAAACACATACATATACACATAATAAACAACAAAAGTAAATAATGACTAAGATTTCTCATGCAGTTGAACGTATAGTTCAATGTCTTGGAGTTAAGACGGTCAAGAAAGATGAGTATAGGCAGATATTTATCATGCAAGCTCTTACCGTTTTTTTTTTATGAATTAATACCATTTAAGGTACGAGCAGTTGAACGAATAAAGTTAAAAAGTTGAGATTGTCAGCAGGACGTTTTCGTAGATCTACGTTAATCAAAATATTATCAGTCAACTGCTATTCTGAGATAGGTTACTGGCAATTATTTGAAGCAAATACATCTGACCTCAGGTCATTTACATATCAGTACAGCGTAAATTATCTGAATGCGGAAAATTCCATATTTTCCCAAGTATTTCTTGGCTCCAAACGGTATATCTGTAGGAATATAAGCACTAACATCTCCTTTAAAGTAAGAAATAGCCTACAGTCCCCCCAAAAGTGTTTTAACAAAGAGGCTACACTGGGGCATTTTTCACCAGTTACCAACTTACTTGTGTCCTCTAGCAAGAGTAATAGAATCCCTCTATTGCTCCTGACAAGGGTGTTGCCTCTTCCTAATTTGGCATCGTCCGTGCCTACGAGCGTGATGAGACAAAAATACCGCTTCCCGGCATCAGTGGGCTGTACCTCTGAGACGTACAGGGCACCAGACCACGATACAAACATGTTGTCGTTTCCCGGCCAAACGAATATATTGGTTGCCTGATTCTTGAACCATGCAAAATTTACTCCTGTGAAATAAAAGGCTGTATAGAAAGTTGGCGTGGAATAATAAAATAATAATGAAATCGACTTGAAAAAAAAAAAACTGGTGAACGTCTCAGTTTTAACATCATGATAAAACAAAATGATGACTGTAATTAATAAATCAATCATTTATTTTTCTTCGATAAGGAAGCAAGTTCTTGCAATTTATAATAATCCCTGTCGATGACTGCTTCCTGGGTTCAAACCAGACCTCGCGCCGAAAGCGTTGAATGCGGAAAGTCACTCTTGACTCTCACTCCTGGTGACCTTTCGACAGGGAGTATGGCTCTCTAACCCCTCGACCACTGCTCCTCTTCAATTCTAATTATTTTAAATTGTGTTTGTACAAAGTGTTACTTTTTTCTATTTGTGGTCACAGTTAAGGTATTTTCTAAGTTCCAATTATGTATGAAGGACATATTTGAAATTTAATAACAGCTGAGAAATAAAATGCAAGTTAAACACATTGATATTACTTGGTGAATAGGACGGCGTCTCACAATTCATCTTGGTCCCTTTGAAAGATTCTGCGTACAGTGGTTCTGGCTCGACGTTTGATATGTGTCCCAAATCTGTAAACATGTTAATCTTGTTAGTCAAATGTTTCCTCAACTTATAGCATTTGTGTACAAGTCCATTTTAAAACAGCATGACAAACTCAGAGAAGTTCTTATAATCTTTTGGAAAATAATAGCATTTTTTTTAAACATTTTTTTTTTTGTATCAAAGATTAGATGTACAGGAGTGCAGTATACTTGATTCGTATATGGTTATTGCCCCTTGTATTAACATTTGACGGGAGTCAATGGGGTAGTACTGGGACCATTCATCAGAATTCGGTAGCGGCTACAAACAAATATTTGAATATAGGTCAAAATCATTGCAGATCTTATAAAACCGATCCTTAATATATTTCCGGTTTTAAAAATGATTTCTATTTTTCATTTAGAAAATATACACATACATCCGAAAAGAATTTTGGCTTGGTTACTAAGCACTGATCCAATGATATTTTCTGCTTTACAATGGTACGTGTCCAAGTCCTTGTTACTTTGTGCGCCTTCTACTGTGAACTTGCCGCCAGTGATGGTATACCGATTGTCGAATGCTGACGTCACTTCCGTTTTGTTAACAAAGTCAGAACCCCTGAACCATTTATACGTTGGGTAGGGGTTTGCTGTTGCAATACATTCAAGATCAACGACCTCAACTCCTTCAAACACCTATAATATATAAAATAAACATTACGAAAATATTGATATGCCGTTAGGTACAGTAGATATTTTGCAATTACAACATTTAGCGGCAGTTTCTAATAACCGTTGATTAGGGAGGGCCTCTAGCCATCGCAATCCTGTTACGTACACGAACGTAAAAACCCAGGCAATGGAACACTATATATGTCAAGTAAAGGGGTGCTTAATGAGACAACTTATGACTGGCTTATAATCACCTATGTTGGCGGTTTATAAGAATTACACTCCTTTGATTAATTTATCCTAATACATTGTATTTATTTTACTGTGCGGTAAATTTCTGTAAGCTTTAAGAATAAGAATAAATACAAAGCTAAATCAATAAACCATGTCTCAGGAAAAAGACACAGTCTGTTATCAGAGCGAAAACCATGAAAGAATATAGAAAGAGAGAAGAAAAACAGAAGGAAAAAGAAGGGAGGAATAAAAAGAAGGAAGAAAAAAAAGAAAGAAAGAATAACAGAAAGTACATTTAAGTGGTCATTACAGAAAGAAAGAAGGAAAGAAAGAAAGAAAAAGAAAGAAAGAAAGAAAGAATGAAAGAAAGAAGAAAGAAACTGACAAAGGCAATATTGGTGTTCCGTGTCAGTTCTGATTATATTTAAACTCACAATGATATTCTCTGGCTGTACGATAATGGTGGGTCCTTTCTGTACATTTTGTACATCAACATCGTCCAAACCATAATCTGCAAAGTAAAAGAACGTAAAATATCTAAAATATGAATACATTCAGAGGCATTATATGGATATTGTTCCCTGATACTGTTCTTAAATGCAAAATGCACGATATGAAAAGAAACCTGCAGTGAAAAGCTCTCTTTTGAGACAAACCTAAGAAAAAACAAAATACGTGTAGTATGAAAAGATGAAAAAAGATCTATACAATATAATCTGGTTAAAAGCATTTTTTTAAACGAAGAAAAAAAAATCTTTTTTGATATATACTAAAGTCTCTGTCCATGATTTCGAGGCCTTGGGCTTGGGTTCTTGGGATCTCACAGATATAGTTAGCCGGAATACTCGCCGTTACGTTTGTCCATCTGTACTCAATCTCTGTACAAAATAATTTTGAAAATGATATAAAGACAAATGACAGTATTCTTCTATAAAGAGAAGTCAGTGCACATAAAATGATTAATAATGTAATCTGCACATAGTCGAGATCATTCAAAAACTGAACACATAGTAAAATAACGATTGAATTTTCTTGTCTTATAAAAACTGCAAAAATTACGTCATGCGCAATACTAGTATTTGGAACTCAGTTTTTGATCACGAATGGACTTATATACCAATGATTTATTTTGGAAATGCTTTCTATTTGATTCATTTGTTTTTGACAACGGAAATTACTACATATGGAATAACAGGAAAACAGCATCACGCCCCCACACCCCACCCCCCACCAACAAAATAAAGAGAAAGAAATAAAAATGTTACCAGTGTACATATAGGCAACCCTGTATACTTTGTCCTCGTAAGGTGGCGCTTTATCTTTGAGCCAGTAAACTGGACTTCCGTCATTGTATTTCCGGTCTCCCTCCCAGTACAGCCGACCACGGAAATAAGAACCGGAAGTGTAAAAGTGCGAATGTCTGTAATTAAACAGAATCATGTTAAATAGATTTATTTCAGAAAAGACAAATATAGGACCACTCAATATACAAATAATGTGTCATTCCACGTACAATACAGTCACTTTTGAAAACTAAGTTATTTTTTCAAGAATGTTTATTTTTTTTCAGGGTCACGGAAATGTCAGGACAAATGCGCATGGAGTTCTTAAATCGGACGCCTTTTATTTGTTCCGAGCTGTATACCAAAATTGAAAGCCTGTGTGAATATCCTGACGAGTGTGTGAATATCCTGTTTGAAAACAAAAGAATGAAATTGGCTAGACCGTTCGCACAACAAAGGCGTAATCACTACCTGATGTTAAAAAGTTTGTTTAATGTTGAAATGAAATACCTTGACATCTTGTTGGTCATCAGGTAGTCGGAGACAAACTTATGCTCACTAAATGAACCGATGCTAATGAGTCTAGCACCTGCAGCCTGAAACAGAACAACAACAACAACACATGCAGTTTATATAAACATCGAGAAAAAAATCAATTACTACACGGCCTTAAAGTCTTAAAATCATTAATAAAATCGATATATAAAAAGACAAAAAGTTACAACTATAGTCTAAAAGATTTGTATAACATGACATCGACAATGACCTTTTACTGCTAAAGGTCATCGGGTCATCACGTTATCTTTTCTGTTCTTTGTAATCTGAAGCTTTATCATTGTAACCTGATGTATATATGTTATGAATTCAACTGGAAAAAATGTTTCAGATGAAAAAAGACGTTCAGAGACATTCAGCCAGCATGGGGGAATATCATACATTCCCTTCCCACCAGTTAACCTGCCAAGTTTATTATATGGTGAATATTCAATTTGAAGAAACAAAATTAATCAAAAAAGTGTAATCGTTTCAGCAGAGAACAAAAAATTTACACAATTCCCAATTTGTTTCTTCTTTCGCCTTCCTAATTTTCAATCATCTTGATTAATATGTTAAAAATGAATCTGTACATTAACTGAAGTGAGCTTTTATCAAATATTATACACTCATAAATACAAACATACGTGACCATGGAAACAATGTTACTTTAAAGCTTGAATACATACCCAGCAGGCAGCGTCAGCTTCCTCAAAGACCAGATCTTCCTCAACAAATTTGTAGCACGTTCTTTCGTGTAGGACCCATCCCGAAGGACATCCTAAACAAGGAAAACATATGATCTTGTCATAATTACAGCTATTATTCTAATAGTGACTTTGATATCACCGGTGAAGAAAGTGCGTCCAATTTTTACTTGACTTCTTTCATGGACGTTTTAAGATTTTTTTGTTTTGAATTCTTCCCTTTTAGGTAACTTGAGTTATTTCCCCTTGAGAATGTTGTTTTCTCCCCTCACATTTAAAGACCCAGTTTCAATTGTTTTAAAGGTATACTAAAGTAACTGGATTGAAATTTATGTTACAACTTTTTTTTTCTAACACGCATCTAAATGTATAACATACATTCACATTCGTTATGTTTGTAACATTGTGTACTGTTACTCGCACTGTGATCTAAAATTCATGTTAATATATACATCTTTAGGCACTTTAAGTTCGCTTCTAAAACGTCAGTAAGTATAGTATCTAGGTTATAACCCTGCGCGCCTCATCTATAACATGCATGCTTGCACAAATGCAAATTCATTTGATAAAATGGATGCCTTACCTTATTACGTAGTCTTGAACCGTGATAAACGCCTAAGTCAACATTAATATTTATTAAGCATTTTCACATTCCATATGTTTCTGGAATTTTATTTTATATGGAAAACAAATAAATTCATATAAAGTGTAAATTTGATAAAAAAAACAACAAACATATACTTCAATATAAGGTGCATTGTCTCCTCTGGACTGGATTCTCTTTTTGAATCAATTATGAGGCATAGCTTTGGGTTTCAACATTTATACAAACTAAACATGATGTTCTAGTTTGTATGAGTAATGGGTAATTATCAGAATTGCGACAATGTCTTTTGTATTTAATTAGGTTTTATTTTAGCAATTTTAAACAGGAGGTCAGTGATAACTCGCTGGACTGGTAACTCCCGGGTCGCAAGTTCGATTCCCCGCTCCTCCACTATCATTATTAACTGTATTTCGGATCAGATGTTAAACCGAGGTACCATGTGTAAATGATATACACTGAGCATAGAACAGAACCAGGGGTGTCTCTAGAGTGGAATGCTTTCTGTTTCTTGCACAATACCCAACAACTTAACTTTCAACATTTGATCGATTTATTTAGAGAAAAAAGGTCAAAATTTGATTATTAGAACAAGTTTCTTTCCTCTTTCATTGACAATGTATCTTTTTTCTTGAAAATTTCTGTTATATTATCATATTAATTTCGAAAATATTGCAAAAAAATAAATTATCTTAAAATTGTTTATATTTGCTCGGGGTGAGTGGGTGGGGGGAACAACAACAACAACAAAGAACGTTTTGTTAAACTGGAAACACATACCCTAGGTAACCAGACTTTTCTAAAAATAGTCGCTGAATTTTAATGCAGTTTTCTTCATGTTAGAGATAAATAAGTATAACAATAACAACCAATCAACAGATTCGCTGTCTGTCATTGTTTCCAAAAGTTATACTCTATGTTGAAATCTATGAAGGTACCGTTCATTATAAATGTATGTTTACATTTTTTTCATTTGATAATATGACGAACGAGAAAAAGATGCCCATTGTCACTTGGACCTCTGACAATTTCGGACAACTCTATTTTGCTATTGTGCCATAGTCAGTTGTCCTTTACATCTCATCCTCAAAAATATTTGTAGAGCCCTGCAACTTAAAGCAATTAAACTCTGCAAGGGTTGACAGTAATATGTGCAAGACAATAAATCAATTCAGGTAAGTACATCATTATTTTTTTACCTTTATGTGCCTCTGATTCTGAGATCAAATTAAATCAATCTTTTTTTGGAACGCATTCAAATATTAGGCCTTTTTTACAGGTCAATATTCTTAGTGTTTTCTGATCTTTCGAAAAAAAACTCTCGGGAATATTGGCTAAACACTGTGCTTATACATGTATCTGCTTTCAGGTCCTTGCTGAGATTTTTCTACGTTGAGGCACTACTATTGTTAACTGTGTCTCTAAACATTAATTTCAAAGTAGACCACACATAGAAGTACAAATTGTCATATTTGAATCATTCTATCAGTGATAAGGTGACACATAAAAATACTAAATTTCACCCATCTTTCTTCTTTGTCTGTCCGAATTAAAAATAATAACCCGCCCGTACACGCTTGAGAGATTCCGTAATGACTAATGGATTGCAGCCCGTAAGTTGACCTAGAAATCGATACCCAAGGCCCTGAACTTATAAAAAAAGGTCAGTGTCTTCAGTGTATGTGTTTTTAACCCGAGCTATATACCACTGTTTCCCCATACTATATCTTCTCAATATTCAATTTTTTTCCTTCGGGTTATACAAAAAACATTGAAATGCTTTGGCGTATCTCGCACATAACTTTTATGTAAATGGAGGAATAAATAAAACAGTTGTAAAATATGAGTATTTGCCAGTTAAAATATTATAAAAGATTGAATCCAACTTTTAGGTATAATTATTAAAAATGTGCGACACTCTTAAACCTGAAAGCTACACCGCTGTGACCATTTTGCGGGCTCAATAGAATTTCGGTCACAGTTGACCGAGTTTGACCTTTCATGGCTTGAATAAATGTCATTGAACATGAATATTTCTTCTTGGGGGGAAAATATCACTAAATTCCTAAAAATGAAATTTGTCTGAAGAAATGTTTAAAATCTACACTCGTACTTAGGTGACTAGTATTTCGACGTTTAAAGTATCCGCAAAGAGTCAGTCTAAATGTCCAAATATTTTATTTTGAACAATTCCTTTATTTCATCGCTTAGAGAACTTGTGACAACAACCACAAAAGCCCAGACATGAGAGTCTGTAATGTATTCTTGAGCATATGTTGATTAATCTTGTTATTTTACCTTTTTTCTGAAACTACTGAAGCAAGTTGATGACTTCCAAACTCCAGGATAAGAAATATAATCATATTTTTATAAATCTAAATTCATTTTTTTATTAAACCGTTTTCGTCAAATACTTGCACTTAACTCAAAGACAAATCAAAACAAAGTCTTATTAGATATAAACAAATTAAGAATCATACTATTCTAAATAACTAATACATGTACTAGATTCAGCACTTTCAAAAGTCATAGAGTTCACAATTTAAATAATGTTGTTTTTTTTCTTTAAAAATATGAGGCTTTAACTTTTAGTTTAACACGAGTTTATTGTCTGAGTTAAGAGTTGAGAAGAAAGAAAAAAAACCTACCGACGGAGAAAAGTTGTCCCCAAGTTTCATCAATAATTCCAATTACTAGAAACACTACAAATTGTAAGTCCTTCATTTTCAACGCATTTTCAGAAGTTTAAAGTAACCGGGTAATGGCCGCCGACCTTAAGTCGCACAATAACCAAACGGTTCTTCAACCAAACGTTTTCCTGTCTGGTCAAGCGTGTTAAAACAGTGGCTATTCAATATCCAATTCATTTACGTTTGATAAAAATGTCGATAGAGAAACTAACGAAAAAATGTGACTGGATTCCTTCAAAATAAAAAGGTAACTGATTGATAATTTAAAGTAGTATTTTGTACTGCTATCGAAAATTTAAGGAAAACGTGTTCAACTGTTACGACATACGGGTGGCACTGTTTACTATTTCAAAATCAATGGTAGTCTGGTTCCCTGCCTTCGATAAACATCGAGTCTCAATAGAGACTGAGACGGGAACCTGACTAAATCAATAGAGTAACATTCTGACGTTGGACCATTATGGCCAAACTCACGAAGACCCAATTTACTAAAAACAAACTATGACTTGAAAGATTTCTTTTAATGAGTATTGCTACAAGACATTGTTACATTTAAATGTATACAAAAACAGGTTCTTAAAATGGTATTAAAAGTTAAAAAAATCGTTTTCGTGCAAGTCGTAAAGAACAGAATTAAATGAAAACTGCAAAATAAAAGTCATAACGATGAGCACATAAACATATAAAGACATGGATTAAAATACAATATGTAAGTAAATAAATCATGCCAAAACCATAATGTTCAGCTTAGATTTTTTTAAATGAATGATTTTTATTGCAAGACACTTAGTAGGAGTATATAATACATGCAAGCAAACGAGAACTTCGTGCAGAGAAACATGATCTGCAAGTTAGGTATAGTTAACACCATAACAACAGTTGTGCATGTTTTTTTTTAGTCACGGTGTTTACCTAGGCATTTAATAATTCAAATGTAAAAGTATTTTGATTTCTAATGCCGTTTAAGAGTCAGTTTATCGAGCTATTTAGCCATAACTCTCCTCAAATAAAATCACATTTTACTTTCCCAGTCACATCACGACAACTGGGCAGGAGGGCGAAACGTAACCACCCCTCATCTAACAAGCATTGATTTTTTGCTTTCTTGATCGTAAAATCCAGTACTTCCACATATTATTATAAAGTTCAGTGCGTTCTGTGCACTGGCACTGTAAAAATGTCATTTAAATAAAAAGTGATTTAGAAAGGCTTAAGATTATTTGGTTCTTACCATTAAACGTTTCGAAATACAAGCTTCACCACTAACACAATTGCAGCAAATTTGTATTTATGAACACTTTTTGTAGTATTATCTTCAATATCAACGAAAAACCCAAACAGTCTTCATGAAAACAGCATTAACAGAAAACTTGTCACTATAAATAGCACATGGAATGTAAGTCTTTCACTTCCGCAGGTACGCGAGTATTCATCAGAAAAACATATCTCGGACGTTGTAGGGTCCACTGGGATGTTAAGAGACTGGGCACCAGCACCTACAACAAAGTGACAATATTTAAAAATATGCAAGTTTGAAAATATCCAATGAGAAAACAGATAACAAATGCACTAATCCATTTTAATCCATATGTATTTGTAGATAAAACAATGCTATCTTAAATGAGGCTAAGCCATTTTCGATTGAATGGTGAAAGACGATTTCAATTTAATTCGACAATATCAATTTAAAATTTATTACAAAAAGTCAGTTTCAGTTTAATGACAACTTTTAGAGCAATTTTCATTTCAATGGACAGATAGCAAGTTTTCAGTATTTACCTTTAATTGTAAAATAGACTGCTTCACTTAGAGAACCGTCCCCTGCCAGACTGTATCCGAGCACCCGTAGGACGTAAACAACCTCAGACTGTAAACCAGTCACCACGGCTTCATTCACTTTGCCAACCTCTGTATCCTTAGCTGTTCTTATATCTTCCTGTATCTTCCAAACCCTCAACTGCAAAATCAGGGGAAAGACTAGCAATTGCTAAATCTTATGGAACGTGTTGTATGACGGCCAAAGGCTCTCCATAAAAACAAAACACCATATTTTAACATAACACTTTATCAGTTAATTCATTGCCCTTGTTATTTTATATGGCAAAGAAGTTCATTTTTTTCCGAAGGCATAAGCATAACTTTTTGCATAAGCATTACCTGTTACATTTTTTAAACAGACTTGCTGCGTGTCAATTTGGAAGGACCCATTTATCATTTATAGAGGATAATAATTGTAAGGTTTCTGGCTGGATACTTACTTTATATCCCTGTAGCGACTCCTCTCCCGGATAATTCAATACTCCCCTCCATTTCACAATGACACTGTGTGTATCTCTCTGATACACCTCCACGTGGGTAGGATGGTCGTGTAATGCTAAAACAAATAGGATGATTACTTCTTTATTGGATATATCAAACAATGTTCCAATGAAAGACTGAAATTGTCTCAATATGGCGTATGCCCGCCGTTCTTAAATCATTTGATAACTTAAGCAAACCGACTAGGCTATCCAGTTTATGCAATAATTCTTTCTGGAAAAGAATCAATTCACAGTTCTCCAGATAGGTTACGAGACACTTACATTATAAACTTTAAGGACTATTGTCGTTAAAGGCCATATACAGGTTTTGCAAATAATTGTTTTGACCTGTCACTGGAGATCCAACTGAGCCTGTGACAGATTTTGACCACGTTTTTATCCATAGTCCTTACCCGAAGCTCTTTTTATCTTAAATACTTCTTTCGTTAGTCGCAGATTTTCCATATGATTTCTTTAAATGACCTCAGTGTGTAAATTACGAAATAAAGATATGCCGAAAGACACGTGCAAACATAATGCAGAAACAAATTAATTATAGTAAATATAACATACCGTCATTGTATGTTTCCGATAACCTCCATTCTCCTTTTGGGCCGAATCCCGCACCATTAAAAACCTGCACTCTCGTAAAATAGTTCGTGTTTGAAAATAGTCCCACTAGCTGAACATGGTCGGTTTGACCATAAACGTCCTTGGTTTTTATCCCGAATTTAACAGGGTCTGGCTCGCTGATGAAGGCATCGTCCTCCGTAAGTTTAGGGTAGTAATGCACCTAGTGACGACAGATTGGACAGTATAAATACATGAATGAAAACATTTTGATCACTTTACCAAATTCAGAATATTCTTTCGTCATCGATTAATACAAAACCACCTTGTATTAGGTGTTCTTTAATGAGGTATTCTTGTATAAACTTAAAATACAAGCCTGGAGTAATACATGAATAATTTTACATGTTCTGTTTACAAACTTCTATTTATCACTATTGAAGTGCTATACACGGCAAATATACTTGTTATCGTGAACAAAGTTTCCACTGAAATGACAACTGAGATTTAATTTTTTTCACTTAATAAAAATCAGGGATGAAATGTCTCTACAAATAGTTTGAACGTGAGTCTATCGTTTGTTGAATAAGAAATCAAAAATAAATGGAACGTCTTTACTTATTACACAAATAATCTTACCCTGTACCCCGCTACACGACCTTTTATGGACTCTCTTGTATCCGGCACTGGTTCCCAGGGCACTATGATGCTGGTTCCGTTATACTGTTCAGGATTTCCGGCTATAGGCACAACATTTGGCACTGTAGTGAGAAAAATGATATAATCAGATGTGTACTTGTAACGATGCGGATCTTTCCATTACACAAAGATCAAGCGTCTTACTACATACTACTCATGACAACACATCGCCTCTGCATACATTCCATATATAACCGAATTAAAGGGAAGGAATAGTGGGCATTTTCGAAATACGTTTTGATTATTTTCATATCGTAGTTCATAAAATTAATACAAATTATTGTTATAGGTCTGTATGGATGTAGATTTTCATAGGATAGCCAACAATTGCTGAGAAGAAGTGAATTAAAGATAATATCCAAAACAAAGAAATTCTTATAGTCGTTTTCTCAACAGGTTTTACAAATATTTAGGCAATATTTGACTCCTAACGTATTTTCTACTTTGCTGTTAAAATCATCATGGTTCTTTGATTAGTGGTTAAATTTTTGCACATCTATTTATAAAACATTTTCCCCAAATGATGAATAATCCTGGCCATTTCCTTCCTTTTCTATAGATTAAATGAAACTAAACTCTGTCTGCCGAGAAAGCTATAAATTCTGTTGAATAATGACAATTTCTGGTCATTTCCCTTCACTGCTTATAGATAATTTTATATACTTACTTCCTTCTGCAGAGAAGATGATATTTTCTGTCGAGTTAGGACCATGTCCGTTGTCATTGTATGCACCTACTTTCACCATGTACTGAAGGTAGTAGTTCTCAGTCCCGATTGTGACAACGAACTTACCGTCCTCAAGAGCAAGTCTGTTGTTACCATTTTCCTACGAATTAGAGTACAGATACAATTAACAAAGACAGACAAATGTTATGCGTCAAGAAAGACCACTAAGACAGGAACTTATTCCGACTTGGCATGAAAAGTATGTACAACGCTTTATTCCAAAGAACCGATTGTTCTGCATTATTTATTGTCGGTACCGGGTGCCCATATGACTTACGCCCTGTGAAGTGTTTATTTTTAGGTGGTAAGAGATAGTGCAGGAAACATCCCATTCCAGAAATACTTGTAGTATTTTCATGTTCATTGAATAACTGAAACTAAAATAACCGCGGTCTGTCGATATTTTCTTACATGCACTGTTATTCGTAAATATTACCTGTTTGATTGTAAATTTTCTGCTATCTTTATATCAGAGTTTAAAATAATAAGTTATTATATTATAAATCATTGCATTAAAAAATGACTGTAAAATATGTCTCGGATGTATGCAGGAAAGTTTTGTCTTTTATTTTTACAAAGCAATGAACAGTCTTTTAATTAGAATTTTTGCAGGCTATTAAGATGGTTTCTTTAAAAATAAAACTAATGGTTTTCAGTATCTTATTTTTTTCATTTATTTGATATACAAAAATATTAATATCAGATGACAGCGCTGTGTTCATTATTTTATGCTTACTAAAATTCATTGTTATATACTCTTTCATACCCTTTTCCAGTCTGTCCTGTCACCTAACTTCTTCCAGTACACGTAATATCCCAAGTTAGGCCCACAGTGCTCCGAAGGATCCAATATCTAGAAAATAAAAGTTAGCTGAACTTTTGTCATCGTCAATAAAACATTTAAAAACGGTTTAAACATTTTTTCAGTTTGTACTGTTTTTCCTTAGAGTGAAGACTTTTCATTGAAATATACACCTAAACAAACAAAATGTTTTCTTACCGACTAGTTGTTTTCATCTAGTTAAACCATCACTAAATAACAATAGCCCATGCATGCTCAAAAAGAAACAGAGTTACCCTTTCTTCCGTGTACAAATCTAGAAAATTTCGAATTATAACATCTATTCAGAGGTATAAATGTTATTAATGAAATATTTTATTAACTATCTCGTCGTTAGCAGACAGTCGAGTTTAGAATAAAATTCAGAATTCACGAAACAACGCTTATCTGGTTACAATTTACCAACGTTACTGAGATCTACTTACATCCCATGTTATGGTAAGTGTGCCGACCTTGCCTCCACCACCTCCTACATTCCTTGGAGCAATAATCGGGGCAGTCTGTTGAAGTTTTACCATTGCTAAAATCAGTATAGGTATTTACTGGTGAATGGAAATTGCGTTCGAAAAAACAATTGTCAAAAAATTGTCCTAAACACTGTGTTATGTGTAATCTAAGATTAATCAAAATAATCTTACGGGTCAATAGAGAAACATTCGTCATTCTCATGAAAGTGTCTAACTAAAAAGATCTCGATGAAACAATTATCAGACAAGTTTTATAAGTATGACAAAAACAATTGCGGAAGAAGTTTATATCGGGTACAATATCTCCAGCACTACTAAATTTAAATAAAACATCTAACTAAGTTGTTTGCATCAAGTATTTGTTAATGTTAATATGTCCCTTAACAACTTTTAGGATCGTGTTAAAACATTTTGTCGATAATTCATGAATGTAAAAAGAAAGCACTTGGAAAATATATTACCTGATGGTCTGCTGGCCTCCTGGCCCCTACCGAAGACATTCACAGCTCGAACCCTAAACTTATAACTTGTGTTTGGTATTAATCGTTGTACAGTGGCGGCACGCTGGTCCGCTCTCTTTCCGTTATTGGTGGCGTCCTTAATAGTGATGTACTCGGGAATGTCTGGAATGTAGAACACGTAATGGTCTTTTATACCAAGCCTTTATGAACATAATTGGTGCAATAAAAACTGATTCAGCGCTGGTCAGATTATTTCTAGATCATCCCACGTATATTACGGACTTAGTCGCTGCGGTAAAAGTGTCCATTTTAAAAGATAACACATTTTTATGACTGAACAGCACATTGAGGCATTCTTATTTATAAAGTGGTAGAAACAATTATATTAATATTTTGAGAAAAAGGTAGCCAAGATAGTTAAAATTTTGAAAATACTTTGAGGTCGTAGTAAACACAACATGCACATTGTGCAATATAAAACCAACCTGAAGCAACGACTGTCCAAACACCCGGATGATAGTTCGTCTCAGCTTCGACATCATAGCTTGTTATAGCGCCGCCATGACTGACCACATTGGTCATTGACCAAATTAGTCTTACCGACTGTGACGTCACAGATTCATCGTCGACGTAGACACCGGCAGGTGCTCCCGGAGGTCCTTAACAGATAATTGAGAGATGAGTATTTAATTTTGATTTTTTGGGTTTATTTCTTTTTCATCGAAAACATCTTAAAAATATTCTGCATTAATTTATAGGTAAATGAGGCAAATATATTTAAGGATTCATATTAAACACATTTAAATCTTAAAAAAGGAATAAAATAATAATTAATAATAATAATAATAAAACCACTAAACAAACAAACGAAGAAGACCAAACCCGAAGACCCAAATATTAATGGTATAACTATAGGAAGTGAATAATATATCTTTTGTTCTCTTTTGAATTCACGAAACTCAATTTCATCACTGCATTTTAAATTTACGATTCGTTTAGGAACATAATTGGTCTGAAAATGGTGTGAAGGTGTAGGTTTACCTTGAACTTCGAGGATGGCGGACGCACGGACGGTCTGTAGAGTGGTTTTGGCCTCACATTCATATTTCCCCGAGTGTTTATACTGAGCATTAGTGATATATAATCCGTCCAAGTCATTCTGCGTACCCTGAAAAATATGAATAGGAATTGAGGTTTAAACATAGTTTATTTATCAAAATATCATAATTACAGATTTACACATCTATGTAACAGTATTGTTACGGTCCTCTGACCAAGGTAACGTCCTGTCTCTAAAGGACTCTCATGCAATTGATTGTAAACCCGGTAGCGTATATAAATAGGTAGACCATTCGACTCTATTTTACTTCTGTTGATAGGAGGGGTCTAAACTGTACCAAAAAGCGAACACCACTTTAGGTCTGGTTTTGTTGTTCGCTGCGAGCCACCTCTAAGTGTTGAACTATAGCCAGGAGTTAAGACAGACGGACACAGAGGGATTGTTGACTAAGTTATCCAGCATAAAAGTTAATGGGGCACTCTTTTTCTACTACTAAGACAAACAAGTATTAAGCTTATTAATGTCTTTTATTTTAGACACTCTAATAGTAATCAAACTACTGAATTTGTAAATTCTATAATGTATTCGATAATAATGACTTTAAATTACCTAACAAATGCAAGCTAACAAATCTGACTTAATAACAAAATAACCAGTGACGTCGCGAGGCAACCAACCCTTAAAAAAAACGAACTGTCAGTATTCCAACATAAATATGAAAAAGATATCTGTTCAAAAGAAAATGTTTAATGTACAAAAAAGTTATTTAACTTCCTTAAGTTGGATAATTTAGACAGATCTGTGTTAAGATTTTAGAAAAAGAAAATGTGTAAAAATAAGCACACCTTGAACTTAGTTTAATTTTAAGCTTCGAAGAAATCTTAGGCAAAATAATGATGTGTGCTTTCTAAACATTCACATGCCAAGAGCCCCCCTTTCTGAGTTACAGACAGGGTTTATATACTCCACAGACTTTTCACAGCCCACAGTGTGCATCACAAGTGGAACCGTGAACATCACTGCCCAATTCTGTGAAATTCACACTGGGATGCTCCACAAAAAAACTAGTGAACCACAGTTTGCACTGTGGAAACGAGCACTTGTAGCTAAAGTAGCCTGTACAAATAAGTAAACCATTAAATTTAGTTAAAGAATAGATAGGAAAAAATAATAATAACCTCATATTTTCTTTTGCGTGAGGCAAGTTGAGCAAACATTGCTAAATTCGTTTGTATGCAGGATCGACTGTCAAAAATGTAAACACCAGGTTGCTAAGCGACTATTCACTGCGAAAATCAATATGGCCGACAAGTACTTATGGGCAAGTGCTCTCAAAAATATAATAGACTGTTATTTAATAACTACAAGGAAACATGGAAATTTAAAAAGTCAATGTAGTATGAAAACATGGAATTTACAAAACAGACTAGCAAATACTGACTAGATAAATGTCAGTGATGTATACTGACAACTGCATCAAGGTCGTGAAAACTGGTGATTCTACTGTGAAAACTTACAAACATTTATTCTTAAACACTGGATGTAAAGAGATACTGGCACAATACGTAAGGTTGAGTTGTTGATCTGTGTGTTTTATCAAGGACAACAGCCAACTAAATGTGGTGTAGCCAGTAAAAATCAACAATGAAAATACAAAGATAGGTATAAGAATGACAAAAGAATAAAGAGGCAAACAAATACAGGTAAAATGTTGGGGCATTACAGTATTACGTAGATAAATAGTATTAGAAAGAAGGATTACTAATTATTAAGTTCTTCTCCTAAACAGTTTAGAATCTGTACATCTTGGATGTGATTAATCATTGAATTATTATGTTTGTCTCACACAAGATGCATTTTAAATAAAAGAAAGCTTTACAATACAATTCCAATAAGCAGATATTAAGAGGTAGAGAGAAGAGGAGAGAGATAGGTCCATGTTCGTGAAAACATAATAATAAAAAAGCTAAAATCAAAACAGAGACGCCGGCAAAGGTCAACAAATACATGGTGTTTATTTTCTTGAAGCATTTATTAAAAGATTGATTCTCTGATATTGTTTTGACAGTTTGTAGGAGTTTTGCACACAAATAAAAGAAAATATCACACTTCTAGCAACAAGGTAAATAACGACATGTCAAGCAACTTTAAATAAACTTAGCATTGATAATGTCCCTTTAAACTTGGTATCATCAAGGCGATAACAAGTAGGACAAGTTTTTGTCATTCTGTGGCAACTTTAAGCTTCTTAAAATCAATGCTCCCCGTCCTAAACTATCAACTTGTAAAACTGTAAGTATTTTAAATGATAAGACTAAAAAGGGATAAAATACTTACACTGACGTATTCAGGGGATAGATGGTAGTCTATAACCCTTCCGTTAAACTTCCATACATATGTAAGGTCATAACTGCGACTACGTGCGGCCTGGCAGAACATGAATGCGGTCCCGTTTATCCGTACAGTGGAACTGAGTGGTGCACGAATGATAACTACGCCATCTGTAGCAGAGTGAATAAGTAAAGTCTTTTTCTCCCTTTTTACATTCAATATCCGAATATTACTCAATAAGCAATTTTATCTTGTACATAAGAATCACTCGGAAGGTAAAGGTGAAAAGTTTCTTAGCGCTATAAGAGAGACGCAAAGAGAACCTTTTTCTTTTGCCTTTTTTTCTATTTTATGACATTCATGTGTTTCTTTATTATTTATCATTTTGCTCAACTGAACATTAACTTTTGGTTCATTTCCTGACAAGGCGTTTAAATTATTTTACACAAATACGATGTTTTTTTTGTCGGAAACATATTCAGTGAATGTGTGTGCTTAAATAACTTCGTTTAAATGCAAAAAGTTGGTTTCTTTAATAATACGAAAGTTGTTTACCCATTATATTCACTCGGGTAGAATTGACTGCTTCTCCAAGGCTGTTTGTCCCTTTACACGTGTAATATCCTTGGTCACTGTATTCTATATTAGTCAGAACCAATCCGAATTCTAGATTCATACTGACGCGGCCGTTCAGATCTCCGGCTGCTACATTGAGACCCACGCCATTTTTCAGCCATTGTACCTGAAAAAATATTGCCAATATCAAAATGTCGACATCTGTGTATCAGTAGTCAGGACTCTGAAACGCTGAGCTCTGAATTTCAAAGTACAAGCTCACGGCTGTACTGAGCGATCAACTCTGTCTTCTCGATGAAAAACAAGTGTCCTACACTTACTACATGGAATAGGGAAAACATTGCCTTTTGTTGTACTGCTATATTTCTGTAGTCGTCATTGTATAGAAATTTGTGTATGTACTTGTACATGTCGGAAAGTGTCCTGTTCTGTTCTGTTCTGATTTACGGCTTAAACTTCAATATGTTTCTAGGTTTCAACAGAAGTCAATTTTTTACTTTTACAAAAATTGAACATTGGTTGTAATGAATTGTTTCTGAAGAGAACTGCTTTTCGAGGTGGCCACTGTTTCTAAGATACGTTACATCTTTATCAGTCTATCTGCAAAACAAACATTTCGAAAAAAATTTTCTACCTACCTCGGGTCTGGGTGCCCCTTCCACGCCACAAGGTATCGTTATGTTACCATTCAATGGCGCCAACATTGACTCTGGCATAGGATGTCGAACGAAATTTGGTGCAAATGCTGTTGAAAAGACAGTTACAAAGTAGCTATATAAATATACACAGGAAATGATTTATTTCAAACGCTCATTTATTACACCGTCAGACCATCCAACCAATCAACCAACCGATTTATAAATAAATCAATGGATCGAATGATCCGTCACTAGCAACTTTAAAAACTCGAAAGGTACGAAAAGTGACCCTTTATACAGCAAAGCAATCTGAAAAGTTTAACTTAATGAAAACTTCCCTTGTCCATTTTTATTTTACAACCTTGATTTTTTACTTAAAACCTTTAGATGTAAAACATAAATCCGACTTACAAAGTACTTTCAGTTGTCCTGTACTAAAAGTAGTTCCATGTTGATTTGTTGCCGCGCATTGATACATTCCTTCGTCGCGGACTTTTTCGACGTTGATTATTGTAAGAATGTTACTCCTAACCTCTATACGTCCCGGGATTTCTGTGAGAAAGACACCATTTTTATACCAGCTGTAAGTGGCTGATGGTCTGGCCACAGCTCTGCAGTTCCAGTGAATGGTCATTCCAGGGTCGGCAAACATGTCCTTGATTTCGTGCGGGAAATATGGTTTGGCTGAAATATCATAAAATATGTAATCAAGATTTCTGTACATTTTCTTAGCTCATTGATAGAAAAGGCAAGGCCGAAATAAAAAAAGCCCCCAGAGTTAATAGCTTAAGCGTTCTTAATGACCCTTTTCACATTGTAAGTTTACATGCATACATTTTCGCAAAAACTTTAACCCAAGTTCCGCAAAGAATAAAAAAGTTGGTCTTTTCAGCTAAAAGGTTATTACTTATTATCAGGTTCTTACAAATGTTATCTAAAAATATTATACAAGTTAAAATGCAGGCATCATTTCCATTGTTCATATACGGAGTGTGACCAAAATTTCGTTCTTACACAAAATAGGTTGAACAAATGCATTATCTTATAGAACTGTATTAGCGAAAAAATAATTCAAACTTTAGTTTATCAAAATGAACACACCTTCCATTGACAAAGTGATCACTTTTGACTCGTGGGAGCCAGTCGCTCTACGGCAAGTACAGACGTATTTACCGTCTGCTTCGAGCGGAGCGTTCACTATTGTCAACACCCGGTTCCGGTCAGACAACTTTGTTCCTGGGACAAATGGACGACCGTCTTCTCTTCGCCAAGAATAGTACAAGGGATGTCTAAACGAAAGAGAACTTTTATTTATTTATTTATCTTTTTATTTCGAAAAACCTGCAACTATTCACGATATGTTGGTATTTTAATGGTATTAGTATTTTGATTCGAATAAACAGTCAAACTTTTGAACAACTGTTTGAAACAAAGAATAACAAAAACAGATAAAGGAACATTTAAATAATTCAGGTGTTGAATCAATATTTCTATAGCGTTGTATGTTGTGAAATTACTTACTTGCCGTACGCGAAACATTCCATTCTAATTGTATTGCCTCTTAGTGTTGGACTAGGAAACATGTGCGTGTGCAATATAGGACCATAGTCATTATCAGAAGCTGAAAAAGGGAGATAACAATGCATTGTGTTAAAAATTGCTCACAGTAATTTTTGTTTTAAGATTTAAAATATAAATACGAGACATAGAGGATATTTGTTTGTTTTTGTGGGAGATGAGAATTTGTTTCATCGAGTGAACACCATATGTGATATTTTCACGAGTGGCGCAGCCACGAGTGAAAATATCAACATATGGTGTTCACGAGTTGAAATAAATTCCCATCTTCCACTAAAAAACAAACAAATTTTCTTTTTATTTTATGCCAACACGTCAAAAATGTTTTTTTTATGACATTTTTAATCAGGGCCTTCAATAAATTCCCCATGGTGAGCCCCAAATCAGTTAATGCGTACTTTGGTTACTCCGCACAAAAAAAGTGCAGACAATCTCTAATACATATGATAACTTTACTTCTGCTGAAATAAACTGAATACACTTTCATCAAATAACATTTATTTTTCTCTGCACAGTGTATCAATATTTATTGAATTTTAGCCATACATACTTTAATTATAAAAGCGGATTAATACCGAGTAATATTCAATCAATTGAATTGAAAGTCGGCCATATTGGATATTGTTCATGTCAGTTATGTAAACAAATCAGACATTTTAAATAATTTATGGCGAATTTCATCATTGTTCACAACTAGTTAGGCTCAGGAATTCAATATCAGAACTGGATTTAACAAGGTAAATAAATTTCACTCGCTGTCACAGTCTGAAATACAGCGGATTCTCTTGTATTTACGTGGTGGGGAAATTCCTGAAGTTTCATCAAGCAGTAGTTCCGGCACAAACAGTGTATTATCAAAATGGTAATTTCACTGATTCAGAACAGTGTATTATCACTTTTATCTCACTGATATTTCCCTATATTTCATTGGTAGGCATAAAATAAAAACTGTTTAAAAATATTGCATGAAAAGATAAAATTGTTATATAGCTTAATACCATGAGTATATGTGACCGTACAAAATTGAAAATGCATTCCTAAACAAACTTTTCTCACTTTACGGAGAAAAAAAAACTTTCTCACAATAAAGTACATTGTAGTTATACAATTTCATGGTGGTTTGAATTTAGTTTCATGTAGTTTTATATGCTTTAAACATCTTGTTTCATATTTGTGATGATGAATCATTTGCATTCCTTAACACACATGTTCGTAAGCTTAATCGCAAACAGAGCTCAAAGCTTATTTAAGCTCTTATGTGGCAAGATTTTGCTGATAAACGGGTGTCTATACCTGTTTGATCGTCAAGTAGAAGAAGTAATATTCCCTTGTTGCTGCGGACCAATGTGTTCGCTTTCCCTAATTTTGTATCGTCTGTGCTGACCAGAGTGATAAGACAGAAGTAACGTTTGGGGGCATCTGTCGGCTGCACCTCGGACACGTAAAGGGTGCCAGTGTAGGACACAAACATATTTCCGTTGCCCGGCTGCACAAAGATATTAGTGGCGGCATTTTTAAACCATTGAAAGTTGACTCCTGAAAATATTTAACAATTTTGATAACATCAATGTACCGATTAGAAACTCAGATGGCACTCAACTTTTGTCAGAAAAAAAGTCTAAAAATGTTGAAAAAATTATATTTCATATCGCTCAAAATCCAGTAAAGAAGTAAAATTTAATATTTTCTCCTAATTTAAGTTAAGGAGTGACTTTAAAACCATAGATTATATACAAACTCAAAACCTTGTTTTCTTCTTTAATTTAGGCGACCTGTAAATAAGAGTCATGCGGATATGTTTTCATATCTTCTATATAGACAAAGGGTATACTCAAACGACTTTCAGCGTTTTAGAACTAATTAAATCATCAGCTTCGTCCTTTTCAACACTTCCTGTCAAGTTATAGAAAATATATCTTAATTCTTACTTGGTGAATACGACGGTGTTTCACAGTCAATTTTTGTTCCTTTAAAAACTCGAGCATATGTCGGTTCAGGTTCCACGTTGGATATATATCCTAAATCTGAAATGATTATTATAATAATGACATATTGATTTATACAACAATAAGATATATAAAGGTTACTTTGTGGGCGGGACTTCAAGTCTGTTAGACAGAAAGTTGTGTATTCAGGGTCTACAAATGATACTTATTCACGTCTCTCGTACAACCGTTTGCGTCACAACAACCACAGAGTATAGGAGTCATATTAAAATGAGAATTAAAAATCTGATTTTTCATATGTTTAGACTAATATCAAAGTCCTTGTCAAAGAAAGAGAGATGCAGTTTTTGAAATGGATTGTAAAAAAGTACGACAGTGTTAATATATTGTAACTAAATAAAGAAAACAAACTTACATCCGAAAAGTATTTTTGCCTGGTTACTCAGCACGGTTCCGATTTTATTTTTTGACATACAGTGGTAGCTGGCCAGATCTTTGTTATTGTCTGGTTGTTCAATGGTGAATTTCCCTCCAGTTATCGTGTACCTGGAGCTGGTAGCCGACGTGACCTCGGTGGAGTCCGAGTGGACCAGACCTTTATACCAGGAATATGTAGGATAGGGGTTTCCTGATGAGGTACACTCTAGGTCTACATTCTCAACCCCTTCGAATACCTGACAGAACATAGAATAGCATTGTCGTCTTTGAAGATTTAACACGGAATATTGCATTGACAGATTTGTTTTGTTCATATTAAAGCAGGAGTCCGTTTTGTTTTTCGTTTTGTTTCGTAATGTTAAAATCGGATAATCGGATAACCGGCTATGCTGGCGGACAGTAAACCGAAACACTTCTTTGAACATTTCATGATAGAATTTTCATTAAATAACTCTTTCTAAAAATTACAAAAATGCATATATATTACACATACAGGCACTTGATCAATCACTGCTTGAAATTTGGTGACCTTAACCCCGTAGCTCCGTAAATGTGTTGAGTTATTTATGGCGTATGTGTTACAATACTTAACACATATCGCCTAGTGTTGATCAAGCATTATTGTACTGTCATGATTCATCTATTACAATGCTAAACAAAGGAAAAGAAGAAAACTGATTTTTTCCATTGGCTGTTATACTTACAATGACGCTCTCTGGTTGACTCACTATTTTTGGACCTCGCTCCACATTTCGCGTATCTGTGTCCCCAACACCGTAATCTGAAAGAGAGTGATGAACTTCAAGTTTTGTTTCTTCCATCTGTTTTGCTTGTTCCTATTTTTTCAAACCATTTTTCTTAAAACATCTGTATCACATAAAATAAATCATGCCTTTACAGAGTTTCAAATTCACCAAAGCAACTTCTTTCCAGCCAAACATATTTCAGCAGACAACCTTTGTTGCGATATTTTTTCATAATGAATTCCATCTATTGCATTTATATGATATCAAAGTTTCCTGTTACTGATCTCCCAACTTACTTTTACGCTTATATTCATGAAGAGTGACTGTGTTTCAAATGTGCATATACTTTGTGACATCAAATATTTACCTTACACGTATGAAAAAACGTACCAAAATCTCTGTTCATTATTTCGAGGTCCTGGGTTTGAGATCTCGGGATTTCACAGATGTAGCTTGCCATGATGCTGGCAGAAATGTTCGTCCAGCGGTAGTCAGCACCTGAAAGGAGGCACATTTAACTTAGACGAGTACCAAGAAAGCAACTCATTGAGTCTCTTACAAGACACATTTTGAAACAATTTCGAACTCCCAAAACATTTGCTTTAGATACGGGACTTCATTCTGCGACTTACAGTTAAGTAATCTGGGCGACTCTTATAAAAGATAATCGATTATTGACTAAATTTTGATATTTCTGTTTAATTCTGGGACTGTCAAATCTGTCTGAAAATACTAACTGGGTTTTACTGTCAGATAATTTATGTTTAGCTTGAAATTTATTTCATTTTATGGGAAAAGTTGAACACATGCATAGTAATGTTGTAGTGTTATTCAAGTGTAGACATTTGTAGTATAACTTTATCACTCCTACATTTGGTTTCCATAACATCCATAGACTTTATAAAAACATTAAGAGATGGCGGTTCTGTATTTGTCCTTAAGTTTTTAGCCTAGACAGGTAGTTGTGATATTTGAATACCACTTCTTGTAGTGCGGTTGTGCCATTCAGCTCATGTAATGTTATTTGATGTAACATACGACACGGATTTCAACAGCCTAAAAATGTTTTTTTTAGCATTACCACACACTCGTGCAGAATTGCACTGAATAATGTGACCATTCAAATTTTCTTATTTACTGAAATAATGACAATTTCAATTAAATATTTAACTTTTTTTACCTGAATAAGTATACACCACCCTGTGTACAGTATCATCTTTAGGCGGGGCTTTATCGTTGATCCAGAAGGTTGGACCTAAATGGTAGCGGTTTACCGTATCCCAGTACACGCGGTTCTGGTAATAGTATCCGGACGTGTAGTAGTAAGTTCGTCTACATTACAAATATAAAGTACATTTTTCATTTTTCATATATATGTGCGTTAAAAAACTGGAATACATTGTGTATTTATAAACATATATTTTACAATGCCTGTGAGACAGGCTTATTATAAATAACAATTAGCATTCCAACTGTCTAACTAAGCGTGTTCCTAGATATAAAAAACTTGCAAAATCTTTAACAACCCATAAAGCAATAATAAAAAAGGGTCTTTACAGGAACACTTATTCAGTTTTTTTGTCGCAGTACAAAAATTAACGTGTAATAGAATAGTCATTCTAAATGGTTTACCTACAAGTAACTATTGTATGCATATTTCATGGTGTTTTAACCACCTCTCTTAACCACAATAAACGTGAATCGTTTTGAAAGTTGATATTTAAATACAGGTAAATAATGTTTAATTCTAATTAATTCTAATTATTCTCAAAAGCGCTGAGTGGATAAAGTGATACCTTGTAAGTTTACTGGCTGTCAGGAAGTCCGAGACAAACTTGTGCTCCTGTGAGGATTCTATGCTAAGAAGTCGTGCGCCCATTGACTGAAAGAACACCAAGTAATTACATTGCAACTGCTTCATATATCGCATTTTATTATAATAAAATTACAGCGGTAGCTATCACTTATTATAAAGTAATTGTGACGACATTTTATTTAATAAAGTTTTATCTAATATGCAGGTTTTCTAATGAAATGCATCAACTGTTTTTAGTTGTTATAAGCACTAGCCACGACAGCAGAAGAAACTCAAGCCAGTTACTAATGAGGACCATGACCGGACAGGTTGTAATTCAGTCCAGCCATGGCCTTTTTTCCCTATCTTATTACAATCTTTAAGTGAATCGTGGAACTGATTAAAGTGAATAATGGACAAATCTATCTTAGAAATTCACTGGGATGGCGCTAAAGTTTGAAACAATGTTCAATTCCTTACCCAGCATGCTGCATCGGCTTCTTCAAAGACTTTGTTGTCCTCGACAAATTTGTAGCAGTTGTCCCCATTAAGAGTCCAGCCGGTTGGACACCCTACAAACATTATACCATTGAGTTTTCAAAACAAACTATAGATAAATTTCTCGAGAAAGAAACTCAGTTCCTTGCACTTAACCGACCGACATTACAGTTATTCGTTTAACAACCGTAGCAAATGTCATTCATGAAAAGATAAAACCATGACGTGTCATATGCTCCTAATCCAAAAGGTACACTTTGTATCAACTAGCCTTAATTTGCATGCTATACTTGTATTGAAAAAGGTGTTACATTAAATTTCTGTTGCATATAAGATCATATGATAGCACCATCCAATACGATCGGACAGTATTTTCATAGACACATATTATACACTCGCTTAAAAGAGTTTCACACCTTCGCGCGAGGATACTGATTCCCTGCAGCACTTACTTCCCTTTACAGTACAGTTATAACTGTCAGCACTTATGTCACATGACGACTGTTTCAGGTAATTAAATAAAATAAAATAGAAAACCAGTTCAATTAGATTTCTTTTTCAGTTTACAATATCAAAACATCCTAAAAATAAGTTTTTATCAAGCAATCATAACGATAACGATGAAAATGACGAATATAATAATGATGATGATGATGGTGATGATAATACTACTAATAATAAAGTTATAATAATAATAATAATAATAATAATAATAAAGTTGTAATAATAATATTAATAATAATAATAATAATAATAATAATTATAATAATAATTTTAATAATAATAATAATAAAGTTGTAATACTAATACTACTAATAATAATAATAATAATAATAATAATAATAATAATAAAGTTGTAATAATAATAATAATAATAATAATAATAATAATAATAATAATAAAGTTGTAATAATAATAATAATAATTGTAATAATAATAATAATAATTATTGTAAAGTCTAAAAGTATATCATAGAGGCAGTGGTTACTGTAGCCTGGCTATCGACGAGATAACACATTTGCTATTTTATATAGATGTTAAACTTAGCACCTATCCTTGTTTCTGTCATTTTTATATAGTTTTTGTTCGTTTTGTAATGACTAAGATATATGTTTTTAAACTCAACTTTAATGACACTATGAGTCAGATATTGTGTTGTTTTATTGTGTTTAATTTTGTCTATTATGATAGGTACCACTGTTCGTCGAACGTCTTGTATGATGTTAGATGTCACCATCTTTTAAGATAAATTTGTCTGTTTTTGATATCTCTGTGCGCATGCAAATATATTCTAAGTTGGAAAAATAGTACAGATGTAAGTTGCACTTATTTCCAATGGATAACCTTTTCTACATGTTTGTTTTGTTTCAAATTTCATGAGTCAAATGACCATTCATAGACCAAATACATGACCATAAAAAATAACTTACTGACAAAAAATAAGTCAAATAATTACATTATAAATTGATTTTTTCCCTTTCAAAGTGCTATACCGTAACGCGACGGTATAAGTATATCGTATAAGATTTAAAGTAAATATCAGTAATATCACATGCGGCGATGGTGGTGACAGTAAAAGCGTTGGAAAATATTTTGTTAACATGAGGGTCCAGAGTTCAAATCAGGCTGGAGCAAAAATATTATTTTTTATTCTATTTTGACTTTTATAATCAGTTTTGAAGTAAAATATTATGTTGTTATAATCTCACGGCATCTAAATATATAACTTATGAAGAAAAAAAAATTATGTCAAATCTGGAGTACAGCCTCTTTAAATTTCTTCTTTTTAATTATAGCTTTTAATAAACCTGTTTTAATTAAAATTTCTGTTCGATTTTATGCTATTTTTGGTATTGTGACTAACCATATATTCAATATTTACATGTTTAACATGGTTTCAGTAATAACTTTTCGATCGTCCGTACGTCTGCATATCGGTAAAATATGTTTTCTTGCACACAATATTCAACCATTGTTGAATAACATGGAACACGCTCTTTTTTCAATTTACATTATCGTCTGCTTGGAGTATTTAATGACGACATAAACGTTTTCAAACTTAAGTACATCTGACCACTATATTGACCAGTGTCCACTTTTTTTCGATATTTAAACTCTCCTTTCGGATTAACTTGAACTAATGACCTGCCTGCAGGCAATCCGGTATGACAATAAAATCCTATAGAAATATTGGCAGTCCGTTTAAATATTTACTATGCGTCGATGTATAGTTATGTATACAACTTGTTCTTTTGTAATGGTTAACGCATTGCAATATGCTTTCACTTAAATATATTATCATAAAAAACTCTTAAGCACAGAGGCGTTGAAGCGGTATATCTTTCAATTCCATTACAAAACAAAACCTCTGTTATTTCTATTATTTTGAATTAAAGAAAAAGATTGCGAATATAGATAATACATGTATTTAGAATATACACGGGTGTAGCTTTGTTAAGGTATTGGAACCACGATAAACTTTTGTTTTGAACCGTCTTCAAACTGGGCACTTTTGAAACATAATATCTTATTAAAAAATACAGACAATATATATTAGATACTTTAACAATTTGCTATTCAGTATAAGGTAAGCTTTAATTTCAAACCGCATCAGACTCAATGGGTCTATACAATAAAAAGAAACACATTTTCTTTTTCTTATTTTGACCATAAAAACAACAGCAGTGTAGTTTGCAATCATTCACAGTACAAGAACCTAATGACTGCTGACAAAAACACACACACACACAAACAAAACTGCAAACGTTGATAAGTAACGAAATTTAATTACAAGCACCATCCACTTAATGATGCGGGAATGATATCAAAGCAGGGCTCACTCTGCCCTTGGCCATTTTACCCATTTGCTAAAATTGTATTAATTTGGCTAAAGAAATTATAATTTAGCTACAGGATTTCTTACCTTTATTATGCTATTTTGATAATCAGAAAATCAAACACATTAGGCTAAAAGAAATTTTCAACCAGGGTAAACCCTGCAAATCAATCTTCAACATATATTTTGGGGGATTCAAATGAGCTATCATTATTATATACATATACTTCACTTAACAAATAGGCAAACTATCTGTTTGTCAGTTAGTACACTCAGCGTGGAGGTATCCCAAAACTTAAGAAGAGCTTGAAGTTTTTTTTTTTAAACAGGACCGACTTTACTTGATCATTCAGTCATTTAGAAACGTGAAATAGTATAAATATTACATAATAGTATACTTTTCTTTCGTTTTATTTTCCCATATTTACCAGACATCTAAATACCGGACATGGACTCTGTTAATCCGAAAAGGCTGCTACTTTACAAGGTTTTATTAAATCAAATTATGTTCGATAATGTAACATATTTAAAAAAAAGTCTCTAAATCATAGGACCTACCGTACTGAAAAGAGATTTGTTAAAAAAAAATACGCATCTTTGTTATACGTGAACTAAATTTAAAAAAGAATTCCCGCCTGTATCTCGCTATAAACACTTTTATACTTAATAAAAGAAAATAAAAAACAACTTTACCGATAGAAGTCAGCTGGCAACATGCTCTACTTATAAGCCAATTGAGTATTAAAGAAAGAATAAACTCCTTCATGTTTAAATCATTTTAGAAATTTTTGAAACCAGCGCTAAAGGTCCGTTAAAGCTTCATTCTTCAGTCAGTTTTGTCAGCTTGACACGGGGAAGTCCATACAGGGGTCAAGTTAATTGTACAGCGTAACCGATGCGTGAAGGAATTATTGGACATCAGTTTACCTAGCCATTCAGTGCATAAACTTTAAAGAAGATTTAGAAATTTATAGGGTAGGGAGAGTTCTTTCACGCTTTTCTGAATCATTGCACACCCCTCCGTCATAAAACGAAACGTGATGCTGTACATTACTTAAATGTTGCGGTACTTTTATTTCGCAACATGATTTTTTTCAATTTGTTTTTTTTTAATCGCAAATCTTGCGTAACTTAGGCTGGACATCTTCTCAGACCGGAAGTCCGCAGTTACAAATAAGTTCATAGACACCTGCCCCTTTGTTTTTTACGCATAAAATTTGAAGGAATTTTATAAATTTGCAACGCATTTTTGTCACAGTTAAATCATACAGATGCAATCCAGAACCAAATAATAAATAAAATGTCCGTACCCGGTTCCATCCGAACATACGTCTTATTTGTAAATTACGCTATGTTACACGAGTGAAATTAAATGTAATATTTTTTGTTTTGCTTTTTCTTTTTCAAATAAGTGCATTAAACGTCTTTATTTGTGACTGTTGTCATATAGGTAAATCAAATCCTGAAAGAGAGAGCCAAAATGACAGAATAAGAATGATAATAAATAATTGGTTTATATTTAATTTTGATTAAGCCTCTTGCAAAAACTTGAAATTGTGATACTTTTAATCAGAACAAATGCAAATCTATTCTTATGGTTTGATAATGCATTGATACTGAAATTATTTTTTAATAATATTGAAATAAACGGCGATAAAGTTATAGCGTATAATAGATTATACCTTCGTACATAGTTTTAACACTATGATATTTCGTTTTAATCGACATTCGGATAAGTCGAAGTACATAGGTCCTAGATATATGGTTCGACCGGATATATCAAATACTGGTTAACAAAACCGTTTTAAAATACGGTTTCTAGGTAGCATTCGATTTGTGCGACCCAACAATAAATAATACTTCAAGATTTAAACTCTAAACATAAATCGAATACGGACATATATTCTGACTTCCGTGTTCACGTATCCACCAGTATCTCAAAGACCTTCTGACAAAATCTTCACTTAGCGTGATTTTTTCTTTCTTACATATTTTGAGAACAAATAAACAGCTGACAATAAACAGTTTTAATAACAAAACAGTTTCGTTTGATGTCAGCTTCATACAGACGTGAGTCAGACAGTTGGCACTGGTGGGATTTGCATTTAGCAGACGGTTAAATAAGTAGTTTGTATTATATTAATACAACACGAAGGAGGATAATTTTCTTATAAACTTCAGATATACTGGAAAATTTATCCAAAAGTGCTATAACTGCGTCGTCAGTTATTTCTAAGCGCAAGCTATCTGACCTTTACAGCACGATTTTTTCGAGCATTTGCATTTATACACTCGAGACAGTCATAGACACGAGTCTTTAGTACAGCTGTATAAACGGGGAAAAATGAAGCATTTTTAAACCAAAGTGACAAATAGTGACGTCAGCAGGCATGACGTGTAGAATCCTGTAGCTGTAACACAGCTTTGGTATAGCTTTATACTTCACACCCCAGGCGTACAGTCCTCCCACGCGTAAAAAACACACTCGTAAAAACCAGGCTATCTTGTCACCTTTAAGACAGACAATCAGGTTTATCTAGATTTACAGCAATACCTAAACATGTTACCTTACATAACAATACTTAGGATAATATCAAAGTATCAATGCATGATTTAGAAAGTATTACAAATAGTGTCACCATTTAAGTACGTGACTTTTGGTACAAATGTGCTCTGATTACCTCCTGCATAAGTAATAAAAGCTTCCTGCTAAACTAATTATGTTGCTCAGATTTCACGCTTGTCTTCTGTGTGTCAGATGTCATTATCTGAATATTCGTCACGGATAATTTTGCACTGAACGTATAAACTTCCCGAGTGAATAGGATGGCTATTGTATATATGTTGCTGTTCCTGCTGTACTTTTTCTTCAATACAGCCCCATACAAGTCTCCAAAATTTAAAATCGTTTGAGCAAAGCGAACATGAAAACATATTATTCACTCACAAATATTTCATGATATCTGCCCTCGCCATTGGCGGTGAAAGTAACGAAATCATTTTGTGATTTAAACATGGATTGCAGCATATTATTGTTTTTTGAAAAAACACAGGGATATCTTAAGTTACCATCAACAATAACTTTTATATAAACAGAACTACTGTTCTTTTCCTGCACGCATCGCAGCAGACAAAATTACAAGGTCAGGTGAGTTAAGTCGAAGAGAAGGTTTTGGGTCGGAAATTATCGCACTGCGAGTTTGTTTTCTGAATTTTCATGGGGCAATCCTGGCGTTTATATTAGCTACAAAACACAGTGGCATTCATATTAGTGCCTGTTGAATCATTCTCACACTATTTGTAACACAGAACATAAACTTTATTAATAATATTTTCATCCATCATCAAAGTTTGACTTTGTCATATCTTTGTGTTTTCGCATTTTCGTGGCGGAAAAGCGAAAATACGACATGGTGTAAATCAGCCACCATATGTATAGTACTTTTGTACTATATAAGATAGGAAAAAACCTAAATCTGAAAAAGAAACATGTACTGAAAGTTTTTAACTTTATCAACGATGCTCTCCGCACATTGTCTCTAGGCAAAATCCTAAAATCTTTGCCTCTGAGGCAGAATGGAGATATATTTTACTTTATTAGCTGGGTGAATCAAATGCATCGTTTGTGTGTGTGTGTATGCGTGCGTGTGCGCGCGTGTGTATGTATTTGGTGTGTGTATTCTTGGGCCTTAAAACTTACAAAGTTACTCTCACGGAATTATCCGGAGACGACCGAATAGGTACGACTGATTCTACATACGATGTCCCAACACAGATCAAGAGGAAGACGTTGTCTACTCGGCCTTAAACTGTTCGCAGGAATCTTGTAATTCACCCGTACATGAATGTTACCAGTGAGCACAATATATCGTGATATTACCTTTCTTTTGAGAAGCTACACAAGTGTTACTACGTTAAGTGGCTTTTCTTTATTCTGCAGATACATGCATATTTGTCAGAACAGTGAGGTAGATTATTCATAAAATGCTGTAACATTCTTTGCTGCCCCTCTGAAGGATGGCTCTGCTGAATATGTAAATGAAAGAGATAAGAAAATTCTCGAGAAAATGTTAAAGACCTTCACGAGAGGTAAGCCACCAATACAAATGCAAATAACGACATTGTGGACATATTTTAGTAACATTCCTCTTGGCATGAATTTTCGAAGCTGGCCAACCATATTTGCGAAGGATTATCGGCTATGAATTTTATGAGCCTCAAACTCATAGGCATTCTTTTTACATGTCGTATCAAGAAGCTGTCATTGAGGGGAATTAATATAAGTGGCAAGAACTTGTTTCGTAACTTAGACAGAATTTCGTAACTTGGAATATTCAAAGTTTACATTTGTATTCTAGAATGTTTCTTTTATATTGTAAAATGGAATCAATTTGTATTGTATATTTTTATAAGTATTTAATAACATCTTTATTCATATTCAATAAAATTTTATTTTATTTAATAATCTAATTTCTGATCAATGACTTCAATTTGCTTTCAGTATCTCGTATTTGCATTCTATACTGATTATTTTACATTCTAAAAATCCATTTATATTTTATATTTTTCATCAATTCTATATTTAAAAAGAAATAATTTGTATTCAGTTTTTGTTTCATTACTATTCAGTCCTGACTTCAACTGTATTGTATACATTTTAATTTATATTCTGTAATTGCATTCTGGGATTTGTTTGTTAATTTTATTGGCTGAAGGAAGACAACATGGCGGCTGACCTGTATGTTATGCCTGCAAGCTGGTTATAACTGAGAGAAACAAGTCGAGTGTTGTCCGGAGGTACTAGTTCCGAGAAAACCTGATTAGAGAAATCACTGACAATTTTAAACCGTAATATTGGGGTTGTCATCTTGGTTTTATTCAGCCAATGAAGTCCATCGTCACAAAATCAAGAAACAAAATCCAGAATGCGATTATACAATATGAATTATGTTACACATATAAAATACAAATGAGTACAGAATACAAAAAATACCAAAGTTGAGCCAAATGTCGAGCTGTTTCAACAATCAGCTCGACATTCATTTTTTGAACGTTTTGTCGTGTTTTTAATGTCGGCGTGAATGTCGAGCTGGCTCAAAATTCAGCTCGACATTCGTGTTTGAGAGTTTTTTCGTTTTTTGAATGTCGAGCCCAATATCAAGATGGCTCAACATTCAGCTCGACATTCGTTTTTGAGCGTTTTATAGTTATTTGAATGTCGAACCAAATATCCAGCTGGGTAACAATCAGCTGGATATTCGTTTTTGAGCGGTTGTTCGTTTTTTTAATGTCAAGCCAAATGATAAGAAATAGATTTTAAGTTTGAGTGATATACCGTTGGATATATCAGAATGTCGAGTTCAGATGCGTAGTAGTTTAATGACGAAAGCTGTAAATTTTTTATTATATATCTCCATTCTTACACGTACGTATATTTTATATGGGGCGCAAGTATGTGCTCTATTTAACAGTGATTCACAGTGACGTCAGCGGTTGCGCGCTTGTGTTCTGCGTGATATAACGTATAAGATATATCACACTCAATTTCTTCTTTGTTTATTGTCGGCGAAATGCATATAGTGTTAGAATGATACTTAAAAATTTATTTGATCAGTTATATTTTTGCGATTTCCTTTTCAGTACCAAGTTTTTATTCGAATCAAACATTTTGAGTTGCGAAAAACTAATTTGGAAACTTGCAGTATTTTTTTACCGGATCAGGTACTCCGTATCCGTGTAACATAATTTGGTTTATCATTTTTTCTTTCGATAATGATGCCGTAACCATAATTTTGATAAATGTTTTAGATTAAGATTTCATTTTTTTCAACATTTTCTTTTTTTTTGACGTGACAGGTCAAAAGTATCTTGTATCAACCCCTGTTGCCTGTATTCAAACTTCGTGTCTGCGAATAGTTATTTATGACAGTCGACCCTTACCATAAGCATCACCTGTACCTTGTGACGAATACATTTTGGCGTAAACCAAAGAGGTGGCCAGTATCTAACATAGCACACTTTTTGCTTATTTGAAAGTCATTTTGCACAGTGTAACGAATCCCCTACCATTAAGTCCATGCATGAAGTCAGAGATTATATGTGTTAGATATTTTTCGTGTGACACGTTTCCTTAATCATCGGGATATGAGGAAAATATTGCACAATTATTACAGAGTTGCAGTCGAATTAATTACGGAATATCATTCGTATTAGGAGAGTATACATGAAATTTGATAAATAACTTTTGCATAGTTACTTTAATCAAAGCTGTTTTCAGTGTGTCTACATGTAAGAGACGCAAGTATTGAATCAATCAGTTATTTTTTTCTAAAACAGTGCATTTTTATTTTTTTTCAAAGGAAAGGAAATATAATGATAATGACTGACCTAATTTTTTGCAGTTTCTCATCAGTCCAGACAGGAACTGTCATTGTAATGTTATGTTGTCGTCACTACGTTTCCGTATGATACGCATATTTCAATTTCAGTTGTAATATTTCATTTTTAATTTTGTTTGTTTTGTTGGCTCCTTTAAGCGACTCTGTTAAAGTGAGGTAGGGTTTATTTTATGTTCGTAACATGCTTTTAACTTTGAAAACTTCCATTTTATTACCTTATGCATATTTAAGAAAATGTATTCAACCCTGTGTTAAAGAAATTTACTTCTTTACAAAGTTTTAAGTGAATATCCTTTGAATTTTCTGAGTTTTCTAGAATCAGCATTTTACTGTGGTCACAAGCAAATAAAGATAATCACTGTTCACAAACTCTTCTTAGTACTTTTCTCTTCTGTCAGTGTCCAAAAAGATATCAAGTTATCGTGCTATGCGCCTAGATTATTATATCTATTTTATCTTACAAACTTTGTAGTTTTCTAATAACCCTAAACACTCCTATAAACATCGCAAATATCTAAAATAGTCAATTTTAAAGACAAATATGTTAGAATATAATATATTGGTAAAACCTGTTTCTGATATGTGTTCATTGAATTTTGTTGTCCAAAATTTAAAACATTTGGAAGCACATGCCCATTTTACTAGCATTGTAAGTTCAGTTTTAATTTCAGAGTTAATAATTTGTGTTAGGTTTTTCATTCACAAAAGGCCAGATGTAAACAAAGCAACAAGTGCCTTAGTCTAGGTTCATGTTCCGTTAATCAACTAGCAAAAACATTACAAGAAAAGGTAACCACTTTGAACATCTAAAAAGTGTTTACTGCAGGTAAGAAATTTAGTCTTCTTGATGTGTATGTTTATATTTTAACGTTGTAAGAATTCCTAAAATGAATGTAAAGGAAGAATTGAAATGTATTTCTGATCAAAACAGTATAATTGATAATTAGCACTGAACCAAATTTTGGTTCAACAATAACCAGTTTACTTCTACAGTTGATTCTATAATGATGATTAATCCAATGAAGTGTTTATATAGTTATTTATTTATTTACGTCTCATCAATGTATATGCATACATAATAAAACATATAGTTAAATGTACAAAGACATTCATTGTTGAATTATATGCGAGAATGGTTCTGAAACAATACATCATCTTGTAAAAGATAAATAAAAAAATAAAAATATATTATTTTCATCATCTTTTTATATTGTCATCTTTAATCTAAATACATGATAGGAAAGATGATACTATATTTACAAGTACTTAGAAAACAGAAAAAACTATGCCAACAATGTTAATCCTACAAGAAACAGAATATTTCACATTTCAAGGATTCCTATTTCAGGTAAACATCATTCAATATTTATTAAAATCTAGTTTAAAGCAGATAGTGTAAGTTTTTGTTTGACAGTAAGACAATAAATGTAAGTATGCCAACATATGTAATAAAGTATATTATCTCACATATCAGAATTGAAAGTACCAACTTAACATTTCTGGATTATAATTGTTTTTATGCATTAAAACTTTGCCACTTTATCAGATTTATATATAATTTGTATATTATTATATAATTATTTTACAATAATTTTCAGGTTTATATTTTGCTTTCAGCAATATGTACATAGTGTACATGTACATAGTTTTACTAACTCCACTTGCAGAATTCAAAATATTTCTCCACTTTCTCATAAAAACGTTCATATAGACCTTAACAATTCTATTGATAAATACAGTTTTTGACATTGGATTTGCAGTGTTAAACATTTCTTCACCATTTAATAACCTTAAAGTCTGCTTTAATTTAAAACACCAATTCCTACATATGTTTTCAGTCTGTCTATAACTATACAATGATTGACTCTATTATCAGGCATTTTACATAATCTAAACCAGTAATTGATCATTACATCTATCTGTCTCACTGATGTGGACTTTCATACTATTTCACCTGATACTGCTGCACATAAGGCAAATTTTCATACTCCGAGAAATAAGCACGTAGCCATCTGCTGAACAGTCTGTACACGAGAATGACTGTGTGCCCCAGTCTGCTGCATCATATGCAACAATAGACCACACCATTGAGTCATACAGACGAGTAAACACCTCATATGGCATACCTCCTAAAACTTCATATTTACTTGTTAAAAGCTCTAAAGCTCTACTTGCTGCTTGAGCTAAATGTGTTGCAGTTAGACCAAAATATTTTTTTTTATATTCTAATTGTACTTTTTAGATAGATTCACCTCTATATTCTTATTTTCACAATTATATTAATACAAATTCGCATAAACAGATTACATGTAGCGGCGACATAAAGTGGTCACTTCTTCGTCTGATTGTCAGTCCGTCCGTTTGTCCGTCCGTCACAAAACTTGCCTGGACTACTCAAAAACTCTGGTGCAATTTCATCCAAACTTTACAGGAATGATCAGTATCAAGTCTAGTTGTGCATATCGTCAGCATTTTCCAGTTCGATGATTTTTGTTAGAGTTATGGCCCTTTAATGATTTCTATTTTTAAAGTTTGTCCGGACTACTTCTCTTATAACATACATAACATAACACAGATTTTATTCGGCATTAAATTGTTACAACATATTTATAGCCGTTACAAATAAATAGCATATTATGCAAAGTGCAAGTCACGGGTAAATATCTAGTTAACAGAGAAGTGTTAAGTTTGTGTTTTGTTTTTATCTGAAACCTATTTTTATCAAATACATGTTTATAATGGGAGAGAAGACAATATTATAACATAAAAATGTCTGTGATATTTGGCTTACAACAAGTATATGAAACAGTTTATAGTACGCACGCATTGTGAAGCGGTATATGGTCAACTGATTACAAAAATGAATACTAGTATTAGCTTACAATAATTATACAAAACAGACTATAACTTGCACGCACTGTTTGTCATTGTGAAGAGATTTTAAAAAGGCTATATGGTCAACTGATTACAAAAAGAAATACTAATAATATCTAAATGTCCTTCTCTCGACAGCCTTAATGTTCAGAGTAATCCGTTATTTTCCCGTCAATGTACCTCTTTGTTACTTTATTGTTTACATATAGTTTGTTTCCTGCTACTCGCGCACTTTCTTCCAGTTTTTGTTCCTTTATATAATCACTGAATGCTTTTCTTGCTTCTCTATATTGTTGCAGTGATTGAGTGCCCACACCCTGTTTTTTGGCTTTCAGTTTATTTTTGAAGTCTTCTTCGTACGACTTTTGTCGTACTTTTTCTCGATCTATGTATTTTTCGAACTTGACGACTATTGGTCGAGGCTTTTCGCTCGTTCGCTACCTAATATGTGAATCTATTCAAGAGTGTCGTTTATTTTAACTCTTTTACTAGTTTTTCACAGTTGTCTTGTAATGGAGGTTCATTTTGTTTTCTATTTTGGGGCTCTTCAAGACCATAGAAGATAAGGTTCTCCTGCATGGATCTAGCTGCAAGATCTAGCAGCTTATCCTGCATTTTCTCTTCTCTTTTCTGGTATTCTTGGATGTTTCTGTCCATCGATGTGCATAAATTGTTCAGTTTTTCGAGATCCTTCTTAGATTTTTTAGATTCATTTTTCTGTGAGTCATACTCGTCAGTGATAAATGATACTGATTTCTCAATGTCATTACATTTGGCTTCTACTGTAGAGACTTTTGTTTCCATTACTGTGATTTGAAGCTTTATAGAGTTAACAGATTGTTCAATTTGGTCAATTTTCGGCAGAGCACTTTTAATGGATTTAACATCTTCTATAAGAGATACATCCCAGTTCGGCGGAACAGACGAATTTTGAAAAACGGAGGGCGTTTGAGGTGTTTGAGAAATTTGCATACCGACTGGGTATTGTCCATTATAATTCATTATTGGCGTACTCATAACTGATTGTACATAGTCGTTACTAACTTGAAAAAAGTCTGTTGCATTAGTCGTTTCGCTCGGTGATTTCGAGGTATGCTCAGGTGTACAATGGCCGCCTTCTATCGTACCAGGTGACCCACTAGCCTTCCTCTTTTCTGACTCCGTGTTAAATTTTGAATGCTCGACATGAATATTGAAACGTTTATAACTCACTTTCTGTAGAAATATTCCGAATTCAAGTCCAAATTTATAATAAAACAGAAAAATCCTGGAGAGAAACTACACATGACTTTCACTCCACAAATCCACTTATACTACTAAAGCAATTTGAATGATGTGTTTCAGAATTGATCGGTACCTCAAGTACTTGCGCATATTTAACGGTTTTTTTTCGGTTGAATGATTTTTATGCTGAGTTATGGCCCTTGAATAAAAAAGGCGTTTTGGCCCGTTAATACGCAGTAGCTGCGACATGCTACAAAGTACCCGCGACATAAAGGGATCATTCATACTTGTCTTTATCTTTTGCAGTTCATTTATTAAGACACATATGTCTTTATACACTTACTGGTGTTATTCATTAGGAAAATGGAATAATTGTTCACTAAAGTTATGTTAAGATGGATGTCCCACCGATTAAGCTAGAGCAAAAAACTTTCCCGGAGTGTTTAAAGTATTATGCAGAGAAGACACCAGATTTAAAATCGATGGTTTTTGTATCGCCAAATGAAGAACAGGAATCCGTCACTTGGTCTCAGCTGTACGATAAGTCTTGCATCGTAGCTAGATAGCTGATTCATTTAGGAATTAAGAGGTTCGAGATTGTAGCAGTTGATTTGCGACCGTGTTCGGAATGGTTGTATGCTACCTTTGGGGCGATGATGGCTGGGGCTACACCTGCTGGTGTGGCATTCACCTACAAGGACGGAAGTGATCTTATTGCACTGATGGAAATGATGCAAAACTGTTCATTGTTGATCGTCAATCCTGGAATAGACGGAATATCTTGGGAGATACTTCGAAACCATCTAGACGAGTGCCTCTAAGATGGTACTGTAAGGAGTCAGAAAATGCCGAGCTTATGATATCTGTTGGGTAAATATAAGGTTCGCAAAATTTGCAGGAACTGTCAGTAAGTGGCGAAATACATTTTATGTCCAAGTAAAATAGATATAGAGACAAAACATGTTTTTACTCTTTACGCATCAATATGCATCTTTTCTCTTCGCTTGTGGGAAAATAATGCAAGAACAGTCTAGTCCTACACAGCTTCCTACATTTAATTCCTAAATACTCGAAACCGGCTTTTTGACGAATACAAATGTTATGTATGCGCATAGAACGTTAATTTTTGATTTATTAAAAACGTGGAGTGCCACATATCGTTTTGCAGTACAAAGTCTTTCAAAATCGTTCAATAGTTAAGATATACAAATGTGTAGATTTGATCGTGTGATAAATTTGTTACTGAAGCTCGGAGAAATTCAAGAAGAAAATGCTAAACCTTCTAAAACAATAATTAAAAGAAATAAAATAAAAAATAAGCCATAATGCCTTTGTTGACCATTAAGCAACTTGCAACGACTTCTACTTATAGGTGCGCCTAGATATTGTTTGTGGGCACTTGGGTCGAGGTCAGAGTCAGTAGCTCTTTTAAGGCTAAAATAGATCGTTTCTTTTTTGTCAAAGAGCCTTTATTTATTTACTGGTATTTTAGATATTAGGTATATAGACATCTTGCAAGAACCTCTGCCATTACATGAAGGCAAGGGCACTGAAGCTTAAATAATTTTTTCTACTTCATTTCATAAAGCCTCATTCATTGACCATTCTTAGATATTTAGTATGTAGGTTCCTTGCATGGACGTCTACCTTACGGCGGAGTTTAAGGTCTCTGGGTCAAAGTCACTGAGTTTGAAATGTTTATTTTCTACTTTGCACCACAAAGCCTTTATGAATTGACCGATAATTTAGATATTTGGTATATAGACACCTTGCATGAACCTCTGCCATTACCGAGGGTCAATGTTACCGAGGCTAAAAATATATTTTTCTACTTTAACGCGTTGAACCTTCATTTATTAACTTTCAGATATATGTAATGTAGGTTTCTTGCATATGCTTCTACCCGAAGGATGGGATTAAGGTCAACGTCACTAAAGTTTTAAGATTTTTGTATTTTCTGTCAAAGTGCCTTCGGTTTTTCACCAATATTTTAAATATTTGTTTATTATCTCTCTCTCTCTCTCTCACACACACACGCACACACACACACACACACACATTGTATGATATTATTTGTTTATCTCTATACTTAGTCATATTTCCATTCATTTAATAGCAAGCTTTGTCTTAGTAAAAAAATCGTCTGCCCAAGGAGAGGAATTTTATAAGACTTTGTCTTTCGTTCTTATCCTTTGCTTAAATGTATGTATTGTAAGTTTTTGTATATGTGAAAAGGAAAATCGGTGGGAATAAATATGTTTAAACTAAACTAACATCTACTTGAGTCAATGTCAGGGTCACCAAGGCTAAACATATATTTTTCTACTTTTCATTATTTAGACTTCATTTATTGAAATCTTAGATATTTGCTATTTAGAAACTTGCATGGACCTCCTCCACTGGGCGGGGTAAATGGTCACTAAGGTCAAGTGCAAGGTCAAACAGGTTGAAAATAGAGTTTTCTATCTTACATCTTACGATTTATGTAGGCATTTGATTTAGTTTCAACCAAACTTTTACAGAACATTTATAAACAATAGATCTCATTTCTTTTCTTGAACTAACCTGATCCCATGATTGGTTTAGAAGTTATGGGACTCAGATGAGCGATTTCGGGCCATCGTTGCCCTCTTGTTAAAGACAGCTATAAACTAATATACTTGAAGTGTGTTAATGGAATTCCCTTTTTCAAGAATGACAATCACTAAATTTGAAGGTGTACGCAGAATCCTAGGGGGGTCCGGGGGCATGCTCACCCGGAATTTTTTTCTGTAGATCGTCTCAGAAGCGTTTTGGCTGGTTTTTGGCATAAAATAAGTCATTTTTTTTCACCAATTTTACTCGATTTTCTGGACCAATGTGTACGCAGCTGCGTATTATGCGTACTGGTAGCTACGCGCCTGAGTTACCTGTCCTTAATTTCCAACAAAAACTTAAAATATCATTAAATCTGTTGTATGAGACAGTCAAGCACTATGACAGAAACCATGTCTGTAAGTGAAACAGAGGTGTATATTTCGTTCGCTGATCCGTTCCGCATCCGGACATCGCGCTTTTATATTATAGAAACTCTGTATTCTTAAACCGTGTGGTTTCATCTGGTCATTTAGGTTATAGTGTAATTCGCTTCTTTAAAGCACAACATATCTGTAGTATATAAAATCACTTTCGTTAAACTTAATATGAATTATGAAAACAAAACATACACAAATGTTACTTAACTTTGTTTTCTTATCCTTAGACCTTCGAGGCGAAAGTTTGCTTCCATAACCACAACAGTAAAATATCTGTTTCGAAACGGCGAATTCCAGCGATTGTCCTAAAATGCTTTTATGTGACTAAGCGGCCATATTAGGAATGATAAATAAAAGGCATTCAATATATAAATATGTTTATATTTACCAGGATAGTGTATCTAAACTACAACAAACATGAACAAGTCACTGATTGTCATACTGCTGATTTGTTTCGTTACCATGGTTACAGTCCTGGCCCAAAGTAAGACTGTCTGGTTTTCAAGTCTTTCTTATATATATATATATATATATATATATATATATATATATATATATATATATATATATATATATATATATATTTTCAGCAATCGAATCCTAAATATAAGCAAACTTGTGAACATTTACTCTGTAGTGTCTACATTATACTCTTTACGTTTTGTTCCTTTCATGTCAAGGATACATTTGTCAGTTGATTAACAGATTTTAAGGCTTCAAAATTTAATGTATTTTGAATACAACTGAGATAAAAATGTCATATAGTTTTACAACTCCAACACAGAAAATCATTTTTTTTGACACAGTATAAAACCACTGCATTTCGTACAAATTTTGGTACTTTAAACATTTAAGCGTTCGACTGACGTGAAAACAAGATTTTGTTGCTCTGAACTCACTGAATGTTTTGTAGAAAAAACATTTCGGAAACATTTTTGTACATATTTATTAAATCAGATAATTATATTTATTTCGTAATAAGTTATTCCATGAAATATGGTGACACTTTGATTTGGTACATTTACTGATATTTTAGATTTTAGGAACTTTCATGAAATTCTCATGTCATCAATCTGCACAGTTTGACAAATCAATTAATAAGAAACACATGCTATATATTTACATATTAATTAGATTGATAAAAGCGCGAGTTTCTTTTGTACAATGAAGAAGATCCGTGCACCTGCAGGTATAAATGCTGGGTAGGTGAAGCACAATATTCAAGAAATGGTTGTGACAGCAGCTTCAAAATTCTTTGCTGCCCATATGAGCTCTACTTTAAATGTAAGTAAAAGAGATAGTTACCTCTCCATTAAAAAAATACTTGATATTTTAAGTAAAAGATATTTACATAAGAAGAATATACTGGAGACAAGACAAAGGAGAGCTAAATTTAACAAGTTAACAATCAAAACACAAACTGAACACTCTTATCAATAACATCAACAAAGTCAATGTATATTGCAATAATTATAAGAATTTACTTAATATTAAACCTTTGAAAAGCTTTTAGCGGTTTTAAACTTCGTTTAATATAAGGAAACGAATTAACTGTTTTTGCCTTCAGTTGCCTTTCTTCTCGTTTTTCAGAGTTTTGTGACTGAGTAAGTTTGCTGACATTACAAAGAAAATATCACAAGCTGAAATATTCAAAAGACTGTTCAAGTGTTAACTGTCAATTAGTTACTTGATTAGATAAATAGATTGTTAATCTTTTTTTATATGTCTTTCACTTTCCTGTATTTTTTTCACCGTCTTTCGAACTCTGTGTTATAGGGAATGATACAGAAACATTTAGTAGATGAGAAGTTTTCTCCACTTCCGTTTTAGGTTTCGCAAGAAACAACATATGTGTCAGTAGATACTGGCCTTTTTCATGTCGAACTTTGAACAGTGAGTGACCCAATGAAGATCTTTATATTCCCGGTAAATATAAATGCTTTGATTATATCAAGATAGTTGAAGTGAGTTCAATGTCCATTTCCGATCACAAGCTACAGTATTCATTTTCATATTTTACTTGCAGAAAAAATGTATTACAAATCCTTCAGAAATGTTATCGTGGGTCCTCTATTGCTGAATCAGGACAATTGCGCATTGTTCCTAAACCATTTTAGTATAATGCATATATTCTTCATGGAGTCTAAAACTATGAAAGCTATGGTATTAACATATGAACATATGGAAATTAACTTACATACAATTTAAGTTCATGCGCTGCTGTATATTCACCACCAGAAATAAAGTGAAGACGCAAAACTGAAAAAAAATCAAGTATTACAGACTACATTGCGGCCCATAACGAAATCAGGCAATGCATCAACATTTATAGTCATCAGTAGCACGACCGAACGTCAATTTAATAGGTATTGCTTGCTAAAGATATTGCTACATATCGCCTGTAATATACTTGACACCTCCTTTTGGGCCTCTTATCACATTAAGAAACAATATAAAGCTCTACAAGGAAAAGCTTCAGACAAACTTTTGAGATTGTAGTAAAAACGAGTCACATTTTCCCATCTAGTTTTCATAATAACCAAAGGTCTGTTTGGAATGTATCAACTCACTAAATAATGAAAACGGGCAAGTTTTAAGCAAGGATCATCAGTAATGTGGGTCAACAATAAAACGTTCGTACGTTTTTAAATGTTTTATTACAGAAACATTTTGGTATGGAATCTCATTCTCTTCTTCTTCCTAACCGGGACTCTTTTGAAATTATATTAATGTTCAAAATGACAAAGGTGCAGGAGAGTTCCTGACGTTAGAGAAAAGTAACGGCAGAAATAACATCCATTTTGGAGGAATCTTTTATCGAAAATTTCCATTACCAGTAGAGTGAAGTCGCACTGGCCTTCGACCAATATACAGTGAGAGTAAGTAATGTTGATTTACACATTGGTAATACAAGTACATCTCTAAAGCAAGCTCATTTGTACTTTTGAAATAAATAACCCCATATGTCGTTGTGTATCATCAAAATATAGATATGAACTCATGTAGACAGAAGCCACAACGTATCATTCAGTTACCATGAAAACTTAAAAAGTGAATAATGTGATATTGTTATGCCGCCATTTTTCGGTCATGAGGTCAAAGGTCAAGGTCACAGTGACCTTGAAAATAAAAGATTAAATAAATAGTCAAACTTATGAAAAAATATACGACATTTAACTAAAATTGTACAATAGCAATTCACTAGCACTGTATATGGACTGATATAAATGATAAAGTTTTCCTGCTTTACTTTGACTTGCCCTTTAGCATCGGCAAATCATTCTTCATAATCACTGATGCGATTTTTTATAAGAACTCTATTTTCATTAGATCTATTGCATTTAAATATCTACTTAAAATATTTAACTGCATGGAAGCTACTTAAGTAAAAATCACTGAGACATGCAAATTGGAAGCAACTATTACATAATGTTTTCACAAGTGAAAGTAATTCAATCAATTTGTAAGATCACTTGCCATAAAATTTTGCTAATTGTCTAAACTTCAAACGTTAACCGGATCATAAAAATGTTAATTGCTTTGTTTGTCAGCTACGCAGAATATACAAGGGTCCCATTTGAGTAGGTTAATTTGCACAAATCCCACTGTAAAAGGCGTGATTTATGGATCTTTGACATTACATCGGATATCAATTTATAGGCAGACACAATTTTCTTCTAAAAGGACATGTCATATTTTTATTTTTCAAACAATATCCACTGTAGTGTGAATTTCCATTATAGTAAAACCAATGTTAACACATTAGTTCACCTAAATTCACTTCAGTTTGACTACACTGTAATGACAAAGAATTTGTAAATTATGTTATCATTAAGTCAGGAAGTGTTACACAACATGTCAAAAACGTGGAGAAGATCGTTTTATTTAGAATCATAACATGGAAGAAATTGGAATATGTATTAATAACATTCTCTGCTAAGGTAGAATTACATTCAGTTCTCACGGCACAAAGTTTGAATTTATTAATAAAAAACCGAGAAGTAATTGCAAAATATTTTTTGATTTACAATTTATAGCATTTTACATTTATAAGTGTGCCTTTATTGTGTTTCTTGCACTTGTGGTTTAGTCTTATTCTTGCATCTAAAAACAGACGTACAGTAGGGATAAATCTACGTCACAGCAAAAAATTGCGGCAGAAACTAGCAATGTCGAAACAAAAACAGCCGATCATCAAAAACGCGTTTTTTCTTATCAAAACCAATATTTTCATAATTTTCTTATAAAACCATTTTAATCAGTACACAATGATTATTTTGATGAGATAAAGTTGCTCTAGTCGTGTCCAATGACCTTTTAGCATTGCTTTAGTATGTGTCTTTAGACTTCCAGCACTGTCCATGAAATTATTTCATCATACACAATCTTACAAACACAGTCAGTTAGAAATAATTTTTCTTATTTAAAACTTACATTTTTATTTTTAACATACATAATTCAGTTTTTTTATCTAGAGATTAATTAGTTTGAATGCTATATTAAACGTCAACCAAGGCGATGCAAGGAGCGTCACTGAAGCAAAATGAGAACAGGCTGTTGCAAAAGTCTCCTGATCACTCCTGTTGCTCACTCCAAAGAGTAATACAGACGACAGAGCAACTCTGTAGAAAAGACACAATTTGTCCGGTTGTCTGAATTAACTTTTTGTCAGTGTATTTCATCGTGATCGTAAGTCTTAGACCTCTTACGATATACCTTTGTGAGTACTCTATACGTACACAAACTGCTATAATAGGATAACAGAAAACCAGATGTTATGTATTTCTAATTTGATTGAGACTACGACTTTGTATATGATGCATTTTACAAGTTTTGTTAGTTTTCAATTTTAACAGTTAATAATAACGAAGCGCAAAGTTACGACACATGAAGGATTAAAACCTATTTGTAAAGCTAAACCAAAACACCTGGTCGTAAGTTAACCAAAGTTCTTAAACTAACCAAACATGAGTTTGCTATTTTAGAAGGAATTGTTTCGATACTGAACTGAATACATTTTTATGTATATATAGATATATGATATAATATGTGTTAACATTGCATGGACTTTATAAAATGGTTCAAACTATTTTACCATGATGTATCAAAGGTTATAATAAACAATGGTTATTTGTCGGATTCCTTTCATGTGGTGTTCGTCAGGGATGCCCACTTTCATCTTTGCTCTTCATCATTTGTGATGAAATGTTGTCAATATTTATAAAAAATGACGAAGATATAAAGGTTATAACAATATGTAATAGAGAGTACGCACCAGGGTTAAAATTAAATACTAATAAAACCACAATTTAACGTTTAGAAACACTTAACAAAAAAAAACAACAACAAAAAAAGAAAGAAAAAAAACCCCTAAAAAACCGAAACATACTCTTATTGGATTACGAGCAAGGAGGTTTGAAAGTGGTTGATATTCCAAAAATTTTTACCTCAATAAAAAGCTGTTGGGTAAAAATGTGCGATAAAGGGAATACTGGAGACTGGAAAATATTTTACGAAACACTTTAAAGAAAAGAGTGTGGAGGACATTAAGGCATGGGCTAGAAAACAAACCTTGACAAACACTCCAGTTCATAAAGAAATGATAAGGGAACAACTCAAAATATTAATGGTAGATCTTTTTACTTAAAAAAGGGAACAAAGAGGAATTAAATATATCGAGCATCTCTACAGGTCAAAAACATTTTATAAATTCGAAGATTTCAATATTTTGTCTAAAAGTGACAACACAGACATTCTAAAAATACCAGTTAGTTGATATATTGTATGCAAATCAAAACTATTACAAAACAAATCAAAAACAAAATGGAATCGTTTTAAATAAACATCTTGATTGTCTCTTTTTAAATGTAATTTAGTTCCATCTTACCTGTGTGACGTTTGTAATATGCACGAAGGGAGACAAGACAATATTTTTTGAAGTTGTCACTGTATTTAAGGCTTAAGAACAGTTTTTTTAGATTTCTGGAATAAAGAAATCACAAAATTATCTTAAATTATGAAACTATAAGTTTTGGTATTAGTAAAAGATGTAAAAGCATAGATGGTATCAGTTTTATGATAATACTAATAAATTATTATATTTTCTGGACGAATTATGGGTCATAAATTATAAGTACTATTAACTATTACTAGATGACCTTTAAAACGTACATCTATTCCGACCCAAGAGAGACATGAGGGTTACTTAAAAAAGTACCGTGTATGTGGGTTTGTTTTAGGAAAATATGTTTTTTGTGTTTGTGTCATAAAAAGATGATGAAAATTCTGTAGTTTCCAAGAGAATGTTAATTTTATTAATGAAATCTATTAATTTTGGAAATTTACGTAAATAAAAAAAACCTGTAGTTTATAATGGGAAAATGTCCAAGTTAGCTTGAGATGACAGATAAACTTTTTCAACATCTATTTCAATAATGTATCCAGCTTTAGTAATACATTTACAGCGATAGTGAAGTACCAGCGATTGTCTGGCGTTGTTGAACGTGGGTACCAATCGTTATGCAAATAAGGGAAGATTTCAACGTAATTTCTTATATTTTGTTGATTATGTGGAGTTTTATTGTTAAATTATGTTAGATCTATGGGTCTTCTTTGATAAAATTTTATGTTTAAGTATGTAGAAAATATTATTTAGATGCGAATCAATGTACCCTCGAAACCGTATGGTGAGCTATTGTGATCACCCTGTGTCCGATGTCATGTTCCAACCTGGCCAGGTCAAGGTCACCAGTGGTGTCTAAAGATATGAGCCATGTGTTTCATGTCCGCTTCATATCTTTTTCACCCTAGATTGAATTCCAAGAAACTGACCAAATGTTCAGCCCATCAAGATGATATGCAGAACCCATGTTCTAACCTGGCTAGTTTAATCTCAATTTTCAATAAATATCATGTATACAAATCTTAACATCAACACGAGGCCATGAAAATAACTCAATAGTCAATAAAGAACAAAAAAACTTTCACTCTAATATTTGTTTATTTACAGTATATCATAGCTTGTTGGCCACCTTTTCACCCAATATTCCACATCACTTAAATGTCGTCCACATATAACACGCCAGTGTTATACTTTTCTTGTTCAAACAAAAATGAAAAGAAGTGTGTACAAGTTTTGAAACATTTAAACATTATTTCAAAATAAGGATAATTATAGGAAAATAAATAGCAATGATGCACAATAAAGTGCAAGAGCATGAAGGAAAATGGTTATAACTGTCGACAAATACATAAAAATTTAGGATTGCTATATATGTGTTGTCATAGGAACGAATACCATTGCAAAGAAAATATATGAAAACTTGCACATATCAATTTTTACATCGACGACAATGACCTACGCCTGATTGAGGCGCTATATCATGAAATTTGAACCAAGTTTATAGATCTGCATGTATGTTTTTCAGTTTTTAACTGTGACTGACATTGAACTTCTGAGTTGTAACCAAAAATGAAATCCAAAATTGGTCCCGTCCTAGAAGAAAAACTAGAGAGCTGATAGAAATAAAGGTTCAGGTACAAACTTTATATGAAATGAATATAGTTTTGGATGTCCGAGTACGTTGAATTTAAGTGGCATGTCTTCCACTGAGCTTTCTGTTAAGTACCATGGTGCTGAGGTGAGTGGTTTAAGGATAAGTTGACTCTTCTGTTTACCACAACTTATTATTCTGTTAAATTGCCTTTTAATAAACCAGGTAAACTAAAAAGTAGATAAACATATTGATAACAGAGTGTCTACCTACAATCGATCAAAATGTTATAAAGGGCACCAAACTTATTACAAATCGCCTTTCAAGGACCATAATTTTCTACCCACCACCGAAACAAATAGTTATACTGATTCAAACATTTAAAATAACATTTACCTACTTTGAAGTTCATTGAAATTCCCTAATTCAATACCTTTCTACTACCTTGGTTTTAGAGAAAAATAAAAGTTGTTTTTGATTTTCTTTTTTTTTCTGACAATTTTCTGTCTGATGTTCTATGTAGTGCAGTGATACAAAGCCATAGCTATTTTTAAAATATACGTTATTCATCGCTTGCTAGCTTACTCATGTCCTGGTTAATTACGCAAAAATTCGATTAAAGTAATTATTAAATAATATATTAGAAAGCAAAAAGGGTTTTAGTTTAATATGTAAGGGAAGTTGATTTGAAATAGTGTGTAGGAAACTTCTGTTATTCGAATGAGGTTTGACTATACAACAGGATCGTTTTTGCATTTTAATTTAGAAAACTCAAAGAAATTATTAAAATGCCGATTCAATGTAAATTTCATGTTTTTGAATAAAACCTTTATAGAAAATGACTTACTAATTCTCTACATAAATGTTCATTTATCAGTTACGAAATCCCCTTTCACTAGAAGTAAATAAGTGGCCCGGTGGTATCGCACAGGACAGGTAATCCAGAGGTAATGAGTTCGATCCCTCACTCCTCTTCAAACATAACTTATTGTCTTTTGGTTGGGGAAGTTAAACCTAGGTCCTTTATATCAGTGCTATACGCTTAGCATGGAAAATAAACAGAGATGTATATGGAACAGGATGGTTTCTGTAACTTGCACTCCCACAACCTAAAATAACTGAACTCTGCAGATAGTGTAAGTTTCATGGGCAACAGGTACAGACGATAACACAGACCCACAGGAAGCCATTTGTCGACACGGTCTTAAACGTTTGGCAGGAATCTTCACCAGTAAGCACAATATATCGGGATATTACCTGCATTTTGAAAGGCTACACGTGTTGCCATGTCATGCAAGTGGCGTTTCTTTATGATGTTCATCTTAAATGCATATCTGAATATAATCTGCTGCACAGCTTCACAAAATTGTTTACCGAATTTACAATCCTATCATTTTTAAAGATATCGCACACCATTACTCCGGGTTGTCCTATATATTTTTGAATTCAAGATAGAAAAAAGTACCGTCCGAGGTAGTTTTGACATAGCTGATCATTACAGAAATGTTTTGGAACGCACACAAAACACTTTATCGAAAGGCTGTCTTGGTAGATGATTGAATATATTCAGAAAATATTGTTCAACTTCACAAATACGTAAGCAAAACATTGGTAAATCGATACATTACAAAAATCTAAATTTGGATAAAAGATAACATACAAACGTTTCAAATAAATCTGACCTACATTTTACATGGAATTAATTAGTACTAACTTTTTCTTATAATCTTCTTTCTGAAATCAGATATTCGCGTACAATGGCCGCTTGTGTGACGAAGCATTGTCATGCAACAACCTGATACCACGGATACCAGTTTCTGGGCGACAGTTTGCGTGATATTTCTTTTAATTTATGGAGGACATTGCCTTTGTAAAACTTGGCATTAAAAGATTTACTCTTTGGTACGGCAATTTGAATAGCAGGAACTTGATTTGTAAACAAAATTAGATATAGATCGTTCCGGAAATTAGTTCCTCCCTAATTACCTCCCTTGCGTCCGCCATTAAGGGACTGCGCACATCGAAGCAGTTTGATAATGCGGAGCTTTGAAAAAGTCCCATTTTAGAGCTGTAATGTGATTGTGACGTTGCATGTTAGAGAAACAGATTTATATAAACCACATGAAGCATTTATTATCAGCAAAGATATATCCCATGGTCTTCTAAATGAAAAAAAGAATATTTGTAAACGATTTTTTGCTAACATCTCAATCTATTGAACTGTGAAATAAAGGTCTTGTGATATTCTCCGGTAGATTAATTCTTTTTATTTTATCAAAATTTCACGAAAAAAACTGCTGTTAAAAAGTACAGGTATCTATCTTAAAAAATCTGTCAAAAAGGGTACAGTTATATAGGTGTCATAATAATTTTGTTTTTCGTATTACAAGAAATATCCACAACAGCAATGTTAAAAATAAGAAGAAGGAAAGAAAACGTATTATTATAAGATCAATATCTAACAAACGTCTGGCTTGCAACTGTTGTTTTCTTTCTACATACAAAAACTCACTTGTTGTACATAACAATACTTTGCAACAACACATTTCCCTTATGAAAGAAATAAAGAATAGAAAATAAGACAACAGATGCTAAATCTCATACAGTCTTGGAAATCTTGTTTGTAAAGAAGAATATATATTCTTAAATTTCATATAACAATCAGGAACAAATAAAGACCATGTTTTATGCCTTCAGACATTTTCTCAAGAGCATTTTTCGTTATTACTGCGTTTTACTGTGACTGATCAAGCAAAACCGACAATGACAACTAAGGGTGACTTATCAAAACAAAGCAGTATGTCACCCCCATATTACGTAACCACATTCCTTCACCACAGGACACCGCCAAAGACAAAAGAGATTTTGATAATAAAAGAAACGCTAAATAATGCATATTTATTGTCAAGTATTCTTTGAAACTGTTTCAAAGAATAAAACATATTTTAGTTAAAATAGAGTGAACATGAGGTTGATGAGCGGGATGTTTAATTTTATCATTTTGTCCCATTTGTAAGCTTTCAGAATTGTTCAAAAAATTGAAATCATAGTTTCACCTTTTGAAAAGGAAAACAGTGCCTTCAATATTATTTGCGTTTTAAACATATTATATGTGGTTTACACAACTCAAGCCTCCACTTTGAACAGTCCATGGTCTTTTTTCACAGTCTTTCTTGTGTTAAATATTTCAAGTTAATGATATGTTCAAGTCAGGAATAAAACATACAAAAAAAGTGATAAAAATACAATAAAATGATGTTTATTCTGCAACAAAATTCACGCGATATAAGGCAGTATATCAGCTTGAAATGTGCTAAAGTTATCCAGATTTATACGGAACTCATAAGCATCATAGCGAGGTTTAGCAGTCCTTTAATGGCGGATGGTCACGTGATCTTCATAATGGTGGCGGTCAATTTATCAATTATATAACGGTCTATATTACCTCTGTGACGCTCATGGCGCGTTTTGCTATGCAAGGTCTTTAGCTTCCATTGTTTGCCATTGTTCTGTATTTTGCCCTTGGGCTCATAAGAGAGAATACAGCGGTTTTTGATATAGGAATGTATTTGTTCAGTGAAAGGAGACCCTTTTCTAACCATACACGAGTAGGCAGTGTTAATCGAGCTATTGACAAAGCTTGACTGAACGGATTTAAAAATGTGTTTCTCAATGGAGAGCTTAAACAACCTTCTACACGATACATGTACCTATTTTGTGCAAATCGTGGTTAGAAGCAAGATATTGACCTAGTTGCATTAATATTTGAACATCTCTCGTAACCAGCTGGCACACATTACATACATGTGAGCCGCAATGTTGTTTTCCGTCAGCCAATAAAATCTATCTATCTACCTAACAAAATCAACAAACAAATTCCAGAATTCACTGACAGAATTTAAATTTGAAACGTTTAAAAATACAAATGAAATCAGGATTGAATAGGAATGAACCAAATATTAAGTGCAAATTATATCTTTAAATATGAATAAAAAGGTAAAATATAAATGGATTTTTACAATGTAAATTAATCAGTATAGAATACAAATATGAGATATCGGATACAAATTAAAGTTATTGAATAGAAATGAAAATTATCAAATACAAATGTTAATTTATTGATATAAATGGAGACTTTATCAGATACTTAATATGAAAAAAATATACAAGTTGATCAAATTTTACAATATAGAACATAAATGTAAACATTGAACATTATAATGTTTCACATGCCATAGTTGATCTGTAACGAAAATCTGTCAAGTTTTTGCCACTGATATTGATTCCTTTCGATGACGGCTTCTTGATATGACGCAATTTTATTTGATAAAAAGCCTAAAATTCAGTCTGTTTCAGACTCATGAAATTCATAGCCGACAACCATACGCAAATATGGTTGGTCAACTTCAGGAATTTATGCCAAGTGGACAAATTTTAACACTTAATTTATTTTAACTCTCTCTCCTAAAACATAGTTTCTGTTTCAATGTATTGCATATATGAACATATTATCTCAACAGATATCAAACCAACACTGCGTGGGAAATTATCCACCGCTGAGGACGAACTTTAAATTGTGACACATAGTCATGAAATATACGCATCAAAACAGGAAAAAAAACCACGACAGTCACATTCTAGAAGTTAGCCTATCGAACCTTGTTGAATAATATTCATACCATATATGGCAATATTTATAATAATCAGTTGTCGCGTATTGAACCAAGCTGCGTGTTCTGTTTAGACACTATATATAAACGTTTGCATTCTGTGCAAACGTATATTGCTTTTTGCTTCGCAGGATAACGTTGGTAAGTATAGTTAATTTTGTTTCTCGTAAAACTGTTGTATATCAATTTGCATCAATTTTTCAGTATAATGATACAGAAGCAGCTTCTTTTAATCATTAACTTTCTCTGAACAAACTTCTCCTTCTTTTATATTATGTCATTATTTTAATATGAATCGTAGTTTTAAAAAAATCGGATATCAAGTCAATCGTATTTGACTTGAGATTTTCAAAGATTCCACTTAAGTAAATTATAATAACTGCATAATAAGAACTTGTAAAAGCATGGTTTAGCACGTAGAGTTTTTTTACTTGAAATACTCTGAGCTTCTGTAACAAAATTATCCGACGATCAAATACATATATCTTAATTGAACGATTTTGAAAGTCTTGTAAAACGATATTTGGCACACACCACGTTCTTTCTTACATCATAAACATAACGTTTTTGGCATAAAAATGAAAATTGTATTCGTTATTAAAAAAGATGATAGCCGGGTTTAATTATTTTGGAAGTTGAGGTAGAAATTTCTGAAAGAATACCTATTGATGCATATACAGCAAAAAATTAAATCTCTTGTCTCTATATCTATATGCTTCTTTGTCATAAAATGTATATTTCCACTTCCTTACAATTTTAGCAAACTGTGACTGTTATGAACTTTGAATAGAATTACATCTATTGTAAATATTTTGTTTATCAGCCCACACTGCTTGATAACATGTAGCTTTGCAGCCATTCTGTTTGATTAAGACATTATGTTAGTGCTAAAGACACGTTTGTCATCTCCACTTTGACGATGAAAAATAAGTCCCTAGAAATGACGTTGGATTTAAGCAAATGTGCATTTTTAATGTGAATTTGACGTTGGCGTATGCGAGAGAAGCATGTATATTAATTTATACTTCAAAAGAATCTTACCTCAATTTAAACGGAGCTTTCATTTTATAAATTTAATACTATCACAGGCCGTCCGTCTTTGCTTTGCATCGACGGGCCATCGACAGTGTATTAAGCCAAGTGTATTAAGAATCATTGTGATTGATCCAAATAAAATCATGTATCACATGTAATACCCTATATAACCTTAAAATATGTATACATCCTTCACTTAGTGAAGAAGATCGGGTTTTAATTTAGATTGTTTTTCATTTGCATGGATGCCATCTTCAGAATATAGGTGTCGAAGGAAATAATCGTCCCTCTAGATTCCCATTTCGTTTGGTTTTATCTATAGGCTGTTACAGGAGGGACGTCCATACATCGTGTCAAGACGTTCGGTATGGAAATCTGTCAGTATAGAATATGACTAGGTCGTCCAAATAGATTAATTTTAAATTAGTAATATTTCTTCATGTAATAATTATTTAATGTAAGAACAAATAAAAAATACTTATAAAAAGCTCTTAAAAAGATTAATAAATACTTACCTGGAATTGGGAATTAACAAAAATGAGCATTAATTACTAAGGTTGGTATGTCATTGTACAAAGAAACAATATAAAAACCAATGAGATTATTCATGTCCCAACGTTGTAATACAGTCGATGACAAGGGAACAAAGGAATTACGCACAATGTATACGTATAGTAAATATGATATAAAAGGAAATGATATGCCGTTCATTATATAGATGGGGTTATAAGCTAACACACTGAAAGCTTATGGGAAGCATGACAATCTCCTATTTCGCTTAAGTAGTTATTCTGAAATTCTTTTACTATTTTTTTCATTTCAAAAATACTTAACATATCATTAAATCCACAGTATGAGACAATCAAGCACGGTGACAGAAACCATATGTTTCAGTCCTTAAATCTTACCCATGTCTATAATTGACGCACAGGGGTATATTTCGTTTGCCACTCCGTTCCCGATCCGGCCATCGCTGTTTTATGTCGGAGAAACTATTAAGCCTTGTTGTCTTTGAGAGGTTTGACAAGTGCATGATAAGTTTAGGTTATAGCGGTATTAACGTCTTTTAAGCACAATATTCTCAACATATATAATAAGAAAAGATAACATTGACAGCAATGATGATTTTGATGTAAGTGGTGGTTTTTAGTTGTTTTTGTTTGTGCTTTGGTATTGATGTCGATGTCAAAATACACTGAAATCTTAAACAGTTTTGGACCAGACAAACGATTTCAGTTATGAATAATATGACTCGCTTGAACATCTTCATCTTGTGTGATGTCCCTAAAACATCTTTAGTGATTTATATGACAACAGAAATTAATACTACAAAAATATTACATTCGGTTTATTGAATACGAAATTTGAACATAAGACATATGAGAAATACTACGGAACTTCTTTTCTAATCCAAAGACCATTTATTTTATCATCGAAGCGAAGCTTTGCTTTCGTTACCACAAATGTAACATTCAGTTCGAAAAGGCGAATTCTAGTGATTGTGGTAAAATGTTTTATGTGAGTGAGCCGTCATATGAGACAGCGTGTAGGAATGATATAAAAGGCAATCAAGATACAAACCTGTTTATACTCACCAGGATAACTCATCTCAGAAGTATATTTTGAACTACAACAAAAATGAACAAGTCATTGATCGCCATACTCCTGATTGGTTTCGTTATCATGGTGACTATCCCTCAACTGACCGAAGGTAAGTCTGTTTTACTTTCAAGTCTTTCTGATTTTTTTTTTAATTTAGCAATAGAAATCTAAATATAAGCAAAATTGTTAACAGATATTTTGTAGTTTCTACATTTCCGCCCCATAGTCTTTACATTTTGTTTCTAACATGTCAAGGCTACATCTGTCCATTGATTAAAAACATATAAAGTTTCAAGTTTTAATTGATACTGAAAACAACTAAGACAAAAATGTCACATATTTTTTCACAAATGAAACACAAAAAGTCATGTATTTGTGTTTGACACAGTACAAACTATTGCACATCGTACATTGAATGTTTTCACATTAAACATGAAAGCACATTTTTTTGATTGGTCTGAACTGATTTTTTTTCGGATACATGCATTAACTATTTATGAAATCAAATATTCCATATATAACGATATAGTCCGTGAAATATGATGTCACTTCTATATGGTACAGGTTTACACTTTCAAAATTTGAGAAACATCAGGTAACCGAGTTGCTATACATTATTGTCAGCTGAAATTCTCTAATAGCATCAATCTGCACAGTTTTACAAATCAACTAATGAGAAACATATGTAAAATATATACTTGTAAATTAGATTGATAAAAGTGTGATTTTCTTTTCCAAATGAAGGTGGAGCGTGCACCTGCAGGCAGATTTGCCAGGATGGCGAAGCAGAATATTCTTATACTGCTTGTGGCAGCAGTTCGCAAATCCTTTGCTGCCCGCATGATGGATGGTTATACTGAAAATGTAAGCAAAAGAGATATTCACCCCTTCATAAGAAAAAACTCGATAATTTAAGTAAAATAACTAAATACTGGCGACAAGAGTAAAGAGAAAAAACAGCTAGATTTATTATAATGGAAACAATCAAAACTCAAACTGAACACTCTTAGCAACATCAACAAAGTCAAAGGCTGTCACGAGAGTTAAAAATATTAACTTAATATTTAAGCTTTAAAAATCTTTTCGGCTCTGAATTTCGTATAATATAAGGACAAGAATGTATTGTTATTGCATTCAGCCACCTTTGTTCTCGCTTTCAGAGAGTGGTGACTGAGTTTGTTTGCTGACATTACAAAGAAAATTAATATTTTCACAAGCTGAAACGTTCATAAGACTGTACAAGACTTAACTGTCAATAATTTACTTGAATAAATAAATAAATGGTTAATCTGTATTTATTTATTAAAGTTTTCTAGTTTCCTGTCAACTTCTTTCAAGCGCTTTGTTATAGGGAATGGTACAGGAACAATTAGTAGAAGCTAAGTTTCAGTTCCAAAAGAAACAAAATATTTGTCAGAAGATACTGGCATTTTTTTCATGTCGTACAGTAGTGAACTGCAAGTTTTCTAACGAACATTTTTGTACTCACGGTAAATGTATGCTTTGATTATAAAGGGATGGTCGAAGTAAGACCAATTTCCATTTCTGATGAGGATTTTTGTAATATTTTTCACCCAATCTACAATAAAATTAAATCACCAGCTAAAAGTAAAAATGTATAACTGTTATAAAGAGATGCAACATTATATCTAAAGTACCAATATGATTTGTTTAAAAGGTATTTCCGAGGAATAAAGTGAATTCATAACCTTGCCTCAAAACCTATATATATACATATATATTCTTAATGGATTCTAAATGATATTAAGATATAGAAACTAATTAAATAATATACATACGATTTCAATTAATACGCCGTTGTATTTACTAACATCACTTACTCAGGCATGCAGCAACATGTTCAGCCACCTGTACAACGACGTCGTGTCAGCTTGCTTAAAGATATTGCTTTATATCACTTTGTAATATACTCGACTCTTTATGGGCCTCTTATTAAATTACAAGCCTTAAAGTTTGTAAATCTCTACTAGGAAAGGCCTAAGTCCAAACTTTAGAGAAATTAGTAAAACCAAAAGTCACGTTTTTCGTTTTGGTTTCCATACGAAACAGAGCCTTGTCTAGAATGCAGTGGAATAGGTGAAATATCGTTCATTTTTGTGATGTCGGTGCACGATAATTGCAGTAATCTGTCTTCTAACTCTAAAATAATGCCGCCAGTAAAAAAAGGACCAGGTGTACAAGGGTTTCAAAGACATAAAGAAACAGTTTACGGATAGTTCACATTTCAGTTTGGAATCGTCGAGTCATAATTTCTTCTAAGTTAAAAAAGCGATGTTTGCATACGTGTAGTACCAGTAACGTTGGTAAGAAATAGACAGTCATATGCTTTTAAATGTTTTATCACTGAAACTATGTAGCATTGAACTACATCCTCTTCTTTTTCAAAACTAGACTCAATTAGAGTTATATTAATGTTCAAAATAAGCAAGACACAGGACAGTCGCTGCCGTTAGTAACAAGTTAGAGCATAAATAACATCTTCCCTGGGGAAGCTGTTATGGAAAACTATCATTATCACTAACGTGAAGTCGCATTGTCTAATGAGAGAGAATATATATTACCTGGACAAGTGTGCAGTGTAAAAAAAGGTGATCAACTAATATGCAATAAGGGAACGTCTCTAAACCAAAGATCACAATTACTTATGAAACAAATATCTCCATACATCGTTGTGTCTGATTTCTAAGTACTAACACGATATTTTTTGGTTTACTCAAACTTCATTTGAATGTCAAGTCTCCTGCACATTCTTTCAAATAAACTTCTCTTATACATGTCATATATATCTGCTAAAGTTCATTAGTATGGATTCCCCATTAATTCCCTTTAATTATTTTCCTAATTCCTTTTATATTCACAATCTGATATCCAAATGAAAAGAAGTCTGTAAATTTTATGTAAATAAAATTTATATTTCACACAATACGCCGTTAAAAAAGGTTTTCCTATTTAACTTTATGCATGTGCTTAATGGTTCCATATGCAAATCAGGTCTTGATATTAATTGACACTTCATCGAGCGGAAAAATAAGAAAATTATCAAGTTTCTTTTAACGCAACAGGTTTTACAAGGTTTTCCTATTAAACTTTATGCATGTGCTTAATGGTTCCATATGCAAATCAGGTCTTGATATTAATTGACACTTCATCGAGCGGAAAAGTAGGAAAATTATCAAGTTTCTTTTAACGCAACAGGTTTTACAAGGTTTTCCTATTAAACTTTATGCATGTGCTTAATGGTTCCATATGCAAATCAGGTCTTGATATTAATTGACACTTCATCGAGCGGAAAAATAAGAAAATTATCAAGTTTCTTTTAACGCAACAGGTTTTACAAGGTTTTCCTATTAAACTTTATGCATGTGCTTAATGGTTCCATATGCAAATCAGGTCTTGATATTAATTGACACTTCATCGAGCGGAAAAATAAGAAAATTATCAAGTTTCTTTTAACGCAACAGGTTTTACAAGGTTTTCCTATTAAACTTTATGCATGTGCTTAATGGTTCCATATGCAATTCAGGTCTTGATATTAATTGACACTTCATCGAGCGGAAAAGTAGGAAAATTATCAAGTTTCTTTTAACGCAACAGGTTTTACAATACTTCAAAGGTTATATCTCTCTTATTCCTTCTGACGGAGATTTTAGTAAGTATTTATTTTCAAATCTTTCTCAATCAATAGCTGAAAAAGCTTTGAATTTTTTTGTGGAGAATCACAACACATTGTAACACTATATATCTAAGTGTAACACCTTGAGATTTCTGACAAAAGTTTTCCCCCTATTTAGTCAATTTTAAAACGAATGATCCATTTTGACCCTCGTGTCAGTGAATAAAATCTAGACACCAGACCATGTCGTTTCAAATTTAATCTTCCTCAATCATTGTGAAAAAGTGACCTCAAGGTATAATTAAAGAATCTTGGTAACCTGGAAAATATTCAATTTCCTCAACATCTAGTTTTCCTTCAGTCAGTAAATTAATTACAGATGAAACGACACAAATGTTTGTATTTCAAGAGGCTAAGAGGAGTGAAAGAGCATCTGAAATTCTTCAATAATGCTGAAAGTCTAAAAATGCAAATTGTAGTCACAACTCATCTGCTCCCGGCATAATAAGATCACGTATAAGGTTTAAACAGTTGCGAAACCCATATGCAAACAATCAACATGTAATTCGACTTCAATATTGTTTGCCCCTGTATAAAGGAAAAAACATTTTTTTAGTCAGTGGGGTGTGATGCAGTGGGGGACAAGTTCCAATGCACACACAAAAATGATGATGATGGGGCGATGAAAGTACCTAAACCTAATAAGCAAAAATACCATAACATAAAACATGAAAAAAAACCCAACAAAAACAACAACAACAGCAAAAAACGGGGAGGGGGAAACAGTGAATTGAGGGGGCGGGGGGGGGGGGGCGGGGGAGAGGGTCCATTGCGCGTGATGGTGTAGGGAAGTACATTGCCATCCAATATAAGTAAATAGTTAAATTGTTGGCTTTGTTCATTGCCATTAAACATGTTTGCTTTATGTCTATGCAAAAACAGGTGACCCCTGGGGTGGGCCTAATTTTCACCCCATTGACAAAATATGAACAATCTTGGTAAAGGTCTACTAGAGGATGCCTCACATTAAATTACAAAGCTCTGTGTCAAGAAGTTTAAGAGGAGAAGATTTTCAAAGTTTTTCCTATATAATTATATTTAAGATATGCTCCGCACAAAACTGGACGCCGCCCGCTCGCCTGCCGTTCCAATAATAGGACCCTTTTTCAAACGGGCGTTTAAAAAATGCGTTTACGAGATAAAAATGCAAATTCTAGCTGTTATTACTACTTCTCTTGTTATTTTTACGATTAAAGATTTAGAGGTACAACAAGTTTTACTTTTGATTGAGCAAGAAACTCGCATAATGTGTCTGCATTCATTAAATGTATTCGTAGAAGTTTGTTTTTCAAACATCAAATATAACTCGTTGTTTTCTGATTCAAGAGACCTGTTTAAAGGTAAAATAGTTTAGCGTTATCAAAAAGGATCCTCAGATTTTCGTTACGCTCCTTTTTCATGAAAACACGGGCGTTCTATATAATTAAATACAAAACGATATGATACAGTACAGTACAGTACAGTACAGTACAATACAATACAATACAATACAATACAAATGATTTGCATTTTTGTGAAACCTTGTAACAGCAGCTGTTGCATTCTGACGTGTGATATTGTTTTTTCTAATACCATAATGGTACAGGTAAGCCGAGACGCGTCGTAAGAGGCAGTGTCATTGTCTTGGATATAAATTACAATATTGGAAATTCCAGATTATCGAGAAGATAGAATTGAATGCGTCGTCTTCAGATGTAACCGTAGCAAGGGGTACGACCTAAATTATGTAGCTAGGTGCTTTAAGCGAGAAAAACGTGTAGTCTATGACTAATGTCGTCAGTTTTCGCGTAAATATTCGGGAATTTGGATAAATTATCAACAGCTATGGGGATGTTCTTGGAATATTTTTATAATGTATACGAGAAGCACCTAGCCATATATGTATGCTAATTGTAGCTGCTATTTGACAGAAGAAGAAATGTGTTACAAAAAAGTTATTGAAGGGATGCCAACAAAGGTGTCCCATTTTTTTTGTGTGAATCTGCAATATTTGCTTCGGTTTCTCAGCTTGACCAACAATTATGCGCCATTAAAATGATATTTAAACAGGAACAGAATTAAACATTTACAACCAGTTAGGAACATACATAATGCATCTGTGTTCGATTTGTTTAACTTGAAGACAAAAATGTGTAGTTTGGGTCACTTTAAGACCATATTGTGTAACTTCGGATCTCTATTAATGTTAAAGTTAAGTTTTTCAAAGTAAGCATGTTGAAAACTTTTACAAAGAGTTCTGTTTGTATATTTAACTTTATGGTTCTGATAAAAAACCCAAAGTATTTCCTCTTTTAAGCTAATATGATTCCATAAATGTTGCTATGAATTTGAACACTTGCGATTTTAAGGCTTGAAGGTTATGTGGTGCTTTTCATTGTCAGATACAAATACAATATTACAAGTAAATTTTAAACTATGAACGATTTTGAATTGACCACAAGTCTGCAGATTTTGTTAAAAAAAATCAAAATTGACAATTTTGTAGATATAACATACATGCAAACATACTATTTATGAAATCAAACAGGACTTTCTAAGTTGTGCGAAAACAAATTGTCAACTGACAGAGAGCCTGTGCCACACAGTTAAACTGCATATACTTGGTACATATAAATACCGCCAATGTGCTAAGCTCCATATAGTCATTCAAAAGTGAATGATTTAATCCCTGGACTCAACAAATTATCTATGCGACATGTATTCTTGGATGCCGTATCCAATGTTCATTTGCATCTTACCATTATTTCAGTTACAAGGAAAGAAATTAGAGATACACGCAAAAAAGACAAGTTAGATGTCTTAAAATATTTGTAGTTTTTAATGGAGTTTGAAAAATATTATCTTAGTTCTTCCAAAATCGTATCAGTCAATATTTCTTCCGCTTTGACTAGACTGTCATTAAACTTAAATGAAATAATGATTATAAAGTTCTATGACAACATTATCATCTGTCCGTAAGCAAAAGAAAACAAAGAGAAAGAAAGAGAGAAAATTTGATGTAGAATATACTTGCATAATAAGTTGGTTCAAATGTTTACATGATTCCAATGTTTTATGAAGTCTTTGTCTACATTACAATGCATCATTTCAAATGGATCATGCAATCCATTCAGAACAGCTTTTGATGACTGAAATAATAACTGGTCAGGATGAGAATTCGTATTTATTCGTAGTATTAAGAACACATGTTAAAGAATAAAGATGAAGTTAAAATCCTGTTATGAAAAAATAGACCAGGCTGATAAATATCATCACCTTGCTTAAACAGCCGTTTTGCAATAAATTAAATTAGGTTCCTAATAATTGAAGGTTTAAAGTATTTCCTGCAAGTATTGATTAGTCTTTACTAATAAAACTATGAAAGGGGATGAAAATGTAATAGTTTGCAATAGGTAAAATGATCACTGACCTCCCTTATCTCCAAGCCGTCAGGTATCATAATACATCAGATATTTAATTCTGTATTTGTAAAAAAATGTAAGTTATCTTTGCAGGAACTATTTACTTCTCATGTACGGTATGTATGAATAGCTTGTAAGTTTATGTCATAATGCTATTTTCCTATGATATTTTATTTATGAGCTGTAGCCCCAAGTTACAAAGCATAGATTTATCATTCAGGCATCTACAATTCCAAGGTGAATTTGTGCTAAAATATTCTAATCTTTTTAATCTTTTAAATTCTCGCTGGATATAAAAAAATCTGATTATGATATTAAATTATTACTTCAACTCACAACTGTAAGAATTGTTTCTTTTTAACATTTATTTACTTGTCTTGAACGAATACATATATTGAACGTTAACTTCGGTTGTATCAGTAGACATTCGATTGCATTCACTTTATAAAATCACCATGTGTTGTTAATGTAGTGCCTTTAAATTGGACAAACATTGGTTTTGAGTATGATTATAGTACAAAATAAGTGTTAAATTTAACCAATATGCTAGTGACAAAAAGATATTTTATGCATTAGAATACCGGTATGTGGTTATGAAAGAACCGAGGTTACACAATATGGCCTTAAAGTGACTCAAACTACACGTTTCTTGTCTTCAATTTAATCAAATCGAACATAGATGTATAATGTTCCTAACTGGTTGTAAATATTTAATTCTGTTCCTGTTTACTTAAATATCATTTTAATGGTACAAAATTGCTGATCAAGCTGAAAAACCTAAGCAAAATATTTCAGATTCACACAAACAAATGGGACACATTTGTTGGCATCCCTTCAATAACTTTTTTGTAACACATTTCTTCTTCTATCTAATAGCAGCTACAGTTAGCATTCATATATGGCTAGGTACTAGCCGTATACATTATACAAATATTCCAAGAGCATTCCCAAAGCTGTTGATAATTTATCCAAATTCCTGAATATTTACGCGAAAACTGACGACATTAGTCATAGACTACACGTTTTCCTCGCTTAAAGCACCGAGCTACATGATTTAGGTCGTATCCCTTGCTACGGTTACATCTGAAGACGACGCCTCGATAACTTGGAATTTCCTATATTGTTATTTATATCCCAGACAATGACACTGCATCTTACGACGCGTCTCGGCATACCTGTACCATTATGGTAGTAGAAAAACAATATCACACGTCAAAATGCAACAGCTGCTGTTACAAGGTTTCACAAAAGTGCAAATCACTTGTATTGTATTGTCCTACCCCTTGCGCAGGGATATCGTGAACTTCAGTCAGATTGACAACAGTTATACTGCTTTCAACATTCCACCTGCCTCTTCTTACAATTTAACCATCTGCTTATGATCTTTTGTCAACATTTGAGCATAGCGGGGGCATCTGTGTACTAGCACATTTCGTCTTCCAATATAGAAATATGTTGTGAGTATTGATTGTGTTTATTTTGTTGTTCCCATTAATATACTACTCAAAATTTGATAGGGATCACTTTTTATTTCTTAAATATCTTTTTAAAGATAACCTCAAGATAACTGATTTTTCTCATACATGTAGTTTATTCATATGGCAAAGCCGACCTGTCCAGAGATTTTAATTGTTTACCTGTACATGGCTCGAGATGCACGGGAAAAGTGGTGCACCGCGGGCATGTACCTTCTTGTACACATCTGTTTTATTCAGACTTCGCTTGTGCATGGTAACGTTTATATCGAACTTAGCACTGGTCATGGCAAATCTACGCCAAAGACGGCGTATTGACGATGAGGAGATGAATAGGGGGTAGGGATGCTTGAGGCTGGGCGTTCCCAACGGCATGTTGCAGGTGTCCTTTGTGTGTCCCAGAGCACCGTTGCCAGGATGTGGCGACGGTTTCAAACTTACGGGCATGTCACGCATAGGAATGGCGGAGGGCGTCAGAGGTCCATAACTCAGCGTGAGGACCGGTTTATTGTCGTTCAAGCGCGACGTCAGCACTTTGTTACCGCTACTACCCTCCTAAATGACTTCCAGAATGCCACTGGTGTAAGACTTTCCACTCAAACCATCAGGAACCGTCTTCATACAGCTGGCATAAGGGTTAGAAGGCTAGCAATCCAAATCCCATTGACGCGAAACCACATCCAGGCACGTCTTCAATGGGCCGGCGATCACGCCAGGTGGACGCTGCATGACTGGACCCCAGTGCTGTTCACTGACGAGTCTAGATTTTGTTTGGACTTCCGCAGGTATGGAGATCCACCAATGAGCGTTTGGCACCCGTATGTGTTGCTACCCATGACCGTCATGGCGGGGCTCGGTCATGGTGTGGGCGGGCATTAGCATGCAGGGAAGAACGGACCTGCACATTGTTCAAAACGGCACATTGACGGCTGTACGAAACGTCAATGAGATCTTAGATGTGTACGTTCGTCCGTACGCTGGTGATATAGGCCCTGAGTTCATTTTAATCGACGACAACGCCCGGCCTCACAGGGCAAGTGTCACCGACGAGTACCTGGAGGCAGCAGCCATAGAGAGAATGGACTGGCCAGCAAGGTCTCCAGACCTCAGTCCAATAGAGCACGCCTGGGACATGCTGCAGACTGCAATATCTGCTCGCCCAATCCAGCCAACCACGGTCCCTGGACTACAGCAGGCCCTTCTGGACGAGTGGGCTCGACTCCAACAACAAAGCATCCGGAGACTCATTAGGAGCATGAAAAGGCAGTGCAGAGCAGTAATCCCTGCAAACGGACATCACACGCGATATTAAAGCAAAATTCAGGCCATACACTTGATTTTTCCAAAAACTTCCATTTCATCTCCAGTCTGTGTTATCCCAAATTCGTGCCCCTCCCACGGCTAAGCCTCTGTCACGCTTCAACGGTTTAGAGACTTACTCATTTTTTGGTAACAAACTGTTGTCATATGAACATACTTTCAGAATCACAACAAAAATGTAACCTTTCAACCTTATTCAGTAAATGTACACATTCTTATAAGTGATCCCTATCAAATTTTGAGTAGTATATTAAATGCTCATGAAAGTTCTTTGCTCTGGACCACGTCCATGCTTTTGCAAACAACGCTGAAACCTCCTCAGGATATAAGAGCTCTCCAAAGTACCGAATACAGAGGTATATTATATACTCCAGTTGTCAAGTTAACAATATGTAATCTGAACCCATTAATACCAAACAATACTAACTAAAGATAACATCTACTCATCGTTTAAAGTTTTTGTACATTATTTAGCATTTATCTGACAGTTTATCTCTTTCTATTTCACTAATATAATTTATGATATTTTCACGAATCAATATTTCAACTGCAGTTTTACAGCCATGTACAATGAATTGTACACTCATCTATCTAAGTTATTGAAAAATTCTATCTTTAAGAAGAAACCATATTCGCATGCTCCAGATGAAAAACCGGGAAGGAAATATAACCCCTGAAGTCTAGCATGCAAATCTTATGCAGAAATTATGACAGAAAACCAGAAAACAAACTTTATTATAATATCCAAGAATGAAACAATGAACCCACACTCATCTGCTATCATTTATCCAAGTTCTGTATAATAACACGGTGTACATAGAGTCCTTCAAGATCCCTAAGCCGTTAGGTATTGCTCTGATATGTACTTTTAGACTGCAAGCATAGACATAGAAATCATTACATCATAACATTAAAAAAAGCAATCAATAACACATTTGAAAAATATTCATGTTTTTATAAAAAGAAATCAAAAGAAATCAATTATAGATAATACAATAAACGTTAAACAAGTCGGTACAAGGAGCCTCGCTGAAGAAATGAGAACAGGACCGTTGCAAAAGTCTCCTGATCCCTCCCGTTGTTCGCCACAGAGAGTAATACAGGCGACAAAACCACCCTGTAGAGAAGTCTGACAATTTGTCTGGTTGTCCGGATTAAGATTTTTTCCATCAAAATTTCTGTCGATGTCTTCGGTAAAAAATGACGTTCCGTCGCTACAGTCACGAATAAAAGTTCTCTTGTTTCCTGTAAAGCAAAACACCAACAACAGATTAACACTAAAAAAAAATGTTCTTAAGGTAGTGATGTCTGAATCTTAGAAATACTGTTAACACTTATAAAGAATGGTTGCTAAACAAAACATGCTCCAATAAATATACAAAAGTGTACTTGATTATGAGTACTGGATGAATACCAGGTCAGTGTCATTCATGGTTGCGGAATACCTATGTATAGGTGTGAAACCACCAAATAGATTCCTTCTTTATTCTATATAAAATTCATAAAGTTCACACGGCTGTAAAACATAGTAGAACCTTTTTTAAATAGCTTTAACTTAAATATTCTTGTAGATCTATATCTGTACTCATGAAAAATAGCAAGAAAAGTGGGGGTTTTGTTTCAAACAAGAAAGATATTTCTGCTCATGTGAACTTACCCATAAAATTAACAAAAAATCCTAGCTAATTTTCAGATTGGTATATGTGAAACAATTTCACATTGTGAATTCTATTCTGAATGCATATGAGCATAAAATTGCTACCACACTATCAGAAATAGTCAAATAAAATGATTCCAGCAAAAAGATACACAGATTGGGGCAAAAATGTTAAAATAGCCAAGAAAACTGAGAACTATTTCTAGCCGCCATTATGCGGGTACCATTTTTGAGCTCAAGTAGACTTAATTGGTGGTTTCATACCTATATGCGTACATTTATTGCTAAACCAGTTTATATTTATCTCTCATTTGATATAGAGTATTGTATTCAGTGTATTGGTAAGAATGTATACAAAATGTACATATTTATGTCATAAAACAAAGTGATTTTAAAAAAGTTTATATCTTAAATAGGGTTTACCACAACAATTGATTTCACAAAAAAGTATTTTTTTTTCAATGCATAAAAAATATCTTATTTGAAAATATAAGAAATACAAAACAACGAACCACTTTCTTCCAGATATGCTATCATACAATATTTAGGCCTGTCACTATTACCGTAGGATGAACAGTTCTTGACATATTTGTCAGGTTTGAATGAACCAGTTTGCTCAAATCTTTTTCTATAGTATTTCATTGTCTTATGCCAGGTCTGACATTGATTTCGTCCATCTTGGCTACTTGAGTCTGCACAAAAGTAACACATCAGACCATCTGAAAAACAAAACATTGAAAGGTATGAATATGATTAATGGGATATATAATATATAATCTTTCTATGAAAGTTGATATACAAATGTACAAAATTATTTGTGGTTTTATGCCATAACCGAATTACAATTAATACCTAAAAGAAGTTTGTTTCAACAAACATGGATGAAATCTGTGACAATACAGACGAAAGCTTTATAAAATAGTGAATGAAGTTAAAGAGAAATATCATGTTAACCTGCAGTACTATTTGAAAGGTTAAAATAAGTTTAAGAAGTACATATTTAACTTTGATAAAGAAAAAATAACACTTACTAACAACTCGTATCAAAAGAAACGCAATTATCAGTTTTCTGAGCATTTTTGTCGATGATTTAAACGTCCATGTATTTGCTTTAAACAGACAGGTTTAAAATTCTACACTCCTAATTATAACGATTTCAACAAAGCGTAAAGTGAACATGAATTGAATATAACATAAATGTTATATTATTTTCAAAGACCCGGAAGTAATTTTAGTAACTCATAAAGTCGTGTAGTTAAACAACCGTACACAACTAATATAGCCTTACGGAATTTATAAACGTATCAACTTTACTTTTGTTGTCGGCAAATAAAGGTGAACAATGAACACGTTTTTCCCCTTTGATAAGAGATTTCCGAATACAACAGGTCAAAGAAAAGAAGAAAATTGTCTCTGGACAATTTTTGTAAATTAAGCGTAAAAGTAACACAATATTTTAAACATTTTCAGACCGAGTCAACAAAAATTAAATTTTTTTCAGTTGAACCTTTGTACAATTCAGCTGTATATACAAAATTGGAATCTACTTAAAACGAAAAGACAAACAAAGTTAATTTTGTTTTTCTTTGCCTTCATTAAATAATGCTAATCCGTTTAACAATAACGCTCACATATGTTGTAAGTTTTAGATGGTTTAGACTCGTATTAACTAAGTCTTCTGGCTCATGTTGCAACCCTTGTGTTGGTTCTAATATCTTTTAGTTCAAGGTGCAACTCTTATGTTGACTGTATTATCTTCTGGTGCAATCACACATCTCTCTGATGAAAGTTGTATCTTCTGGTGCAATCAACAATCTCTCTGATGAAAGTTGTATCTTCTGGTGCAATCAACGATCTCTCTGATGTAAGTTGTATCTTCTGGTGCAATCAACAATCTCTCTGATGAAAGTTGTATCTTCTGGTGCAATCAACGATCTCTCTGATGTAAGTTGTATCTTCTGGTGCAATCACCAATCTCTCTGATGAAAGTTGTATCTTCTGGTGCAATCACCAATCTCTCTGATGAAAGTTGTATCTTCTGGTGCATTCACCAATCTCTCTGATGAAAGTTGTATCTTCTGGTGCAATCACCAATCTCTCTGATGAAAGTTGTATCTTCTGGTGCAATCAACAATCTCTCTGATGAAAGTTGTATCTTCTGGTGCAATCAACAATCTCTCTGATGAAAGTTGTATCTTTTGGTGCAATCAACAATCTCTCTGATGAAAGTTGTATCTTTTGGTGCAATCAACAATCTCTCTGATGAAAGTTGTATCTTCTGGTGCAATCAACAATCTCTCTGATGAAAGTTGTATCTTCTGGTGCAATCAACAATCTCTCTGATGAAAGTTGTATCTTTTGGTGCAATCAACAATCTGTCTGATGAAAGTTGTATCTTCTAGTGCAAGCTACAACTCTTGCGTTTACTGCATTATCTTCTATTTTTAGCTGCCACCCTTGTGATGACTGTTATGTCTTCCAGTTTAAGCTTCATCACTTGTAAAGACTGTTACATATTTGACTTGACTTGTTATGTCTTCTAGTTCAAGCTACAAACCTTGTTTAATGTATTTACTTCTAATTCAAGCTACAGCCTTTGGTTCCCTTTATTATCTTACAATTAAAGCTACATCCCAGGTTAAGACTGTTGTATCTTTTAGTTCAAGTTACAACTAATTTGTAGACTGTTATATCATATTGTTCAAGCTTCAACTCTTGTGTGAATGTAACATCTTCTGGTCAAAGCTACATATGTAGTTAACTGTAATATCTTATAGTTCAAGCTATAATCTTTTTGAAGACTGTTATACCAAATAGATTTCTTTTCCCGTCCCTCCGACAGAAATTTAGGTATAATATTAGTCAAAGTACATGTAATTTAATTAAAATGTCAACTTAATGTCAGTTTTTGCTTCAGGAGTTCGAAATTAGTTTTTATTCTGAGCACTAGACTATAGTTTCAAGTTACCAGTACTTAGGTACACACTCGGTCATACATATTTTTTCTACATTTTGGTTAACCTGGATAAGGAAAAGTTAATTTATTGGAATGGTAAGTTGTAAACAGGATGGCCAAATTACCCCTGTATCGCTCCCTGAAGTACTATTGTTATTCACAGCAAGGCCAGTGAAAACCCTACTTTAGCACAGAGTACTCAGAAATATAAAACTATGTTCACTTCATAAAATTAAGTTACTTGGACCTTTACCTCTATCAGCTGATTAGTTTTTTCCACTTGGACGGGACCAATTTTACTTCCTGTAACAACTCAGAAGCTCAGGGTCAGCCAAAGTAAAAACTGAAAATAATAGAATTTAAATGCAAACTTATAACGGTGATATGAAGTTTGATATGTGCTAGTAAAATTATGCAGGCAATTGAATTTTCAATGCTTCAGCTTAAGAAAAAGAAATGAAGGAAAAAGTTAAACTTCATCTAATGTAACATACTTAGCATATTATATTAAATATCATACAGCGTATACAATAAAACGTGTGAAATTTATTTCGAGTTACAAAACAGGTGCTTGTAAATAAGTAGACTACTGTTTGTTTTATTTAAGTTTTTGGCGAATTTGGGACCAGCTGCTCTAGATGGGCTTTAGAAAGACTTATGTTTACCTTTGTAAACATTGACTGAGCATTAAGGCACATCTTCTGCTGTAGCTGGTAATACAGGCTGGCAAAACCTTTCTTCAGAGTTGTTTCTTTCATAAAACTCTACCAAAATTGTTAAGAATTCTATTACATGTATAACTATGGTTGCATGCAACTAAAACGAAAAACCATCTTCTTGAAACCACAGCAATGAACCCTTCAATAACTGGACCTTTACAAATAACGCAGAGTCATTCCCCCTTCGGTCATTATTGGCTTCAACCTGGGATCACTTGTTTTACATGAATTAATATAAATAGGGAAAATGTTACCTGAAACCTCTGGGATTTGACCTTAATATTGTCCATGTAGCAATTATGTAGTATAAGTTTACATAAAATTCATATATCCTAAAGGTCAATTTTAGGGATTTTACCATACAGGGTAATGTAGTTCAAGTTAACAAAAAATCTCAAAATGTATTCTAAAGGTCTATTTGACCCGGCTACAAGGTCACCGTGTTTACCTAGAAATTGAAAAAAAAACATAAAAGAAAAAAGATATTTTCTTAAATCACAAGGTATAGAGCTAATTTGCTACGTATAATTGTCTTCTGCACCATAACCGAGAAGTTGGAACCAATTTGGTTTCCGCCATTTGCTGTACAGAGAAATATATAGAAAACCTAAATGTATGTGTTTTCGAAAACCCACATCGACTTGCATATTTTGACAAAGATTACTTATACCATGTGTCGCAGGGTCATTTCCACTCTATTATGCATATTTATTTATCTATATCTGTATTGTGTTGTCCTGTATTATCCACCATACCTTTTATATTGTGATGTCCTGTACTGTCCACCATACTTTAGTATCGTCTTTTGTTTTGTGTGTCTTTGTCCTGTACGTCTAATTGTCTTTATTATGTTATTCATTTAATGATTTTCAGTCATTCCACTATAGCATACATGTATACACCATCACTCATTACTCATAAACACAGTCAAACGGCACATAACTAGTACTAACACCAGGGTAGATGACAGTGGCGTTATATATTCAACCTTATCTGAAATCACTGGCACGCATGCGGACTTGAAGAAATACATCTTTTGAAAGTGGTTCATGCCATCTTGGTGTCACATTTATTTTACAATGAATGTCCTGATTGTCCTTTAACAGGCCAGACCCTACCATGTGAGGAGCTGAAAGAACCTACGGACCGTGGTAAAAACAATGGTAACTCATGGCTCACCCGCGTAAACTATTGGCTCGACGACTTGGGGTCACTAACTTCACCTAAAAAACTTGCAAGAAAACAAAACCTAATAAAAATCGATTCTGAAACCTTAAGACTTGTATATTCCATTATAAAAGCGTCTGATTGGTTTATACATTCAGCTTTGCTTTTTAGTTACCTTTAAATAGTACAAAAACAGTCGACACAAGGTTATAGTTTAATTTTAAAGATATACAAGAGCCATGTTACACATGGTTAATCCCCCCGCCGGGAAGAAGCTTCCTGAAGGTTGTACTTTCAAACACTCAATGTAATAATGTTTGAAGAAAATCGTACAAAAAATAGGCAAGTTAGAGTTATTGTTCTTGCAAACTGCACTTCCTACCAATGTGCTATGTCAGTGTATTAAGTTTGAAGAAAATCGCTCAAGCACTTTTGGAGTTATGCTTCAGACAAAGTTTTTCAATTAAATCTGATAAAGGGGAATAATTCTAAAAGTAGGCAAGGTAGAGTTAGTATTCTTACACACTGCACCTTCTCCAAATGTGCTCTTTCAGTATAAGAAGTTTGAAGAAAATCACTCCGGACAAAACTGAAACGGACGCACAAACTGACGGACAGAGACCATTTCTAATATCCCCTACGCCGTTGGCGGGGGGGGGGGATAATAAGTTCAAGAATTCAAGAATAAGATATACATGTATATGCTGGGATTTTTAAAATGTAAACAAGTAAATCTGATAAAGGGTAATAACTCTAAAAAATAGGCACGGTAGAGTTATTGGACTTGCACACTGCACTACCTACCAATGTGCTCTGTCAGTGTATGAAATTTGAATAAAATCCCTCAAGCAGTTTTGGAGTTATGCTCCGGACAAAATTTATCAAGTTAGTTTGATAAGGGGAATAACACTAAAAATAGGCAAGGTAGAGTTATTGCTCTTGCACACTGCACTACCTACCAATGTGCTCTGTCAGTGTATGAAGTTTGAATAAAATCCCTCGAGTAGTTTTGGAGTAATGCTCCGGACAAAATTTATCAAGTAAATCTGATAAAGGGCAATAACTCTAAAAATAGACAAGGTAGAGTTATTGGACTTGCACACTGCACTACCTACCAATGTGCTCTGTCAGTGTACGAAGATTGAATTAAATCCCTCAAGTATTTTTGGAGTTATGCTCCGGACAAAATTTTTCAAATAATTCTGATAAAGGGAAATAACTCTAAAAAGGGCAAGGTAGAGTTATTGGACTTGCACACTGCACTACCTACCAATGTGCTCTGTCAGTGTATGAAATTTGAATAAAATCCCTCAAGCAGTTTTGGAGTTATGCTCCGGACAAAATTTATCAAGTAAATCTGATAAAGCGGAATAACTCTAAAACAGGCAAGGTAGAGTTATTGGACTTGCATACTGCACTACCTTCCAATGTGCTTTGTCAGTGTATGAAGTTTGAATAAAATCCCTCGAGTAGTTTTGGAGTTATGCTCCGGACAAAATTGTTTCGGACGCACGGACGCACGGATGCACAGACGCACGAACGGCATTTCTAATATCCCCTTCGCCTTTGGCGGGGGGATAAAAAAGTCCACACAAGGATTGTAGCTTGAGGTATTTGGCTTATTTGTCTCTGGACAATTAGCCAGGTATCAGTAGCTTGCTCAGTAGCCTCCTTCATCCATTTAGACTGGGTTTATGTTTGTTATGAAAGTTTGCGTTTACATTATTTTCTTATTGCTATACTTGCTTTGGAATATAAAAAGAACTTTCTAGAAAAGATAACAATTCACCTCGTGGTCCCCATAATTGTTTTTGCCTTAAAAATATTTACATTTGTCATCTGTAAAAAATATTTTCTGACTCAACAGTCACGTTTATTTTTTGTCTCCTCTGCAAAACATCACATCAACAGCAGGTAAACGATAGACATAATGCTTTAAAGTTGAATCTAAAACGTACAGTTTATACTGATTAAAATGCATGCTTAAAATTAACAGAACATGCTCCTAGAATATACAACGTGTGCATATTTTTATGATTTAAAAAAGGGCCTTGGATGAAATCTGAAACCACCGTCAATGTCACAACCAACTGCTAGTAGACAGCTACTTCACCGCCATTTTAATTCGTATTATCATGTCTGTTTAGGAGGTCCGTTTATATTTTAATATTTAACATTATTGTTTGTTTTGAAATAAAAGAAGTCTTTTAACTTTTCTTTTTATTTGTACATGTCAATGACTAATGCTAGTCGTCTGTTTTAAGTTAACAAAGAAAGAAAAAGAGACAGAATTACCCCATTCTTACTCAGTGTGATTGGATTATGATGTGGTAGGTGTATACATATTTCTTTAGAAGAATCTTTACAAAAATAAAAACATTGTTGTTACATTTTATGATTATCAAATCAAACTTGATTTACCTGCAAAAATAGAAAATTAGCTGAATGAAACAATCTGATGCAGAAATTACCAGAAAGTCAGGCGCAAATTTAGAAACAGAACAGGACAATTTTGATATGTTAAAAAATTCTGCTACGTACACAGTGAGAGTGTTTGGAATAGCCTTCACATATATATCTTGATTAATACATTTAAAGTGATGTAATAATAATTTATGCAAATACTGTTTTTTTTTTAATTGGCAGCTTTTCTGTTGTATTGACTTCCAACTTTCTTAACATCCTAACACATGTTATATATATTTGCGCAATATATCATAAAAAGGCCAAAAAAGCTTAAGCTTAAGACATTTTAATTAGATTTTAGATAATTTATGTTAATTTATTTTCTAATTATTTTTCATTTTTTTACATTTACATTTTTATTTCTAACATGTGACGTGAAGAACCACAAAGCAAAACATCCTGTTTAGATCTTTATAAAAAGCGTGTTTTCATCATGAAATAACATTACGCAATTCGCTTTGTAGCTTCAAAGCAAGTTTTTTTTTACAATACCGTGAAAATGAAAGCTAATAAAGTGTTGAGTCTTTTCCTGGTGAGCTGTTTATTGTTGTGTAGTTTCCCGTCTGCTGTGAAAGGTAAACATACATGTTATTTTTACTAAAAGATATAATTCTTAATGATAAAATCGCATCAGTTCATGTCTCTCTAGTTAAACAAAACTTCCTTTAAATTATCAGTTGATTGAAACCACATTTAACTTGATTTTTAAGTGTAATAGTATATATCTATATATGTTTCAAAGATTTAAGTAACGAATTTTGATACATTATGAAGGACTGAATAGAAGAAACTCTTTTTATTTCAAAGTTAAAACTTAAATTCAAAATGTTGCATGGAATTATTATGATTTTATAACAATTATTCATTATAGCTGGCCTATTTCCACCTCCGTCTTGCAAGTGCAAACGTTTTTGTGGCAGTGACGAACGACCAAATCCTCTTGTGATTTGTTTTATTGGAACCTATTGTTGTAAAACTGGTTAAGTGAGGGTACGATACACTTGGTGGTTAAACATACAAGCAATTTATTAAAAAACAAATACTATGGGCAGATCTTGACAATTATTACATGTTAAATGTGCTAACAGTGTTTCATTCTAATTCTAGTGGACAAACGCTAAAAGTAACCGATATACGCGTTTCAAGTTATATGATAAATTATTTTCGACTTATATACTAAGTACTGACAAAAAATGAACTAGTTTTCCTGCTATATTTTAAATCGGATAAATATTCGTTCTAGTATATCCTTCAAATTCATATGATTTTGATGAAAACGAATGTTCTAATTTTAGGGTGTGCCTCATTAAACATGATATTTTTTACGCAAACGGAAGCGTTAAATAATATGTAACTTTTTACTATTTTACACTCTGTTTTGCTTATACATATTGGCTTTTACATATCACTTTATTCAGTACGTTTGATTTACCTACGTTATTTATACAATAAAACGTCATATTTTCTCTTTCAGATGGTCGGCACAGCAACAGAAACGACTAATTTCTTAGATTTATCGGCATGTTTTGTCGTGCGAACTGGTAATAAAAATGTTCGCTTTTGTCTTTTTTGTCATCCTTAGTTCTTAATTATCTCTCATAACATTGAACAAGGAGTTGGGTTTCATTTTTTATTGAAAATACATCAGAGGGCACCAAACCGTAAAATCAGGCTGGTCGAATATGGCTGTTTTGTATAATTGTTTCAAATAAAAGTATTGCAAACCTAGACAGACAAGAAGCACTGGGTTCACCACATAGGTCACTTGCTATGTCTTGCTATCTATTTATAAATGAAATTTACTAGTCAGCATGGTAAAAAGAATGAAGTGTAGCAAATAATCAGCAAACGTTTTGTGCAAATTATATTTGATTATTACCATTAGTTGTCTTAAGCATGTGTTATATGCAACAAATGAAAATGTAAAACCCATTAGAACTTTAAAGAAATTCATGACACCATTAGCTTTAATAAGATTCTTGCTCATTCTGACCTAGCAGTCTTCGATATTCATGAATGTCTATGTGTGCTAATACAATGTATTTAGTTTATATATGAAATGAAAATTAAGCGAAATCTAAATGAAAACACAAACATCGGTTTGAAAACCAGGATACAAACTGTATTATAATATCCAAGAATGACACAAGGAATCCGAACCTCATCTAAGTATTTGTATCACAAGAAAATGTGCATAAGTCCTTCAAGATTCTGTAAACCAGTATTGCTTGAGTATGCGCTTCTAGACTGTAACCACTGCCAAAAAAGTATTGTATCGTACAAATATTGTAAAAACATTCAGTCAGTAATAGGTTTTCATATTTAAACGTTTTAAAACCTTTATGTTCAACAGTTATGTTTCATAAAAGGAGATGAATGATAAATAATGCAATAAACGTTTAATAAGGCGGTGCAAGGAGCGTCGCTGAAGAAATGAAAACAGGGCCATTGCAAAAGTCCCCTGGGGGCGTTTTATAAACGCCCAACGACACGTCGCAGACGTTTTTTTTTGTCGTAGACGTGTCGTAGATTGGTGCGCTCCGTTTTATGAAAGCTTGTCGTAACGTGCGACGTCGTAGAAATTGTCTCAGCACTGCGACAGCGTAAGTGCTGTCGTTCGACGTTAAAGTGACGTCATTCAATCCAATATGGCGTTGCTGTATCTGCTTGAAAATTCCACATGTAGAAAGCGTAGAATATTCAAGGACAGAGTTTCATTGGATGGTCTAAGAGACTGAGATTATGTCAAGGTACCGTTTAGATCGAGCCTCAATAATGGAACTGATAGACATACTGGCAGAAACACTAAGAAAACCTACAAAAAGATCACTACCTTCAACGCTACTCGTTTACTTACAGATTTTTTGTTAATTATCGATTATGCTTCTTGAATGTAACATTTTCCTCATATAAACGAAACTAGTCCAAGGTACTGGCCTCGACATTGTTGATAGTAAACATCTCAGAAGAGCGTCGTACAATGTAGATACACACACGATTGTTACCACTGGTATGTTTACACTCGTTAGGAATTCAAATACTGCGACAGAGATGATTGTTCATTGAATCCTTGAACTCGGAATCTGTTAAATTCTTTTCTTCTGTACTGTTATGAAAATTTTTAAAGAACACCTCATGTGTCTTCCTAAAATGCTCAACTTACTAGATTACTTTAGGTTAATGAACAGTGTAACTTGTACTTTTAGTTACATTTTGTTGATAATTTTGAACTTTGGTCATTGTGGTTAATGTTTTTGCCATTCAGTAGAAAAATTTTCAGTTTTAATAGCTTCCATGAGAAAGGATTAAGAGAGAACAAGTTACAGCTTATTAAGTTGAAAAGTCTTCAATCAGACTATTTCTGTATTAGGTTCTTGTTGGTTACCTTGCTAAAGGCTCCTTCTACTCTGAAGTGGCAGATCTTCGTGGTATCAGCAGAAGCAGTGTTTGCCTTTCCATAGACTCTTTAGTTGATGCGGTAAATGAGAAATTGGACAATATCAGGTATTAAATATGAATTTCAACTTCATATTAAAATATCCTTGATCATAGTGCAAATAATTAATTATAATAAAACATAAAGAAATCAGTTGTATACATTATAAAAGGTAATCATTTATTTGTAAATGAACTACAGTTGTATGCTGATCCAAATTTCCTGCCAAGATTTGTATTCTCGGTGACTAGTTCAACCAGCAAAGTAGTCCCATCCGTATTCCACTTTTTTTCATGGAAGATTTGTCGTCGGCTGACATTATTGACATTTTTGACAGAAGTGACGTCATAACGCGCACTGATTAGACTGTGTCTCAAGCGTAGTATTGTCTACGACAAAGACTGCGACATTGCAGCGACATCGATCCAGCGACAATTTTAATAAAAACGGTCGTACGACATTGTCGTTGAACAACGGCTGCGAAATAAGATTGTCGTAGGCTGCGACATGTTGATAACCCCCCCACCCCCGATCTCTCCTGGTTTTCGCCTTATAGAGTAATACGGGCAAAGGGAGATAGATCTCATTAAGGAGGAATGCAGTGCACAAAAATGATAACTCTACCCTGCATAATATTTTAGTTATTGGCCTTTGTTATTTTCATGCTTATTTTTTGTCCAAAGCATAACTGAAAAAGTGCACGAGATATATTAAACTTCATAAGTGGATATATCTCGTTTAAGAGGAGTTTTGAGCACAAGAATGATACTTCTACCTTTTATAGTTCTTGAGTTATTGCCCTTTGTTAATTTTATGCTTAATTTTTGTCCGGAGCATATCTCAAAAAGTTTTTGTGATATCAATATGAAACTTCATAGGTGGATAGATCTCATTAATCAGGAATGAAATGCATGTAAATGATAACTCTAGCCATCATATTTTTTAGTTATTGTTCTTTGATACTTTTCATGCTTATTTTTTTATCCAGAGCATGAAAAAGTGCTTGAAGTATCAACTTGAACTTCATAGGTGGATATATCTCATTTAAAAGGAGTTTTGAGTACAAGACTTATAACTCTACACTTCATAATGTTTGAGTTATTGTTTTAGTTATTTTTCATGCTTGTTGTTCGGACAATAACTCAAAAAGAGTTTCAGTTATCAACTTGAATCGTCATAGGTTGACAGATCTCATTGAGTACAAGTGGTGTGCTCAAAAATGATAATTTAACAAACACATTCGATGGGGGATGGCCATTTCAACATGGCTCTTGTTTCATCAGCTTGAAAGGAAAAGATTTTGAACTTTTCGTTTTATTTGTGCTTGTCAATGACTAATGTCAGTCATCTGCTTTATGTTTTAAAGAAAGAAAACGACAAAATTACCCTTTTTAATCCCCTGCCGCGTAGCGGGGAGGGTATTATAGAAATTGCTCTTTCTGTCTGTTTCTCCGTCCGTAACATTTTCGTGTCCGCTCCGTAACTTTTAAAGTCATGTAAAGGTTTTAAAATTACTTGGCAAAAATGAAAGGGATATAGTTTTTTATTTACTTTTTCTTACGACAATCAAACAACGATATACGATACATGTATCACTCAAACGCTTTGTTTTAAGTGAATAACAAAAAATCAAGCGCCGTTTCGGCATTGAGCCCCAACAATGTTGTTTCTGCTGCAAACAGATAGGGTTATCCGCCATTGAGCCAAATTCTACCAGAAGTCTAACACTTTTTGGGCCAATTTTCACTTATCCTAAGTATTTCTGTATCCTCGTGTTCCTGTGAATAATGTTTTTCAAGTTCTTACCTGTACGGACGTTCGGGACATGTTTTGTCCTGTACAAGCGGTGTTTTTAGTTAAAGACATTTTCTGTAGTAATTTCTGCGCAGCTTCATGCGCTTCCAAGAAAGATAATTGCCGATAGTAGCTCTTCACAAAGAAGTAAGTTGTATAGTAGTCAGATAAGTATTCTGAATTTCGGATACGAAAATCGACGGAACAAATAATGAGTCAAAAAGTTATCACCGGTAGAACTGAAGTAAGTGGTAAAATAATTTCAATAACCTATTTTCGTTACTATTTAACCGTCATACTCAGTTTATAGCACTTTCAATTTTATCTGTAATCTAGCGTTCTCTTATTGTTGAACTTTACAACACTGTAATAAAATGTGATAGCCAAGAGTGGGAAACAGGTACACATGCTGTCTGAAGATTACATAACTTAAACACGTTATTATAGAAGTATTTTATCTTAATTCAAATATCTTCGAATGGCTTCATTTCTAAGTTATGCAGTTGGTAACCTTTTTCAGTTAGTTACCTGACAGGTACAACTTGGAACATGTTTGTTGAAGGTAAAGGGTTTTATTTATACGAGTGGAATAGTCTATAAAAGGACAATAAATGACATAGGAGATCTAGTTCCTATATGCCTGGTCATGTAAGTTTTCTCTTCCCTATGGACAGTGTGATATAGAAACCAAGCGTTAGCGAGTTTATTTATCTATGCTGTCCCGAGGGTAGGGAAACTGCTGGCGTATACAGACAGGCATGTTGAATCTTTTTTTCTAGACTATCGCGTTGAAAAATGTTTGCAAATCAATTTTGGTTTTCCCGGCTCATTTATATACTGTGTGACGTCATAATACTAATAAACTGTATGACGCCATGCTACACACACACTACTCTAGATAAGTTTTTGCCCTAGGGAAAAGACAGGTATATATATATATATATATATATATATATATATATATATATATATATATATATATATATATATCTGGCGCGTTACTGGGCAACTCGATACTTTTTTTGCTAGGTATGCAAGAAAAATCATGTTATTTAAAAGGGGGTTTTCAGTGAGCTGATTTACAAGGCGGTTGTTATTTAGAGGTAATCTTAAACACATATTGACTATACAAACTGTCAAGTAATGTTTACTGAACCAGACATGGTTATTTTATACTGTATGTTTGAAAATGTTTCATTTTTTGATGAATTTCACTACTTTTTGTATTATTAGAGAAATGGTTACCATGGAAACAATGGATTTATGAAAAATGTAGAACTTCAACCTAAACATTTTAAGTGTATAATTTTAAGAAGTACATTAAAAGGATGTTGAATAGAAAAAAATATCAAAATTTTTGAAAGGAATGTTTCAATATCTTCATTTATTTGCAGAATACAGTCATGTTTATTTTTCTCACTTAAATATAAGAAATATAAAAAACTAATTTTATGAAGAAAAATATTCAGATTATTATATGTTTCATACAGCATCAAAAGATAAAGTTGTGTAAAGTCATGTTTGTTGTGTATATAAAGCTTTCTGGTACGATTTTATTATCTTTTAAGAAAGTCTAGTTATTTTGATAGCTTTGACATAAACGGTAACCATGGAAACTGCCTTTGTACAATAAAAAAACCCAACTTGTCAATATTCTTTTTTTCTTTTTATTTTTTAATTCACCATTAAATTTTACCTTATATACCAAAAAAAAAAAAAGAAAATTCTTTGAAACAATTTAATTTCATAAAACTGTAGAAAATGTTTTAAGCGTCTGCAACTGTCACAGTTGCGTTAGTGTTTGAAGCGGAAAATTTGATTTTTTCCCTCCAAATTCAGTTATTTCAAACGTAATAATCAGCGACGAGAAAATAAAACACTAACAGTAAGTTGTTTCACTGTGACAGTCTTAATTTAGTAATTTATTACAGAAAATCGTTATTATCTTTGTATTTTGACACAATGAATTAAAATGATAATTAAATCTTTATCATTCAAACGATTTTCCTTGAAGCGAACTGCATTTGCCCTTGACTCGAACAGGTGTTCGGGTCAGGGACGTTTTTGTTTTACAAACTTTTATTAAGCATATATTACTGTTTTACCCTTGAAATATTTTTTAAATATCACTTAACTTCATTCTTAGTGTGTATCGGTGTTTTTTGCATTTCAGATGCCATACACGAAAGAGGCGTTAGGCAGTGCAGTTATAGAAGTATGCCATGGCACACTTGGTATCCGTGCTGCTACAGAGAAGTACAGAATACCAGTTGCTACACTGCACGATAACAAGTCTGGTAAAGTGCAACCAGGTTCCAAATGGGGGTAAAGACACACTGTTGCCCTTAGCGTTTGGAAAAGAGCCGATCGTCTATGCCATGAAATGTGCTGACCTATGTATGGGATTTCGAAACAGTCCTTTCTTAGGTTCTGTGCCAAAATTTGCTGAATCCGAGTGGTGTATTTAAAAATAGGGGTTGCAATGCAGAGGTGGGGGAGGGGATTAAAGAAAAGACATCCGTAATGTTCGCTCAGAACACCAGAACAAACCGGCTCAGGGAGGCATATGGCCATGACAAGACTTGCTGTTAGCCGGTAGGTAAATGATATCAAATTTAGTTTTCGTTACAATTCTTTTCACATACATACATGTATCTCTAAATATTAGGAGAATCTTTGCACAGAAAGTCGAGACAATTACAAAAGCCTTATGATTTCTGTAACTATAATTAACCCAACTTCACATTAATCTGAATTCTCAATCCAGCAAAAAAATGCCCGTTTACAAACAATGGTTCCACTGTCAATGCTAATAATTATGAAGATCAAAGATGAATTAAATGTCGATTTTCTTATCTATTCAGAAATTCTGCGGAGATGAAGACGGTCTTGCACAACAAACCTGTACTGATTTGGAACATGAACGAAACTGGTCTATCAGTGGCTCCGAAAACACATTAAGTGATTGCAGTTCACGGGAAACGATCACCATCATTGTATGTTGAAATGTAGCCGGGTCTATTAGTCCTCCCCATATTATATTGCCTGGAAAGACCAGGCGAGTCCTGTATGACTATGGCACTGAAAATACCACTCTTGGTAAGGGCTTGAATTCCATCCGTCAGTAAAAGTACCCTTACAATAAGTCGCACTTTATATATATTACATACTTTTAATTCAGAATAGAGTACTCAAGAGACACAAAAGTGACAGCAGCAACAACAACATATAACTTTGACTCGAATAAAAAGTAACCTGATTATGTATGTACTGACTCAGTACTATTCTGTAATTATTCAGTGTATGTATTCATTTTATCGTGGTTGTGATAAAAGCTGAACACTCGAAACACATGTCATGACGGATAGAAATATTGAAAGAACTACCGGTATCCATTCACAGCTGAGTGTCATGAGGAGCTTTTATTTTGAAACAAATATTTCTGTAGTTCATTCTGTTGAAGTCACGAAATTATAAAAGTCAGAGTCGTTTTTGAGAAAAAAAAATATGATTTTGTAAAACTATTGGGAAAATGTAATCATTTATTTATTCTAATTAGGTACAAAAATCAGTGTTTTGGAAAGTGGATGGACTAAACAGTGAATTAGTGAACTGTGGGCCGTTGATACCTTTTACCAATGATTGGGCCCAGCATACCGCAGGTTCTTAAAATGGACGGTCATGACTCATATCACCATGTTGCGTTTATTGACAAGGCTAGAAAGGAAGGAATTATCTAAATTGAGCTACCCAGCATGACAAGCCACTTCACACAACCTTTAGACAGGTTATATTTTAGTAACAACTTGACGCTAATAATTATTTTTTTCGTTTTCGACTTCTGCAAAGAGCAAAATAAAGATGTAGAGATTTTTTTTCCAAAGAAATGTTGGAACATTGAGTCGAAGCCGTTAGTTACGATATCAAATTCAGGCAGCGACATTCGGTCGGTATCTCTAGCCTATTGTAATAATGTTAAAACTCAACAAAAACCCGACCGAGAGAGGTTAATAACAGATACAATAACCTACATAGTATAATAGCAAAATAAAGATATTAAAACATTTTTAGAATAACTTTGGGCTTTGCAATTATCATTTAATTAGATTCAGTAAATTTTCAGTTTAAACACTTTATCTTATAGTATGAGAACGTTTCAGTTTAAAAGCCATAAAATATGATATTCTCGGTCATGTTCATTTAGACTTATTGTTAGAAATAATATTTTATCTAATCGCATTGCAGGCTTTTTTTAATGACAGATTATATATATTAAGTATATCAGAGTGCTTAGTCGAATGTCAGATCAAAACAAATATTAAACCACTAAATCGGTTTGTTGTTATTTATTAATATGTATTGATAAAATTAATATTTCTACTAATTTTATCGTGTGTTCATAATAGACTGACTTATTCACAAGTCGGTGTCTTTCTACTATACCTATGGGCCAGTTTTAACTAAACCTCACAGAAATGCTCCTTTGGTAGTGCTCTTTTAAATTTTTTCAAATAAATAATTTCATGGACATCCCAGGTTGCCAAAGAAACCAAAAGCAGAATCTTAAAATAAAGGCCCGGAGCTCTGATATTTCGTATGTGATTGTCTATTGAAACTTTATGGAGTTTGTTCTAATTATGACATTTGGGTAAAGAACATTGACTCACTAAAGGGGTGTCTTTATTTAATATAGAGAAATCGTAAACAAATTAGAAACTGTGGGTATTTTGCATGTAGGTTCAACTATAGGTCCTCTACAAAGACAGTTCGAAATATGCCAATGTGGTCCAGTACAGAGGTGAGCGATATACAGCCATCACGGTCATCTTATTACAAATTAGTCAAAGATGAACTAGTAGGCTTATGCATCCTAGTTGGCTTGTCCCTAGTAAGTAAGTAAGTAAGTTTTGGTTTCATCTGTCTGTTTTCATGTATTTGCAGGACATTGGTCAATGATAGGTCTACAGACTGGAAAAGTCATTACTATGAAGTAGGGTCCAAAACATGCAGTCTGCAATCACAACAAAATACACGAAACAGTTACTTGTAGAAATCATGACTGCAGAAAAAAATGGTCAGGATCTGCAAATAGTATGGAGCCTGACCTGGTTGCAGAAATGATATCTAAAACTACAGCAAAGGGCATTAGGGTTACAGGAATCGTTGGAGATGATACCTCCAGAGCTGCACGAATACAAAGCTATCAGTACCCCATACCGAAGAAAAATGATCAGATAAAAATCATGTGCAAAAGAACCTCAGTCATTTTCCTCATTAACAACCAGAATTATAAATTACTTAAAAAGTTATTCAACTACTGCATTTCACAGCACAAGCATAATTTTCTGGAACATACACATCCAGACTAACCATACTAAGGGATTAACAACATAGAAGAAGAAGGGCAATAGCTAACACTGGGACGGCCATGAAAAAACGGATTCAGCTCAAACGGGAGCGGTTAAGTTATTTTTTGCCTTTGAAAGAAAAAAATATGTATAAAAATGCTGTCTATCGAATTGCTGATATACAATCACAACTAAGTTCTGGTTCAGTTATTAAAAAGTTAATTCAAACATCACTTTTAGTGAACTCAGATCCACGCCAGGGCCATCATGGCCCTTAAAAACATTTAAAAAGGTTTTTATGACTGGTGTTTTAAATAACTAATGCTATATTGTTACGAAGAATAAACCTTTTATTGAAAGTTGCAAACTTACAGTAATGAGAAGGAGGCAGTACTTTTAAGGCCTCGAAGGGCCCAATTACGCTACAAATACTGATGTAGACAATGTGGATATTACCACCATACATCCACCATTTCACAGCCAAGAACAGAAGGTCTTGACATGAATGGGAAAGAAAATGTGTACTTTGATCCAGAAACAACTGGACCAGGTACAGTTTCAGACTTGTACATCATACACATTTTTTTTTGCTTGACAGGTTACTGCTTGTGTAGGAGAATACTTGCTTTATGCTTTTCATTCATGATCCCAACTGATTTTGGGGTCAGAAGGCCAATGTCATAATGCTTTGACATAAGAAAACAGTTTCCGGACCATAACTTGCTTTCCTTTTTATCTACCAGTGTGAAAACTTACACAGTGACATCCACTTAATCAAGGATGATCTCTATTAATTTTGAATGGATAAAAGTAATGGTCACTGTGCCTCAACGTAAGAAAGCAGTTTCTGGAACATTACCTGCTTATCTTTCCAGTTCATACAGCGACAACATGGTAAGATGTGCAGACTTGAAAACAGTTTTTTAACTTCTGTCCAGTTGGATGAAACTGTTACCAAGACATTGTCAATTAGTTTAGAAAAAGCAATTCAGTCATATGAATATACCTGTAATATCTCCACCAACATTGTATCATTACAACCAATTGTGAATAAGAAAGTTATCAGCAAGGGTACAGCAAAGTTGATCGCAGAAAGCGGCATCAAGTGTTGCCATGTATGTTTTGTATACAAACGTAATAGTATTGATGGTCTGTAAAGGATGTTGTCAGAGGTGTCTAATGGTAAAGTTAGAGTAACAAAATCTGAAAGAATATAAATGGCTATAGCTGAGTTTCTCCATCTGATTCATGATAGAAGAAATTGTCACGCACATTCACGGTCTACTTACAAGGCAAATATTGTTTATCTCCTGCAGGATATGGTGAATATAGCTTTGTCGGTGTCTTCTATTCATTTGCTTGCCCGGAATGCACACCTTATTAGTGGACTGCTGTATTTTGTTGAAACTCTGTGATCATTATATCATATGTTCAGTTTTTGGATTTCTAGGTATATCACCAGCCAAGATTTTAAAACACAAATACTACAAGTTAACAGTTATTCTTCCTTGCTTGAAAATTGATATGTCAATTCTTCGTTCGACTTCGACTGTGTATTAGAATTTCCCCTATTATACCTCACGTATTGTATAAATGATGTCGCCGGAAGCGAACAGTGGAAGAAAAATACAGTAAACTGTCATGTAGTGTTCTCAATGCCATTTTTACCATGCTAATTACATATTTTTTTCAAAACAAAATTTAGAAATTTGTTGTAATTATTTTATTGACAATGTTGGTACCAATCGCTAGATTTGAGTGAGAAATAAAGTGCAGTTTGACATTTGAATTAGCCACCTCAAAATTAGCAGTTGCCATACTTGCAATAAGCAACATTTCTGCTAAGTTGTGTACCATTAGGCCTTTTATTTGGTAAGATATTGAGTTGTGACGGAAGGATGGACAAACATACAGACAGCAATTACTCTTTGAATTACTATTTGCCAGATATTCAGAAGAACGTTTGATTTGGATGATAAAATGTTCTTTCAATAAGTTAAATTTTGTAAATAAAAGCACTCAGTCTGTTTATTTCTTTTGCCATAGTAAAAAAGATTCCAGGGTGACATATCATTTTCATTGCTTTTTGTACAGCGTTTTTTTGGTCATACTTTAAGAACACGTGGATATGAATAGTCATAGTCATATATGGTACATTTGTTTATTTCCTTGCTGTCCAAAAATTGTATTAAATATGAAGAGTTTATTCCTTTTTTTTTCATGAGAATGTGGCTCAAATGGAAATATTCCAATTTATAAGAAACTGTTTTAAAAACATCGTGCTATGCTGAGTTGCAAAAGAAACATTTGAGCCATCCCAACATCGTGCTATGCTGAGTTGCAAAAGAAACATTTGAGCCATCCCATCAAAGATGATGGCTGTTGCTTACAATTTTCAATCGAAAAACAAATACATCAGAAAGAATATTTTTTCTTGCATACTTTCTTCAGTCCAAGGAGTCTGGTGACATAATAACTGTCTTATACAGCATCCTTCTAGTCATAACCGATAACCATATTTTACAATGTGATATTGTATGAATGTCTTAAGCATCACTGTTGTCATCATCAGCATCATCTGCAACTTGTTCAATAAAGCCTCTAATAAGTCTTGCTATAATCTGGTCCAGTTTGTGTTTCATTGATGGAATCTCATTAACACTCACTGGAATTGAACCAATTGTAGTAAAACCAGGACATTTTTCTCCCAGGAGTAACACGAAATGGTTTGATCATCCCCAGGGTCTTCGAAAACAAGTCTTAATCTGATTCATTTATAGATTTACTCAATTTTAAGTTTAAGGTAAACATTTTCATTGCATTTGTAGCAAATTTCTGCAATTGTATCAGCAGCACCTAAGACTCTTTCAATAGATCAATTACATATGTTTTCTGCAAAAGTGACTTAATGAGGCTTTCCGACTCCATGCATAATGTTCTTGTGTCAGATCGCTTTCCACATTTTTTCCGTTTCCGCCTTCATTATTCACAAAGGAACCTTAAAGAAATCGCATACCCTGTTGAGGGCCTAACAGATACTTACATTTTAGCATATAGTCAACGTTTTCAACTGGATATTTACTGAACTTCGAATTAGAGTAAAAGAAGGACAGGGAGTACTGGCAGGTAAAAAGTGTTTTGTTGAGGTCAACTTCTTTGGCTGTATTATGTAGTTCACTTAGGTGCACATAACCGTAATGAATAGTTGTACAGCTCAGTTTACACAATACGAGGTTAAAATAACATTTTCAATTTTAAAATGGTATTTGTCTTTGACAATAACAATGGTAACGCTATACAGGACACTCCGTAAATCGGACATAAGTCAGTATATAAAATCAATAAAGTCACGCCCGAACGTCATATTATTGCGTCATATCAGACAAAGTCAACGTCATTTCCTGTAAAGTTCAACGAAGTTTCTTGTTTATGACCGCCGTTAAGGCAATAATTTCTATATGACATAAAATTATGACTTCCCAAACCACCCAATCCTCCTTCCCACACCAGGCCAAAAGAAGTTTTTTTTTTGGTCATCTTGCATCTTTTTTCACTTGGGCCTCTTGTTTGACTTAGATGTATTTCATTATCCAGCACTGAGAAAAGTGCAGCGTGCTGTCTGCGGACAGGTCTTGTCACATAGATATAATAACCTACATAATTCTGAAATCCAAGATTTTCATAGCTATTTAAAATAATTACCATATTGTTAAATACATGAATGAGTTACAGAAGAAAAACATTGTAAATGAGTTATGGAAGTAGGACATTGTGAAAAAGGAATAGCAGCTGAAACATTTTGAAATAGGTTTATTTGTTAATCGAAGTACTCTAAACCAAGCAAGCAATTAACTATATATATCCATTGTTTTCCCTGGTAATGAATATCCTTTCTGTGGCAAATTACAAACGGACAAGCCTTGTTTTTATAATTAAGTCAAAAAGAGGCCATTCCGTACGAGTCCCAAACAAAAAGGCCCGTACCAGAAAGATTCAATAATCTAAGAATACACCACCCAGAGCGGGATGCAAACTTCGATCTTACTGGATCGAAGACCAACACTCTAACCACTGAATCAAACAATGGATTCCCTGACGCAGTTGTCAGAGGTTGTATTTATACAATTATAGGAATTAATGTAATCACTAGTTCGTAACAATTAATTTACAGGGAAAACAAACTTGGGTAACAGTAATTAAAATATAATTAATCCACTGTTAAAATTTATCAACATATATCATGAAATTAATAAATTAAACACTTGGACAATATTTGTATGCTTTTAGAATGATAAAGTTTCTAGCAGGATCACTTAGAAAGAATGACAGGCAGTACCACATGCTGTATCTCTCCCAGGAACCACTGATCAAACATATAGCATACATGTAAATCAAACATCAGAATTCTTTAAAACTTAGCTAACATATTATAGTGTTTTACAGTAAACGCAGATTAACTGGTGGTCCCAATAGCTATCTATAATCGCCATACAGTCTTCATGGTTCGACTCATTCTTGGACACGATAGGCAGAGGATAAACAACTGACTTCCTGGACATCTCCTCACTACATAAGTGTGGCAAATGTTTTTGGAACAAGGGTCTCATGTTGTTTGAAAGCTTGTATTTAGCAGAGAATTTGTTAAAGCAGTATACTGACTGTATGCATTTTCTTGTGACTATTCCCCATTAGAACTTTATCACAGTTTAACCCTGCTAGGACTACACTAGATTCAACATCGCTCATATCAACTGTTGCCACTCTTCTGAACATCGCATTATTTGTAAAGAGGTTTTTACATTTATTATCCTTACTCAGGTGTGATAACTTCACATAGATGTCCAAAATATCTCCTGTTAAAAGAAAGATTTCAGACCTGTCAACATGTGTACTTACACGTAAAAAATGAGACACCTACTTCAATGCCTCGTTAAAATTGGACATGAAATTGCAATGAAAAACATAATTACAAGTAAATAATGTTAAGTAGTTATTTACCTTTGTCAGGTTTTTAACTCATCATCATTTTTCACAAACCTGTTAGACTTAATTAATGACAGTTTACTTTCAATACAGTTAGCCTGAAATAACATCTGTCATAACAGGATGCATTGTATTTGTCTATTAATAATCCTCTTTACAACTTAATCTAGCTTAAATGAATTTTTTCTTTAAGACATTATATTTTACATGGCTCCCTCCACAGTAGGTGGGGGTGGGGGGACTTTTAACTGAGGTTATTTGGTAATTTATGTTATTATAACTTACATCAATATCACTTGCTGCAGTCAATACCATTTTCTGTGGACCTCCATGTAACTCTGCAATAAGGTAATTTGTAAGATTATCTTAAGTCCCTAATCAGACACACCTCTTTTCTCTCACCAGATTTAAGTATATCTCCAACATCCTATCCACAGCTACACTCTTCAAACAATAGAATACATATACATGTCATCTACTTTCATCTGACTACTGAAATACATACTTCCAACTGTAGGAATTCTTACCGACAATTTTTATCAATGGATTCCGTTTCAAGTTGTCAGTTGAAAGTTTCACAGACATTGTATGCATTCTCCTCACTCTGGCGGACCATGAAAGCATCAGACCGAACTCGTTCAACCTTACGTGTGCCTACAATTATCATTTGTGATTTTACTACTGAGTTAATGTATATATTCGCCTCCTAGGCTGACATTAATATTTTTGTTAATCAGCCGCTGAAATATAGAAATTTACAAAAATACTTTTGGGTACCATATTTCGTTATTCTTTTTATAAAACGTTTCTGAACAAAAATACTAACATAGCAACAGTTTTTACAGAATCTTTTGCAATCCCAAAGATGTTAGTAAAAAGAAGTATGAAACAGTAGATCAACCTTAATTGTAACCAGATTCGATTAATAACAGACATAGGTTCTACTACCAGCTGAAACTCAAAGGTGATTTTGATCATTTCTAATTGGGGTTTAAGCTAAAATACCCAAAATGTCAAGACAGTTTACTTTTCAGCTAAAGTCTTTAGTGTCAAAATGTGACATTTTATCAATATAATGTGCTAAAGCCCCTGCTTTTAGGTCAAACAGAACCCCTGTGAAAACAAATCCAGAATAAAGAATATAATCCACTTATTTGAGCTGTAATGTTAACTGATACAATTTCATGAAACTTTTAAAAAATAAAAAGTCACTCTTCTTTCAGACACAGTTTCATAAGCAATCAATAGGTTTATTTAGCATATACCGGGTATGCCCTCCCAGTTAGTTCAAAAGGTAAATCACTAGACTGCTAATTCAGGACCTCCAGCTTCTTTCCCATATTATGTATTACATTAATAGTGAAATAGTGGCAATACTGAATAGTGATCTTCAGAGTGCCGTACTGAAAGAGTCGGTCACTTGCAGTAAAACTGAACATTGCTTGATTTTCTCAAATGCCAGTTAAATATACTGATAGCCAGGATTTCAGCCTTAGAAAATGCTATGAAAATAGTGTAATTATCATACAATCAAACATTTGCTTGAACAATTGAAAGCTTTCCAGAATAGTAATCAAATTATGAAATGCCTCCATGAAAAAAAATGTTAACTTCCTTACCTTATATTATACTTTAATTCAAAATACTGAGAAGAAAAGGGGTTGGGAGATAACACCAACAAGACTGAAAATCAATGAGCTGAAACAATATAACAAGAAAAAATGAAATGCAGGCAAAATTTCAACTTAACAAAACATACATTCCAGGATATTGTGTTACTAGTTCTATCAGTATTTAAAGTGTACACTAATCTTCTAATCAAAAGAAATTAAAACTTTTAATAATCCAGTTCATTTTAATAACCTTTCTCGAAGAATTTCTGTTTTTGAACAACATTTATCAAGGTAAACATGAAATTACAACCTGGCAAGTATAAATATTAACACAACAACATGTACAAGACTGAACATAAAATGTTGTTAAATTGTTTCTCAACACAGTCTTATGTACTAAATTTGAACAAATGAAAGGAATGTTTTTTAACAAAGTAAATTTCAATCAATTCTTTTTTAACATACAGCAATAAATGAAAATTGAGTACAGGTAGGTGTATCTTCTTTCTTAAAGTCAAATATACTAAAATAAAGAGTCGTTCTCATTCAGTATTTAAAACTTAGTAAAACTTCAACTTAACCTGTAATGTTTTATTTACTCTCTAACCAAGGCTATCCCTGATATAAATGATGGTTGCCAGTCATTGATAAGCCGAGAGATTGTCATATTTGTGCTTCATTAATATGCTGTAGGCTGAGACTAAAGCAGGTATGATGGATGGTTTCGCAGGAGTAGCTACACACAGCATAACCTTCAGCAGAAACGGCATTAATCCAGAAAAGGAAGTTAAACATTGGCAGGAGGTGCGATCTGGTGTCATTAGATCATATCAAGAGGCTGGCAAATGAAAGAAGTTTTTATGTACGTTTTATATAATTGGAATGTTTAGGACCTGGAATTAACCTGACAACATTAACATTTTTATCATTTCTTCAATTATCTCATCAAGAAAATGTCCTCCTCCAGTCTTCTATCGTCCTTTGATCGTTACAATACTGAAATGAAACTTAATTCAGTTCTTGATGTCAGACTTGAGGCCAAGCTGGCACTTCTTGTAGCTGTATGTCTAGTATTATCATAAAAAAACTTTTTTTTAAACAGACCCCTTTAATTCATACATAAGGCGATTTTGTTCACGAACGTTCTTAGAATCATACTATAGTTTGCTGTTACCATGGTTTTTAGGAATGGCTATGCAGGATACTTGGGTTGGAAGAGTCACTTTCATAGATGGTGTAACTTTTCCTGGAGACCCTAATCTCAATTGTTTCCTTCAAGATCTTCTCACAGGCAAACTAGTTTATTCTGGTAGAACTGATTTGTAGAGACCGGCGAGGTTATACATCTTTTCTGAGTGTACCACTATCGTTTAAATGGAAATATAATTTGCCAGGAAAACGCTCGTTTCTAGGTTTTCTTCCGTTTATCTTAAATGTTCTAGTAGTATTTACACAGCAGATACAACAATTCACATCTATATTTCTTTACTGGTATTTGTTCCGCCATTATAGAATGTTATGATCATGTGACTAAAAGTGTTTTTTTTTACTTGACAAGTTTTCTTGAAGTACTGACTTCAAACTTTCTCAACTTCCTTTACTTTTGCACAATAAATCATACAAACATGGTCAAACGGCAAAGCTTAACATTTGTTTTTTTCTAATAAGATTTCGTAATATGTTTGTTTAATTACAATCTTATTACATTTATTGTCATTTTTATTCCTAACACGTAACGTGAAGAACCACAAAGCCAAACATCCGGTTAAGATCTTTATATAAAGCCGTTTTACATTATGTAATTGTATAAATAGTTTGCTTGAAGTTCGTAAATTATATTACAATACCGTGCGTTAACAATGAAGGGTGGAAAAGTGTTGAATCTTTTTCTGGTGTGCTGTTTATTGCTGTATTGTTTCCCGACTGCTGTTGAAGGTAAATGTATTTTATTTATAAAAACATATAATTCTTAGATTTCATGTCTTTTTTGTAACACAAAATTCATTTAAATGATTGAAATGACCTTAACTTTTAAAAGAGTACTAGACAGTATATATTAATATATAAGTTTCAAAGAAGTCGGTATCAAGTCTTGATACATTATTGCGGACTGAATAGAAATCTTAGAAACTCTAACCCAATAAATATATATTCAAATTTAACACTCAAAATCACATTTTAAAGAAATTACATAGAATTATGCTCTTATAAAAATATTCATTACAGCGGGTCTATTTCCACCTTCATCTTGCCGGTGCAAACGTGCTTGTGACTATGATGAACGTCCCAATCATATTGTGCTTTGCCATATTGGAACTTATTGTTGTAAAATAAAGAATATATTTGGTTGAGTGAGGGTAAGATACTCTTGGTCTTTAAGCGTACAATGAATTTATAAAGACACAAATCCTAGATGTAAATTTTGATAATAATATGTTAAATGTGCTAACAGTGATACATTATTTTCGGGTTATATTTTATTAAATCACAAGAAGCGCCGCAATGCGACGAAAACCAGGTTTTCAACGACCAAGTATTGATGTGACAGGAATTAGAAAGAAATATGTCAGTGAAGTAAAAATGGTGCTGTTATTTTGGTACCAACACAGAAGGTTGGTTTAAATAGTTCAAAATAAAAATAAATCAGATACCTGAGTAGCAATGCCAGGCTGTATTTTCATGTAAACTACACACATGCCAAGTTGAGTATCAATAGGTCAAAGTGTGCTGAAGTTATTGAGTAGAAGCTGAAAATTCTATTGTAAGCAAGTGACCTTGACCTTGCTCCCCGATACCATAATAGCAACCCAAAGCTGCATCTTAATATAAGCTACCCACACAGCAAGTTTGGTGTCAACAGGTCAACGCAAACTCAAGTTATTATGTGAAAACTGAATTTCTTTTTTAAAGCAACAGTGACCTTGACCTTGTTCACAGACACCTGGGTAGCAATGCCAAGTTGCATCTTGATATCAGCTACCTAAATACTAAATTTGGTTTCAATACGTCTAAGCAAACGAAAGTTATTGAGCGGAAACTTAATTTCTTTTTTTAGCAACAGTGACCTTGCCCTTGACCACAGACATCTGGGTAGCAATCCCAAGCTGCCTCTTAATATAAGCTACCCATATACCAAGTTTAACATCAATAGACCAAAGCAAACTTAAGTTATTGAGCAGAAACTGAACTTCTATTTTTAGCAACAGTGACCTTGACCTTGATCACAGACACCTGGTTAGCAATTCCAAGCTGCCTCTTGATATAAGTTACTCATATACTAAGTTTGGGGTCAATAGGTCAAAGTAAACTCAAGTTATTGAGCGAAAACTGAATTTCTATTTTTAGCAACAGTGACCTTGCCCTTGACCACAGACATCTGGGTAGCAATCCCAAGCTGCCTCTTAATATAAGCTACCCATATACCAAGTTTAACATCAATAGACCAAAGCAAACTTAAGTTATTGAGCAGAAACTGAACTTCTATTTTTAGCAACAGTGACCTTGACCTTGATCACAGACACCTGGTTAGCAATTCCAAGCTGCCTCTTGATATAAGTTACTCATATACTAAGTTTGGGGTCAATAGGTCAAAGTAAACTCAAGTTATTGAGCGAAAACTGAATTTCTATTTTTAGCAACAGTGACCTTGACCTTGTTTACAGACACCTGGATAGCAATCCCAAACTGCCTCTTGATATAAGCTACCCATACACCAAGTTTGGCGTCAATAGGCCAAAGTAAACTCAAGTTATTGAGCGGAAACCAAAAGTTGACGCCCGCCCGCCCGCCGACTTCAGCATTACAATAACCAGGTTTTCGATGACAACCTGGTTAATAAGTAATTGATAATGTAATCTAAAGAGGAACACTTATTTATTTCTTATTTCGTTAAAACACTGTTCATCAATTAAATAAATCGGTATCCACCTAAACATTGTACAATGGCAATTCTTAGACGCTTTATAAGGACTGAAAAAATGAAAAAGTTTCCTTGCTATACTTTGACTTGCACCTTATTATCGGATAATCATTCGTTCTATATCCTTTCATATTCATATGATTTTGATGAAAACGAAAGCCATAACCTGGGGTGTGCCTTATTTACAACGATATTTTAACGCGAACGGAAATGTTAATATATATGTAACATTTTACTGTATGCAATCTGTTTTGCTTATACAAATCAGCATTTACACATCGCACTATTCCAGTAATTTTAATTTACTTAATTTATTTTAACAAGAAAATGTTATATTCTCTCTTTTTCAGTTGGAAGAAGCGACAAAAGAAATGACCTGATTTCTTAATTTTATTAGCATGTTTTGTCGTGTGCACTGTTAATAAAGATGTTTACTTTCGACGCTTTAATTCTTATTATCTGTATAAAACACTGAAAAGATCGTCTGATGTCAGTCTCAGCAGATTTAAGAATATACAGGAGGGAGAACGAACTGTAAAACTAGGCTAGTCAGTAATGTCAGTTTTATATAGCGGTTTAAAATAGAACAACAGATGCAGTGCACTGAGTTAATGCACTACGTCTTACTTTTAAATTAAGAAGTAAAATTTTCTAGTAAGCAAGGTAAAAAGAACGAAGTTTAGCGAATAATCATCAAACGTGTAGTGCAAATTAGATTTGATCATTACTATTACCTGTCGAAAACATCAAATTTTGTTATAATTATGCAGCTTGTGAACAAATTGAATTTTCATAATCATTAGCACTTTATAGACAACCATGATCAAAATAATGGGGTTCTTGCATATAATGGCATTTTCCGATGTTCATGAATTGCTAAGTGTGCCAAAACATTGTGTTAAGTTCATTTATGAAATGAAACTAAAGCGAAGTCTACATGAAAACACAAAAAAAAATAAGAAAACAAGCATACAATCTCTGTTTCTAATATCCAAGTTTGACAGAGTAAATCCGCACGTAATCTGTTATCACGCATCCAATTGTTTGTATCATAGAACAATGTTTATAGAGTCATTCAAGATCCTGTAAGCCGTTAGGTATTTCTATATATGTGCTTTTAGGTTGCAATCACTGACATCAAAACACCAACAAGAGAAAAACAGTAGAAAACATGTTCTTGGAATAGTGATATCTGAATCATACAAATACTTTTAACACTTTATAAGAATGGATGCTCTTTTATATATACAAAAGGGAACTTTATCATAAATATTTTGAGATCTGAAACCCAGGTCAGTGTCTCTCATGATGATTACAGTCTAAGAGTTGTTGCGATGGACTTTGTGCGTACCATATACGAACACAAGTTGCTACACGGCAACAGAAAACCAGTTCACATCCGATTGAGACTTTGTTTTCAGCGTATATTACAAGTTTCATCAGTTTTCTGGCCATGTTTGTTACTGATTTAAATGTTTTTTTTTGTATGTTTGTTTTTGTTTTCTTTCTTTTTTTTGTTTTTTGAATGTTTTTAACACTTAATCATAACGATTTCAACGAAGCGTAAAGTGACGACGCACAAAAGAATAAAAACCAATTACTAAAGCTTCAACTTTAACTTATTACTGTCAAAAGTCAACACTGACTACACTAAACAGGCGCGTCAGGAATATTTAAATTGTCAATGATAAAAACAAATTAAATAAAACTTTTACTAGAGGTCTTGCTTTATTGTGAATATTTAAAATCCTTAAAACTTGTTCAGTCCACTGATAAAAGCTGGTACAGTTGAGGTAGCCTTAATCTCGGTCGGTGATTCGTTACATAGACGTATAGTCTATATGTTTATATGATGTTGTGTTTTTTTGACTGCGGAACGAGAATTTGTTGTTCATTGTGTCTGTGAGGTGATCATGATCGACATTTACCTGTTTATTTTTTATTTTGTATAGCATGACCAGGCTGGCTTGATTTCGCCTTTGTGGGGTGTGGACCATTTTAAACTCAAGTCATGTTTCTTACACTAGCATGTATAGAGGTAATCATTATGAACATACCTTGCAGCTGACCTTTCGACCATTTCTTTTCTGTGAGTGAGGTGTTTCTGCCATGTGTATTATGAGTACTTCACATTTGTAAGGGTTGAACTCCATTCACCATTCCTTTTCTGATATTTTGAAGTTGTGCAAAGCATTTTGAAAGCTATTTTTTGACGCTTGTGATTTAAGTGTTTAGTAGACTATGGTGTCGTCCGCAAATAGACACACCCGGCTCCTGACACTTCCTGGTAGGTCATTGATATATGCGAAAAATAGACACGGAATTAGGACCTATCCCTGAGTGGCACCAGAAAGCACAGGGAGCCTTTCAGAGACCTTTCCTACTAAGACTTGTTGTGATCTGTTTTTGAGAAAAATCTTTTTATCAATGAAGTGATGTATGGGTGAATTCCAGTGTGTTTCAGCATGTGTACGAGTTTGTGGTGGTCGACATCATCGAATGTTTACTGAAGTCTATGACGATGCAATCAGTTTGTTAACCTTTGTAAAGCCTATTAGATGGGTCCCACAGCTATGTTTTAACCTGAATCAATGTTCCTGGGGTCAGGGTATGTTACTTGTGTCAAAGTAAGCCATCATGGTTGAATTAATGATGTGTTCCATTTATTTAGATGCTATACATGTGAGTAATATTGGTCTGCAGTTGCTAGGTTTTGACTTTTTGTAAGCTGGTGTGATGATGGCATGTTTACAATTCTAAGGAACAATACCTGTGTCTAGTGATCTTGGAATACGATTTTGGGGATTGTTGCTATCTCTGTGTGTAGTTCTTTGAGTAAACTTAGTGCAATCTCATCTGGACCTTGGACTTTATGTGTGTTTAGCTCACCCAAGACAGCTGGTCCCAAATTTACCAAATGCTTAGGTTAACCAAATAGGTGCTTTATAAGCTATTGCTTTGTACTCGAAACTGAATTGAATAACTTTTTATTGTATAATTATGCTAAACGATGTTTTATATAATATGCTATATGTGTTACCACTGGATGAACTTAAGCTTGACATACATTTTTTTTTAAGATTCAGCATTGAAATTTCAACTACCTGCACAATTTTATTTGCACATGCCAACTTTTACTTCGATGACCATGACCTATCTCTGGGTTTGGCTCTCTATCTGTGAAATTTTAATCATGTGTGAAGATTTGCATGTAAATTATATTTTATTCATTTTTTACTGTGGCTTACATTGAGCTTCTGAGCTGTTACCGAAAGGAAATTTAAGACTGGTCCCATCCCAGTAGAAAAACAAGTCAGCTGATAGAAGTCAAGGACCATGTACGAACTTTCTCTGAAGTGAACACAGTTTTAGATGTCTAAGTACGGTACTAAGGTGGCATGTCTTTCTCTGGCCTTGCTGGTTAGAGCTATGATACTTAGGAAATCGATATAGGGATAATTTGGCCCTTCTGTTTTCCACATCTTATCATTCTGAACAATTGCATTTTCATAAACCAGTTGAATCCTAAAGTAGAAAAATCTATTTTTTAAATTATTGTGTATCTAAGTACGAGTATTTTCTTAACACCAGGGTCTAGGGTTCGAAACTTAAACTTAGTTCGAACTCCTGAAACTAAAGCTTTGACGTAACTTTACCTTGCATTATACCTAATATTCTAGGGTAGAGATTAAAAAAAAAAGATGACTGATTTCAGATTTTTTTCTGGACAATTAGCCTGACATAAGTAGTTAGCTGCTTCGTCGCCATTTTGGTTCGGGTTATGTTTGTTAAGAAACTTTGCCTGTGTTTTATTTTCTAAACTGCTCCACTTATTTAGAATTAAAAATAAAAAAAAGTTGGCAATTCGTCTGTATGTCCGGATGATTGCTTTTGCCTTCAAATTGTTTTTTGATGCCATCAGTAACTAATTATTTTCTGATTCTACAGCCATGCATATTTCTTTCTCTTCCATAACATAACTCATACTGTTTTAAAGGTAGTTTGATCGGAATCTTAAAGGTAAAATCTTTAAGAAAAGATTTTTAGCTCACCTGAGCCTTTGGCTCATGGTGGGCTATTGTGACCGGTCTTTGTCTGTCGTCCGTCAACAATTTCATTCAAACGACATCTCCTCTGAAACCTCTTGGCCGAATTTAATGAAACTTGCCTGGGATGTTTCTTGTATGAAGCTCTACCAAAGTTGTTCAAAGAATTCAATTCCATCAAGAACTCTGGTTGCTATGGCAACTTAAAGGAAAAACTCTGAAAATATTCTTGTCTGAAACCACAAGGCCCTGAGCCTTAAGATTTGGTATGTAGTATTGTCTAGTGGACCTCTATCAAGTTTGTTCAAATTATGCCCCTGGGGTCAAATTTGGCCCCAGCCCGGGGGTCAATAAATTTTACATAGGCTTATATTGGAAATCTTTAAAAATCTTCTTACTGGAAACCTCAATGCCTACAGCTTAGATAATTGGTATGTAGCATTGTCCAGTAGATGTCTACCAAGTTTGTTCAAGTTATGTCCCCTGGGTCAAAATTGGCTACGCCCCAGGGTTCTCTTGGTTTTTCATATAGTTATATAGGAAAAACATGAAAATCATTTTTCTTCCAAACTAATAGGACTAGAACTTAGATATTTCGTGTGGAGTATTGTGTAGAGAACCTTTACCAGTATTGTATATGTTGACCCCGGGGTCCCTTAATATGTAAAAAAGGCAATCTTTAAAAATCTTCTTACTGGAAACCTTAATACAATGTACCTACAGCTTTGATATTTGGTTGTCTAGTGGACCTCTACCTAGTTTGTTTGAAAAATGTCCCTGGGGTCACTATTGGCCCCGCCCGAGGGGTCACAGATTTTGAATAGCAGTATAGAAGAAAATCTTTAAAAAATCTTCTTGTCTGAAACCACAAGGCCTAGAATTTAAAAATTTGGCATGAAGTAAGCTTTATCAAGCTTTTTGAAATTATAAGATTAGGTTAAAATCACGGAGGCTAAAAATAGATTTATCTACTGTATCTCATAGAGCCTTCATTTATAGACCAATATCTTTTATATTCAGTATATAGGTTCCTTGAATGGACGACTACCCATCGGAAGGGTTTGAGGTCAAGGGCAAGGTCACCATAGCTTATAATAGATTTTTCTACTTTCTGTCATAGAGCCTTTATTTATTGACTGATATTTTACATATGTGGTTTGTAGGCACTTACATATTTTCAATTAAAAAATGAAATACTGTTTAACAGCAAACCTACAGCCAAAGTAATCAGGTGAGCGATCCAGGGCCACCATGGCCCTCTTGTTTCAACAAACAGATCGTGTTCCTTAAACTATATTTTAAAATTGTGCTATGTACAGTTAAAAAAATCTTATTTATTTATCGCGTTTAAGACCTTTAAGGTGACGAAATCATAACAAATTAAAATTTTTGTTTCTTTTTTTACTTGACAAGTCTTCTTATGTGTTTCCTTCAAACTTTCTTAAAAACCTATATATCGTGGTTTGACGGGTTTTCGATACTCTAAGAATTTATTTCTGTCGTGTGAAAATAAAAAACAAATTCGCACAAATATTAATCATATTTCCTTTAATATGGTCCAAATGTTTTCAAATACACTTGTAATCAAGAATGCTAAATGAAATATGTCTTAGTACTAACCTTTTTGACAAGCTATAACAAATCTAGGTCGCCATTTTCAAGTTGACAGGTTTTCGATACTTCTCTTATCTCTGAACTGAAGAGTAAATACGTCTAGTTATGGCTCAAAATAATTGATCAAATATTAAAGGAATATCATAATCATAAATGACAAACATATTGTCTCATTCTTCAGTAAATATTTTGTCATGACATGGGCAAATGAATTCATCATGCAGTCTGACTACAGTTTGCTTACAGCAATATTTGAGATGGGTCCAATGACCACAGTTATGAAAGTCACATTGAGCCCATTTGGTAAATACAACTGAAATACAATGTTCAAGCTCTTTAGGCTGAAATAAATGGCAAACACAACATTTCTCATCATCTGTAATTTCATCTTCAGAAGAATTATCAGATTCAGTAATCAGATTCAATCACCAGGGATACTTCATCTACTTGCCTTGATGTACCAGGCTCTGGGCTGTGTAAACGCTTACGTTTATTGCAAGTGGATGAAGATGTGATTCTAGTTTTTACCTTTGCACTGTGTTTTGTTGTGTTTGTTTTAGTTGCAGATTTGTATGGTTTCAATAGAGAGTTAATCAAAGATAAAAAAAAGAAAAAAAAAGTGTAAGTCAATGTGCTAATACCCCTCTGACTTAAACATGTCAGCAATAATGACTGACTAAGAATAATGAAAAAACATGTAGTTAATTATAAATTAAATATGTATATATTAGATATAATCTAGATAAGATCTTATCGATATATCCTATACTGTTTTTACATTTTTGGTCGGACAACATAATATGGTTAGTACACATAGTAAATAATCAGAAAATGAAGTCACTGTGTACATTATAGGCTGGGTGATAGGATTGTTTGAAAAGAATTAGTTCAATCTCACTAACGTCATATGTTTTCATGTATTTCTTATTTACTAAATTCAAGTAAATTTGGACAGTGATTTTTTTTGCAGTAAACATAAAAAGTCTTACCTCTTTACTATATATATATATATATATATATATATATATATATATATATATATATCCATATCCATGAACTGCTAGCCTTGAAATGTATTTTGTTTGAAGCAAGGATAGCTGCCTTTTGGCATGGATTGTCTTTCCATACAGTGCATTTTTAAAAAATCTGTTTGCTGGATTTAAGTTTGAAAAAGGGTCATGTTGAATCAAAAAGTGGGAGTTTATGTGTGCATTTTTCAGCAACTACTTCCTTCTTTGTATCCCTATATAAGTGCAGGGAATCTCTGACACCGTGAAATTATTTAAGCGACAGGTAGGTATGGAGCTAATTCATATGGACGAACTCTTGGCATTTTAAAGCGGTATTGACTAGAATGCCAAGGGAACCGCTTGCCTGGTCAATACGAAGATACATGTTTCCAAACGCCAATGAATTTCATTTTTAGAATTTGAGCTAGTCTGTATTTTCTGAATTATTGTGCAACAGTGGTTCATTGCTTTGGAAGCGTAATCATCTTTAATCATTTTGAGATTTAATGTACATGAACATTTAAAAGCAAACCCAAATATTTACTAAAATGACAACACATTTGGCATTAACCATTTACCTTTTTAGCATATCCACGTCAGCTATGGACTGTGGGAACAAAAATTTAATATACAGAATGGTCAACTGGTATTCAACAAAATTTGACTCTCTAGATTTATTTCGGTAATTTTGTGCAAAGTTGGAAGTGATACTTAGCTGAGCGATATATGGCTCTACTGTTTAGTTTGTGATTTTTTAGTATGATCTTTTAAATCCTTTATCACATGTTACGATTACTTGCCTGATTTCTGTGTGTGCTAATATTTAGAAGTTCAATATTGATTTAAGCATTAAAAAGCACTTTACGGCACTTGATGCTTAACTCCGACAATTCCAAGAGTAGTGCTTACATGAATCCTCTAGTCAGATAACACCCTGATATTATTTTTCGCATTGATTCAAGTTTAAACTGTTTTTAAGTGAGCCTGTTATGAGATTTCTCAAATGACTTGAAATACAAGATAAATTGATGTTTAACTATTTTGAGTCCTTAAGCAAGCAAATTATTTTGTGAAATGTCTTCAAAATATTATACACATTATTTTTTTTATTCAAAACTTAAGGAAGTAATGGGGTGAAAGAAAACACATCCACAAAACTGAATAATTTTCAAACATTTTAAAATTTGCAATATTTTTTCTGTATTTAACAGATTTCAGAGAATAAAAGGCAAATGGGTGACGATATTCCAGTTGTTCTATTTACTTCTTGAAAGATTTTGAATGAAGTCAGGAATCAAAGTTTATTCATGACCTAGGGATTGATATTATTGATTTATATCACTTTTTGAAGGAGTCTCATTGGATTTTACTCAGTTGGAGAGTTTCAGGAATGTAAATAGTTCTGTCTGAATAACCATTTTAGTTATGTTGCATATGCTTTTCAGTTAGTACTCATCTAATGCAAAAAAAACACATGCTACAGCTTTAAAGTACATAAGTTCTGTCAAAAACATTGTTTTGAATGATTCGTATTGTGTATGTTTATACTCATATTTTACTGCTTGTAGCTAGTTAGCTTTTGAAGGTTTTTCCTGATGCTTAACAGGTTTTAACTTGGAATGGCCTAATCAATTTGGCACAATTTGTCTCAAGGGAAGAGTAGCTATATTCTTGATCATGGATTCTGCTTTCATTTACATCCATTCACAAAAATAAATTATTTGCAAACATTTTTAAATTTGCAATATATTTTTCTGTATTTAACAGATTTCGGAGAAAAAAAGGTAGATGGTTGACGATATTTCAGTTGTTTTATTTTTTTTTAAAGATTTTGAATGTAGGCACCAAAGTTTATTCATGACCTAGGGTTAAAATATGATCAATGTTAAAGTTTTCGGACGGGAACGGCAAGGTCAGATGATTGAATTTTGCTTAAATTGTCATAACTTTGTCATTTATTAATGGATTAGAAATGTCTGAATGTTGCTAAAATTATCCATTACTTTGTTTCTTATGGGTGAATTTGATAATCATATTTCCAAATGATGTTTCATTTGAAATCCCTTCACCACAATGTGCTTTCTGTAATGTATTTGCCTTTGGAAAAAAGGAAAAAACAGTCAAGCGTGCCCCCGCTTGCGATGGCTCTTGTGTTGCGTATGTTTTTCAATTAGTATTCATTTAATGCATAAAGCATGATTTTGCTACGAAGTACATAATAAGTTCTGCCAAAACAGGGTATTTAATCATTTGTTATTGTTTTTTTTATACTCATTTTTTCTGCATGTAAATAGTTAGCTTTTGATATTTTTTCTTGATGCTTAACAGGTTTTAACTTGGTATGGCCTTATAAATTTGGCCAATTTTCTATGAAATGATTAAGAATTTCTGAACATTCTTACATTTTGTTTCATAATGTGAGAGTTCACTTTGAAATTAATTTTAAGAAGTAGTTCTGAATAAGAAATTTACTAAAGAATATGGAGTTTCTTGTGATTTTTACCTCCCCCCACCAAGATGAATATTGACAGTAAAACATCAATCTTGGCTCTAATGGCAGCTACTTTATTGCCTAACATTAGTGTTGCAACTGTTAGATGTTGAGTTTGATCCATCGTAGCTGTAATGCAGCATAGCTCTGACACTATCATAACACTTAGTAATGTTTGTTGTGCTTAAGAGGTACACCTGTTAAGAGACCAGTTGCCTGAATGAATATAAAAGTTATGTGTAGTTACTGTACTTGTATTTTTAGGCTTGCTGCTGCTGTTGTTGTTGCTGTAAATCAGGGTTCCGACGGTCATGGAAGAGTCAGGGAATTTTGAAATTGGTCAGGAAGTTCTTAAAATAAAGCAAATTTTTCCAGAAAGTGTCATTTTGAATTGCCAAGTTTAAACTTTTATTGGGAGGTGGGGTGGGGGAGGGTGAAGATCCCCAATCCCCCACTTTGTAAAACTTCATTTAAAGTTCTTGTTTCTTACCTGTTTCAATACATTGTGACCTCAAAAATCCTTACATACATCATTTGGATATATTCCGGAAAAAATGATTTTGCGCTTATTTGCTGTGAAAATCGCCATTATATCGCACTCCGGTGGTTAGGGAAATTTGGATTTGGTCAGGGAATTTTGTGCAATCATCTTTGTGCTGCTGCTGCTGCTGCTGTTACTACTGCTGCTGCTGTTGTTACTACTGCTATTGATGCTATTGTTACTAGTACTGCTGCTGCTGCTGTTACTTCTACTGCTGCTGTTGTTACTACTGCTGCTGCTGTTGATATTACTACTGCTGCTGTTGTAACTACTACTGCTGCTGCTGTTGCCGCTGTTACTACGACTGCTGCTGCTGTTGTTACTACTTATGCTACTGCTGTTGCTGCTGTTACTACTACTGCTGCTGCTGCTGTTACTACTACTGCTGCTGTTGTTACTTCTGCTGCTGCTGCTCTAACTACTACTGCTGCTGCTGCTATTATTACTACTACTGCTGCTGCTGTTACTACTTCTGCTGCTGTTGTTACTACTACTGTTGTTGCTGCTGTTACTACTACTGCTGTTGTTTCTACTGCTGCTACTACTACTGCTGCTGTTATTACTACTACTTCTACTGCTGCTGTGACTACTACTACTGGTGCTGCTGTTACCTCTTCTGCTGCTGTTGTTACTTCTACTGCTGCTGCTGCCGCTGATATTACTCCTACTGCTGCTGGTGCTCATAATACTTCTGCTGCTGCTGTTAGTACTACTGCTGCTGCAGCTCATGATGATGATAATGATTGAGCAGGAAGGAGTTGCTGACATGTCACCAGTACCAGCATGTATCTTATGTCCTCAGTATTAATTACTCTCAAGTCCCCAATATTTCTCTCGCTATTATATAATATTAAATATGCTACTAATCCTCAGCATGTTGTTAAAAAGATCAATCAACGAAAACCTGACAGGAAGTGGACATATTCTTGATAAAAAGGACATCTCTTAGTGTCTCGTGATTATGGTGACATGTTCCTACTAATAAATCTCTCAGAAATATATTTGTCACCGGAAAAAATTATCTCGTGTCTGCTGCTGCTGATGATGATTATGATGGAAGAGGTAGGGGTTGCTGACATGTCCCCAGTACCGGTATATATCTCATGTCCTCAGTATTAATTATTCTTATGTCCCCAGTATTTCTCTCGGTATTATAAATCATTAAATATACTAGTACTACTAATCATCAGCATGTTCTTAAAAAAGATCAATCAACGAAAACCTGACAGGAAGTGGACATATTCTTGATAAAAAGACATCTCTCAGTATCTCGTGATTATGGGGACATGTCCCTACTAATAAATCTCTCAGAAATATATTTGTCCCTAGATAAATTTATCTCATGTACCCAGTCTGTCTCTCAAAAGGAAATTAAATTAAAAGCTACACTGTCAAGCAGTCGCATATGTTTTAAGGGAGGTAAGCTGTGACAAAATTGCAAAGTATAGTTTTTCCTTAATGAGCATAAGCAAATGTACTCTGCATTAATTCATACAGTCAATTATGACTATGAATCAGATCAATAGGAAAATAAGGCTACATTATAAACAATTATCTTTCTATACTGCTGACAATGTTTGTTCAGATTTAGTCCTGGTTAAAATCAAACAAATCTAATATAAAAACTTGGTAGAGATGATTTAACTGAAGCTTGTTAATTCTGTATATTAGGGTAAGCTAATGTTACATGTAAAATGTCGTTATGACTAACTCACTTAAAGTAGAGTTACGGCCCTTCGTTTTTATAAATATAGGGAATATTAAGATTGTCCTTCTCTATTCTATCTCCTTTTCTAAGTACTTAAAACAGTTTACTGAAATCCAATCCCTTCCCGTTAGAAGAAACAGACTACTTATCCACATACGCAAAATGCTGTAAATTTTATGTCATTGTATTAATGTTGCCAACATGCATCATTCAGTATTTGCTGCTCTACTATACAACCTTTCGAGGAGGGGGAATATTCTCATATTTACTTGTTTTGAAGACATTTTTTTTTCTTATTTAGGATTGTACCTCCTTTATATACACTAAAACTTAAACATTTAAACAAAATGAACTAGATTTATGTGGCCAGGTTTGACCAGAATTCGCACAAAACTTTCAGAGGAGATGCCATTCAAGCAATGAATGATGGACGACAAGATGAGGAACAAACAGCTACAGGAGCATACATATTTTAAAGATCTTGTGATACATAAAATGGGACGTATAAACTCCAAACAGAAGTTACAATACAATGAACCTTTCCAAAATGAATGAGGAATATGTCTACATTTGAACATGCATGTAGTTATTCAATACATTTATATGTAAAATTATAGTATGACGGTATGTAGCTGAGTCGACACCTAGCAAAAATCAGTCATAAATTTAGTTTCCTTCTTGACTTAGTAAGTTTCACTTAAGTACGTGTATTCATTGTCTTTCTACACGTCTTAGTTATTATTAATACTAACGAAGTCAACAATAAGAACGGTAGGATGTTAATCATGGTTTCATTTCCTTTTGCGTTTTATTTGATATACACACACAACACTAAAACGATCGCATTCTTTCTATTCATTAAAAAAGAATGAATCTGAATCATGGTCAAGTATAAATCTATAAACAATCAGATTCATTACAAACTGTCACTGAAATATGACAGTGCTTCCGAAGTTGTGCATTGACCTTTAAGCTCAGGACCAGATATAGATAAAATTGAAGATTTTTCAAAAGAAATGTTTATTTTTAATAATTTGAATTAATTGTTTATGTCATTATTGGGCCAAGGTCAAAAATAAATATGTCATTTAGAATATCTCTGCCAAAGGATTTTCATGTGCAAACATAAACTAAATCTTCTGATTTAAATGAAGTGATTTTTGGACAATTTTACCTCAAAGATCTACGTTATTTAGGGATCAAGGTAAAATTAAATATGCATTTGGAAGATTTCTCCCCAAGAGTTGTGCGCAAACATAAACTAAAGTTGTTAAGTATGTTATGGCCAGTATTAAGTATTTTTGACAATTGGACCTTTGAGTTCAAGGCTATTCAGGGGCCAAGTTCAGTTAAATATTTATTAGTGGGAAGGTCTTGTCCAAAGGGGTGTTTGTAAAGTATGAAGTAAATCCATTTACTAAGGAAGTGATGGGCAATGATATAGTTTTTTGACTATTGGACCATCGAGGTTAAGGTCATTCACGGGTCAACGTCATACAAATATATGTCAGTAGGAAGGTCTTGTCCAAAATGGTGTTGTGTCCGAGCACTGATTAAATTTTCGGGACGGATTGACAGACGGAAGGATAGTTCAGAAACGATATGTACTCATTACGGAGGCATACATTATTGAAATACTTACCTTACATTAAATATCCGGACATCTGTTCTGATCGTCTGAACGCATGAACAATATATACAGTACTTGTGAGATTCTCTTGTCAATGTTTTCCAACTTTGAATAGTTATGCGAGAAGTGTTCGACCTCGTTTATTTAGGCAGTTGGTTGCCTTTTGTATTATGTGATTGTACAAATAAACTTATTTTCCATAGTTGTAAGTCCATCTTTAAAAAAGATTTTACCTCCCACTGTAGTAAGCGGTGACTGGAACATCCGGTGGGTCTTAAATAAATGTCACCGCGACTGGATAAACAAGAGAACAGACCTTCCAAACAAATTAAAGCGAAGAAGCAGCAAGAAATACGCATCCATAAAGCAATGACATTCATTATGTGGGATACGCTATGTTCGGCAATTTCGAGGCATTTGATGAACTTCTTAGAACTGCTTGCTTCTCGAGAAAGGACTTTTAAGCACTTGCTATAAAATATTTGAGAAGACAATACTGTTGCTTATTTTATGACGTTTAGTGACATTGTTTAATAAACGATTAAAGGGTGAATAAAATTCCCTGCTTTTACAGTGAAATAACTTAGCCATACAACTATTGGTATTACAACCGGTTAAGGAGTATTTTCAAAGAAAGAAAGGATGTTTAACCAAGACAAAACATTCAGATAAAAAACTATTGCTTTTTCACGTTTTAAATTTGTCAACCAGTTCTGGTCATTCAATTCGACACGACATATACTGTTCTCATCTTTTGATACATTTCTTATGGACAGACAGCCTCTATGAGTTCCATGCTTGCTTCGTCTCCTTATTTCTTGTGCATCGTAAAGTAGTTGCTGATATACCGGTATAAGCCGATAGGACATGTTTAGATCTGATATTTATAACTCTCTGTCATATCCATCCTTGAAACCAAAAACCACATGTAGTATTAAGATTCACAGAGTGTGACAATTACCAATAGCTTTTCTCTTTCTTAAGTCAGCAAATAATATGATAATAGAAAATTGCGAATCAAGACAGTGTGAATTTATTTTGCATCATGCATTTGTAGAAGTTACGTACTTAAATACTTAAAAAGAATATGATTTTGACTTAATCGGATAATAAAGTACGGTTCTAATGAATAAATATAGTCAAGGCGGTGCCACAGGTGACAGTATCAGTGAGCATACAACATCTAGAATCGAAAAAAAATTTTTTTTTTTTAACTTTTTACTTATATATCTACAAGGTGTATTTCATACGGAACAACCAGAAACATCACTGAGGTGACTTTTGTTTTCAAAATGTTTGCATTTATTTTTGTTAGAAAATGGTGAGAAAGTTAAAGATCAAAATCTTAACGATGTATCAACATACTGAACAATTTAATGCACTGACACAGATTGTTCTGTTACACATATCAGAGTGTTTTCTTCGCATAACCATTGTTTTGTTTTCTTGCTGCACTTGATCGCTTTCGAAATATCCCGAATGGTTTTTGTTATTACTGTTTTCATTAGTTAATTTTTTGGAGGTGTGTCCCAGTAAGCCAATGAAAAAACTAGACATAAAACTGAATTTGCTGACGTCACTAACAAACATGGTGTAATGAAAGTAGGATTACCTGAAAAAATAAAAGATTTTAACGCGAAACAAACAAACAATATAAGTAAAGGGATTTAAGTGGGTAAAAATGATGATCTATTATTTTCATTAAATACTGACATAAATTACTATACAGACATTGCTAGAAAAACCAAGTTTTAGGTGTTTTTAAGAAATTTTACCCAGATTCCTAGTCACCTCAGTGATGTTCTCGATTAGGTATTTAACATATAACGTAATTGCTCGCAAGGTATTGGACTGATTTTCAAAATATCGTGCAGATAATTTATTTAGAATATATATATTGCGAAAATTACACCATTTTCAATATTGTTACTGAATTAACATGGATTGTAGTACTCGGAAAAATCGATGGTCCTGCATGAAATATACCTTGTAGATATATTAGTAAAAAGTTTTTTTTTTTCGTTTTTAGAGGTTTTATGCTCAGTGATACTGTCACCTATGGGCGGTGCAATTTAAATTGCAATGGTCTCAAGAATAAAGTAATTTCTTTATAAATAAAACTCATATATGTAAACTTTATGCAATTGGAAGTAAAAAAAAATGCTTGTAATAGGACGACCGTCATACACTATATTTATAAAAGAAATTGAGTGTACTCTTGTAAATAGGACTCGTATTATCAATAATTACAAGCTTTTAGTATTTTCTCCTATGATTTAAATAAAAGAACATGCTTGACGTTACATAACATAATCTTAAATGAACTAGTCTCTATATGAATTTTGCTCACTGGTCTCCAAAGTCTATCAAAATTTCAAAATATTTATCAAAACATTTAATCAATATATAATCATAATGTCACCTTAACATGTTCAAAGTTGTTATTTGACTATTGCCAGTCTACAGTTTCCTTTTCCGTCAAAATTTTAAAGTAGGTAACTGTCAAATGATCGTTTTTATAGGGGATATCCATAAAAAGATGGGTGTTTTAAAAATGCTTTCTGACCATCTGTTCACTTCTGAAACAGATGAAAACTCACGTTAAGTTCGACCCATGCGTTCATATTGAAAATTTACTGCAATGGTATTTATCTCCCCAAAATACGTCCCAGAAGTAATAGAAGCTTTTGGCATAAGAACATTGTTCAAACAAACCTTTAGGACGAAACAAATGATCAGAACTGTGCTTACTTGTCAAAATATTGACACTTAAAGAGCGATCTCACAAATTTTGGGAATTTTCTAGTGCAGTTGTTGAAAATGTTCTAAGAAGTTAACGCACTTTTGGCAAATGTGAGATGGCCATCGCATAAATTCATCAAAGGTGATCAGCATAGGCCATATCTTTATCTGATAGATGCATTATCAAAGAAACGCGAGACGATTTTCTTACCTCAGTTCTGGTTTTGCTCCTGAAGAATCGAGCTGCCCATGCGTTCTGCTCCTGGGGTCTATACTGAATGATTGGACTCGGTGGTTCATGAATTGTCATTCTTAAGTGGAAACGTTCATTTTTGTTAAGATTTTTAAGGATATAAAGAAACTTTCAACTGATGTAATAAAGAAACCTTACTGAATTAACGATTGTCGTCATATTTGACGTTGAATAGAATAGTTGAATGCTGTCGTCAATGTACTTGTTACTTGAATCTAACGACTGTCCACGTATTAGCAGTTCAATAATATTAATGTGCAAAACATGTATTATAGTTCTTTTTAATGATGTTGTCAAGGAACATAGTTCTATAAAGTGGTATTAGTCCTCTCAGACGTTATAACCTAGTCGTTTTCTCTACTTTCTGTGCCTAGGTCTAGAAACAAATGAACATTTGGTGTAGGCCTACTATAGAAATTGTTGCGTACCATATTGATGGACATTTTTTTCTGGAATGTAGCAGTGTTGCCAAGTACACATATTGCACAGCAACTGTAATAATGTTAAAACGCAAACTTATCAAAGAAGAAAATATTACTGTAGAGTCTTTATAACAATTATATTTAGCTAAACATTTTTAAAGACGAAAATAAGGTTTTACACTTCAGTACATCCACATAGATTTTAGGTTTTATGTGTTGACAAAGACAAACTCCGAAATATGTCTAACATTAAAGGTATACAATCGAAATTATTATCAAGTAATGCATTTCATTTGTGCACAGTCCCTGAAGATTATTAGTATAATTGTTGTGCAAGTTGAAGGGTTATGGAGAGTATATCAATGGACTTTATATATATATATATATATATATATATATATATATATATATATATATATATATATATATAAACTGGTCTCAGAATAGGTAAATAAGTTTTGGTCACCTGTATAAAATTGTGTAGTTGCCAAACTCTGAACGATGTTCAAAGACCTCTCTGTAATTAAAACATTGTAACAAGTACCCCGTGCATGAATTATATAGCTTTTTGTATGTACATCTCGCATAAATCCTGTTTTATAAGAGAGTTTAATTGAAAGGGGAAAAGACGAGAATGTCGTCAAGCCGAACGGAAAATGCTAAGGACTCAGATAATTATGTTCGTTCTTGGTGTTGCCTTTAATTTTGAAACATTATTAGACAACATGAAGTGGTCAACGAAAACACTGAAAGTTAAATTAAGAACGTTTGAATTTAATAAGCATTATAGTTAAAGTCAAGATGAGAGAGAAAAAATCATTAAGCAATAAACTGAGTATGAACTGATTTTTGGATTTTTAGTATAATGTGTCTGATTCGTTACAATTCATGCTATATATACAGCTGCTACTCTGCAAAAGATTGAAGGAACTAAAAGACAAATCATTTAAGATAAAGTCCAGTATAACACACGTTTTGTGCATTTAAATTAAGCCATTTAACACGACCATATTACGCATAATCATTATATTGTAACTGTTTTTTTTCCCCCGCCGAACAGGCGGCGGAGGATATGGTAATAGTCTCCATCCGTCCGTCCGTCCGTCCCACAATTCTATCCGGAGCATAAGTTGAAATGTTTTTATGATGCTGTGCACAAGAATAATAACAAAGCAAACACATTCGGCGGGGATGGCCATGTCAACATGCTTTTGTTTATCATCATTTTTATTATCATTATTATTTTATTATTATTAGTATTATAAGTATTTTCATAGCTTTAAATAAATTTTTCTTTAATATCTTATTTATTACATAAATATTTCGTGCTGTCTTACAGGCATACTTTCTAAGTTTATTGTACTTCCGTACCTTTCAGAGGTAAGATAACAGTGTATGCAAATACAGGCTTGAATCTAAATTTTAAGGCAACTCAGTCAAATAGTTCTTGTATCATATAAAATGATGCTATATGAAATAAGTGCCACTTACAGTTCCCATTACTATGAGGAGCAATGGTACGGAAACCTCGTTTTGAAACAAAATAACAAGACAGTGGATCAAAGGCCTAAGAAAAGTAACTTAACTATAATAAAATGAAAATACACGTGGATCACATGCTTCGGGGTATTTAAAAGCGCTCCACATTAGAATATAAGAATATTTAACATTGTTTACTTTCAGTGAAATGTATATACTGGTTAAAACAAACATTACAAATAAGACCAAAACAAACTCTAAGGGGCAATGTCTAAAACTGTCTCGTTGCTACAAAAAGTGTCAAGTATCACAGGTCTTGAAATCATAAATATCGGCAAAAATGTTTTCTTTTTCTTTCAATAAAAACTTGTCTTTTATCGACTACTTCATTTATGTTTACCCGGCAGATGAATGTTGTTTCCTGGCCTTGTGTCGGTTTATTCAAAATTATTTTTGAAGTTCATAATTATTCGCTAAAAATCTTTTTCTTTCTTCCTTTCTTTCAATAAAAACTTGTCTTTCATTAACGTTATGTGAACTACTGTCATTTATTTTCATCCGGCAGATGAATTTTGTTTCGTCAACTTGTGTCGTTTTATTTGAAATTGTTAGATATTGTAAACGACGGATTTTCATTATTTGGCAAAACATAATCCGGTTTTGAATTAGTCAGTATAGAGATGACAGTTTTTTTATATCAAAGATGTTGCTTAAAAACAAAAGTTTCATTGGTGAAATGCATCGGAGTGGCTTGAATTGAAAAAAACAAAATGGAATTTTAAATGATGATTTAAACAGACTAACATCAACACAGTCTGGCATTGGTTTTGATTATTCGATGGTAACAAAGAGTTGATGATCTCAGTTTTCTCATGTAAATGAAACGAATAGCTACAGGTTCCCTTTTCGTCAAATTGTTCTAAAGATGACCACATATGATAAGTTTTTCCATCAGTTATAATCGATTAGAACTACAAACACACAAACGACCATTGATAGCCAAATATTATAAATGTTTCAAATTGACCAGTTCTTAGACAGATACATGACCACTAATGGCCACAGATAATAAATGTTTCCTTAATTATCAATAGCCCCGAAATAGGATATACAAAAGGTCGCAGATGACTTAATATACTTCATGTGTTTTCGCTTGAAATTGACCACAATCAAACAGACAGTGGTACACACTTGGCCAAAAAACAAAACATGTTTCCCTAACTTCTAATTGATCTGAACATAGACATGCAATTGATGGCTACACACAAAAAATGTACTAGTTTTCCTTTCTGTGAATAGAAGAAATCTAAGACATACAGTCACAGTTAATGCCAGTTTTCTCCACTTCGAATGGTCAAAAGCGACCTACATAAGGTTACAAACGGCCTCCGATAATGTACTTTTCTTCACTTGAATTTAATCAGAACCAAGAAATACAACCAACTACTGATAGCAACACACAATACATGTTTCTGTTATTTCGAATTGATCTTAATAAAAACTTAAAACGGGCGACAGATGGCTACAGACAATGAATATTTCTCTAACTGAGAATTGAGCAGAACGTAGACATAATGCATGCTCTTTCTTAAGATCGCCAGAAATTAAAGATACAATCGACAACGAATGATACATGTTTACCAAACTGAGAATTGAGAAAACAGAAATAATTCATGCCGTCTCTTAAGAGATAAAATAGACAACGGATGACTACAGAAATATTTCAATAACTCGTTGTTTATCAGAACTAAATCATAAAACGGGCCACGGCCTGCAACACATAAACAACATTTTCTCAGTTCGAATTGAAAAACAGCAAGTCATTCATTGCCACAGACAAATTTTTCATATTGATTGGATAAGAATGTGACCTTTATAGGGTTCACAAAGTTTTTTCTAAGATCTGACCTGCTGACCTAGTTGTTGAACCTACATTTCCTTTTAAAGTAAAAATCATAGGAGTCATCAAGCCAAATATGCAGACAAAGTCTTATGATGATTAGATGGCAATCTAGGCCTCTAGGATGTTCACACAATTTTTACTGATTTACAAGATTTACTGGTGAACTCATTTTTTTCCAACATGACCCATATGTGCGAAGAGTACAGAAGTCATCAAACCAAACATTCTGACAGATTCATGATGATTGGATGACAACATATGGCCCTTAGAATAATTACAAGGTTTTCTAAGTTTTGACCTTGTGATCTAAAATTTGAATTTACATGACCCATTAACTAAAATGTCACAAAAATCACCAAGCCAAACAGTTCGAAAAAGTTTCATGATGATTGGAAATGTGGCTTTTAGAGTGTTCACAATGTTAGATCTTAATTTGACCTCGAGAACTAGTTTTTGAGCCTACATAACCCATGTTTAAAAACTGCACAAAAGTAATCAAGCCAAACATACTGACAAAGTTTCACATTGTGTGGATGGCAAAAATTGCCGCTAGAGTTTTCACAACGTTTTTCTATGATTTGACCTTGTTGCCTAGTTTTTGATCCAATATGACTCATATAAAAAACGTCCTCAAAGTCACCAAGTTTAACATTCTGACGAAGTAACATGAAAATTGGATGGAAAATGTGGCCTCTATAGTGTTCACAAGGTTTTCCTAGGATTCGACCTGGTGACATAGTTTTTGACCATTTCTTATCCATGTAAAATAAGGATCTAGAAGTACTTAAGGCAAACAAGCTATAAAGTGTCATGTTGATTTGATAGGAAATGTGGCCTCCAGAGAGTTCAGGAAGTTTTTCCAAGATTTAACCTGGTGACCTAGTTTTTGATCCAACATGATCCATATCTATAGAAACCCTATAAGTCGTGAAACATTTTGACAAAGATTCATGTTGATTAGATGAGAAATGTGGCCTCAAGAGTGATTGCAATGTTTTCCTAGGATTTGACCTCGTGACATAAATTTAAACCTAACATGACCTATATATAAAAACAACAACAACAACAAAAAAAAACAACAAACAAACATGGAAGTCATCATTGACAAGCAAATAATGCTGATAAAGTTTCATGCTGATTGGATAGAAAATATAGCATCTAGATGTTCACAATGGTATACCATGATTTTATTTGGTGACCTTGATTTTGACTTTTCATGACCCACATTCAAAAGGAATCTAGAACTCATTTGGGCAAACATCACAGTGACTGGATGGGATTCGTGGCCTAGAGAACGTGTTCACAAGGTATGTGGCTAAAATCAGCCACTTTTGCAACTCCAAGGGCTTTAACTCATAGACCCGATACGATAGGGCCGGTTTTCGAGAGGAACCGAGATTTTATAGATAAATTACGGACAAAAAGACGGACGGACGACGGATGAAGTGTGCGTATAAAAGTTCACCTTGTCAAAAATGAGGTAAAAACTGAACTGTAAAAAAATTGAACCAAATAAGACATCTGACAGATTGACTGATGATGAAATCTCGTCGTTCTTTTATGAAAAGAGTTAGCTCGGCACTGATACGCATGATTCCTTGATTAATACAGAATGGCTGAACAACACCATTTTGGTATCCAGGGAGGTGGCAGATTTGTTGGGGAGGCATACAGCTTAAGTGCGATTGTGACCTAAAAATGAGAATGTTACATTCAATTAAAGACACGTTTTTATATGGAGTTTGCCTATAATACCAGTTATGGAATATTTTAAAGAGAATATAGAAAAAAAAGATTGAAAATAACTTTTGTTACTCCTCTGACAAGTTAAAAAACATCCAGGTTCACATGACAGCCAAAAAAATTCAAAGATGCCCACTAAAAGCACCGAATGTTGTTCGGAGGGTAACGGTGCCAGTTTGGTTAATCGTGGACAAAAAATCAAGATGAATGAACGCATGGTTGTGATTTGACGGTGAAAGAGTAAAAAGGCAAACAACCTGTTGGTGGGAAACAGAATTTTAAAAGCTCGACTTTGTCGAGTTCTAAAGAAAAGCCTTCGTTGAGTTCAAAAGACGAAGCTATATTAGAATCTGAAAAAGCTGCTTTACAGGCAATACCTGCTTTACAGAGTTCGACTAACAAACAATCAGAAAAATCTCATGAAAAACAAGTTTCTGAGCAAAATAAACAATTGAAAGGGTTTGCAGCCAGAATGTCATACTTTGAGGGGTATGACTGTGAAGACGAAACTTTAGATTATCATGATGATTCCTATGAATGTCACAATAGAAAATTTGGTACTCCGTGCTTTCCGTCCTCTTACGGTTACATTAATGCTGAAGTGGGTTATGATGTGAGTGTACCCTATGAGCCGGGCAAGTCATCAAATACAGAATTTTGTAAAAGGAATACCGATTAAGATGATAATAATGATCGGTTCACTGCAATGTCTAAGCTGGTCAAAGCAGCCGAACTTTGTGATAAGGGAATTGACCCGTTTTTGGCAAGGAAAGTTAATGACCTCTCTCGGAATGGCATTGATGAGACAAAGTATCATAAGACAGTTAAAGATGACAAACACCTCTGCCATCCAATTGCGATGATCTTGTAGTAGTTCAAACAAATCCCCCGTTGATATAAGATTCTCTAACTGCTGTTGCTATGTCAAACGACATGAAAATGCAAAATATTGAAAATATATGGAGCCCAGTGTGGAAAGTGGGATTTGTAATAGTTTGATTAATGAGTGCAATGATGTTTGAGCTTTGCTCGGACAAGCCAACGAGCAAATTAACCTTAATTGTAAAGATTTTCTCAGGCCAGAGCTTAATAAGGAATACAGTCAATTATGTAACCACAATAGGCCTTTCACAAACTATTTGTTTGAGAATGACGTTTCTGAGTCGGCAAAACAAATTGAAGATTGCTTTAAAATCAGCAATCGCATGTTTCAAAGTAGATCTCAGCGAGGTACATAGCCGAAGAGTGCGATTTTTGCCTTCAAACCAGAACTTAATTGTCAGTATTATTTCATTTAACTCTTAATTGTTGAATTATCATTGATCATTTAACCTGAAAAAAATTGGCCTAACCAGTCGCAAATGGCTTATGATTGTAATATGGTTAGAGACTTGCAGCTGTCAGTCCAATAAACTTTAGTACAATTGTTGTGCCATTTTTCTCAGAAGTATTGTTGTCGTCCGGTCACACCGATTCGGCTCAATTAATGCAAGGAAGTTCACATGTAATCTCAAGTTCTCTGATTGATGCTTATTTGCATATATGAAATAACTGAACACTGAAAATCTGACATTGAAAAAACAACAAATTATTGGATCTCATGTTTAAATGGTCGAGTTTTACACTGTACTAAAGCTCATATTGCACTTGCTCTGAAATAAGTAATTTATTTCGAAGCAAGGGAAGCAACCTTTTAAGGAAATTATTCCTGTCAGAGCTGACACAGCTAGTTACACTAATTAAATCTTCATCATTTGTTTAAAGCGATCTCAAGTATGCTTAAGGAAATTATTTTTGTCAGAGCTGACACGATATCTATTTTTTTCTTTCGTCTAACGACGTGGTAAAATGTTGTTTACAGAGGGAATTATTTATTTTGCTATTGTGGTCTCTTTTTTTAGAGGTATGTTATTAGATATTTAATTCGTTAATAAATTAAGCTGTTTGATGCATAAAATTATATTTAACTTCCCCCTACTTACAGTATAATGAAAATATATAGTCGTATGGAACAGAATTAATGCATTTATTCCATCTTGCTTGGTGACATTGGTACAAACATTATACTTGATTCTATCTTGCTTAATGACACTGGAACTTGCATTATGCTTGATTCCATCTTGCATTACGTATGCCGAACCTATTTCGTCATTAATAATTAATTTTGGTCAGTGCTCAGCGATTGTGTCTTGTCCTAGCATTCTTTTTCTTCAATGCATTAATTCAACACAAATATAAAAGCATTTCATGAACACTACGTACCGAAGACGAGGATGACAACGATACCAATAACAAAGTAAACAAAAGTCAAACTTCACTTTACGGTAAGCGCTAAGCAGTAAGCAAAATGCGATTTGCAATATTTGTGTTCATATTTTGACAAATGCGACTAGATTATTGCAAAGTTGCATACCAAAAATTTTGACTAAATCATAAATGGAATATCCTTAAACGCTACAACCTTTAGAACGATTTTACATGCTAAATACAGTAGTCATCATCGGTAACCCAGGTTATTTATCATACCTGATAAATATACGTTATACGGAATGTGTACCGTGGGCTCTGACGATGCTAAATAGTTGTATTAATGACAACGCTCGATAAGTTTAATTTACAAAAAACAGCTCAGAGCTATTGTAATAAGCTGTTTAAATTAAAGTATCGTAAACTGCGTAATCTTTCTCGTGCAAAAAACGTGGTTTTGAAAGGAGAGAACATTGATGCATGGTCACCGCAGTTTCTTTACGCAATATTCCAATAACAGGCGGAAATTTTCCGTCGATCTTGATAGTAGAGTTCTCGCTCCTAACAGTTAACAATGTAACATTAATCCGAAATCTATATACGAAAATTTGCCAGACAATGATTTATATGCAATGTCAGTTGCTAAAATAATAAAAAAACCGCATGTATTAACACAGTATCAGACACCAAGCTTCTTAAAGCATAAACACTGGATTTTAGAAATAAGCGAAGCTCTAAGGAATCACACTTTGTGATGAATCATTAATTAAAACTAAATCAAAAACCATTTCGCACATTTTGGTGTACAAAAGGAAGTATGAAATCCTTAGAAAGTTTTAATAGAACATGAGGAAAATTGGATGATACTAAGCTACATTACATCGCATTTTGATTATTCCAACACAGTACAAAAGACGATGAAATGGTACAAAGCAAGATTGAATGAAGTGCTATGCAAGTTCAAAGGCCAACAATCAATGATAGAATTAAGCATAACGCAAGTTACAGTGAAATAAAGAAATATGAAATCAAACATAATGCAAGTTCCAATGTCATCAGCAAGATGAAATCAAGCCTAATGATAGTTCCAATGTCATTAAGCAAGATGGAATCAAGCATAATGTAAGTACCAATGTCATCAAGCAAGATGGAATAAATGCAGTAATTATATTTCATATATTCAAGTCTTCAGAGTGTAAGTGGTAAGTGCACACTTGCATTTCTTTCATAACAGCACCAGATGGCTCATTAGTGTAGAGCGTCGCTATAACAGGAAACGCATGTTCCAACAGGAAACGGTAATATTATTTATCTATACTGCCGTGTGTGGGAAGGAGTTGGGTGTGTGTGGGGGGTCAGTATGTAAAACTTCTTTCCGATAAGTTTTACGTTCTGCTTCAATAATATTTTGAAAAAAAAACACTTTTTTTTTAGAGGCTGTACCGGAGGAACCTCAGACTGAAACTGTCCTTGCAGGAAGCCCACTCAGTCTTGCATGTACATACAATGGGAAAGAAAAAATCGAGTATTACCGATGGAGTAAAAAAAGAACCAACAGCCCTTTTTTGATTTTTTGGTTTTCCAATTGCACAGAAGTTCGTAACATGAATCCATCTATATACAACTGCACGTGTACAGGCAATACTACTGTGCTACTAACAATTGCGAATATAACAGCACAAGATCACGAAACAACAATCATCTGCTGGATGAAACCATATGAAAAACCTATAGAAGTTGTATATGAAACACAGATTTTGGTTGAAGGTGAGAAAAAAGACGTTTTTGGCATTTTTATTCATGAACTTGTAGATACATGTCACGAACAGTTTTCTAAAACTTAACCGAGACGTGTTGAGACAATGCCCCTTTGAGTTTGAGTTTGAGCATTAATTAACTTCCACTGTGTGTGTTTTTGTTATTCTTTAATGTACTTTTTATACTAAAACATGGAAGGTGACGCAGGGGAGTGACATCTCAGCGTCTATAGCATAGACCGTTGGGCTTGACGATCTTTCCACTTTTTACCTTTTCTTCTTTAAAGTATCGATAAAACAGAATTATACCAGACGTACATACCTAAGGGTACACAATTCATGCATGGGGTTTGTGTAAATATTACATTATTTTAATGACGACTACAAAAATTTGTGCAGGAATTCAAAACGTATTAACCTATTCTGCTGAAATGAATTACATAGAAAAACATACAAAAAATATTAGAGTAAAGTTGTTTTTGTCACAGTTGCAAGTTACACCTTCACCATTTTTCGATTCTTAATCTTTATAAGTTACATTGATAAACACATTTTGGATTTCAACGTTGCCAGCACCTAAAACCTGATGTGTATTATCTGAATACGAAGTTAACTTTTTTCTTTTTTCAAAAAAAATAAAAATAAATACAGTTCCCGTGCAGAATGTATCTTTGGCCGCCGAAGATGGCTACATTCCAGAAAACACGTCAAACAATATGGTATGCAACACATCTTATGGTAGGCCCACACCAAACATTCGTTGGTTTCTAGACCCTGGTACAGAAAGTAAAACAGACGATATAGAGGTAACGTTTGGTGTGTCTAACATCACATCTGAGAACGGGAAACTGTCTTCCTCAAAGAGTACATTGAAGACATCATTGAACAGAACGATAGATGGTTGGCAAATTTATTGTACGGCATCAAATATACACGGACATTCAACTGATTCAAGAAAGTTTCTTTTGAATATTAGTTGTAAGTTTTTTTTATATCATTAAATACTTTACAGATCAAATTTGCCTTCAAGATTGACAACTAATAAACGAAAAGTTAGCTAAAATTGTAAAATCTGTTAGATGAAAATAAGTATCTCTTTGCCACTATTAGGGAGGCACTTGTATTTGTCGGTCTGTCTCTCAGTCCGTCCAACTGTCAAACTGTTTGTCTTCAAGTTTGTGTCGCACCTAGGGACATAAAACTTCACAAGTATTTAGATCACTAAGGTAAGTTACATGGTTTTTCGTCTCCCCCCATTCACGGAAGGCAGCTTTATGACCCTTAATTTAAACAACATAGCTACCCAAAAGTTTGTGTTGTGCACTTAGAGATATACGGTCAGGGGTATAGATCAGCAAATGAAGTTGCGCACCTAAGGTTTCTCGTCTCAATCCATAAAGTGAGAACATAGTTTTGGTTCCTGATTAAGTGGAAACAAAACAACAAAAATTATTTCATGTGCTCATTCAACACTGTTGCACCCAGGGTCGTGCAATTTTACAGAGGTTTATATTATCAAATAAAGAAGTGCAGCTTGGGTTTTTCGTTTCCATCCTTTTAGCTGGTGCAGTTTCTGATTACCAAAACTTTGTGTCACACACTATGCAAACACTTTTGCAACAAGGGTCATAAAACTTTACAGGAATATATACCAACAAGGAAGATTGTGCATCTTGATTAATATACAGACACATTATAAAGAATAGATATAACAAATCTGAATCTTTTATAGCTTTATACTTTTTTTGCCATAAATATAAGAATCATTTTTTTAAATATCAGTAAGAAGAGTCCTATCTTATATCTTGTAGGACTGTTTCTTTATATCAAACAAAACATAAAAGGAAACTTAACCTTAATTTACATCTCACTGTTCTTATTGTTAACTGTTTTTGCATGTTCTTAAGTGAAGAAAAATATCGTGTTTGTTCCAATTTGAAATAATACGTATTGAAAGACAATGAAACACGAACTAAAGAGAATTTTTTTAAATTAAAAAGAACAAGAGCTGTCATTGGAAATTGACATATGTCCCCGAAATGTAGCTTTGAAATGAAACTGGTGTAAATATATAATTGAATATGCCTATGGAAAGGAGATCAGACAAAAATATTGTTTTTCTGCTTCAGATTGTTATATGAAGGTTGAAGACATAATTATTTAATGAAATAGAAAACTGTGGGTTTGGTCTTGAATATGAACAATATCGTTTTATTCCCAAGCCCTACTGATGTTTTATGTATAACAAGGCTTGGTGACAAACATTCTGGTTTCAATAAAATCCCCCATGCGGTTTTTAAGATGTAGCTTGGTCAAGATTTTAGGTAATAGTCTACAAGACGCTCCACTTTTCTCGGTGCTGGATAATAAATTATAAGCCAAGTCAAACAAGAGGTGCAATGAAAAAAATTTTAGTGGGAGAGGGCAAGTACCTAGTCATATAAGATGAAAAAATTTGGTTGGGGGGGGGGGGGGGGGGGGGTTAACGTGGTGGGGAGGTAGGAGTGGGGTCCCCATTAATTTGGGAGTCAAGTACCTCTGTATTTATTTAAAAAAAAAAAAACAATGGAAAAAATATGGTTTATTCAAAGCTTAAGAAAACATTTTTTTTTTCTGCCGGGGCGGGGATGTCGGACCGGAACGGGGGGGGGGGGGGGTAAAATAACTTCATACCTACTTATAAAAAAATCTAAAAAAAGATATTTCTTTTTTGGGGGGGGGGGGTAACACGGGGGATGAGGTGGGGAGGGGTCCTATACATGCTGGGGGACGTCAAGTACCTACATATTTAAAAAAAGATAATAAAAATAAAAAAAAAATATTGGAGAGAGGGTAATGCCGGGGATGGGGTGGGGTAGTGGGAATAAAGTCACTTCATACCTACATATTTAAAAAAAATGAAAACAAATATTTTAAGGGGATGGGGTAACACGGGGGGTCCCATACATGGTGAGGGGGAAGTACCTACATATTTTATAATTTAGATAAATTCAATGAAAAACAAAATTATGGGGGGTAATGCTAGGGCTTGGGGGTCCTCAAGCAGAAAGGGGGTTGGATTGGAGGAAGGGGGAGGGGAGTACTTACCCACACTATGTAAGTTAAAGTTTATTTCTAGGCTTAAGAAGTTTTTTCCCTATATATTAGTATAATCGAAATCAAGTGACCCCTGGGGTGAGGCTAACTTTGACCCCCAGGGACATGGGTACAAACAATCTTTGCAGGGCTCGTGCTGGTGATCCAAGTTGGAATGGAATATCTGTGACACTTTTCGAGAAATGGACATTAACAAAAAGGTTAACCAAGAAATTTTAAATTGAAAAAAGGGGCATAACTTTGCAAAAATAAATTTGAGGGTTATCTGCCCTTACGAAATGGTGTCGCATTTTGATAGTGAACAAGTATTCCTAATTTGAAGTAAATAGCCTTGACAGTTTCTGAGAAACTGACCTTAACAAAAAGGTCAACCGACACCGACGAAGGGGTCTTGACAATTGCTTAATCTTTTTCTTCGAAGAGTGAAGCTAAAAATGACTAAGAGCCCATAACACTGTCAAAAATAATCCGACCAGAAACTCCTGATGATTGGCACAGCTAGCTTTGGTCACAAACATTCATGTGTAGTTTAAATGAAATCCTCTAGTGGTTTTGGAGGTGAAGCGTGGACAAGATTTTAATAGAGAAGTTAGAGTAAAAATGACTATGTGCCCATAACTCTGCTAAAAGTAATCCAACAAAAACTCCTGACGATATGCACAACAAGACTTGGTGACAAACATCCCTGTTAAGTTTCAATGAAATCCTCCAAGCAGTTTTGGAGATGAAGATTGGAGACGATTTTTAATGTAGAGGTTAGATGAAAATGACTAAGTGCCAATATCTCTGCCAAAAAATCTGACCAGAAACTTCTGACGATAATGCACAACAAGGCTTGGTGACAAACATTCCTGTTAAGTTTCAATGAAATCCTACAAGCGGTTTTGGAGATGAAGCGAGGACAAGATTTTAGAGTAAAACACAAATGACAAAGTGCCCATAACGCTGCCAAAATTAAATCGAGCAGAATCTCCTGACGATATGCACATCTAGACTTGGTGACAAACACTCCTGTTAAGTTTCAATGAAATCCCTCAAGCGGTTTGGAAATGAAGCGAGGACAAGATTTTACAGGACAGACGGGCGGCCGGACAGACAGTGCGATTACAATATGCCTCCCTTCGGGGGCATAAAAATATACTTATGACATTTATGTTCGTATGTGACCCAGTTCTGTACCGTCACTCAGTACGTTTTTACTAGAAACATATTTTTAATTACAACATGTCAGGCATACTTAACATTTATTTTGGAAAGGCTTATTGCTTATTGTTACTTTAGAGTATACATTTCGAATGTTATGTATTACTTATTAAAACCTTAAAAGAATATGTGAGCTCCTGTAGAAGTTTTATGATAAACGACATCGTCATTCGTCATCACTGCTTGAAATGACATCTCTGTGTTATTCAGCAGCTATGTTTTGTGCATTTGTTCAAATGTGGGAGATTAAGTGTTGTCATAGACCTCTGTTTCCGTTTTTTAGCTCACCTGTCACGCAGTGACATGGTGAGCTATTGTGATCCCCCTCTGTCTGTCGTCGTGCGTCGTCAACATTTCATTTAAACGACATCTCCTCCAAAACCACCGGGCCAAATTCAATGAAACTTGCCAGGGATACTCCTTGCCTAAAGCTCTTCAAAAGTTGTTCAAAGAATTCAATTCCATGCAGAACTTTGGTTGCCATGGCATTCAAAAGAAAAAAAAAACTTTAAAAAATCTTCTTCTCAAAAACCACAAGGCTTTGGAGCTTAGATATTTGGTATGAGGCATCATCCAGTGGACCTCTACCAAGACTGTTCAAATTATGACTCTGGGGTCAGAACTGGTCCCGCCCTGGGGGTCACTTGATTTTACATAGAGTTATATAGGGAAAACTTCAAAAATCTTCTTGTCAGAAACCACAACACATGGAGCTTAGATATTTGGTATGCAGCATTGTCTAGTAGACCTCTACCAAGTTTGTTCAAATCATGACCCCCTGGGTCAAAACTGGCTCTGCCCCAGGGGTCACAATTTTTACATAGAGTTATATAGGAAAAAACTTTAAAATCTTCTTGTCAGAAACCACAAGGCCTGCAGCTTAGGTATTTGGTATTCAGCATTATCTTGTAGACCTCTACCAAGATTGTTCAAATCATGGCCCCTGGGTCAAAATTGGCTTTGCCAAGGGGTCACATGTTTTACATAGAGTTATATAGGACAATCTTTAAAAATCTTCTTCTCAGAAACTGCAAGATCTGGAGCTTAGATATTTGGTATGAGGCATCATCTAGTGGACCTCTACAAAGATTGTTCAAATTATTACCCTGGGGTTAGACTGACTCCGCCCGGGGCTTACCTGATTTACATAGAGTTATATAGGGAAAACTTTAAAAATCTTCTTGTAAGAAACTACAAGGCATGGAACTTAGATATTTGGTGTTGAGCATTGTGTAGTAGACCTCTACCAAGATTGTTGAAATCATGGCCCCTGGGTCAAAACTGGCCCTGCCCAAGGGGTTACATGTTTTACATAGAGTTATATAGCAAAAAAACTTTAAAAAACTTCTTGTCACAAACTGCAAGGCCTGGAGCTGATATTTGGTAGTATGCACTGTGATCACAGAGGGGTCATCCCTCCCTTCCCTGGGAGTCACTCCTCCCCCCCCCCCCCCCTCCGCCAAAAATTGTTTTTCTCATCTTTTAAGTTTTTCGCTATGGCAATAAAATTTGGACCATTTGTACAGTTTTTCAAGATTTTACTTTAAAATATGATTTAAAAATGAAAAACCAGTTTTAGTGACATTTAATATTTTGTAAGGCCAGAATACTGTGAAAACTATTTAGAAAAATAGTGTAAGTTAAGTCTTCTTAGTTCGTTCATTTTAATATATAAGAAAAATATATGTTATTGAATAAATTATTAAATTAATTACCTTTTCATTGATACAAAGCTTTTATAAATATGTGCTATATAAACAAAGTTATGACTCATCGGCATCTGCCCACCCGACTTGTGTCTTATCAGATGAAAAGATAACACAATGTTTGCAATCACGATCTCTCCTATAGTACAATGATCAAAACTGACCCTTTACAAATTGTTACAATCAATTTAGATAAGTCTATCTATCTCTGTATATGATTTTAAATGCAGACTGTCTTCGGAAATCACATTCGAGGACATTTTGTTTGTTTGTATGTGTTTAACACCGATTTTAATATCTGGGTTATATCTCGGCGGTCAGTCCACCTAAACGGTTTTCCTGGATAACTGTCCGGTAATTACAAATCTTTGCACGTGGCTGACTACTGTTCCCATATGATCTACTCTGAATCAGCGGTGAGAGACAAATGAACATTAGACACAATGTCTGAGATCAGCTGTCATGGAAAAATTTTGCCCTGCTCAGGGGACGAACCAGCGACCCATGGATTACTAATCCAGTGCTCTACCTATTGAGCCAAGCGGGAGGGTGTTTCCAGGACATACTGGTTTGATCGTTATTAAAATTAGTAAATTCGGCTAATTATCGAAAGAGTTAACAAAAATCATCTTGAAACTTTGTGATTTTTCTTTCGAATAACATTGGTCAAACCTTAGTTTTGTTGATCTACAGATGAACAGATTTAGATTTTTTCTGTCCCTGCATTATATGATAAACGATAAACATTGCTGTAAAAAAGTTTTTTTTTTGGTTTTAAATAAAAAGACTTAATTGAGTGTTTCCTTCATTTTGCAAAACTGATTAGACTCATTTAGATACAGGCAATTTGCTATGGTCAGCATAAAGAATGTTGCGTTTGTTTGAATAACATAATTGTTAGTAGCGGGTAATGACAATCTGTACAAACGATTTCAACCGTCGATGAAGATATTTGTTTATAAAGTGGCCTATCCTTATTACATATAGGAAGAACTATAGAATTCAAACGGATTCTGTTGATATCTTCAACGATCTTTTGGTTGTGTTTATACACGACAGGAATGAAAATCACCTTCAATAATATTCTGTAACTTATCTATGTTTATTTTATAGACCCACCAGAGGTCATGACCATGACCGAACAAAGTGTAATCGAAAACACAGATGTTAACATACCCTGTCAGGTTACGCCTGGAAATCCATCAGCAACGATAGTAAGATGGACACGAAATAAGAAAACGGAGCAAGAATGGAACTCGGAATGGTTGTCCATACATAATGTATCAAAAGAAGATAATGATATATATACATGCCATGCATCTAATAATATGTCCCCAACAGGTGAAAAAAGTCAAATAGGTCAAACAAGCAAGCAATTTCATCTGAGTGTTTTGTGTACGTATAGTCACTCAATGTACTATGTTAACAACTGTATGCAAACATATCATTTTCCTTATATTTGTATAATTTTAGACTTCATAATTGAATTAAAAGTGTTATGTCATTTAGCTCTTAAACGTAACAATGCAAAGAACAAATATGTATAATTGCTCAATAAACGTGTAATAAATCACGAAACTTTACTCATTCAAAGACAGAAATATAAGCAAATGTTCTGTTTTCTTTGTTTCTCATAGTACTTTTACATGGTTCTTATGTCTTTCAATATCAGCAAAGTCTCTCTCTCTCTCTCTCTGTCTGTGTTTATATACTACACAAAATTTGATAAGGGCCACTTTTGTCTCCGATGATAGCGCCATCATTTACATGTGCAAGGACATAAATTTAATCCGAAATAAAGTTTATAGTATTGGCCTTATTGTCATACAATGGAATTATTGATTTGTACACGTATGGTGGGGACTACATAACCCTCGAAAATAAGGATTTTTATGGCATTTATACTGAGTGTACATGCCTAAATGTTTGTGTTATTGTAAACACTTTGAAATTTAGCGTTGGTGTGAGCATTTAATATAATGAATAAAAACTAACAAAAGTCGACTTTTGCCTGACGAGATGAATATGAGGGTATGTATGTTGCAGGCAGGCGTGTCCAAGAGGCAGGTTGCCCGCACATTGAATGTGTCCCACAGCGCCGTTCCTCGCATATGGGGTCGTTTCTAAATCAAAGGAATTGTAGCACATTTATATGGAGGTGGCCGTTTTAGGTTCACATGCACAAGACCGATATATTGTTGTTCAGGCCCGGTGCAATCGCTTTCAGACAAAATAGCTGCCAGAATGCAACAAATGTACGGGTATCTACCCAAACAATAAGGAATAGGTTGCATGAGGCTGGTATGAATGCTAGCCCTTCTTCCATTCGTGTTCCTCTGACGAATTACCAAGTCAAAAAACTCCTGCGTTGGGCTATGACCATGTGCAATGGACACCCCTGCAACTGGACCCAAGTTTTGTTTACTGTTGAGCCTAGATGTTCTCTAGACTTCACAGAGACAAATGAACGTTTTGCAGCTGTATTCATCTCGAAACACGATCGATATGGTAAAGGGTCTGTCATGGTACGAGGAGGAAAAGGTGTCAAAGGCAAAGCTGATCTCCACATTGTTGATAACGGTAACTTAACAGTAGGAAAGTTATGTCGCAAGATTCTTGAACGCCCATATGCAGAGAAAGTAGGTCCAGATTTTATTCTAATACATGGTAATGCTCGCCCACACACTGCCCGCCTCACTAACATTACCTTGAAACAATCGATCTCTTACCTTCGCCTGCCAGATCCCCAGACATCAGTCCAATGGATCCTGTCTTGGACATGCTTCAGAGGGCCATATCCTTCCGCTCTGTGCAGCCGATCACTCTTGCAGAACTTCTTGCTGCCACACAATAGGAGTGGAACAGAATTATACAATTTATAACCAACCGGCAAATTCATAGCATGCCCAGGCGCTATCAGACTGTGTTTATACTCGTTCATACCACGAAAGATAGTCAACCTTGTTCAATGCAGCATTTTTGAAAATATACACTTTTACAAATTTCCGCCTACTTACGAAGTTACAGGTTTCCCGCTTAGAAAACTTTAAACTCATTTTCTAGTCAAATATTCCAGTACGATGAATAATTAATCGATTTTATATAACGACCAATACACCCAAAACTTAGTACATCATAAACTGTTAAGTGTGTTATTCTGAACAATAACAGTTATAGATTGCAAAAGTGGCCCTTATAATATATAAATATCAAAACAGAGACTTTAAATCTTACTTTAAAAATACGATCACTCTCATTTAGTTTATCGGATTACCTCATTTTTTTCCAGACAAGACAACTGTTAAAAAGTTCTATATTGTTGAAAATGGCATCATAAACAAAACGGTGACAAAGCCCAACGTCACAGTGACTTTTCGTTGTGATGTCGATGAAAGTCCACTTCATACAATTGATATTTCATTTCACGGACAAGAACAGCGTAAGACGAACACATCAACGCATTTGATATTTAAAAAGAACGTGACATGCGCCGATGCTGGTCTGTACGTGTGCTCATCACGACATTACCTTAATAGTGAGGAAACGTCCGAACAGTCTTTAACTGTTATTGTACTGTGTAAGTTCATGTAATTATGTTTTACTTTACTACTTTAGGGAAAGCTTTAAACGTTTGTATGCAACAAAATGATACATTCCAGAATATTATTACAGTATTTGTTTCTTTCAAATTTCGTTTTATATATAGTCAGTTGATACCCAAACTGAAGAAAGAAAGAATGTAATGATCAATGATAAATAAAAGTACATGCTAAGCAAAGCTTTTGGTTAGTTTTTAAAAAAAAATCTAATATGTTCCTATGTAAAAGAAACCCTCTATGTTTCAATGACTTATTACAGAATAGACAATCATAATTAGCGTAAGAGTATAAATATAAGAAAATGAGAACACTCGGATCTTCTTGTAAATTAATATTTAAATTACTATAAGATTACATACTTTCATACTAAAGGTATCAAGATAAAAATGCATGCAAAAATCCACACGCATGTTTTATTATATTCTTGCTCATATTACTCTGGAAAATGGTGCACAGCGATGCGAGGACTAAATTGTATAAGTTATCGCCAATATAAAGCAATAAAACATTTAGTTTTTCCTTTTATTACTTGACACCATCGCACATTCGAAAATTGAAATTACTTTAAGAAAGTAAATTACCTTCTTACTTTATGTTTAATGCATGCAAACAATTCAGACATCTCTGTAACATTCAAGAACATTGCGTTTACGTTTATTTCAGGTAACCCTAGATCCTCACCATCTGAGCCTACTATAGATAAAGTCGCCGCTCCTTTACATTCGTCAGCAACATTCAAGTTTAAAGCACAAGATTATCTTGATTTGCAAAGTCCGTCTTTTTTCTGGAAGAAACAGCACAGTTCACTGTTAATTGAACTTCCAGAAAATGCTATGATAGACATATCTGAATCAGGATTGCAGACAAATCTCAAAATAAGAAATATAACACAGTCAGACTACGGAACGTATCAACTCGTAGTTGAAAATTCTATCGGTACCTACAGACAGAATTTCAAACTTATTCCTGATGGTAAGCATTGGTTCTGTTGGCACGGTTTATCTATAAAAAAACTTTTACGTTTGAATCACTTAATATATTGCACAAAACATCTTTTAAATGCGACATTCTGAAGACTTTTTGTTGAAAGTCATGCCTGATAAGTAGACGACTGCTTCATAATTATAATGAATGTTCTCATGAGAAACAGAAACTTCTATTCAAATGAGGCATTTCAACCATTTTACAGACAAATTTCAAATCATATATGACGGTCACACCTGTCCAGCTGTTTCCTAAAATATGTATGATAAAAACTTGACACAACATTTAAATGCAGAGGAAATTGATTGTATGTATTAGAAATGTTTGCCGCAAGTCAGTCCTGTTGATGACGAAATAGTTTCATCAATTGCAGGTACATGCATGATATCGATAATACGGAGTTTTACATTGGAATACTACGTAAACGCAATGACCATCTTTTAATATGATAAATAATTTTAGGCATACCAGAGACTCCTCGAAAATTCAACGTTGTCCCGTCACAAGTTACCAAATCGACAGCTCTTGTATGCTGGATGTCGGGCTTTCATGGTGGCCATCCACAAACGTTTATAATTAACTATAGAAGCAAGACTGAAGAAAAATGGAATAACGTAACTGTCACTGATTCGGGCTCTAATTCAGAATATGCAATCACGATAAAGGGGCTGGCAAGTTCTATGTGGTATGAAATAAAAATGTATGCGCGGAATGCACTTGGTAGTACAAACACTACAGATGTCCTGCGGTTTCAAACTAAAGGTATATATATTTGTTATGTGCATATCTTTCATCAGTTATTTAAATAAATGTTTGAAACAGTGAACTTTGATATGTTGACAATATTTGTCGTTCAATGTTATTTCTAATAAACGATTATTTTACAAATTCTGTCACTGTTAGAAAAAATAATTTACTTTCGAATTTAATGTTCTTTTTCATGTTGTTAATTGCCTAAGTTCCGTGTGTTACAGTGATAAGTACATTGTGTTTCCTAATTCCAATCTATCGTAAAAGTAATATCTGTAAAATTCTCTTAAAGGATAAAAAAAATTGAAACCGTTTCGTGAATTTCAATAAGAGGTGATGTTAATGACTATTATTATTTTAAAACTTCATTTTTAGAACTGCAAGCATATATAAATACGGAAGATAAGGATTGTGTGGTTTTTTTATGGGAACGATGCTTAGGTAAGCAAATGACCTGAAATGGCTTGCTGATAAGAGGCAGATTAACGGAAGTTCAATCGTAACAAAACAAATCATCAAAGTACACATTTTAGTATTTTATCAAATGAACTAATGAAATTTAGTGTTTTTATCTAAACCAGCTGAACGTGCCATACAATCTACTACCGGTATTATAGTCGGCTGCATATTTGGTGTACTATTATCAATGACAGCAGGAATTATGTTTAGTATTACCATATACAAAAAGAGGTGAGATTTTGTTACTTTTGAATAAGAAGTAAAGTGATTTTTATTACAAAGATAATGACGATAATGACCTCAGTCTATTCATGTGTTTTAGTTAGTAAGATATTAAATTAGAATGTGATGTACTCTCACATGCCAAACAGATATAATGTCTTTCTCTTTGTGAAATCATATAGTTTTTTTATTTAATAAAATATGTTACAAAATAAAGTTGCATGTATTTTGGTTAATCTATAGTATTATCAGTCTCATCCTTAGTGGCGTAATTATGTCTCCCAAAATGTTTTGGAGACATATTGTTTTGTCATATTGTTTTGTCTCTGCCGTCCGTCTGTCCGTCCGTCCGTCCGTTTGTCCGTCCGTCCGTCCGTCTGTCCGTCCGCATTAAGCTTATCCGGCTTTCACAGGTCAAACTGCTGGCGGGATATCGACGAAACTTCACAGCAATAATCAGTACCTACCCTAGTTGAGCATATCACCGGCACGTTCCGCTTTGCTGCACAAAATGGCCACCAGAGATAAAAAAAAAACCTTGTCCGGCTTTCACAGGTCAAATTGCTGGCGGGATGTCGACAAAACTTCACAGGAGTGATCAGAACCAACCCTAGTTGTGCATATCGCCGGCATGTTCCGCTTTGCTGCAAAAAGTGGCCACTGGAGCTAAAATGGAGAAATCTTGTCCAGCTTTAACAAGTCAAACTGATGGCGGGATTTCGACGAAACTTCACAGGAGTCATCAGTACCAACCCTTGCTGTACATATCGCCGGCACGTTCCACTTCGCTGCACAAAATGGCCACCAGAGCTAAAAATAGAAAAACCTTGTCTGGCATTCACTTTTCCCTCCATTTTCATGACATTAAAAACAATTACTTTTTCCACCAGGCTGATATTATAGCCCCTCAGGAAACGTGGACAAGTGGTAATGACATAGTTCAACCCCACAATACATGATACAAAGCTGTCTTCACTCACAGACCAACACACAAGAGGAGGTGTTGGCATCTTTGTCTACCACGAAATTGACTTTATGCGCATTGATACTTCTATGGCAGACATTGAATGTGTTGGTGTTCATATAACATCTCCGTCTGTATCAGTATTGTATGTTTATAAACCTCCTCAACTTCACCTGCATTATTTCTGTGAACAGCTCAGTTTGATTCTTAACAATTTGCCAACTTCACAAACAATTGTTCTCGGTGACTTTAATGCCAGTGTCAGCTAATGAGCTCGAACAAACCATGACTAACTTCAATCAACTTATAACAACTCCCACTACAATTCGACAAACGTTGATTGATCACATATATGTGTAATCCTTGCAGTTGTACAATCTGGAACTGCCAACTTATTACAGCCATCATGCAATTACATATGCAAACATTCGGATCAACAACAACACAGAGCCTCTATGAACAACTGATAGATGAAATTCCATCTGCGTTTGATAGCTTAAACTACTTCTGATGTTCAACACTAGTTGTCACTAGGTAACCAAGATCTTTACAATGTATTTCCTTATTTTCACATCACTTTTCAGCTTCGCCTTCATCTGATAAAACCAACCCACCTGCAACATATATTTTGACTTTCACTCTGCATACCAAAACTTATGCCGCTGTTCCATCCGTAGAGTACATAGGAGGAGTGGAGACATATGTTTTTGTGACAAAAACTCATTCTAGTTTATACAGTTGTTAAATAATTTATATGTATTCACAGGTTAGGGAATGTACCGAATGAAGTATTTTGCGAAAATATAATCTATACAGGTAAGTCATTGTATATTTAGTGTAACTTCATTACATGTAGAAAATGTTTGTCCAAGATGTCTCACACAGATCTCGTTTTTCATAAATATTTAGGCAGTGTAAGCAACCTTATAATGATCCGCTCATAAATTCAAGTCTTATAAAAAAATTGAAGACTATGTTTTTTTTCATTCTAAGGCAGTCGGCTGGTTACGAGACAAATGGCGGAAAATATAACGAATAATGAAACGTCTGCTCAGGAATCAAGTGATTCACCATTATCATATACGGGGCCAACAGAGTACGCCAATTCATCCGATACAATAGAAAATCTCACCGAGATTATGGTGTCTGAGTTGTTCGTTTACGTGTCTGGAAGGAAACGTGAAAGTTACCATTTAGAGTTCATTGTAAGTGTATTTTAAAACATATTGTATGGTCAAATACATCCCCGTAAATCGTTATGTAATTTCTCGGTCTTTACTTAACCTGTATAAGAAGTTTTGCAAGTTGTTTACACATATATTTATATTTTAAAATGCATGAACCAAAGACGACTGTTAATTTTAATATTAGTTTATGCATGTATAAAACGAGAACAATCAATTAACAGAGCTCGTTTACATTTAATCATGATTTATCTTTTACTCTGTTACAGTATGTGATGCAGATATATAGGATTTATGAATTCCCTCTCACACCTTATTCAAACCAAACGGTCCCCTCACGAGACTGACAGCTAGACCATCAGACATTTTATTTCTTTTAAAGAAATTATAGAGCCCTGTTTTCAGAGTTGAAAAGGTCTCATTTAACCAAGTTAAACCGCTATCGCAATCAAACAAGTTAATAAACCTTATTGTAGCAAACAAATAACCACCGTTGTGGCAAGTGTTTCAAAAAGTAATAAATGACTCCGCATTGTGTTTTTATAAGATGAGACCCTAACATCCAACCACCCATTACCAATTACCTGGGGGTAGATCATACACCCACACTATCTTCGAACCATACGAGCACTTCTACTGGTTTAGGGATTCTAGTACACCACACTTCCTTTCTTTACTCTCCTTTTGTTTATATCGAGAGGGACTCAGTCTTCTATCGGCCAACTTTATTTATATACAGCCATTCTGTATCGATCTCTAGTTAAGTGCGTGCTAAAACTGATGATACACTGTAATCAGTGCGCACAATGAATCGTTTCTCTTTATACAGGTCTTTGCAGTCACAAAAAGTTATTTATGTGACACAAAAACTAGGTGCAGATCAATTTTTCTTTTGGCACCCATGGTTTTACCGGCGGCGCGACTAGAAGCAGCGTCTGTTTAACCTTTCCACGATAAATGATTCCATAATAATTGTAGCAATTGGCTAATTTATTTGAACAAAATTAATTAAATTTAAAGATTTGTTATTCTGCAAATGGCGGAGGAGTTAGGTCTTTAACATAAATGTGATTTATTATCGACTACGGTAAATTTAATAACCAGGAAGTTGTGTGAGACTGTATGTGAATTGTATATGCAACGCACTAAAAATGTCATCTTCTGCTACTTAATATGATGGAAAGAGGTTGTTATCTAGTTCACACATTAAGCTTATTTGCAAGCTCAGACGTTGCCACTTGTCGGCACTGTCCAGCTGGGAATTTTTTGTTTCTTCCTGTCACGCAGCAGATACCTTCGATCTGACGGTGTTAGTTGTACGAGGGTGCATCAATAAATTCGTATAATTCAATAGCGTCAAAACTACTGGTCCGTTTAAAATGAAACTTTAAATGCTGTGAAAACTGATTATTTCCAATTGAATCGTACTATGTACACAACTTTGACTTCATCACTTATGACGTCACAAACCGTAAACGACTTCAGGTTACGGGCGTCCGTTCTAAAATGGCGTCACACAGCCTCAACGAACAGCTCATCGTTATAAAGGTTTACATAAAACTCGGAAAGTCTTTTTCCGATATTCCTGAAGATTTGCAAAAAGTTTACGGAGAGGCTGCTCTGTCAAAAGGTGCCATTTCAAAGTGGATGAAGCGGTTAAAAGACGGTAGAGAGGCAACTGAAGACGACAGTCATGCAGGTAGACAAGTGACTGTAACAGGTGAAGAAACAGTGGCTGCCATTCAGGAGTACATACTCCGAGATAGACGAGTAAGTGTGGAGCACGTAGCAGATAAGTTCGCTATTTCATATGGTACAGGTCAGGGCATTATGACTGATAGATAATGAATGCGCCACATTTTAGCAAGATGGGTGCCTCGTTTGTTGACGTCGGAGCAGATGGGTGTAAGGGTGAAAATGTGTCAGCAGTACGACAGGAGGTATCGTGAAGAAGGTGATTACTTTCTAAATCGAGTGATAACATGTGATGAAACGTGGATTCACTTTTTTGAACCGGAAAGCAAACGTCAGAGTTCTGTCTGGAAGAATCCTTCCTCACCTTCCCCTACAAAAGCGATAATTTCCAAGTCAGCCGGGAAGGTTATGGCCATTATATTCTGTGATACATACGGTGTAGTGCTAAACCACTTTGTTCCTCCGAAAACGACAGTCACTGGGAACTGTTATGCAACATTACTTAGAACGGAACTCATGGCGGCAATAAGGAGAAAGCGCCCACATCTACTTAGGTCCGGATTCATATTACATCACGACAACGCGCCGAGCCATTCAAGCCACGTTGTCATGGATACACTAGCAAAACTCGACGTCGAACTGTTACCGCACCCACCCTACAGCCCAGACCTTGCAATTTGTGACTTCTGGCTGTTTCCAACTATAAAAAACAGTCTTCGTGGTACGAAATTTGAGTAAAGAGAGGAACTGAGGTGTGCCGTGGACAGACAGCTGCGGGAGATGTCACGTGAAGGGCTACAACATGTGTTCGAGTCATGGGTCGAGAGATGGGACAAGTGCAAATCGTGCATGGGACGTTACTTTGAGAAGGAGTAATCATTTTAGGTACTTGAATTAAATCATTTTCCCGCTATTGAATTAATTTACGAATTTATTGATGCACCCTCGTATTTAGCAGCACGTTGGCGGTCGACAAACTTTTCACTTACGCTAATGACTCAATCACAAGATCAATTACTGTAGGAACGGCAGTAAGTTAATTTAAAGAGAGCGACCGAACCAAAATTATGCACAGTTGTAGTGCGTGATTGAAAGCTAATAACATCGGCAATGTCCACTTCAATCGGCGTGTTGTATATATAGACCACGAAGTGATCTTAAGTGTGTTGAGTCATTTCAAAGCCATAAGTCATTTAACTTATCATTTTTTATAATCCCCACACCTACAGCCTTCGAAATATGTTTCAAGTTATTAAAAGCAATTGACTCACGGAATTAAACTTATATATTTTCTTTAAAGTTAAAGAGGAGTTAAAATACTATGAAAAAACATACTGTTATGCTTCTATACGTTATGAAAGATGAAGAAAATGAATTTATTTTTAACAGGATTTGAATTAATGCCCTTCAATTCAGTAAAATTAGGAGCAACGACCTAGACCACTGTGTCACTACGAACTTTTCTAACTACATGTCAAAATTAACAAAACGAAGTACCTACCCCGTGACTCACGGGGTAAATTTTTTACGGATAAAAATGTGAAAATTTTATATTATGATGTGTTTCTGTATCAAAAACGAAGACAATGACTTAAATATGTTCTTCACAACTACAACAGAATTTTTACATATATACACTTTTGCTTTCTTTCTGTATGCTACGTCGATTGTAAGTCAGTCGCTTTAAAGGCGGAGAAACAAATGGACAGGGTCAATACTTTTTAAGCATAATGTAACCAACCTTTCTCAGGGATTAATTATCAATACCAAAATCGAAATCAAAATTTCCTAATGTTACCTTTCCGTTACTTTTTGCAAAGATGGTAATAACATGTTTGTGCGTTTTATTCCAAACCAGTTTGTAATGGCTGAATTTATAGTATTAAGCTCGTGCACAACAAGACCAACGTTTACTTTTTCTTTCGTAGCGTAACAGGTTCAGGGAAGGTTTGCCAATCCAACCCATGCATATACGAATATACTCTTTCTACATCAAGAATGATGCTGACAAGTAAATCGTTGTTGTCAAAAACTCGCGTTAACATATCTAATCGAATTTGATAGTTCTGATACACGTTTTGCAGAAGTTAAACTCACGGCTTGGAAGTTTGACGTTTTGACATCACTGATTTTTCTGCCCAGAAAACACGTCCGAGGGATAAATAGCTGTATCATCGAATGGATCATCATTTTGGCCACTTGAAGTGTTCAAGACATACCCCGCCCACATTGGTTTAGAAGAACATCTCAAGCTGTTGGAAAGTCCACAGAACTTGGCCAGTACTTTTGTATTAGGGATGGTACTCACCATTTGAAGTAATAGTACGATTACTTAGATAGTGGCTGATGGTTTAAGACACTTTCCTTACTGTTTATCCGCTTTGAAGCGATACCGGACCTGAGACATTTTGAACATATGACTATGGAAGCATCTGTTCTCAATAATGGGGCAAAATAAAAGTGAGGAGCGGCATGCCAGAGACACTGGGAAGCTGTGTACCTTACAAAGCTTTGAGTTACGGAAAGAAGAAACATTTTCTTTGTAGAATTTCCAGAGATCGTTAAAAATAACCTTCCTCCCATCAAGATAAATGCAGCTGTTCGTAACTAGAACAACACGCTTATGCAGTTCTGGCAGAACCAGCTGTCTTGTGCACGACAACACGCTGCTGTGTCTCGTTAAACGATCATTTGAACAGAGAAATCAGCCATGAGAAGCTGCTTATTCAGGCGGTATATATATTAAAAGTCTACCACCCCGTAAGGTATGTTTTGAGAAATATGACGGTCGCCTTATCCCTAGACAATACCTGGGACGTACTGTCAAACGCGTATGCCCTCAGAGCATTAGAGCGGATATGTTAAGGGTTCGGTGTCACCCCGGAGGTGGAATGGAGTCAGAACAATTACCTCTCGCGTTAACCGAGACAAACTCTGGACTTAGTGAAACCGTTGGAAATAATCACCCGAAAAGAATTACTTTCAAACTTCAAATAAGAGATATCCAGAAAGAAGCGATGCAGTGTGTCTTCCCGTGAATGGCTGACGCAGAGGAAGGTGAACATATATAACAAAGGATCAATATATCACCGGCGCCTGTAACGCATTCGTATACGATGACTCTAACGGTTAACGCATGCCGGGGCTGAACGTCTAAACGATTTGTTATGTGTGGACCCTTCTTTGGCCGCACAGATTGACTCCGAGTATTACCGGCAGGTTCGAACCTTACAAATAATTCCTGGTAAACCTCTAGTAACCCGTATATTTATCGACCTACCCAACAGCGAACATACTATACCAGAACGTTGGGTCCGAGGTAAGCGATGTATTTAGAAAGGGAAGTATTTTGCCCTTGTGATATGACCCTGAGAATCAAAAATACAATAAGCTACAACAATTATATCCTTATCGCGTCTGCCGAACTCCCACTCGGACAAAGTGAAGTGAACACCTCTGATTTTATCAAATTTACGACTCAAGTGAGCATTGAAGACCAAACATGGGCAGTCCAAGAAACTGAGAACAAACAAAACTAGCACGGGCAGATATTCGCCAAGCAGCGAGGTGCCAGAGTCGTCCTGTTTGGAGCTTGTTGTAGGCGGAATCGTAAAAGGGCTACTCACCTTTTGGTTTGCATTTGCTAGCCATCATGCGCTGAACCGAAGAGCAGTCAGTGCAATCAGTTGTGCCCATGATTTTTTCTGCGACACTCTCCTACCTGTCACGGGAATTACATTAGCCACGAAGCAATGCTTCCGATGATGATCTGTAGCTTTTAGCTGTTTTTTTTTGAAAATCCTTAAAGCCGTCTTTGTCAGTCAGGTACGGCAGCTCCAATGTTGTTTGTTTCCCCCTACTCCACTCCTTAGAAAAAGAGCCAAACCAATCGCCATAAGAATAGAAGCAATTGTAACTCCCTGTTCTCTGAAAAGTGCCAGGGTGCGTTTAACGTGATATCTTCGCGCAGAATCCGTCCCAAAGTTACCCGTGTTCGAGTAATTTGAAATCCTAATGCTTCTGTGTTTCTCGTTTCAGTTGTTAGACGAGGGGGGGGGGGGGGGTCCCTACCAGCTTCTTTCTGCCGGTCAGAATTTTGTCTGTCTGCAGAGTGTCGACGGCCTGTAAAACAATTTCTGTTTCCTTAACTGTTTCCATTCAGCAGACCCAAGTAAATCTTAGATAGCGCTTACACCGTCCCTTGTCTTGTAGATCTTTGGCAGTGCGAATGGATTTCAAGTTCTGTCAACGAAACATTCCTTGGATGGATTAGCCATCAGACGTTGTTAGCCGTACCTATTGATTTCAAACTTCAAATTATCACTCCCAGTGGCGGGGGTTTATCTGTACAGCTCGTTAACTTTAACATTAAGATTATCGTCTATCGCATTCTTGAACCGCGCCGTAGCCACAGCTGATCAAGATGCTATTTGCCTCTGGAAGGTCTCAAAAGGTGTCTCGAAGGTATTTTAAAAACAACGATGTCATTGTCGAGATGGAGGTCTTCTTTTACTTCTCTCGGGACTTCCGCGGGATAAAATCAAATCCACCATCAGTCGTCCTTTTATTGATATTGAAAGTAAAACTGTCCAACTCTTACAGGCGCCTGCGAAAATCACTAGAGGCTAAAAGCGTCAGCTAGACGAAAGTCGTTACCAACAACCCAGCACGATATTCCAACACAAGAAATTCTTGGTTAGATTTCGAAATCTTAGTGTAAACGATGATATTATTCCAGGAACGACGCGCTTGGCTTTCCAAATGACACCAAACCCGACTGATGTAAAGCCAAAGCGTCGTCTTAAACCCAGGGCTGGCGATATTCAAGAAGATGACAATAAAACTAAGCGTTAATGAGATGCTTTCTGTAAATCATATCTTCGGCTGCTACCTTAACCTTTGGAAACAACACGCCAGCGAGAGAAGGTGCATTTTAGGCATCGACATAACAGCATTTCTGCAGCCCTCTTGACTTCGAACTAGAAGTGGCTACCGGCTACAACGCAAGATTTCCATTAACGGCGTCTATCTCGAGTTTGAAATTGGTCACCCAGCCCAAGCTGTGATCCAAAACAAGTACAACAATAAATTGATCATAATTTAAGATCAGGTTTCCAGCCACCTATCAATCGTGAAGAACAAGACCGTCAAGCTGTGCAAAAGAAACCTCAACGAGCCAGTCCGCTGCATGAAAAAGATCTTTTTGCTGTTCGAGAAGTAGTCCGGGGCTTTCACGCGCTATTCCGAAATCCTCTGATATCCTAAAATTACTAAGATTGAGTTGACCATCGAAGGATTGCCAAACCAGGTCTACGCTCAGGATATGTAGATCTTCCAGAAATGGTATACAGCTTGTCAGTTGTTTTTCTCGGTAACCATTTGCCTCAAAGTGGCAAACACCTAGGACTGGCGGCCATCGTAGCCAATTATCTCAGAGAATTGTTTGCACTTTGCTTTGATACCAGGTCATTTGACGTTGACGGCTGTACGGGATCGTGCAGCGCGTCGAGAACACGGACGAAGGTATCACCCTTGATTTCTAAAGAAGTTGAAGCGAAAGGGGCTATTATCTTTTTGTTATAATGGAAGCTCAGATATCACTATAGAAAATCGCCGCTTCTTCAGTGTGCCTTTTTAACGGAGCGGAACACATACTGTAGCTGCCGTTGGATCACCACTTAGCCATCATTTCGACTAATCCAACTGTGGCAAACAGTTTTGTTCCTTGACATGTTACATGGGACTGCCGCAGCCGATTTCAGAAAATCGTCAATTCTGCTCGAAATTGAAACACAACAAAGATTATAATGGTTTTGGTCCGACCATCAGACTTATCTTTCATACAAAGTGAGCAGTTTGTCATGCGTTTGAAGAGCAAACCGACCCTTTACATCATTGACGACTACAGAGCCTACAAAGTGCTTACAACAAAAAAACATGGTTTCAACCAGTGCCTTTGCGTGCCCACTCAGTATAAGTACAATTCCAATTTGCAAGATATGAGAGAACAAACGCGCTAGGTCCTGTTGTTCCACTGCAAAGATCACGACTCGTTCGAAGTGTGTCTTAAGGAAAATGACATCGTCCCCATCCTCTCCCCCTAAAAAAAACATACATAAAAAAGCACACATACACACATGGCAGTTCGCAAGCTTCTCGCTAAAAAGAAATATTATAAGATCCTTTTGGAAACAGATCATCCGGTTTTATATATTGCTGTTATGTAAAAACGGTCCTTCCCTTGTCGTGTCACTCAGCGCTGCTACTATATATCCCACATTTCCTCACACTCTTAAAAATTAAACTGTTTCTTGTCGATATACGCTTACCGTTTATCTCTACGATGATGATAAACAACTCACTGAGGGGCACAAGCCGTCTGAATGTCCGGTGGACGATGTCCCACAAAAAATCGGTAGATAATCACCAGTTACATGCCAGCTGTACCAACGCTGCAAAGCACTGTCAATTTGAAGAACTACGCAGACAAAGTAAAGAGATTCGAGATAGCGGTATTAACAACTGTTAAGACAAAGGTCGAGGAGAACAATAAGAAAAAGGGACAGACACCAACGACTTAAGTGGACCAAATCAGCCAGATAAAGAGAGTAACAAGTGAATTTAAGGAGGATTTAACTCGAAAAAAAAAGATTGTTGCCGCTTGGAAGATGTGCGCGGCAGCCAGGAAGTCTAAACAAGAAAAAGTGCTAGAAGTGTTGCAGAAGCTGTAAGAATCTCATGTCACGCCTGAAATTAAGGCAATGCCGCTAGTTCATTATATAAAAGCAAAAAGGCACGCAGTAAAGCGTAAGAAGCCACAGAAACAAAATGGGTGCATTGCTCGCATAATTCATCGGTGTCTCGAGCGTATACCTGCCTTTGTTAGCCAATAGAATCCACGCATGAACTGGAAGACGCAGATGCGCCTATCCCTGCTTTATCTCAACTAAGATCCGGTTGAAATTTGGAGAAAAGAGCTAACCAGTTCATGGAGTGATATAAAAAAATCTCTTCAAAATATGCATCATGGGGTCGTCATTGAGGAACATGGGATAGGCTATTTGCAATTCTCCAAAGCCATCCAGGGAATTTCTGCAGACATTATTGACATTATGGCACGTCAGGCTGCGTGGTCAAACACAGTATTTAGAATGGAAACGTGACCAAGACCGACGCGAGGTTCAAGCAGACCTTCAAAGATGTTAACGAAGCAATGAGATTCTACACTGAATAAACACCCAACAAGAATGAGACCCCGTTGGACCCAAACCTCAGCTATCTGACTTCAAAACTTTTGTGGCGATCAGAAGAACTGGTATAACGAAGCAATGCGGATCAACACTGAATAAACACCCAACAAGGATGAGACCCCATTGGACCCAAACCTCTGCTATCTGACCTCAAAACTATTGTGGCGATCAGAAGAACCGGTGTTCACTCTCTTGGGGATTTGCGCAGCTGGACTTGCCAGTTATACGGTTATAAATAATTCAGTTCCCTGTGGGATTTAAACCCAAACCAACCGCCTAGCAATGCAAAGTTAGAACGCCTAGACCACTGGGAAATCGCAACAACCACATAAAAGGTTGTGCAAATAAACGGGCTATGAGGTTCTTCGTCACACCACACAAGTGACAGGAGTTAGATGTATGACAACACTGACTAATTGTACGGGGAGACAATTTACGGCCGCCAGACGGCACAAATGGCGCTGTTGTGAATTTTAAATGATTTACTTCCCAGTGGGATTTGAACCCGCACCAATCGGCACCAACCGCCTAGTAATGCAAAGTAAGAACGCCTTAGAAAATAATTTGATAATTATGCACGTTGGTAAAAAAAGTTATGTTCATTATATTGCCGAAAAGTATCATGTGTCTCGGCGAAATGGTGTGATTCATTATTTTTGAAGTAAAACACTGTGCCAGAAAGTTGAAACTGCAAATGAAACTACCCAAGACCTAATCGAGATTTTGCAAGACTGGTATGAAGACAGGGGTCTTTTTGAACTGTTAAACTCTCTGGCTACCGAATCCCATCCTGTCGGTTGGTTAAGTACTACAAGCTCTGCTGCCATGTTGGGAATAAATCAACTTCTGAGATACTGTCATGAAAAAATTCCTCGAAAGCATTTTCTATAGTCTTTGCAGCTACTGGAAATGATTGGTGGCATAAGAAAAAATCCTTCGGCCGCTGCAAAGGTCTCCTGAGATGTTGCAAGAACGTTCTTAAAAAGCAAACCTACATTCCCGCCCCACGCAAAATGCAAAATCCTAAGGTCGATGCGATGACATCTACAATATTCACCAAGCTCACTTGTTGTTCGTACCCCATGACCGTGTCTGTCGGGGCCGCAAGACTTACAAGTAGGCAATAACGGCGGTAGGTATGGCTTTGCACTGTAAAAAGGTATAGTCCCTTGTCACCAAAGGAAGTTAAAAAGGCTGCTGACAATCTAAGCACATTTTCAGGGGAAGTTCTTTTGGAGGATCCTCGTGTTTATCCTGGGCGGAAGTTCGCTGGTGCCGTTTTTCAACAGCTGGCGAAGCACGGTAGACAGGTTATGCGCGGACGCGCTGATATTCACCGATACCACGGTATTTAGGAGATGTTCAACCGGAGCCTTGCTTAGCGGATGGTGATAACGAAGCAGTCTGGTACAGAAGGGCAGAGATCGACAGCTCGTCTGCCAGCGGTTGTTGCGGCTTTAAACAACCAAGTGACCCGACTGCTTGGTTGAAAACACAGGGATGCCGCCGTTCTATCTACCTTGTGGTGTTTGAACGTGTACCGAATGGAGTTATGTAACTGAAAATTTCGAGCCTATACTCTACTACTTGTTGGAGAATCTATGATAATTTACACAACCTGAGGAATAGCCGTATGATCTCCTAACCACTAAAAGAAATATTGTTGTGGACTGTGTTTCATATTCGGCAGCAGGGTTTAATTTTGGAGATGTATAATAGATGTTTTCAGGCCTTCGATTTCGTAATTCAATAGTTTGCCTTGATCATTGGTTTTTGCTTGTGGATGAAATCCTTATCGTAGTTCGTGATATCATTGTGCCTGTATAGCCGAGGTGTCTATCCCGTTTTCCACGACCCAACGCGAAAGATGATAGCGGCTACATGATTAGATGCTGCCCTTAGATGTTGCTGCGTTCGAAATGAATCGAGACGGAAGTCTATTTTCACAACGTTTATTTTATCTTCTGTCGACGTAGCCCAGTCGGCATAAATTGTTTGTATGTGGGTCGAGCCGATGCCAGATATGTCAACTGTAACAAAAGTAAATGTCCTAGATATTTATATTTTCTTTAGGAATATAAAAGAATATATATGAACTACATTTTCATGTATATAATGACCAGGTATCAAGTCTAATAAATTAAAACAGTTTACTCACTGATAAAAAAATGCTAACATTATAACATAATATCATTATAGGTCAAAGTTCACAATCTGTTTCTGACTTTTTCAAATTACAGTCTTGAACAGTTATCTAAGTAAAACAGCGGAAATCTAAATGGAGACTCTTAGTATTAAATACAAAAATAATCTACACTTTGTAGATAATCTGTCGAACACAATACTAACCTGTAACAAAAGTAAATATCCCAGATATTTATATTTTATTTCGGAATATAAAAGAATATATATGAACTACATCTTCATGTGTATAATGACCAGGTATCAAGTGCAGTGAAGCATTGCACTCAGTTCCCGAGCATTTGAGAGGTAGTCACGGGTGACAGGTTAGTAACGGTCAGTCATGAATGAAAAAGATTTGGGGACTATTAGTACTGAAAATAACGAGTAAAATATAGGGCTAATATGGATGTTACTGTTATATATACGGTTAAACTGGTAACTTTTGGTGTATTAAACTGGCATCCTATGACACTTCCATACCATTAGCTTTCATAAGGGTTTTCGCTTTATGCTCATATCCCAAAGAGGGAGCCTGTGTCGGTATATAGGAGACGGAAGTGATTGCCGTACCGTCGTTTCAAGCCGTTATAAAGAAATCGTAAACGAAGTGATTTTCAAGAGACCTGTCACACTCATACCAACGTTGAGCGTCGGACGAGTTTTGGCTACTATGTTTTCTTCGAAGATGTTGACCCGTGCCTAGGTCGGGCTGCCGATCAGAGGCCACAAACTGTCTTGTTGGTGCGCACGAGCTTGAAGTTGACTCATAAGCGTAGATATTCAAAAATTCTGTTGTTGAGAACCTTGTATAAATCATTCTCGAAGCCACTTTTAACCTTCTTGCAAAGCTTCGTGTTTTTGTGGTTGTAGGGTTTTAGCATTCCAAGGGCTTCATCCTCCACCAGTATGTTGTTGGCCGCGGCATATCGTTAGACATCATAGAAATGCCACAATCTGTCATTTTTTTCGTTTAAAAATAACGATCATTGTTGGTCAGCAACTTCAGCTCGACTCCCGTAGTCCACGGATAGCCCTAGGCTGGTATAACTATGATCCAGATCTAGGCTGTACTGGGGCAAAAATGTCTGACAAAGTTTTGAAGCAGTCATCCTAGAAAAGACCGTCTTTACTGTAGAAAAGATCGCGGGAGTCGTCGACATTGAGACATCCAAAGGTTTTTCCTACCTGTTACGAGCGGGTGTAGTTTTTTTTGCTGCGCTCTCGTATACGATCTTATCGTAGAAGGCATATTTTATTCGAAGCTTGGTTCAATCGAATAATTCTAAGATGTTCATGTTTTCTCGTGTAGGTCGGTACCTTTTGCATAAGAGTTTTTTGTTTTCTTGGTCAGTGATTTTTAAGGCTTCCAGATTGTTTGCTGCCACGAAATTTTGTGAGGGGACTAACAGGAATTTTCCGTTGTCGATGGACCACAGGCAACTTACGATAAAAAATATGTATGTAACGGTGTTGTTTGTTATGTATATATCCGTCCACTCATGAAATCGCTTGGATCAGCAGGTACATATCTGCGTAAATTGTGAAACCCTGGTTTAAGGCTCTTACAAGCTACCTTGCTACAGTTTGTGTTTGCGGGTACCCAGTTCTTTCCCGTCAAAATATAAGTGGTTGCTGTCGGTGTCACATTTTAATGATTGTCTGCAGGCTTTCGCGTTCATAAAGTTTTTTGTGTATGTCGGCATGAATCTTTTGACAAGTGTATGAGTTGCTTTTCTTCTTTATCTTCCTTTTTCTGGTCGACTTTGGGGAAGTTTTTCGCAGCTCGGAGCCCTCGATACTCCACAAATTCAATGCGCGTTTGTCGATGCGGTCTACAATGTAGTAATAGTTGCACGCATCGTGTTTCTGTGTTTTTTTAAATATAACTTATATTCACGTCTATCTTCCTGATCAAGGATTCGAAGTCTGTATATATAACAAAGGAGACCGGAAAATGATTTATAGAGGTTTTGGAATCAAAGTTAATTTTGGCATTATTCAGGCATATCAATTCGGCGGTCTGTCCGATTTAGCGGCATCGGGTGTGTGAGCGTCCAAGGCATATCCCTTGTAATTGCAATGAAGACATCATTCGGAAAATAACGTTTACTCTGTGTGTTTCGTTTAGCCGGCTCAGAGGCGATTCAAATTGTTCTTTGTGAAGAAGTGAGATGTACCATCTTTCTCGTGTAAGAATATGTTGATTCGCCCTATCTCGCTGGTAAAGTGAACGACCTAGGTTTGCTCTTTTGCAACGAACGCGTTAATGGCCAGATTGTTTTTTCTTCAATTTTTGGAATTTCGAGAAATCGGTGCTGGAAAGTAGGAAGTCGTTTCTTGAGTAATCTATGCCGAGGTCTTTTGGGTATTTTGGATATGTTTTTAGGCTTCTTCCGACTGGAAATAAGAAGGTCCCTATTGCGATTATATTGCAACGCCAATGCTTTGTTTTATATTGTATTTTTTATCTTTTGTTAATTTTGGCAGCTGGAATTGACATTTCATCGCTGAAGTTCGTATTTGAAGATTTGGAGCCAAAGGAATGTTAACCTGTGGATGACCCACCATGAACCTTGTTCATCCATTTCGAGCTTCTCGAAAAAAGCTTCTTGCCTTTTTGTTGAAAATGGTTTACCGCCATCTTTTATATATTTCGAAAGATGATGTCCTGAAACCCTCACTTTGATATTTTCTGAAGGTAAACGGATATTTCAGTTTGCCACGCTTTGCTATCTACTCGGCATTTTTCCTTGATTTTGCGGTATATTTCCACTAAGAATACGCTCACATCGGCCACCATGGGATCTCTAGGATCTCTATCTGAGTACTTTATTTCCACCCTTCGAGGATTTGGCTTCTCCCGTCGAGATTGTACGAAGATGAGTCTCTGTTCCAATAGCATCTTGTCGAGAGCATCTTTGAGGTTTTGTGGTCCCTTTCTTCTAAGGCCCTCTCCCTCCTCTCTTCGAGTTGTTTTCTCGGTAGGTTCGATTTGTCGCGTCTAATTGTCGGTAGAACAACGGGTTTTTCCTCTGTGGTGAAATCCCCTAGAAGTTCTTCGTGAAGTTTGCCAGTGTTTGATGGATGCGTTCGTAGATTCAGTATACGTACATAAATATGAAAACTAATATAGTACAATTTTTATGTTCGTCGGAGATTGGTGTGCTTGTTCAATAGGATGTGTCAGGTACTCTGCTTCAAACGTTTAATATTTCTCCTCCTTGCCTGTTTCCAGATTTAAACGTTTTCGATCGAATATCTGTCTGTCCATCTGTGACCGATTTTTGCAAACACAAATACACGAATTCTCTTGCAGTGATCTCTAAGGATCGCTAAATGCTTTTTTGAAATTATTCGTTATACAACTTCGACTGCAAAACTTTGTCTAAGTGTTGTCATTCGCATTCGTTATATCCCTTCATTCTTCTTCAGGGAATGGTGTGTTCAATTGTTGTCGTTTGTGATGGTCATTGTTTTGCATCATTTTGCGCCCCTCCCTTTTCGATTCAGCTGATTTAATAAAAAAATGGTCCGCGCGAAGAGGTCGTAGAAGTGTTTGTTCTGTTTGAAGATGGTTTGAGAATGTTTTGTTGGAAACCCTTGACCTCTACATTAAGTGCTCATTTGGTTCGAAGATGATGTGTAGTTGTACTAGACCCACCAGGTATATGCGCTTGACAAATTGATATTAGGTGGTTGGTAGATGGTAAGGTCTCTTATGAACAAGAAACATAACATAACATAACAAAACATAAAAGTATTCATAAAAGTGTATGAAAGTGTTTAAAAGTGCTAGGGGAATTCAAGTAGTAAAAATGATTGTTTCAACAGGGAACAGGGTTCCGAATGTAAGTTTCCCAAAGACAACAAAAACAAATGACCTATGGTCTTGTAGTCAGTCTGGTGGGTTGTTTTACTTGGTTTAAGAATAGTATGCTAGAACCTCTAGACTCATGTACTATTCATGTATTTAAATATTCACAGAAATTACCAAACGGACTTCAAAGGCCATGCACCAGTGCCACTAAGCCAGAAAATATAGCATCTAACAGAATAAGGGGACTCTATCCATGTGAGTATCAAATGTAATAACAATAACTGGCAAAACAAAGAGGTGCTACAAAATATCAGAACTGTAATGCTGAAATAGAAAATTGTTATTTTTTTAAATCAAACATGAATTAATAACAAGAAAATCAGTGGTAGTCATTTTATTTTATTGTTTTGCTAGAAGTAATATCTTTTTATCAAAGATAATATTGCGTATACTAATGCGTTTTCTATAATTACATAAATGCTTGATACAAATTGCAGCGCTGAGATTATTGTTCAGATTGCCAAATAATCGGACAGTTTTGTTTTATCAGGAATTTACAGAACTTTGTAATGCCACTGCTATCAAATTGTAAGATTTTTAAAGTTCCTAGCTTATTTGTACAAACTTTTTCTGTTCTAGTAATTCAACTCATCCAGGTATTCCCAAACAGTTAATATACTGGTGTAATACTTTTTTGAAGATTTTTTTAATATGAACATACAACTTTTTCATTTTCCTGCAAAGCATAGATTACCAAGGAGGGTAATTTGATAGTCATTACAGCAACTTACACACGGATCCAGCCAAGAGTATCTTCAAATTTCAGTATACATGTAGTAGACATCGTACATGCAACCACATGTTTTAAGCGACTTTTCAACTAAACGAACAGATGAAATCCCAGCCGAACCCTTTTTTACCATATAATTACTTCCCATCAAACGACTTGTTCAGTACGCAGCTGGCGACCACTGAAATCCTGCCAAAACAGAAAGAAACTACATAGCAGAAGTATTTAATAAACGACCGTGTCGAATACAACCCACAGGCATATACTGTCTTGCTAGCAAGTTTCTTAGCACCTGTATACAATCAACCTTTGAAACGGTAAAGTAAACAATCAATTTGCACCGCCAGAAAAGCAGTATGCTTTTCGTCATGGATACAACGAATTTCCAGACATGCCATGCCTCTTTACCAAACATTTAATACAATTTCAACATAAAAACAAACTAAGTTTGACAACATTTTAAAGTCCCCGAAGGATGGCATATAGTTTTTAAACTGTCCTCAGTCTGTCTGTCTGTCTGTCCGTCCGTCCGTCAGTTCATCCGAAAACTTTAAAATTAACATTGTGCATACATACGTTATTAATGAATAGATTTACTTCATTCTTAAACACAACACCCTTTGGACAAGACCTTCCGATTGACATATTTTTATATGACCTTGATCCCTGAATGAACTTGACCTCAAAGGTTCAACTGTCAAAAATAATTAATATTGGTCATAACGTTTTTAATTACTGAATGTTTTTATTTCATGTTTACACACAACAGCCCTTTGGGAGAATTTCCAAATGATATATATTTCTTTTAACCTTGATACCTAAAGGACTTTTACCTGTTTTTATTTAGTTCATGTTTTCCTAACGACAACTATTTTGGAGAGATCTTCCAAATGACATATATTAATTTCGACATGACCCTAAATGACCTAACCTTGAGGTTATTTAAAAAAACCCACTGTTTTTGATGACTCAGTTCAAAGGTCAAGGCACGAATTTACGGGCATTGTCACATTTCAGTAATAGTTCTTGTTTAAGAAAAATGATGATGATGATTGACAATTTAACAAATGTAAAATTTGCTGTTATTTATTTGGAATAAGATATCTGTTAATTTAAACGTTATGCTATTAATTTTATATCAACAGTTTAACATATAAATTGTCTTTTTAAAACACTCATACCTATTAAGAGACCATTGGGTTAAGAGACCACAATTTTGTAGTCCCTTGGGCGGTCACTTATTACAATGTGTACCTTATATTCCCCTGGGAGAAATACTTTTAACACTTATCTTAATATACTTAAAAACATCACGCACATCGTATTCAAACGTTCTACGTTATAATCCAAATATTGTTAAACTCTGTGTTGAAAAGGGAAAAAAAATCATAATATTTTTGTCAGTTTAGCATATGAAACAATTTAAAATTAAATATATTTACAAACATGTATGTCCCAGGGTGAATATACGTGTATAAGAAAGGCAAAAGTCCCCGGCGTGGGTTTCTGTTTGTATTTGTTTGTTCCGTATTGGACCTAAAATATCATAGTTTACTTAAGTATTAGAATATAATGGATACTAAAAACAATACAGATTCTTATTTCACAGATTCAAAATATCAATAAGAATACTAATATCTTATTGTCAAAAATACTGAAAATTATAAAAATTTAAAATTAGAAAAATATTTAACACAATATCCTTTTAATTAATTTCTCCAATACAGATTAGAAACAGTTCATATTAAAGGTATACATCTTTCTCATAGGAGAATACTCGGACTGATTTGGATAAGACAACGAGCGAGATCTTTTTTATACAACCTTTGAATACTTTTCTTGTCCTTCATCCTTCCCCATGAAACACGCAATTCGATAGGACGCTCATTATTACATAACACACACAGACGTGACCGTTGTCTGGTATTTGCGTTCTTTAGGTGATATCAACTATGAAATTAGAACATATCAAACTAGACGTGTTTGCGAAGTCAAACGCCAAATTACTGTAAATATTTTGATTATTAACCTCGGGACATGTATTAAGACTAATCAAGCAACGCAATATATCATGCCTGGACAATTATCGACAAACATTCTATAATTTCAATAATAATTCTCTAAAAGACGCTTAATAACATTAATATTTTTGTAGTCAAAAGGTCTCAGCTGATATCGCTAATAATTATGCAGGGTCCAAAAAGAAAATTAGATGATCTAATTCAGAACTTTTGCACGGTAATGATTAAAATTGGTAGCTTGTTAATGAAATAACATCAAAATACTATATGCAAATGTTTATTCTTTTGCAGATGATCACTCACGAGTTAAGTGTTTGAGTGACCCTGATTTCTACATAAATGCTTGTTATATAAATGTAAGTAAATGTATTCGAATATTAAACTCTTTAAAAACGAATACTTAATCTGAATGTAGAGGCTGTTTTTATATTCACTATTTCGTTTGAATCAAAGAAGATTGGCCCCGTACTTTTAAAAAGCACAAATAGTGTACTGCACATTACACACTTCCTTAATTTTTGTTCTTTTTACATTTTTATAAAAAAACTAAAGTTATCAAAGTACACAGGTAAATATACGAAACTGATAGATCAGGGTCAGTCAAAAGTTTAATGTATTTTTTAGTCTTTAGAATATGAAAGGTTCTAAGCATTAACACTGGTAAAAAGTTAGTTCCTTTAGCAATAAAATACAAAACAAATTCTAGAAAAGTGTATATAAGGCAATGAGTTCGGATATTTACTAGAGAGAGAGAGAGAGAACAGTTTCCAACAGGATTTCAAATGACTAGCCGGTTAATCTTATTCATTGGATTGTGTCTTATCTGACAATATTTATAAAAGCGATATGTGAGAAAAATAATCAATATAAACAATTATTTCCTTTCAGGGTTACGACAAACAAAATGCATACATTGCATCTGTAGGTAAGTTAAACGTCATATGTTTGATAAGATATTGAAACTTTTCTAGTCAGATAACTAATCTCTGAAAAAAAAGTCGTAAAAACTTTCATGAATCTATATCAGTGCAGTATTAAAGCTATTAGCAGTAGTTGATGTATTCTGTACTTATTGGTGTTTGTGTTCAATTCTTTTATGACTGCTTTTTGCCGTGTACATATCTTTAAAAAATCACGCAGTAAATATTAAACAAATTTCTAGGTTTCGGATTTTGATGAATCCGCTTTTGTAATTTAGCCGCGTACAGGCTTAGATTTGGTGCAAAGTCGATAAACAAAAAATAATTTTGACGTACTATTAGTTAATGCAGAACTTACCAAATTTGTCATAGGACCAACGGTAAAAGAAACTGATGGCTTCAGAACTTTCTGGGAAATGGTTTGGTGCAAAAATGTAGACATCATTGTGATGCTCACGAATTTACACGAGCCTTCGGTAAGACAACAGGAAGTGGATTTGTTTTAGTTTTCGTCTGTGTAAAGTATTTTGTTCTGTTCAAAGTTTATGCCTAAGTTGATTGTTGCATATATGTAAATATTTTATATGGAAATCAACTGAATGAGCAAACTTTAAGAGAAATACCGTCATATCACCTTGTACACAAACTACAGTAATCACTGAGTTTAATAATAGCCTTACACACTCTTACCGTCTCCCTGGCCTAGTGGTTAAGGCATCCGCCGTGGGAGCGGGAGGTCGAAGGTTCGAATCCCACCAGGGGTCTGTTCCGATGCGGCCGGTTGGTGAGCCGCCAGCTAGTTAAAGAATTGTTACCGTATGCCTAGCTGCTTGATGCCTGGCATTAAAGGATAGGATTCGGGAGGTAAACGTGCAACAGAATAAGATGTCTCATAAGTCAGACATGGCTGGCCCTTTCAATAGGGGTGACACTATAATAAACAAACACTTTACCTTTTACCTTTTACACAGTAATATATTTTTTAAAATTCTTGACGTCAGAAATACAAAACTCAATAATGCAATACCAGTTATAGGTTGCTTGTTTTCCTGATAAGTGTAGTACAATTTGTCACTCTACTAGAAGATATTTCGATATCTTTATAATATTATGTGACAAAATCGAAGATAAAGTATTAAGGACTTACTACGCAGAAACAGAAAACAATTTTCAGGTCTACTTTTTTTAATTCATTTTGTGCACGTATTCAATAGGGCATGAAGTGTGAAGAATATTGGCCAGAAGCAGGAACGGATAAATCATATGGCAAAATTATTCGTGTTGCCTGTGAAAAGATGGAAGAATTTGCAGAATATACCGTTCGATATTTTACCATAACAAACGTAAATAATTTTTACTTAACACGGCATGCATGTTTTTGACTGTTTAAATTCTCAAATAATATTATACTATGTGTCCGTATACACAAATATCCTTATAAAAAGAAGATACATTATTAACTTGATGCTTATCGCAAAACATGTGTCAAACAGTCTTCTACATCTTGTTACAACAAGACATAACAAGAAGAAGCAGTTTACATTTTCTTTAAGAAGCGGAATAACTAAAGCGGCATTAAAGATTAACAGCAAAGATTTGTTAAGTCAGACAAGAAATAGAATTTGGATCTGTATTTTTAAACATTTTTTCATTTCATGTCCATGTTAACAAATGTGTGATTGTCAATATGAATGTAATTAAGTGCAGTTTTAATTTATTGTAACTTTTTAAAACTAACGCGGTCTGTTGGAGTAAATATTTTAATGACATACAGGTTGATTTATTAGAATATACCCTACGAAACTTCAGGTACTTTTTTATAATTATCTTGTCTTAGTTGCAGCTTTCCAAGAAGCGAAAAATTACTCAAGTGCATTACACAGCTTGGCCTGACAAGACAGTACCAGAGGATGTAGTTAGCCTTCTTGATTTCAGCCAGAGGGTTAAAGCTACTCCTTCAAACAAGGAGGGACCAGTTGTTGTCCATTGCAGGTTTTTGTTTTTGTTTTTCAGTGATCTGTTTTTAAACATGCTTTTTGATTATGAAGAGATATACGTCATAGACTCTTTAAATTCATAAGGAAATGTAGTTTAAGGACGCCGTATAAATGATAGTTTAAATGGGAGCTTAAGCTATATATGTTCTCTTAATAGTCGTATTTTATCATTTGTAAAGGTAAATGAAGTTTTTTTTTAAATTTGGAAGAACATTTCGGCCAACACATGAAATAGATAAATTGCATTTGCCCGCTAGCAGAATCTCATGATTTCAGCCTAATTAACATACAATATTTTTGTGATATTTCAGTGATGGTATTGGCCGAACAGGAACATTTATAGCACTGGACATACTTACAGAACAAGGACAGAAGAAAGGTTTTGTAGATGTATTTGAGTGTGTCCTGAGCATGCGAGAACAGAGAGTAGATATGGTTCAAACCCTGGTGAGTGATCTTTTACTAGTTAATACAGTCGGGCGATCTTGCAGAAAGTGTATTGGTGCGATCTGTCAGTTATTCTTTTGTAGATATATAAATTATACCATTGTACTGCATATTGCGTGCTTGTAAAAAGCTACTTAGTTATTTTAAGTGATTCAGGTCAACAAAATTTGCTGAACCATAGATATGTTCTGTTATAATTTTAAGCAATCAGTTGTTTTGTTTAAATGAGCCGATATAGATTGCGCAAAACTATACTCCTGTTGATACAAAAATAGTGTTTTTATAAGCAAATAAGTTTGTGCATCGATAGAATGGTGCGTTACTTCACTTAAGTTAGGTTTGGAATATACGATACTTAGATACTGCTTACAAAGGTGCCGAAATAACACGTGTCACATTAATGAAGGTGCAAGAGATTACTGATTAATACATTGTTGATGGCTGATTGTTTGATGATCATGAATTATCACATTTCATAATATGCTACACAAAGGGTGAAAATTAAATTATTAAAGCCAACAAATCATACTGACTAATTAACTTGTTACAATAACGTTTTCAAGATATGAAAGACATTTTAGTTTGTTTGATGTACATTTATTTTTGTAATTATCCTCCTTTCATATGCCTGTCTTAAAAAGGCCAATATTCTGTAATTTGAGCAAACTAACTAAACACTTTTACTTGTTACTTACTAAACACTTTTACTCGTTACTTTAAATTGCTATTAAATTTTTAACAGAATTATATAAAATGCATCGAATGTAGCACAATTTCATATTTAGTTTTACACTTATTGTGTGAAATACTAAAATCTTGACTATTTGCTGAATTTCTGATTCAAGTTAAATATGCCTCCACAAAAACACAAAATTGCTGTGAGCAAAAATTATGCATTTTGACAATGTGGAGATTGTAGACTGAATTGTAAAGTTGGTTGTATCCAATGTGATTCATGTTTTCAGTGGTTTCACTCAAAATGCCAAACTTGCCATCAGAAGAGTTTTATCTTTCCAAAAACTCCAGTATTTGTTACACATGCAACAAGTGTTATGCTTTAGACCTTGGGGGATCGCCATACAATGTAGCAAATGGGTTATCTCGCATAATGAGGCTGTAAAGACGGTATTTTTTTACCAAAAAAGGCATTATTGTGAGGCTGTAGGGTCATTTTTACACAAAGAAAGGCATAAATCTGAGGCTGCAAGTGCATTTTTACACCAAGAAAGATATTATTTTGAGGCTGTAAAGCGTTTTTACACCAAGAAAGGCATTATTATGAGGCTGTAAAGGCATTATCAATCCAACAAAGACATTATTACGAGTTTTTATTGAGATGAATACACGACGGAACATAGCCACGAGGTCATAATCATCCCCCAGGACTCCGGCTCCATCATGTATTAGTGTCACATGTTTTTTGAAATTATAAATAATTTGAGAAATGATAATTTACACTGTTATTATCTCACTTGAGCAGGATGACGAAGTCGAGCTATTGTGATCGACTTCCGTCCGGCGTTCACCACTTGCTATATTCAACATCTTCTCTAAAATCGCCATACTGAATTCTGTCAATAACCCTTGTTGCTATGACAACTGAAAGGGAAAAAAATCCCCTGAATCCACAAGGCATATGCTCAGATATTTTGCAAAACAGTTCACCTTGAGGTAAGTTACTAAACTTTTTAAAATATTGCTTCTTGGTTCAAAACTGATCATGAACCCGCCCCGCAGTCCTATTTGTGTAAAACATACAATCTTTGAAAATCTTCTTGTTCGAAACCATATATCAATCTCCAAGAAAATAATGTGTTTATAGGCAAATAAATTTGTGCATCGATAGAAAGATGCGTTACTTCATAAGTGATTTAACAGTCATGTCCGTCAAAGCTATAAAGTATTGCACACACTGCATGCTTCCATTTTTCGCATATACAGTAAAACCTCAATAATGAGACCACCTCTGGGACCAGCAATAAGTGGTCTTAATATTGAGTTGGTCCTAAAATTGAGTTCAGATGATGACATGAAGGTGTTTGTTAGATTTATCGACCCAGTGTGTGTTTTGCGTCAATTGTAGTGTCACTGAGCATAACTTATTTGTTTTATTTGTCCTTACTTTGATAACTAATGATTTGATCAGAATAATGGTCAATATATGGTTAAATCGATATAAATTGTAAAAAATATTGTTTGGGTATACTTTTCTTTCAGTCTGTTAAGTACCTTTTGCTCGGTTATCATGTTTGTATTTCTTAACTAAAGAGATCATATTCAATAAAACATAAATTAATAAAAGAACAAAACATGCTCATAACATAATAAATTTAATGATCAAATTTAATATATTCCATATTCATTCCAACTCAGGTTAATAAAATAATAATAAGGGTGTCATAAACAATTAAACCGATAACTACCAACCTTAAAGTAAATTATCTACACCTGGATCCTTTTGACCTTTCAAATTATCAATTAACACCGATTAACACGAGGTGCCCTTTATGTACATGTTTGTGTAAACAAGTTTGCCGAGCTCGACATTTGATGAATAGCTAAAGTCAACAGCTGCCCGTTTTGTTCCGTTCTGGTCGCGGTCGTAATTTCGAGTTCAAATAAAATTTGTATTTTCATTCAGGACCGGAAATTGCGGTCGCAATACGTAATATTGAGTTGGTCTTATTACTGAGTTTAACTAACAATAGAATATATAGTAAAAAAATCGGGACCAGAAGAAAATGTTCGTAATATTGAATTGGTCTGCATATTGAGTTGGTCGCATTGTGAGTTTTTACTGTATTCCTGAAATAATGCTTGTTTGGGACGTGTTAACGGCTGAAGCTGGTAGGCTGCTCTTCTTGTTATATTTTCCTACATATATTCTTATCCTCTGGGTTACATATTAAGTTCAACATATTTTTTCGGTACACATGTCTGAACATGTGCGAATACTGTAATAATGTAAATAAAAAATAAAGAAACAAGTATTATTTCGAGCTGCAACAGATAAGATTAATATTCCTAAATTTAGACATGTTTGCAATTTTCTTTAATCGTAAATGTCTTTTTTTGTTTCTTTAGGAGCAATACATTTACATTCATAAGGCCTTGGTACACAGTCTTTGTTTTGACCGTGCAATAATTCGTGTCGAAAATTTCCAGGAATATATCAATTCCGCTAATAACGACGTGTACATGAACCAATACAAGGTAAATGGATGATTTAAAAAAAGTGTTTAGCTAATGAAAACAGAACAGATACATTGAATATATTTAACTATTTTATAGTAAATAGATTTATTTCTTTAGTTCTAGAAGACACTCTTTACAACCTTGAACAAAGATCAGATATATTGATTTATAGACTCGAAACGGATAGTTATATATTTTTTTCTAAGCTTTAACAGAATATTATTAATATAATGTTTTGTGTATGAAGCCGGATTTTAACTTACTAAACAGTACATTCGCCTCAAATTACGGTGTTTTGAGTAAGACAAAAGGATCTCATTCAAACTACAAAGAAACAAAAAACGAAAATTTAAACAAATTTTCTTTTTTAAAAAGTCTGCTTTTTGTTCAAAGTGTGTAGTTCATTTCCCATTTATATATACTTGCAATTTATTCAGTGTGTTCTATATACTGGTAGTTAATTAAAATATCTTAAAACATTAAGCTGCTCTATAAAAATGGTGTTACGTATTACTTTTAAAGCACTACGATCATGGTATATTCCGTTATATTTTTGTGTGTAGGAACTTAGTGAAACGATAGAAACCAGTAAGAAGGGAGAATGCGATGCACGCGCTGTAAATACAAAGCTTGTTAACTTTCACTGTCACAGAGCTGATATTCCAGGTAACAGAAATAATATTGTGTTATCATTTATAATTTTCACGTTAAGAAAAATAATAACCAGTATCAAGGTGCGCCTCGGCATGCTCTGTGGGCTTAAATGAACCGGTGGTTTGATTATGTACACAACATACGTGTTACATGTATTCATTTATATATTATCTTCAGACAAATGGCAATAAATAGTATGAAATATATGTTAAATTCATAGAAACACTCTACTTTCGGTTTCGCAACGGCACGGGTTACCTCTTTGTTGTTGATTCTTTTTTTATATTTCTCTCAATGTTTTAAAGCATGGGTACCCTCTTAGTCCTGTTTTGAGTTGGATAATAATTTTCTTTTGTTATCGTATTTTGCGTTGTTGTAGACATTGAAACCGAAAGTTAGGGTTTAGTATGCGACAGAAAACGCCAGTATACGTGCTATATAACATGTAATAGCGTTACAGGATTACTTTGAATCAATTCAGTCATTTCGTGGCAACACGACTCTACTACGCCAGACTCGAACAATACTTTTTGGACTTTGGTGGTGTTTCCTTCCTAGTTCAATTTTTGGAAGGAGCGGCTCTTAGTTCGTCGCTAAAAGGGCATACTACCTTTGATATGTTTTGAGGTGTCCGCGACGGGTCGGTTGCCCTTGTACATGCTTCGGAACATGCTGGCGTCTGTATGTTGCGCCTTTTTGAGTCAGAAAATCGTCATTTGCTTATTGCGACAATTCTGAAAGTATCAAAGAACTTAACAACGGAGACATAAAGCATTCCGGTATGCAAAGATTTTTATGCATGTCATTGAAATAATAGCAGTTTTTACGTCCACCTTGTTTATATTGGTCTCATCATTGTTGTAAAGTTGTTACTGCGGATATTAGAAAAGGCTACTCGTAATTCGTAGTGCTGGTTTTCAAGTTCACCAAATAATAATTGCACTTAATGTTCGATAGTATATAATGTTTTTTAGTTTAAATGAATGCAGAGCTGAACCATTGCGGTCAAATTCCGACTACTGTATTCGGTCTTATTCCAGATATTGTGTGTTCTTTCTAATCTATACGTACCGTGCTAAGAGGGTACCCGTGCTTTAGAAAAATGAGAAAGAGGTCGAATGAACATTCATTTGATTGCTGTCCATCGCCGATTTGTTTTCAGCAGAAAATGGCCCGTGCATGTACAAAAAGGGTACAGTTTCAGTAGATATCGCAAAGAGGGTATCTATATGGATACGCACCGTAAGAATATTGAATACAAAATTTAATAATCATTGCAACCAGAACAAACGAACCCACTTCTCGTATTAAAAATGAACAGCTACCATGTAATTGAGGCCGAACCGCATATAAATCCAGTACATAACATGATAATAGATGAAAAGGTTTCCATCCATAGATTTGATGTTAAAAGTGTCTATATGTAGATGAAAGCACACTGTTAAAATAAATCAAAATGTCCATCTGTCAGCCTTTATTTGTGCAGACCCTATGTCTTATGCTTGCCGGATTTTGAAATAGTTTGGAAGGGACAAGCGCCATTTCCGGAAGTGCATAAACATATATATTTGTCCAAGACCACTGGATTCTCTTTAACTTTTGGTTTTGTGTTTATGGGTAGACTTCAGTGTAATTAGATAAACACGGGTGCAATTGGAATAAAACGGAAACAATCCTCAAGGAAAACTACTTCCATTTAATTTAGGCCAAACTTGCATTTTTTTCCTGCACGTATAAAGAAATTTAAAAAATAACTGGATTGATCGATAAAAAAGTTCTCCTCTATAGTATCGATGTAATCAGAACCTGTTTGCAGATGAAGGCACCCTTTTAAAATCCTTCGGTCTGTCCATCTGTCTTTGTCCGGACCATATCCCAGTTGTGCATGCTGGGATATTGATACAGACAAGCGCCATGACCGGGTGATCGTTAAACATTTATATTGTCAATTTATCAAAAATCAAGGCAAAAGGATTCCCATTAACTTTTTATTTTGTATTTATTGCTACACCAAAATATTTTGGTTTATGTTACGAAAGTAGCTGTTGATAAAGTTTGCTTTTCTTTTTAAGATTGCGTTAATGAAATTAGTTTTCTTTGTAAACATTGCTGTGATACGTAACCCTTATTATTTGTTTTATTTCTAGTTCACCACTTCAAATAATATACAAATATTAATATAAACATACTAGCACAGCTGTTCGCTGAAACCTTATTTAATATCTTAAGAGGTAGCTTTTACTTCTTCTATATAAACCTTTTTCAGGCAACCAAAATTGCGTGCATCTGTATTTGACTAGAGACGGGAACGCTTCCGATTACATAAATGCTGTTTATGTTAACGTAAGATTTTACTCTCTGGTTCTACAGTTTATGTTTAAAAGTCCAAAAGTATATTACAAGATAACTAGGAGGTATTTTATAAACCAGCAAGCTCTTTCATGTATGTATTTTTTGTATGAAAATTTGTAGGAAAAATTTCTCAGTGTAATCCAGGCCGACTGTGATTCATATGTTTAGATCTAGTTGCCTGATTACATGGTCATTAGTTATTATAAAATCAACAACAAAACAGTACTAAACGAAAACAATAAAAATATTATTGAGAGACCATGTGGATAATGTGGAACTTTGAAATCATTGTTACTTGTATATTTTCATGATATAGAGCTTGAGAAGGAAGGATCACTTTATCACAGCACAAACGCCTCTCCCTGAAACTGTCTTGGACTTCCTGTGCATGATTTTCAAAGAGAATTGTTGTTGTATTGTCACATTTGGAGATCTTGCAGAACCTAGCATGGTAATTTCAAATAATATCAGTTGGTTTCAATCAATACAACCTAAGCATGATTTCAGTTAACACAAATGATGAAATTTTCGTCTGCTTTATCTTGAGTCATTGGCAGCCATAAGTGTATATTGTATTAAGTGTTTCAGAATGTCACATGGCATCAAAACATATATATATATATATATATATATATATATATATATATATATATATATATATATATATATATATATATATTGAGTATGTGTACTAGTATACTAGTATGTAAAACTGTTTCAATTTTCGTAATCGTAACTAATAAAACATTTATTGCGAACCGGCAAAACCAGTCCGTAATATTTAATCCGGTGTTTGTAAAAGAACCATTGGGTTATGTAATAAGCAGACTGTGTCGTAACATCAGTGCAAATATTGATCAGTTGTTACTAAAAGTTGTAAACACAGTCTATTTTTTTATAAAACCATGCAGTTGTCGTTCCTTCCTGTATAGTTTAAAATTGTTCCTCGCCGCGCAACCTCTACAAATAAAACGCCGCCATCTTTTACGAAGTCGTGAGGCAAATTGGTAAGAATTATCGTTGTTACACGCTTATTTTGAAAAGTATGGTTTGTTAGAACAAATGCACATGTTATTTGTGAAGAATGCAACAGCCGAACATAGTAGTTTCATGGATGAAACGATTATTCTTAATTAATGCTTTCGAGAATGCTTACGACCTGTTAACATATCCTTAGGATATGTGTTCCCGATAGTTTAACGTATTATGTCATGTTTTTTCAATAAATTAAAAAAAATCTCCTCTGTTTTGCTGATAAAAAAACAGCCTTTTCCCAGTAAAATTGTCGTAGGGAATGGTAAAATTTCAAATGTTTTTCGGGTTGTATCTATTTTTATCCAAAGACCTACTTTCCGTTATCAGGCAAGCCTGATAACTATATTTCAGTGACATTTATAATAATCACATGGAGACATGTGTTCCTTATAGTTAAACAAATATTGCCATACTACAAATAAGAAAAGGGCAAACAATGAAAAATCAGTAAGGTTAATGAATTTCGTTAGTTTTTAATAATTTGGTAATGAAAACCTTTGAAATGTTGCACTGGAACGTGTGTAAACAAAAGTCGGCCATACTGGATTGCACTTTTGTCTGTTAAGCATTTGTTTATCACATTTCAGAATCATAAACGGTATGTGATTTTACTGAATAATCATATACGGTATGTGATTTTACTGAATAATCATATACGGTATGTGCTTTTACTGAATAACATACACAAAAATGACACTAAGTCTTATTATCAGCTGTAAAATTAAGTGCAAATAGGCATTTTACTTTGTTTTTGTCAAATGAGCATAACTGATGCTAAGCTTCAGTCATAAGTAATTTAGTGACATATTTATTTGTAGATATTGTCACCCATAACAAGTTTCAAATTTCAAATGGTTTTTACCATTAGGCCATTTTAAATCTTTATAACATTATTTGTTGAGAGGCATAGGATCCCAGTAAGTCATAGTTGATTCCTTAGCTGCTAGAGTTCAATCTAAACCAATGAAGAAACTTCATTCTTTCACAATTTCCATTGAAAGTAATTACCGGGATACCAAGAACTAATAAGCACTGAATTTTAGTGCACTTTTCTGCTTATAACTTGGTGTAAAGTATCCACAATATAAACAAGAAAAGAGAATCCCAGTGTTAGCATTCAACTTTCTTATGTTTATTTTGTTATAATTGCCAACCCAAATATTTGTTTGTTTCTTTTTTGTTTCTTTTTGTGACAGCATTATGTTACTTCAAAAGTTACACAATTTTAAGTTATTACAGGTTGAGCTGTTCTTGTATTTCATTCTAGTGTAACACTATATCAATTATTTGCATTTGCAGTTCTTACCAGATGATGATGAAATCAGGATTGATGCAAATGACACAAACTTATTTCAACAAGAGTTACACTTGCTGGTAAAGCTGAAAAAGTGAAGGTGATAATTCCTGAATTTTGCAGGGTTTCTGTGTACCCATATTGCAAGAAAGGAGGTACATGAATTATTCTAAGCTTTTTGTAACCATTACTAACTTTTGGTTCTAGTAAATAAAGTTTATCCTAAAATTCTAAAAAAAAATGAAAAAAATGTGGAATTGTTTGAATTTTAAGGAAGCATCAAATGGGGGACATTGTCATGTGTGCTATCAACTGTTACTGTATATGTACGTAACATTTTTCCAAAGCAAAATGCATGATAAAAAAGTTCAGCCTTGATCTTGCTAAAACACTTGATACAAGCCTGTGTCAAGTCGAGTATAGTCATAAAATGTCATTTTTTGTTGACATATAAATGAATTGATTATAACATAGCTAACTCAGATAGTTATCTAACAATGTAATTTAATAATTTTATTCCATTTTAACTTAATATTTGGACTACATAATAAAACAAGCACAAGGACCAAAACTTTTTGCAATTGTTACTTCATTTTCAGTACAGTAAACACTGACGCTAAAGATGTCACTGTGATGATATTAGAGTAAATATACAAAATGTAAACCTTCTTTAAATAGTTTTTCTTTTCAGTTTTATTATTGAATGTTCATTTTACAACAGCAAAACAAAAATAGGGGGATGGGGAGAATTCTTAGAAATATCCATACATGTGAAATGAGCTAGAGCAGTTAAAAGTTGGATAGTGGTGGCAGAGATCATAGGAAACATCATTTTCAGATATTGCACATGCACATTTCAAATTTGTTGGTTACATAGTTGCCTGCAAACGTTACAGTTTATTATAACAGATAAAAGTCTAATGCTAATTTTACATACTTTAATGATTAAGGATTGCAAACAGATACTTAAGTGAACTCTAACTTTTCTAATTAAATCTGTGCTATTTATAGAAATAATTGTTCTATGTCCATTATTTCTTTTTAGGATGCAGGTCTGTGAGTTTTGTGGATGGCAAATGTCAGATGTGCCAGAACAACGATGGCACCTTAACTTGCCACAAAGAAGTTGTGTTCCTGTGTACTATTGGACCATTGATCTCAAAATGTTTGGAATATGACATATTACAGTCTTAACTAACTTTACCTTCAGTTGTTGAAATAGAAATTAACTTGTTGTATCTCCTTCCATTATAATTGATTGCAACTATAAAGACATTTTTTTTAAAATCTATATAGATTAGCAAAATGCACATTAGATACAGTTATACATCAACTAACTGTATCACTTGCAGTGTACTCCAAGGCTTCTAATTTTTATTTCTGATCTTGATTTATCGCGGAACTCACTAATATGAAGAAGAAGACATACATGTTTAAATTAGGTCATCTCAAACTGTTTCAACATAAGATTCCTTCAAACTGCTTGATGGTAACCTTTTTTACATCATTTTTATATTGCAAATCTTATGTACAATAAATCCATCATTTGGAATATCTGAAATTAGACTAAAGGTACTTCTGACATCTCATATTTCACACATAAGCGTCTGCTTTTTCATAAAAATCCAAGTGTTTCAAATGCTCAGTAGTTATTTAAACATTTGTTGTTTCTTTTTAAATATTTCTCTTTGTGATCCATGTTCATTTTTTTTATTTTTGAATAAATACAATGCTTTAAGTTTGTGTTTCTTATTCTATATTATGAACACCTTGGTGATCTATCTCCGCATTACTAATGTCCAAGAGCCGGTCCGCTATATTTAATCCGGGGTTTTAAAAGACCTATGGGGTGATGTAATAAGTAGAATGTGTCCTTACATCAGTGCAAATATTGTTCAGTTGTTACGAAAAGTTCTAGACACAGTCTATTTTTTTATAAAAACATGCAGTTGTCGCTTCTTAATTATCGTTCTTCGCAGCGCGCCCTATTCAATAAGCCGCCATCTTTGACGAAGTCGTGAAGCAAATTGGTAAGAGTTATATTATAGCTTTACATGTACATGCTTATTTTGAAAAAAATATGGTTTACTTAGAAACATGCACATGATATTTATGAACAAACAAAGTAGTTTCGTGGATGAACGATTATTCCTACATTAATGCTTGAATGCTTACGACCTGTCACAATTGTTTACATATCCTGGAGAGATGTGTTCTCGATAGTTATTATGTCTTTGTTTTCAATAAATTGAAAAATATCTCCTCTTTCTTGCTGAAAATATATTAAACAGCATTATTTTCCAGTAAATTTGTCGCAGGAAATGGTAAAAGTTCTTTTTTTGGCCTGTATGTATTTTGATCCAATGACCTACTTTCGTTTTCAGCTTTCAGGGAAAGCCTTACAACTTTTTTTAGAAACAGAAATTTCAGTGACAGTTTTAATAATCACACGGAGACATGTGTTCTCTATAGTCAACAAATAATGCTTAAAGAACTACAAAAAAGAGGAAAATCTGTAAGATGTATGAATTTCTTGAGTTTTTAATACGCATTTGGTAATAGTTGCACGCCAAAATGTGTAAACAAAAGTCGGCCATATTGTATTATTACTGTAAAGCATTTGTTTGTCACATTTCGTAATCATATACGGTATGTGCTTTTACTGAATAACATACACAGATATGACACTTATTATCAGCTGTAAAATTAAAGGGGTATACAGGCAAAAGTTTTATGCTTTGTCTTTCCTTCTATGAATATACTATAAATGTGATCGAAATAAATACAATGATCTGTCCCAGTAATAAAGATGTCCTCTTTTTAAATGAAAAACCGGAAGGTTTCCTAACTTGACCCATGTGGGTCAAGATAGAAAATTTAGATTTCGCGCTAAATTTCGCAGTGAATGATTGGACGGTTGAAATACCTGTCACGTGATCTACGGCAAAAACAACCCAAGAGAAACGACGATTGGTTGTTTTTGTCACGTGACCTATTTGAAAATAACTCGGTGATTTCGTTCATGTTATAATTTTTTTTAAAGAACGTTTAAATATTTACGTTCAAGCCCGCATTTTACTACAAACATACTGGGACTTTAAATTCTTAATATTGAACGTGATTTGGGCAAATAAGATCAGTTTTAATATTTGGGCATTCATTTGCCTGTGTATCCCTTTAAGTGCACATGGGCATTTTACTCATATTTGTTCATTTACTTTTTTGTCAAATGAGCAAAATGAGCATTGCTAATGCTTAGCTTTTTTCACTAGTAATTTAGTGACACATTTATGGGTACTCTGTTCTGTTGACCAAAGACCATTGACCAATTGACCATTGACCTATTGACCAAACCGTCAACTCTGTTGACCACTGACTAATTGACCAGGTAAAACTAAAAATTTGTATTGAAACTTTTAAAGGCTATTTTAAAACCGTTAAATTCAAAAAGGTTTGATTATATAGACAGTATTCAGTTAATGTATTTAAAATGTTCGAAAGGATGTTTTTAAATAAAAAATGTAATTATAATTATATCAAAAGCATAGTGAGAATTATAAATTATATATCAATTGTTTAATTTGAACACCAAAGAACTAATTCAAACTAATTCAATAGTTTGTTTCTTTGTTGTTTCAGACTTAACGTATTTCATCTTATTTTATCAGGCATATGCTAAACTGAATCAATGAAATAAGAAGAATGAATTTTGTCTGTGACTTTTAACCGATTCTTAAAAAAAATCAGGACAGTTCTTTTAACTTTTTAAGTTAAATATACAATGTGTTTATTTGGAATTTTGCTTAACTTAGACATGAAGATTTTTAATTAATATTATCTTCAAAATAGAACTGATTAAAAAAGTCTTATGCCACATTATATAAATCTTAACATAATCAACTTGACGAACTCTTGTTATTCAAAATGAAAATAGATTAGATAATTATATCATTAAAATTATTGTTCTATTCTGGTATTATATTGGATGCAACTTTAACTACAAATTTGTATTGCATGAATCTTTATCTAGGCAATTATGTTATTATTGTTTATCCTGTATTATTTCTGATGGACACCTTACCGTTGATAGGATTAAGAGATAAACGAATTAAGAAGCTACGACACGATTCACATGTTAGTCTGTTAAACTGATACTGAAATTGAGACTTAGCTTTTGCAGACACACTTTCACAATTCAGCTGGTAGGTTTTGATAGCTGATAACTGTGTATTAAAATCACACATGGCAAAATCATGATTGTTAACACTATAAGAAATTTAACTAGTTACATTTGTAGAACAACTGCAATTTTAAGAATTAACAGGAATTTTGTAAGACATTTGTAACTTTATAAGTGTTCATTTTTTTGGTTCTGTGTTTAAAGCCACGGCTAATAATTCCTTTGTACACTTCTTTTGCAATTTATTGCAGAATCTGAAAATATTTGAAAAATAAAATGTGATTACTAGAACTTAATATTTTTAACAGCTTATTCTCTAATATGCAGTTTTTTCACCCTAAAAGTATTTCTAACATTTTGTCATAATATAATAATTTCTTCTATATTGAAATATTTTCAATATAGATCTTTCAACATTTCAGACACTTCATAACTCTCAGTAAAATAGGTTTCTATAGTATACTTCATTGATTCAGTTTCGATCAATGCTTATACATTTTTATTAGGATAATTAAACCATTCATTATACGTATTTTTTTTCTATACATTTCTTTTAATTTAAATTGTTCACATGTTTTCAAATCATTGTTTTGGTGTTGTTTGTATTTATACTAATGTCATTTCATGTGTTGTATATTCATTGTTTTATATGTTTAAATATGACACATTAGTAAAATATTTATTTACATACTTACTTTATAGGTATCTGTCAGAAATTCATGCCTTGTTTTTACCTGACCACTAAGTAGTTAGAATAAATATTTTTATTATAGAAGTATTTAGTCTCAATTAGCCTGTTTATTGCTAGAATTGGTTTAACACATTGATTCACACCTTCATTAGCTGTATATGACATAATAGTCAATTAGTCTGTGGTCAATAGAGTAGACAGTTTGCTCCATTGGTCAATGGTCAACTGTCAGTGGTGTTTGGTCAACAGAATAGACTCACCCCACATTTATTTGTAGACATTGTCGTCCATAACAAGTTTCAAACCTGCTTAAGCGTTTCAACATCAATCCATTTTAAATCTTTATAATCTGTTGAGAGGAAAAGGATCCCAGTAAGTCATAGATTTCTTAGCTGCTCTTGTATTTCATTCTAGTGTTAAACTATTATTTGCATTTGCAGTGATGAAATCAGTATTGATGCAGATGACACAAACTTATTTCAACAAGAGTTATAGACTTGTTAGTGAAGGTGACCATTCCTAAATATTGCAGGGTTACTGCGTACCCATACTGCAAGAAAGAAGGGACATGAATTGTTCTAAGCTTTTTTACCATTATTTTAAGGAAGCATCAAATGGGGGACATTGTGATATGTGTAATCACTTGTTACTATATAATTTTTTCCAAAGCAAAATGCACAATAAAGAAGGTACGAGTAGTGTCGACCTTGATCTTGCTGAAACATTAAATACAGGCATGTGTCAAGTCAAACATAAACATACCAGTGTTATTTTATGTTGAAAAAGAGGTGAACTGGTTATAACATAGCTAACTGAGATAGTTATTTAACAACATGAATTTTATTATTTTTTCCACTGTAACTTAATAATTGGACTACATAATAACACAGGCACAAGGACCAAATCTTTTTGCAACTGTTACTTCTTTTTCTGTACAATAAACACTGATGCTAAACTTGTCACTGTAATGATATTAGAAAGTAAATGTAAACCTTCTTAAACTGTTTTTCCTTTTCAGTTTATTTTTGTATGTCCATTTTACAAAACAAAAATAATGGGGGATTCTTAGAAATATTCATACATGTGTACACAGCTAGAAAGAGTTAAAACTAAAAAGTTGGAAAGTGGGGCAGAGATCATAGAAACATCGTTTTCAGATAGTGCACATGCATATTTCAAATGTGTTGGTAACGTAATTGCCTAAAAATGTTAAAGTTTATTATAATAAATAAAAGTCTAATGCGAATATTATATACTTTAATGACTAAGAATTGCAAACAGATAATTCATTGAACTCTTAGTTGTCTAATTAAGTTTGTGCTATTTATAGAAATAATTGTTCTATGTCCATTATTTCTTTTTAAGGTGCAGGTCTAAGGGTTTTGTGGATGGCAAATGTCAACTGTTCCAGAACGAGGAAGGCACCTCAACTTGCCGCAAAGAAGTTATGTTCCAGTGTACTAATGGACATTTAAAAAAGGCTGTTCTTTTTCAGCAGGAGTTGGAAACAGTTGCCTTCAAATGTACAAGGCTTCAGAAAGTTGATGAAGATGAAATCATAATGTTACTGGTGTTTTTGTTACCTATAACATTTTGTGCTTTGTTACTTCAGACAGCAAGATCCAAAATGTCACACATGAGTAGATTTATTGCAGATTAAGGCCCTTTGTGGACTTAAAAAATGTGTGTAGCTTTTGAATGACGGTTATTTTTGTGCAATATTTCAGTTAACTGTTTTGTACTTACTTGAAAATGAAAGAAATGTTCAGGGGCATCAAAGAAGCAGGTTAGGAAACTCCTAACTGATTGTTTTTGCAATTTTTGTGGACAAAACATCAAACCAACAAGTTAGATAACTGTAGCTGCATTTTGAAATATAGAAACTATTACCCATTTTAAATAATTAACAACTTTGAACAACTTTTTTGAACAGTCGAACATCCTGTCGTACAGACAGCTTTTGTAAATAGTTTGTTTCATTGCTTGTTATTTTTTAAATAATTGCTTTGTAAATATTTTAGTTTATTACTGATTTCACATTAAAATTAAGATGATCTCAAACTCTTTTCACATTAGATGGCTTCAAACTGGTTCATAGTAACCTTCTTTACATCATTGTTATACTGCAAATCCTATATACAAAAGATCCAACATTCAGAATATCTAAAATTAGACTACAGGTACTTCTGTCATCTCATATTTTGACACATAAACGATGTTTGTTTGATCGTTACTTTTTCATGAAATGAAGCGATTCAAATGCTTAGTAGTTGTTTAAATATTTGTTGTTTTTAAAATATTTCTGTATGTGATTTTGAAATACAATGCTATTAGTTTGTGTTTCTTCTTCTATATTATGAGCACCTTGGTGATCTATCTCCGCATTACTAATGTACAAACACTTGGTACTGTGCTCATATTTCCTCCACATTATAGACTCCGATTTCTTAGTGAATTTCCCATCAAAGTGGATCTAACATGTTGTTCTGCTGTAGTGACTTGCCGTCTGTCGTTCTCAGTATTGCTATACTACTACCTAACCACGTTAAGAAGTCCATTACTTCTAGAAGTGTGTACACATAGTACAAATTAAGTTAACAAACTACTGATATGCCTACCTCAAGTCAAAATGGCTAATTCAAAATATTTTTGTGCAGCTCTGTTCGTCGGTCCGCTGTGATAATTTTGTATCACTGTTTTTCTTGTTTATTATATATTTTTCTGAAACCGTTTACGTTTTAATGCTTCTGATAACCGAAGAGAATCATGTCTTGTGTATTACTATTTCACCAACACATTGAACTATATAGACTGTTCCATAATAGATAAGTTGACCGCTGCCACTTTGAAGGTCACGTGACCGTCCGCTATTTATGCTCTGCTAATACCTCGCTACGATGCTAAAGTCCGTATAACCTAGGCAGATTTCAAGGTTACATCCTGCTGCTTTATATCGCGTGTATTTTGTTGCAGAATCAGCATCTTTTTTTTTTATAATTAGTACTTTTTTGTATGTTTATTCTATTATGATTTGAACAAACAATCAACTTTGTATTAATATACGTTTCCTGCGCTGCCATATGCCATCTTTAGAACTGCAATTCATTGTTATATTAATCTTGATAGAGACATTGGAGACTCAGTTCGTCAATATATATTTATATATGTTCATATTGAATTATTTAATGCATGAAAGACTGTGAAAAAAGACCATGGCTGTTCAAAATGAAGCTTATAATGTGTAAAACACATTTTGAAAGCACTTTTCTTCTTTTCGAAAGTTACAACTACGATTTCAATTATTTGAGGAACTCTGAAAACTGACAAAATGGACAAAAATAAGATATCTCACTCAGAAACCACATGTTCAGTCTATTTTAACTAAAACCTATTTTATTTTTTGATACAGTTTTTAAGAATACTTGACAAGAAAGGGTCATTATTTAGCGCTTCTTTAATGATCAAAATGTCTTTTGTCTTTCGCGGTGTCCTGTGGTAAGGAATGTTATTACGTAATATTGAGGTGACATATTTTGTTTGTTTTGATAAGTCACCGTTAATTGTCATTGTCGGTCTTGCTTGATCAGTAACAGTAAAACGCTTTAATAACGAAATTTGCTCTAGAGAAAGTGCCTAAAATCTGTTAAACGTGGTCTTTATTTATGCCTGTTTTATGTCTTATGGCCACAAAATTAAGAAATTTGGCTAAAACTGATTGGAAATTGCAACCTGGTAAAAATCTCCCATTCAGACCATAAAATCTTTCTTAAACAGTATGATAGGAAGTTTCTACTTCTCATACCTGAAAGGATGGAGGGACGTTATGAAAATTGAAAAAAAAAAGAATGAAATTTAAGAACATATATTTCTTCCTTACAAGCAAGACATTCAAGAACTTATAAAATTTAGCATCTACGTATAGTCATATGGATCTTTTTAATTTCTATACTTCATTTCTTGCATTTTTGCATTTTTAAAAATTATTGATATATACCACATGTGCCTTTGTGTCTGAAGAAAGAAAATTTAGCTGCAAAGCACAAGTTTGCTTTCCTTTTTATTGACATAAATATTGTTGATATTTCCTGTACTAGGAAAACAAAGTTAACAAATATACTTTTTTTCGGTAAGACGATCATGGAAAAGATCTTTGGTGATAAAAATGCGACATGTGGTTAATGAGAATCTATTTCATCAGCTTATATTAAAAAACGGGACCTTTTCAACGCTCCGCATTATAAAACAACTCCAATTCGCAGACCCCTAATGGCGGGCGCAGGGGAGATAATCAGGGAGTTACTAACTTCTGGAGCAGTCAATATTATAAGATGTAACGTATATTTATATTATATTACAGGTCGTCGGGCAATACCTTCCCATGGGCGAAAATACATTGAGTATTGGTGACTTTCAGGTCTCTTTCACAATTTTGGAAACAAACCCTCAGTATACGAGTAGAAAACTAAAAATAATATATGGTGGACAGGTAAAGTGTCTTCGAAATGTCAATGATTACAAATTACATTAAGAAATATTTAACGATGTATCGCAGTATCATGGTATTTGCATAATAATTATAAAGAACTCGGAAGCTGCACACATGCCAGTAACATCATTATCATACAAACAATCGATGTCTTGTACATAATTTATAATGAATTTAAACGAAAACCAAAATGGAGGAGTTGTCGTTTAGATACATCCTTTCATTGCATACGCATATTTAATTAGTTTTAGATTCATTTCAAAAAAGAGAAGTTGATATTTACCCTAACAGTCTGTTCAGTGTCTGTGACACTGTGTTCCGAATTCGATGTTCGTTGAATAAACTTATACCAAGTATACATGCATGTATAAGTCTAGGTATTTGCAACTTTATGATGCTTTCAGCAATCTGTTACAAATATTACACTAAACTCATTGTTTTATTTATGTTCTTTGATTTAATCCAAGCGTATGCAATGAGATGGTTCACAAAAGGATTATGTGCACTAGTTCTTCACGTGGAGTGAAAAATGGAATAGTGCTTTTAAATTTGCAGATTAACATTTTCTCTACGCAGATATATTTTAGAAAAACAAACAAACAAATAATGTGTAATTATCTCAATTGTTACAGTACTGTAGCGGCGAAAAAATAACGTACCATTTCCAGTATCATAAATGGCTGCCAGGGGATGATGTGCCATCTGACCCAAAGGAATTTGTGCAGTTCATTAAAGATGTGGAAGACTGTGCCAGTCAAACTCTGGAGGAGAAATCGCATGTGCTTGTACATTGCTTGTGAGGTTTCAAACTATCATTAAGATAAGAATGTTTTTGCACAATAATTTTCATAATGTAAATAATGTAAAGTCAGTAAAGCTGAAATTTCAATTCTTAGACACATATACTGCGTTTAAATGGTACTATTTATATGCATTCATCTCACAAAGACCATGTTATTATTTATTTATTAATTTACTTATTTATTTATATGTTTTGTTTTGAACTTGACGTAGTTTTATGTACAAGTAATTTATTTACATTTGTCTCTATTATGTCGTTTTAAAGTCCGGAATGTATCATAATAGTCCACTAGTAAATAGTAAACCAGTTATATTACACACAGTGGGGAATCACGTGGAACTGTTTAGTTTCGATGCACGGGTAATGGTGGCGGAAAGTCCTCGGTAAATTCAGGGTTTGATCATGCTGCTTTCTGCTCCTGGAGACATAGCATATTATACGCGGACTAAAAAACCGCTTAAGTCGGTACCATTCATGCATGCCCCACAAGAACGCATAGTTTTTGAGGTAACCCTTTGATTGTTACCGACGAAAACAATCAACAAAGGTATTTTCAAGGAATCGCCATTTTTTGCACAGTTTTAAGTGTGCCGTATATTCGGCAAGCAATTTTACGTATCTCTGTGATGTTTTTCGTCTTCTAGCGTTCGATTTTAAACAAAATCTCGGCATCAAACGGAATGGATATACATCACGGACTGTAATTTTGTTGATAGTATTTACGTACACTTCCATATTAATCAATAATCAAACTTAGTTATTGAACTTTAGTCTGTACTTTATATTTGTATGCCCCGATCGGAGTTTTTAAAAAGGGCAGCGATTTATTTTGTAACCTAGCTGAGTTGTCATATAATTTACCTCAAGGAGATGCATCCCTGTGAAATAACCAACAAGGGTCATCTGCAATTAGATCAGCTTTCTGAACAACTGTCTCTTGTTTCGTAGAATATTATGTCTTTAAAATCACAAGCAATGAATAATGCCAAACCATTCTATATAAAATTGTCCCAAAACCCCAAAACACACCCTGGTTGAAGTTAATCTGACCAATCACATACAGGTATTAATAACAAGTGAATAAAAAAAGAAACACGCATTGCCCCTGTGTCGACACTGACGCTAGCATCAATGTCAAGGGTGCCGAAGTGTGTTTCATCATACAAACCATTTTCCAGCGTTAAGAATTACCTCCGCTTCCTTGGCAATGATGTAAGCGCCGTGGAGTCACGAATCCCAGAGTATTGATGAAACGTACTAGAACTAATCTTATTAGAGGTTTGTGACTAACAGTTATGGCTTTGGTGATAATGTTGCTTTCTGATGATTTTAACATGTGGTTTCCCATTTTTTGAAAAAAAAACAAAAAAACTCTGGAACTATCCAGTATGCGCCGTGCATCTGTAATCGAATAGGGACAAACATGACAATGGTCCCAACATGTCAAAGAAAGTAGAATATAGTCGCAACGCATACGTAAGGAACTTCCGTTTTGTCTGCCTCAGACTGATGACAGGAGAGGTCAGTTGCCGTGTCGTGGCCGTAAATTGTCACACCGTACTCATCCGTAGTGTTGTTAGTTTCTGGCTATAAAGTACCACTTATTTCAACAAATGTGCTTTTGAAAACCGAATACCGATTTAGCCTGTGTAGCAATTCATTTTGACCCAATTGGAAATGACCTGTGAGATAATTTTCAAAATTAAAATTTGGCGGAGTCATTTGCCAACATAGAAAATTGACCCCATCAATAATATAATCACCGTAATACAAGAACAAGCTTAGTTTGCCAAATTTAGAGGCTTGAAGTAACAGTTAACCTAAACACTTGAACTGAATTTTGAACAATAATTATGACCTCGGTCAATTTTAAGCGTTGAAAACCGCACGAGCTAAATATGTATTGTCGCATCTTCATTATTGCATCTGAACAGACTACATAAAATAAAGTTTCCGTTGTTTATTTTATGAGTGCTTTTGAAAGAAGGATCTTCTTGTTTCAAAACAAAACCAGATTTACAACTCAATGTTTAAAGTGTCATTGAAGCTAAATGAAGTCATGGAAATTCCGTTTTTGTTTATATCAAACTTGACAAGGACCAAAAGATAAGCTTCAGGTACAAGGAATCTTAAAGATCGGCGGAGGTATTGACGGACTTACTACAAAAGCACACACAGTAAATCACGTGTGCTAGAACATTTACAGAACAGAATTTCCTATCTAGTGGTAGGAAGCGGTTGCCGTTGTAGACAAAAACACAGAACAGGCAGTATTAAATCAGATAAAGAAATTGCGGCCTTGTGGCAGCCAAAAGAATCTTTCATCAAGAGGTTGTTTCCACGAATAGATGATATTGATACCAGTAAACTTGGACTTGAAAGCGGTTAGTGTTGAACACACATATAGTCCTTGATATATATATATATATATATATATATATATATATATATATAGAGCCATTTGATGCCGAAATTTCGGTTAAAATCGAAAGCTACAAGGTCAAAAACGTCACAGTGATGCGCAAAATTGCTTGCTAAATATACAGCATACTTTGAAACTGCGCAAACAATCGCGATTAGGCGATTCGTGGAAAGAAACCTGCTTGTGCGTGAAAAAACTTTGTAAATGTTGTCGCCGATAACAATTTAAAAGGTTACATCGAAAACTACGCAAATCTTTGGGGCATGAATTGTACCGACTTACGCGAAATTTTTAACCGCATTTGATAGGCTATATCTACAGAAGTAGAAAAAAAACCTGAATTAATAAGGACATTCGACCGCAATTATCCGTGCATCGAGGTAAACAATGTCACGTGATGCACATTTTTTATGAGACGTAGGATCTTACATTTCAGAAAAGTAAATGAGAGGAGTGCGCTTTATTGCATTATTGCAATTTTAATTGAAAAAGTACGATACGAGAGAGAGGTGAGCGTTTTGAATACAGTCAGACATTTTAGGACCAGGCGGATTACCGCAGTAACAAGCATGGTAACTGACATTATTTTTTAATTTGAAAACAGTTATGATTTTCATTCGTTTGTGTAAACTGTTTGGTAAAAATTTATTTAAAGAACATTCATTTAAAGATCGTGTTTCACCTTTGAATATAATTTGTTAAAATGACAGGATTTACATATTTGCAACAACTTTTTTTTACAAGCATTTTAATGCTTGTAGACAATGGACATACTGTTTGAAATAGATTAAGATCATCATAGGTATAGTCTAACCAACGTGACCATAACTACTTTTGCATTAGTTGATGTTTAATCCAATTCCTGAAATCTTTGTTGTTTCTTAAATATTTGTATATAAATGTATGTGGTTGTATATAACTGTTAACTTATAGGACTGTTTGTTAAATCATATTTTGTATTGTAACATATAACTTTATTTTATTTGTAACAGGAAACAATCTTCATTATTCGTAGTATTAAATCTGTTGAAATCATAGCCTTGCACGTAATATGATATAGACTGAAACTAGTATATTAGTGATTAGGTGTTTGATTTTTCCAATTTGACGTTTTCAAAGGAACTGTAATTCAGCTCGTATTTCACCAGGTAAACACCGGTTGTAAATAATATCAACGAACGTGCTTTAGAGTTTTTGTTGTGAAATTTACTGCGTTGTTGTTATTTCTCGTCAATTCAATAGACGATTATTTTTTTTTTCAGGAACAGCTAAAGTTTTGCTACGATGCAGTGGGTGCATATATTGGTCTATGTGAGTCGTCATGTTGAAGTCAATGACACATGTGTAAACTTGACCCATACGTTATATTACCAGAACTGTCCAACTTTAAGCACAACAATAAAACAGTCATAATTTAAAAGTATATGAAATATCTCGTTATGTTGTATATAATGTGCTGATGGTTTATCTGTGTTTATGTTTTAGTTTTAATGCAACATATAAAATCTTGATTCATAAACTGTTCGTATTTTTCAGTATTTAAAATGTTTATGTTTTTGTCAAAATTAATTCGGAAACATGAATATATTTTCGCCCGAATTAGATGTTTTATATGAGATCAGTATAAGTCTTCTTGTGTACTAGATCCTTTACATTCTTCACTGATTAAAATCTGTTCCTTTTTATGATGTGTGATTAGCTCTTTGTTACATTTGTTTAATCAGGATCACATTATTTGACTTGTTTCCAAATAAACTGGCTGAAAATCTTTGAGAAAAGTATCACTAATATTTTGAGTTTGCTTCTGTGTCCTGAACCAACTGCGTAGCATCATTTTTGTCCGTCTTTTTTCTAATTAAAATAATTCGATATACACTATTTTGCAACATACTTGCATCAAGTTTATCGTTTGTCAAGTTTATCATGATTTATAAGAATCTCACTTAACACTTTCTCTGTTGAGTAAAATGTTAACTTTTTTGGAACATGTGCATGCTTATATATTGGTATCTGGTAAACAACTCAGATTTCAGTCTCCTGTGCTAGGTAAAGGCACATAAGAATATCATATATCTCGCTTGAATTCAGTACTATGCAATATCATTTCATTTTTCTTGAACTTCTTATTGTTTGTTTACTCTCAGTCTACTATCATCCTACACATAGCACTGTGCTAGGTTTTCAAAAATGGGGCGTAATATATTTCAAGCATGGTGTTTTCCCTCCTCTATCTAGATTAATTTCGTAGCTTACACTTATTGTTGGCTAAAGTTCTAAAAATAACAATTCTAAGTATATCGTCTTTTTAATATATTTATTAAGCAAATGCGCTTTTTTTGTCCGGGACCATCAAAACAAAGTCTGTAATTTTCATTTTTGTGTTGTCTGTATTCCGATCTTGTGTTTTATTGTTATGTGAATGATTGTCTTGTAATTCTGTATGTAATAATACTTGCGTTGTTGCAAACCTAGGCTCTTATAGTTTCTAAACTTATTGTTAAGCTATACATAAGCTAGTTTTGTGGACCACACTCTTACATGATCGAAACATCCATATCGATTAATACGTATTTAATATCTTACAGTTATTCTAATAATTCGATACTGCTATAAACATTTGTGTTTTGTATTGCCCACGTGTTAATTCTTTTTAGTGCAAAGTCACACGTATTTCAAAAACAAACACAAAAAGACTGAAAGAAATGCTATCAGGTCTACATTTTTTTCAAGAAAAAGTCCTTTTATTAGAGTTAAAATGAAAATATAAAACGATAAAGATTAATTACATCTGCTTGGAAGTGTTGTAGTTATTAATTTAAATCAACTGACAATTTTGCTGACAATTATATTTAAATCCTTTTTTAATTAGGATTTAATTCATTGCTATAAACGTACATGTTTTGATATATGTTTTGATTATTTTATCGCTGTCAGACGGCAACGTATTAAATCGTCTCTTTTACTTTGTAGTCGACGTGAATATTTTCTTAATTCTAAAATAAATCTAACACACAACGTAATTCGTAGTTTCGGATTAAGCTTACAATTAGAAAAAAAACCCTTAATTCTTACTCTTTTTATTGACAAATACTGTATCTATACAAGGGTTTAGAAAGTATGTTGATACGTAAATTTTAGTGTTGCTAGTAATAGGAGATAATAAACCATAGTCTCTTACCAGCAGACATTTGTTATCCTTAACTCAGTCATCCATATTAGATATGACAATAATCATAGTGAAGCACTCTCGTGAGGAATTGCGTAAGTAAGTGAACTGGGACAACGTGAAAAATAGTTTGTCCTATTTTTGGCTCAATTTATTCTCACGCCGTTAAGAATATTGTGAGAGATTGCAAGTTTAGAACTTCAATGATATCGACTGTGTGACTTTAATCTAGCACGCATAGCCAAGTTCTGATCTGCCAAAGAGAGCCAGAGAAAAGACTGTATTATTATATTGAAAAAAATAAAACAGCACCAGTCATTATAATCCTATTCGCTTTTTATACAATTAAACCAAATCCCTGCTCACATCAGCCGTAAGACTTATGGTCGCACAATCTTCCTCTCCTTCTGCCCCTTAGCTGCAGTCTGCCAGTTCACAGGCATTCAAATAGAACAAAGACACTGCTATGCAACTAATCGATTCCAGTACAGGTACTTCATGTGCTATGTGGTTTTCATAATAACAACGTACTAACCACTCAATCTTGTATGATATTTTTATTGCCTTTAATTTCGATACACTATGAATTTAGAATGCTCTTGACTGAGAAAAAATGTGTGTTCATAAAAGAAAAGAAATGTCGAGTTTCTTCAAGAGGGGAAGAGATTTTCATGGAATGAAATCGTTTTTTTCAAGGTGAACTCTTGGTACCAGTTAGAATATATTTTGTGTGCCAAAATGTCACTGCCAACCAGGGTCATCATATTGATAAAACTAATTTCCATGCATACATATAAGAAGCTGCCGTCAATTATTGTGAACACAGTCAGATGTATACTTACAGTCGCTACCAGTAGATCTTAAAATAATATTTTTGACATGTGAAAAAATAAAAAAAAATACTCAAGGTCCCAGTGGGATTCATACCGCACCGAACGGCACCAACTGCCAAACCATGCAAAGTTAGAACGCCTTAGACCATTCTGCCATCGTAACAACCCAAAATGATTTGTGCAGAAAACCGGAATATAAGTACCTCACACAACACCCGTAAAAGGCGTTACATGTATGACAACACTGACTATGTACGGGAAATTAAATGAAAGAAAACGTTATGCTTGCATACCTTGGTGTGGCCATACCACGTGGTCTATGCCCGTCCGCTTAGCTCAATAGGTAGAGCACTGGATTAGTAATCCATGGGTCGATGGTTCGACCCCTGGGCAGGGCAAAATTTCTCCGTGACAATTGGTCTCAGCCATTGTGTCTAGTGTTCATTTGTCTCTCACCGCTGATTCAGAGTAGATCATGTGGGAACAGTAGTCAGTCACTTGCGGAAGAATTGGTAATTACTGGTTAGTTATCCAGGAAAACCGGTTAGACGGACTGACCGCCGAGATATAGCCTAGATGTTGAAATCGGCGTTAAACCCCAAACAACAACAACAACAACAACAAAAAACAACAACAACAACAACGTGGTCTATGATGTCATTTAGGCTGTCGATTTTGTAGAAAACAGTTGCAAATATTTTATGTCTTACCAATTTTCAGAGCAGGGGATATAGTGCATGCAAAGCGGAAAATTGTGCCTTACATATAGGGCCTAATAGTTCCTTTGTCAGATCTACAGTTTTTCTTAATGCGGGTATAGGTTTGTAAAAATATGTTTGCTATCGCAATTTTCCGAATGTTAGACAAGTCTGTGCATCTGACAAAAGAATCATCAGGGTCAATGTGTAGGACATAATTTTCCGCTTTGCATGCGCTATATACCCTTAAAATTGATGAAGAAATAAAAATACTGACGGTCAGCTCTGCATTCGGCTAATGTAGAGCTGTGCAACCAACATTCAGCTCTGCATTCATAATAAAAAACTTTTGAATGTAGAGCTATGCAATCGATATTCAGATCAACATTCAAAATGCAATATCCCTGATTGTAGAGCTATGCAATAGACATGCAGGTCTGCTTTCACAAATGAATAGCTGTGCAATCCACATTCAGCTCTACATTCAAAGTACCATATTCCTGGATGTAGAGCTATGCGATCGGCGTTCAGCTCTGCATCCAGCAATAGCAGTAGGGAAAACGTGAAGCTAGCAGAAGCAGTACGAGCAGTAGCAGTAGGAAAGTCTGAAAAGTCTTGAAAGTGTAAATGAAAATAAGGCATGTTTTAACATTTTGAGACCGAGTCTATTGCATATGTCTGTGACTGTTTCTTCATTCGTTGAATGCAGAGCTTAACGTCAATTCCATAGCTCTACATTCAATAGTATTTTATTTTGAATGTAGCGCTGAATATTGATTGCACAGCTCCACATTGGCTGAATGCAGAGCTGAGCGTCGATTGCATAGCTCTACATTCAGGAATATTGTATTTTAAATGTAGAGCTGAACGGCGTTTACACAGATTGAACATAAAACTTGAATCTTGCTGAATATTTGAAGGAGTTGCCACTCTGTCTACTTTCAGCTGATATTGTGAAAGCCTGAATAAAATAGAATGATATATTCCTGTATCATACTGCTATTTTGGTTTATACTGCACTTTTGTTATATCGAATATTATTTTGTATATTTTCCACAAATTGAATGAAAGTGTCAATTTTTTTTCAGAAAGGAGTTGATGGAGGGCGGGGGGGGGGGGGGGATAGTTAAATGACATTGTTAAGGCCATAGGGTACTTTTCGGCTTTTACTGGTGAAGGGAGATGTCAAATTCCTCTCAGTGTATTATTACAGGCAGAAAAAGAGTTTCTTAAGTAGATCGACTGATCAACTGCATGATTACTTAATATATTCCTTACATGAAAGAATTCATCGTCCCTGGTGGAAATTTAACAGACTGTGTTTTTAGGGCAAGTGATACAACATCACCAACCTAAATCAATAAGATACACAACATACAGTTTTGTGTTTTTTTTTAATTACTGGATTAGGTTTGCAAAGTACTCATCAGATGAAACTTCCTGTTTTTATTTCAAATCTGATCTTATTTATTTTGCAACTTCAAGCTGTTAAATAATCGCAGATACCAGATAATTTTGATAATGTTAAAAACATTCTTAATGAGCTTCTATGTAACACATTCTTGTTAAATCTCTCATAATAATTGTTTTGAATAGCATTAGGAAAATATTGACCCGTCATCAATTGATAATTTCCTGACACTTCGGATATAGATAGTGTCCTTACATCTCCTTGCTCCCTTTGTATCGCAGTTGAGGTAACCATTGATGTCCTGGTATAAGAATACTTGTACAGGTCTATTTCAGTAACTAAAATATAAGTACAAAGAACCTTTATAGTTGATACATTATTTTTCCCTACACATTCAAACAAGTAAATAACTACATTGCACCCCTGTATGTATTTGTTCTTCATCGGAAAATGGAGGCAGGTAGGCAGCTACTTACTTAGCACTTGGTTTGTTTAGATTCAATCCGCCGTTAGTCCAAAAATACAAAAAATAAGATTAGTTGCAACCCACAGCCATACACACTCCAAGACTACGATTTCTGCAAGACCGAAATCATGCGGCCCGAACAGCCTCGAAACAGGTTACCCATCCCTTATTAAGTGAAGTTAATTACCAAAAGGTACAGAACCTCTACGTTCCCCCACTTCATATTGAAGGAGTGCAACCCAACCCTATTGTTTCAAAATATTATCATCCTCCTGCAAAATTCAGGAAAATGTACCTTGGCCATACCTCTTCAACAGAACAAAAATCGACCTTAACTTCCTTTGGAGTCAGGCTAAGAAAACATCATGTACACAACCACAGCACATCAATCTTACCCGTCCTACGACACAGATGAGTTTCGCCATGCTCACAGGATCCCTACATGCCATGCAACACTTACAAAGAATTGCACAATAACGTTTTATTTCAGTATTTCCCTCGGTTGACCCATTCCTCAATGCCCTCAGTGTGATCCAGACGACCTCACCTAAACCTGCCACATCCGGCTGACCTTATTGATTCCTCATCTGATCAAGTGCTTGAAACTCACAAAATTCGCATGCTTAGGGTGCAGCCCGATGGTGACAGCTATTCCTTGACTCTGAAGAGATAAGATTTCTTCCTGTGAATGATAGCTTACTGGATCACAGAAGTTGGCAACGGTTCCACAGAGACTTATCCAGTAAACGTCCTCTCTTGGATTAATTTCTTTATGGATTGACATATGATCATAAATATTCCTGTAGCCTCCCTGCTCAGTCTGTAAAGTTGAAAGTTGATGTCAAAAGCCTGCCGTTGGTCGGTGACATAAGAACCCTCCCGAAAAGCTCCACACGACGGTCGTTAACAGCCATTTTTGCCTCTACCACAGGAGTTCCATGTGCCTTTTCTTCCCTACAAGTAGATTTTGGTTTTACTACTTCAACAGGTTTCTCTTCAAGACCTACTTCAATCTCACTTTCTTACATACTGTAGTGCCTCAAACCTGTCTTCAAACTCCTTTATGGTCAAATCCAGCTGCATGAGTGACACTGTGTATCTTCATCAACCTTAAACAACACTATCTCGTGTTCTCCCTCAACTATCATGACATTAAGATAAGCTTCTCTGCCATTCCTACCATACCCTACAGGGCATGGTTCACATACTTCATCCCAAAAGATTTACAAAATTGCTCAATGTTTCCCCACCACAGGAATTATCTTTGATTCTTACCTCGTCGATGCTTGGCTGTACCCTCAGGAATCCCCCACCTATAAATTAACTGGCATCCAACTTGTATGGTGGTTCCCAAAAACATAATACATCTTGAGTCATCTGGTCAACACTTCGTCTAATCCAGTGGATTAACTGCCAGCATCTCAAAGCACCGGCAAATCCCAGATCAACTCTTGATCAATATATGGACACAAGCCTTCAATGAGTTCCTCTAATGAAGAACAATCCCTGGCCTCACCATAGGTAATAAACTTCTTCTCACCCAAGCTCGTGGTGCTGACCTCGACAATTTTCTTCATCTCTGACCCCCAACCTGGCTTAGGATACCACTTCGTCCACTTCCTCTGTGAATATTGTCCAGCTTTCATGCGTTTTCTTGGAATAGCTGCAACCCCCGCACGACCAGGTTTTCATTTCACTCCAACCATAAAGTAATCACACAAGTCATCTTGTACTGTTGGACGTGATAAGGGATATGTTTAACAGTGTTTAAGCCCAGATATGTGTCGCAGTATCACATTATACTGCGAGAGAACTTCCATCCATCTTGCCAGCTGACACTGCGGCACACTACAATTCAAGAGCCATGTAAGACTTCAATGGTCAATAAGACAGCTTACCCAAGAGGTAATACCTAAACTGTCTAGTAAACCGTGCAACGTCTATAAGCTCTTTCATTTTTACACAGAGTTTACGTTGTTCCGGGGAACTTCCAAAAACTTCCATAAGCTATAACCTTTTCCTGACAATCTTAGAGTTGTACGAGTTCAACAGCTGTGGCTTTATTCGATGCATCTCTGTCCAGGATAAACTCGTCTCGGTGGTTAGGAAGTGCCAACATTGGATGATTTATCAATGTTTTTATTGTGTCGCCTGCTACGAAGAAGCCGCGACATATAGGGATCACTTCTTCGTCGTCTGTCTGTCCGTCCGTCTGTCTGTCCGTCCGTCACAAAACTTGTACGGACTACTCCTCAGAAACTGCTGATGCGATTTCATCCTAACTTTACAGGAATAATCAGTACCAAGTTTAGTTGTGCATATCGTCGGTCCAATGATTTTTGTGAGAGTTATGACCCTTTTATGATTTTTATTGTTAAAGTTTGTCCGGACTACTTCTCTTATACTACTAATGCAATTTGAATGATCAGTACCTCAATTATTTGCGCATATCTAATAGGATTTTCAGTTGAATAATTTTTTGATGAGTTATGGCCCTTGAATGGAAAAGGCATTTTGGCTAAATAATGAATTTTGTGTTGCAGGCTTCACAGTAACTGCGACATGCTAAAAAGTAGCCATGACATACAGGGATCACTTCCCCATCATCTGTCTGTCAGTCCGGCCGTCCGTCTGTCTGTCTGCCTGTCTGTCCATTAAAAAAACCTTGTCCGGACTACTCCTCAGTAACTACTGATGCGATTTCATAGAAACTTTACACGAATGATCAGTAGCAAGTCTAGTTTTGCATATCGTCAGCACTTTCCAGTTCAATCTTTTTTGTCCGAGTTATGGCCCTTTAATGATTTCTATTTTTAAAGTTTGTCCGGGCTACTTCTCTTATACTACTTAAGAAATTTAAATGAAATGTTACAGGATTGTTCTGTACCTCAAGTACTTGCGCATGTCTTACAGGTTTTTTGGTTGAATGAATTTTGGCTGAGTTATGGTGGCCCTTGAATAAAGAAAATGCGTTTTAGCCTACAAACTGTCCAATCAGCTCTCAATACTACCGTTTAATTGGCTATCATCAGGCGACACATGTGATCACTGATCGTCCTTGTCAATGCATCAAAAGCCCCCTTCTGCCCATTCTCCCATCATAAATTCTTTCCCCCCTATAGTTACAGTGGCTGGCTAGGTGCAGCTAAGTTCTTCAAAAAACATCTACAGAATTCGCCAGACCGATGAACCGCTGCACAACCTTCGAACTTCGAGGTGTTGGCCACTGATACACTGCCTCAATGTTCTCTGCCATAACCAGCCGATCATAACTAACAATACGGCCTAGAACTCTTCCTCATGTCGAAAAAATACACACTTCTTCGGCTTTTACTTCAGACCGTACTTAAGAAATCAATCTAATACTTCTTCCAAATTTGCCACATAGTCACCAAACGTCCGTACTTATACCAAAATGTCGTCTGAGAATGCAAATAGGTTTTCAAATGCAAACTCGTACAGCAAGATTTACAATTCTTGCAAATGTTGCTGGTGCATTGCATCAAATGCTTAAAAAACCCATACTTGGAAACAAATACAGTTTTGTGACGATCTTCGTCCTTTATTTTCACCTGCAGTATGCCGAGTTGGCCTCAAGTTTTGGGAACAAACAATTTCCGGCGAGATAATTGTCAAACAAAAACAAAGGGAGCACATCCTCGACTGAGACGTTGTTCAAAGCACAATAGTTAATACACCATCTTACTTAACCGTCTCGCTTTCTTATCAAGACTGGTGCTGATGCTCAGTTTGAACTCGATTCTTGGATCATTCCCGCTTTAATCACCTTTTAAAGATGTCTCTCCATTTCCACAAGTCATGAAGGTGTTCGGCGCATTCTCTGATATATCAGTTTCGCTGTTCTACTGTGTTTTATTTCAGTAGAGTAATCAAGGTCAATTTCACATGCAGCAAAATCATCTTGATACTCTATCAATAGTTCAACAAGCTCTAACTTCTGCTCATTGTCTAAGTTGTTTACTGAGCTGTTACATACATCTTGCAGATGGTCAGTTACATCACACTTGTTATTATCTGCTTCAAGATGTTTAACAGTGTGAACTTCATCTTCTACTTCTTCAACATATTCCAGTACCTAATTCACGGGATATGCACTAGCTACCTCTGACTCTTTCTTAAGCAACCTGAACTTATCTGTTGTGTTCACCACACAAAGCTGTACTTCCTTCACTATGTACTGTTTTTAAAATAAGCAATTTCAGATCTTCATCTGGTTCGGTCATTAATCATGGTTTCTTACCACTCACCTGGCAAGGAATTTGCATCACTGAATTTGGTGGTAGGTCACTTCGTTTACAGTGACTCGTGCTACAACTGGTTTGCAGTCTGTTTAGTCAACATTATTATGCAGATCTTCAAAATCAAAATCAGTTGTTCCTTTTCTCATATCCAACACTGTCCTACAATCCAGCAAATCAAAACCTTACAACATAGCTTGAGCTATTGACGCTATATAAATAGTCTTTTTATACACTCGTGAACTAATCTCCAATTTGACTGGACCTACACTTCTTCATTGGTTTCTGCCTTCCAGCATTTGACAATTTCACCCTCTTTAAAACCGGTGGCTTTTTCTTCAATGTTTTAAACATTTCTTTAGAAATTATGGTAACTTCAACAGCAGTATCAACTATTGCATTGACTGCCTGCCCAACAACGTCTACCATAAGCTTATTCTTGGAAACAGATGACAACTGGCAAACTGTTGCTGTGTTGGGCTCGTCTATTTCACTTTCTTTTTTCAAAGTTGCAATTTCACTAGGCTCCTTTGTAGGTACTGGCTGTGACATCTATACCGTTTAAGTGCCAAAATCAACGAAAAAAGTCTCTGGCTGGGCTTCACAAAAGCTATTTTATTTACCCTTTAATTCAGACCGCTGACAATGACTTTTTCTTCATAGCTTGTTTAGTGAGGCAAACAACGCTTTCTTCTACATTTTATTCACTTAAGGCCTTTTGCTGTTTGGGTCTGAATGTGTGCTTTCCGCCCGACCTGCTCTAGTTTAAAGTTTGACAACCTTTCCATCTGGGTCTTCCTTTTTTCCTAACAGTCACCTCCTCTTCTGAATCTTCAAAAGTGTCATCTAAATCCACATACCTGGCCTTAGTCGGCTTTTTAAACTTCTTTTTCACCACTTAAGTAGGCTTGTTGATTTCTTCCTCACTATTTGATTTAGATCCTGATGTGAACGTCTAAGGCTCAAGGCAGCTAACAGCTACTACAAAACATTTGCAAGGTAAATATACAATACTTACAATGCTTCTCTGTCGACAGCTCTGATATACTACGTGTACTTACAAAGTTATGTTCCACTTACTAGCGAAAGAGTTTAATCTGATAATTGTACTTAAAACTGTATCACTTTTAAATTATCACTTGTCTGTCAGCTTTATATAACCCTGCCCAATAAAAGTTAAAGATCTAACAACAGAGGTTAATACGTTTTGTGAGTACACCCTAATAAGGCAAGTGCACTAGATTATAGATTTAGAGCAAGAAAGCCCATTCCCTAAGCAAAATGTAAAGCCTACACGGAGAGACACCACAGATAAAGCGTGAAATTAACTACTTAATAAGTTAAGGATAGATAATGAAAATAATAACACAACAGTCCCACATCAATGCGCTGAAACAATGTTTTCAATAATTCTACCGTTCGATAGACTCAAATTGTCGACAATAATGGAAACGAACACTCACGTGATTCATTTCGAAATTTGCTGCAACTGTTTTCAATTACATCCGTCACTAGATACATTATCTATAAAAACAATACAATATTCCGGTGAACGAATTACGGACAAATATAAAATTGTACAAAATTTCAACCTTTCAAAACCTCTCAAATAACAACACCAGAATATCATATATGCATTATATATAAAAAATTACTTCATACTCGTAAACAAACTATCTTTGTTAATTACCCACGTGGCTATAATTTGAAAATAAAAGATAAAAAAAATATAAAAAGAGCACCTGTCGATCCGAAATGTAGTAACTTCTTTGTCACTTTTTTGGTTTCCGCCTTCAAAGCATTTCAGTTGGATTTTTTATTTTCTAAACATATCCTTGATTGAATAATACCTCTATTCCGTTCGACTTTCCTCCTCTTACGTTTAAAACATTTGATTTCCTTTTGTGTTCGTTTTACTTCAGTTTGATTATCTACCATTGTTTTTCATTTCATGATAATGCATATGTTAATCACGTGACTAAGATTCAACCATTTACGGAAATACTTGAAATGCTTTGCGCGAAAAAAAAATATTTGACTAACCCAACTTAATAGGGAAGTGGACCTTTTTTTCGCACAGACTGAAATGTTTCCAAAAGCATTTTAAAGTTAAATATTTGATCAGTACTTGTTATATAATATATTTGAGAACATTATTGTGCTGTTTTGACACTTTGCAAGGGTGATTATGATCATGATTGTAAGTTTAGATAAAATACGTTAGTATTTGATTAAATACGAAACACACTATAAGACAATTTACATCGCGTGAAAATTGAAAATCGCGGTAATTTACATTTCAAATTAATCGATTCGGGGGTATCGTCTTAAATATATGAACAACCGTCATCGCCCGAAAGATTATTTATATCAAACTGATCATCAGACATGACAATTGGTGGTGTTAATCTAAATATCTATTGGAAGCAATCAAACTGTAGTTATGTGCAGTTTGGGCAGAGTGTTGAAAGGTGCTATGTCCCAGCAATTTTAACAGTTGAATTTTGGTTGGAATTTTAATTTTATTTTTTAAAATTCGAATTTTGACCACAGTGACTGACATTTATACAATCCCCGTACACCAAATTACTGTGTTACCCAAACAAGACACAGATTACAGTTCTTTTCAGAGAACTGATTAAAAAATACTGCTGTCTTCGAACAGCGATTTGGTAGATTTTTATAATGTTTTACTTGTATCATTTTGTATCATCATCCGATGATGGGTTTGTATATGAGTGATAATTTTAAATCAAAGCGCTTAAACTTTTGAAAGACTATCGGCTGGATAGAATACGAAGGTTTATGACGAGGCACACAGTTTACTTTCGTATTCATCCCTCATTTTGAAAACATGGAAATATTTAAATCAGCGGAATGTTAATTTATCATCAATGATATGAAGGTAATTTAATCATTCAATTATTTGTCTGTTTGCTCTTTCGGTGATTTAATTATTAACCAGGTTTTCACCGAAAACCTGATTATTGTAATGCTGAAGTCGGCGGGCGGGCGGGCGTCAACTTTTGGTTTCCGCTCAATAACTTGATTTTACTTTGGCCTATTGACGCCAAACTTGGTGTATAGGTAGCTTATATCAAGAGGCAGCTTGGGATTGCTACCCAGGTGTCTGTGATCAAGGTCAAGGTCACTGTTGCTAAAAATAGAAATTCAGTTTCCGCTCAATAACTTGAGTTTGCTTTGACCTATTGACACCAAACTTGGTATCTGAGTAGCTTATATCAAGTGGCAGCTTGGGATTGCTACCCAGGTTTCTGTGATCAAGGTCAAGGTCACTGTTGCTAAAAATAGAAATTCAGTTTCCGCTCAATAACTTGAGTTTGCTTTGACCTATTGACACCAAACTTGTTATCTGAGTAGTTTATATCAAGAGGCAGCTTGGGATTGCTACCCAGGTGTCTGTGATCAAGGTCAAGGCCACTGTTGCTAAAAATATAAATTCAGTTTCCGCTCAATAACTTAAGTTTGCTTTGACCTATTGACCCCAAACTTGGTGTATGGGTAGCTTATATCAAGGGGCAGCTTGGCATTGCTCTCCAGGTATCTGTGATCAAGGTCAAGGTCACTGTTGCTAAAAAAAGAAATTCAGTTTCTGCTCAATAACTTTAGTTTGCTTTGGTCTATTGATGCTAAACTTGGTATATGGGTAGCTTATATTAAGAGGCAGCTTGGGATTGCTAACCAAGTGTCTGTGGTCAAAGTCAAGGTCACTGTTGCTAAAATAAAGAAATTAAGTTTCCGCTCAATATTTTTAGTTTGCTTAGACCTATTGAAACCAAATTTAGTATTTAGGTAGCTGATATCAAGATACACATGGCATTGCTACCCAGGTGTCTGTGAACAAGGTCAAGGTCACTGTTGCTTTAAAAAAGAAATTCAGTTTTCACGTAATAACTTGAGTTTGCGTTGACCTGTTGACACCAAACTTGCTGTGTGGGTAGCTTATATTAAGATGCAGCTTGGGATTGCTATTATGATATCTGGGAGCAAGGTCAAGGTCACTTGCTTTCAATAGAATTTTCAGCTTCTACTCAATAACTTCAGCACACTTTGACCTATTGATACTCAACTTGGCATGTGTGTAGCTTACATGAAAATACAGCCTGGCATTGCTACTCAGGTATCTGATTTATTTTTATTTTGAACTATTGAAACCAACTTTCTGTGTTGGTACCAAAATAACAGCACCATTTTTACTTCACTGACATATTTCTTCCTAATTCCTGTCACATGAATACTTGGTCGTTGAAAACCTGGTTTTCGTCGCATTGCGGCGCTTCTTGTAATGATATATTTTTTTAATTATGAAGGTGAATTAATGACGACTTGAAGACAGAAAACCAGCAGTAACGTATAAAAAGAAACAAAAAAACTTAAACTTAAATATTTTTGTTGCTTTCTGCCATTTACTTCATAGCAAAGAAAGTTTAAGGTTGCAATAACCTTCCTTAACCTTCGTGTTACATCATAGTGTTCCGGTCAGTTCGTTGCCTTTAGAATAAATGTATCGGTATTTTTGACAGCACTACTTTTGCCGCACAATACAGAGTATTCAAGTTACTATTTCTCGTAAACTCAGTGGCGTAGAAAATGGAACTGTACGTGTATTATCTTAAATAAACAAAATTTCGGTTGCTGTGCTAAGTATTTCAGAATCTAAACGTTTGTTTCCACAATTAGTGTATACACTTACAAAAAGATTAAAAGTATGAAGGAAGTAATCTTGATGAAGCGAAAAAAATACCGCAGTATATCTACCTCTGGACAGCATGTGTGACTGTGTACGAATTACTTGTCGGACCGTTGTCTGGTTGAGTCAACTTAACAGATGACTGTGTCTTAATAACTTAGAATGGAATGAATAAACGATCGCTTATTCCGGCTTCTTAACCTTGCAGCGCTTCTTAAACTCGCTCCGCTTCTCAGAGTTGCAGCGCTTCTTAGGTTCTCTCAGCTTCTTAAATGTGTAGCGCTTCTTAGGTTCTCTCAGCTTAAAAACGTAGAGCGCTTCTTAGACTCGTTCTGCTTCTTAGACTTGCTGTGCTTCTCAGACGTGCAGCACGTCTTAGTCTGCTTCTTGAGCTCTGACTTAGACAATCGTGAGAGGTCTTCCCTCGGGAACTATATTTTTTTCATTCCCGATATCACAAAAAGCGAACATCAGGCTTTCTTTACTTCTTGGGAAATATCAAAACTCAATTTTCAAAATGTGAATGGAACATTGGCCAAACACACATTACTGAGCATAAGATCAACACAGGAATTGCACCTCTTGTTAAGCAAATACCCAGAAGAGTCCCTCTAGCTCATGCGGAGGAAGAGTAAAAAAGTCATTCAGAACCTGTTAAGCATAGGAGTGAAAAGAAAAGTACATCAGCTTGGGCTTTCAAAGATTGTTATGATGAGAAGGAAATCCGATGCAATTAAGCCATGAGTTGACAATTGCAAAGTTAATGCCCTCGTCAAGCCAGGCAGACACCCATCGCTAGGAGTTCAAAACTGTCTGGATGCAGTAGCTTTGATCTCACAAGAGGGTATTTCCTATCTAAAAGCACGTTTGTATGCAAAATCGGACACTATGAAATGCACGCATGTATTTCGGACTTAATAACGCCGCAAGAATCTTCCAACATACGATGGAAAAAGCCCTTGAAAGCCTACAAAGGGTCACATTCTCATGTATATTTATAACATAATTGTTAATGAGTCTAACTTCATAGAGCACATGCAATGTGTTATTGAAATTCTTAGCATGATTACAGATGCCGGTTTGAAAATATAGCCTGCAAAATGTAGCATCCTTTAGTAGTGTTCCTAGAACATTTCGAAAGAGGTTGTCAGAGCAGATCCTCGTCCCCAAACAGCTAAACATTGTTTGTTGCCATAGGATCTTAAAATCGAAGGTTTGTTCGTGACTTTGTTAAACGGTCGAGACCATTAGCTGGGCAAACCAAGAAAGATAAACCATTTTTGTGGACAGAAGACTGTGAAGCAGCATTTAAAGATCTTAAACAGGCCTTGGTAAGTCCAGATATCATGGAATACCTAATAAATAAGGGGGTATCCTTTACCTATACGCACCAGGGGTTGGTATTGGGGCAGTCTGCAGCCAAATACAAGATGACCGAGAAAGGGTAATCGCTTATGCAATCCGTGCTTTAAATAAAGCTAAAAGAAACTATTGAATAACTAAGAAAGAAATTTTAGCTAAAGCTTTTTGTCCAGTACTTTCGCTTGTACCTTCTAGGCATACGCTTCCTGGTTAAAAGTGACTTCCATGTCTTTGTTTGGTCGTTTCCCTTGAAGGAACCAAGTGATAAAGTAGCTAGGTGATTAGATACTTAATCGCTCTTTGACCTTTCTATCGCGTACCGCCCTGAGATGAAGCAAGGTCACCGTGATGCCTTTTCCCGCTGTGAACATCGAACGATTGTACCTACTGTGAGGTTGAAACATGTAAGCTTCTGAAGTATGGTCCTTGCAAAAAGTGGCGAGAGAGAGCAAAAGATATGAATTTTTAGGAAACTTTCAGAATGTAAGCCCTACAGTAGAAACAGGTCAGATGAGAGCTGTTTTAAAGTGCCACACCAGGGATTTCTAAGCAGTCAGACCAAGGAATGCTGTCTCAAAACCGTGATTGCCTAACTGCACCTAAAGAACTGTTGGAGAAGCAGCAAGGACGTGACAATAAATGGTATATTTGGATATCGAAAAGAATGCATTAAGAAACGAAAAAGTAATATCGAAAATTTGGTAAGTGCTTGCCATTTAATCTGATAACATTGAAGGTCAATGCCACTGCTAACAATGCTATCGTTGTTCACTGCGGCACTGGTAATCAAATGACCTGAATGAAAATATCCTATTACAACACGCTTTATCAAAATTAATGCTGACTAATTTCAGTTGATGTTTGTAATAATAATAATTGATCAACATGGAATCCATATAAATGTGCTTCCATACACTTCTGGAACTTAAGTTTCCTGATACCGAAATGAATAACGTCATTCCTTGTTGGCTTGAAGTCGTCTGGACCGTGACCAAAACCACGAGTGTCGTGTAATTCAAGACATACGAAGGACATTTCATGTCGTCAAAGATGGCATCGGTTTGAGACCATTTTTCCCAGTATCTTACAGACTGTGTTTATCAATAACAACATGAGAATTACCCTGATTAGTAGTGAAATAACAAACTGTCAAGTCCGTGTACCATGAAAATTAATCAACAAATACAATTATCAGGACGTAAATGCTTTGTCAAAGTTATGTCAGACAGCCGCGCAATTTCACACTTAAACTTCGACCCCCACCCAACCAAAAACAATAAAAGGTGTAAATTGGTAAGTCGTGCACTGAAAAAACACTTCGAGCCATGAAGAAATCCGAGCAACAAAAAATCAAGCCATCTGTATAATCTTAATTGAAATATATAAGTGGCACTTAGACGTAAGTTCGAGCAATCGAGAAATTCGAGTGAAGAGAGATCCAGCCACCGAAAAACACTTTAATTTGCTAAAACCACACCTGTTAGCGTGATATGCAGTAGTACGTATCGTATAATGCCTCACACTTGTCATTCAGGGTGAACGCTTTATCATTTCGTCGAATTTTACTCTGGGTTGCACTAGACATACAGTGAAAAATTCTAACACTTTCTTCCAATCAGCAAGATTGTTGCATAAATTTTCCATGCAGCTAAAATACCTTAGTTTAATATCAAGCAATCTGGTCGGCAAATTTAGTCAAGTGGCATAAGTTTTGGTAGGTTATAAAAAATCGAGCTTAATACGTCTGCACCGAAGACATCTTTTAGTTATATTACATATATGATATTACATTACATATCCACCGCCTGCATCAAGATAAAATTTCAAGCACATGATTACGGAAGTATGTGTACAGTGCCGTCTTGATGCAAGTGTGCGAGATGTCTTAGAAGAAAAAAAAGATGTGAATAAATGATAAATTTGAGAGTATTGTTTCCCAAAAGGTCAAAAGGTCGGCGCTTTGTCCGTCCAGCATCCGTCCGTGCAGACGTTACTTTTTGTCTAGATTATTGCTTAAACACTAAGGGATATATTTACTCTAATCTTGGTATATATGGTTTCTTTTGTGACATGTAGAAGTGCAGTGCACTAGGGCCATAATCCTACCTTCTCTAACAGGAAAGGTTTTTTGATTTTTGTTTCAGGATAACTTTTATCCTGGATATATCTCCAACACTATTGTTTAGATCAATGTCAGACTTGAAATATAAGTATCTTATGACGTGTCAAAATGCAATACACAAGAAACAATACCTTTAATCCATAGCAGAGTAAAATTTTTGTTGTTGTTTTAAAAGTCAAATCTGTCTCGGTTATATAACCTTAGTTTTAAATGGAATGTCTTCTGACTTAGTTTGTTGGTACTTGCAGCAGATTGCATTATAGCATAACCCTTTTTACATTATAGCATACACCATTTGCTCTTTTTTATTTGTTTTTATAATTTAATTTTGTCTAAGGATCTTTGTGACATGTGGAAGTGACTTTTTAAACCATAAATATATCAGTAAGTTTTGAATTACCTTTGGAATTTTTATCACTAACCTTCACTCACTTTTCGTTTCCGTAACATATCTTGATGAACAATAGGTGGATTAACTTTTAATTGTATATAGATTCTGTTTAACATGTAAAAGTGCAATGTATAAGAATTTTAAATAATCCCTCATCAGTTTTTTTTATATTTTTGATAATTACCTGTTTTTGTCTTTTATCTTCTTCAGATAATTTCTTTTAATTATGTTTGATGAATAAAATCCAAATCGGACATACATACTTCATCTCTTTAACCTATAAGATAAAAACCTTGGACGGACTGTGTTGTTACTTGTAGCAGTATCAACCTGGTTTATTTATTTGAATCCAAATTTGGAGATTTGAATTCCTTTTGGCAATTATTCACGTTCTACTCTACTTCAGTTGTTTTCATTTCCTAATTGGCTTTTACTCAAGTTACAAAGAACCAGTCTGTAGCATAACGTGGTTCGACCAGTCCCTTGTTTGTTACTTTAAATAGAAATACATGTAATAAAAGTTTATAAAAAGACCCATAAATCATACGATTTCATAAAATAATCGACAAAATTAATTACCATTGGACAGCTAACGGATAGAACAAATAAAAAGGATTTTTATAGGAAATATGTATTTCGATACTCGAATAGCTGATAACATTGCAATGTAGGAGTTTCTATTTCCTATATTTATACGCACACTCATGCTTTTAAAATCAGTTGATAAAAAGAAATTTTAAGAGAGGATTGTTTTGCAATTACAGGAAATCCGCAATTCCCAGTGGTCAACAAGTATGTGTATCTTTTATGACCAAACAAAGAGAACAGGGACTGTGCGGAATGAAAAGTGCAAATTCAACAGGAATGAAAGTCCGACGAGGCGTCAATATATAGGCTTGAAACACCAGACCAAAGCAACAGGTCGTTTCACAGTTATACCTGCAAGCAAGGCAGGAGAACACGAAGTATTGGATGTAAGGAAAGATAGCTCCTATACTGAACTACTTAAGTTGAAATGTGATTGCTATTTTCGAAATAGCCACTGCAGATGTCAGGATTTGAGTACCAATGGCCAAATGTATTGTATTGTAAACTTCATTGGCGTACCTGTTCCAACATTGGATGGGGAATTCACAGCCCCCAAGTCCATGGCTAACCAAGCATCTTACCCCACAAGAAAATGCGTTTACGCACAAACCATAAGTGATATCAATCCTTTTCAATAGTATGAAAAGCAATGCCCGCTGAACAACATGTATGAAATGCATGACCTGTTGCAGTTAAAGCAAATCTCATTTGCGGAAAAATCCAAACACAACAGCATATCTATTGTACTTAGAAAACATATGAACTGCGCTCAAAAACGGACAACTTATATTAACTGCGCTCAAGAACGGACAATTGATTAATTAAAATATATCTGCTCTACAAATTATTTAACAATATTATAACAGCGGTCTTTGTTAAGCATTTGCGAATCAACCGTTGCAATAAATTGTTTTGGGTTAATGGACTACTCGAACAATTGCTCACTTTTACAGCCAATCAACAGTCCGATATCAGTGAAAGTTTGCGTGTATATCTGATTTTTAGCACAACACGGTGAGGTTCCTTCCTTCATAATAAGTTAACTACACGTAGCAATCTATGAAAAGCTTCAGTATCAAGAAGAGTAACGTATGTTACAATTCATGGTCCGGATTGGTTATTGTCATCAAATTAGGGCCTTTAGTGTTCATGCTCGGACTATTTCTCAGAAAACATTCCCCGGAATTGAGATTAATTTATTGAGATCTTCAGCTGGATTAAGTAGATTTGTTTTTGATCACTTAATTTTGGGCTACAAAGCCTCGATGTAAACGGTTTTGATTACATTCCGTTCAACGTCCAGTGTCTGCTGTCCGTCGTGCACCATTTCTTTAAACAACATTTCCTCAGTCGACTTTTCTTTTTTGATGGACGACTTGACAAGCTCATTTTTTTCCGGTTTTCTCAATTGTGAATTTGAAGTTTTATCTCTATCAATTTTTCATATATCTCTAAACAGAGCAACCGTAATGAATGAATGAATGGAGTTTTATGGCCCGACAACATCTACGGTCATTTTGGACGCAAATGGTATTGTATAAAAAACCTAAAACTAATAAGCAACTATTTTGTTAAAAAAGTTGCAATGATGTAAAGTTCAAAAGTTGTCGATAGTTTTTAAAATTAGATGTAGTTAATAGTTCTAATCTATACTATTAAATGAATAGGTTAGCCGTTTTGTCGGAGAAACAGCTCGATCTGTAAAATTAATATAAATTAGTAAAAGTGTTATTTCACTTGATTTTTTGAGAATGCTCTTTATCATGATTTAGGATAATTATGATACAATCGTAAGTTGGGAGGGGAGGAGGGGGGTGGGGGAAGAACCTTTGTTTCAACCGTTCCGGCTCAAAGTCACGTCACCAGTGGTGTTCAAAGGTTTAGGCCATACATTTCATGTCTGCTCCATAACTTTTAAACACGTGGAAGCAATTTCATGAAACTTGGGTCCTGCCAATCTGGCGAATTCACTCTCCAATTTATTTGTTTGATTCATAGGATCTACCAACGTTGTCTGCCAGACCTTTTATATACAACTATTTACAATGCGTTTAAAATCACTATAAGGAACATGCAAAGGTAAAATCTAAAGCTAAACTTTAGAGCTGTTCTGGCAGCTTTGTCTGCTTCCTAATTGCCATGAATTTCAATATGGCCAGGGAGTCAACAAAAAATTATTTCAGAATCATGAAGAATATGAGAAAGTTGTTGTTACAAATCGACAACAAGAGGATTGTCAGTATTTTCATGATCAAGGATTTGCATAGCCGTGAAAAAGTCAGTGAAAATAAGATATCTAAAATAATCGTCAGTTTCAATATGATCAAGAGCTAGTCCAATTGCTTTAAGTTCAGCTGAGAAGATAGAACAATTATCAGGAAGACGAAAAGAAGAGGTTTCATCTGTTATTACAGCTGCAGCAGCTACACTGCTGTTTTGTTTTGAGCCATCGGTGTAAATGTTTTCATAATTATAATATTGTTGTTTTATTTCATTGTATTTAATTTTGAATATTTCAGGACTGGTTGTGTCTATCTTATCCTTAGCAAGATCATATAAATAGTTTGTGGAGATTTTCAAGTCCATGGTGGAATGCGTGGTATCTTAGTTATTGCTACGTCATCTCTGTATATGTCTAGATATTTGAGATATGGACTGAATCGTAAGGTAAATGGAGGAATAGCTCTGTCCCTTATTTTATGAAAAAAAACAAAAAAAAAAACAAACTGTATACATAGGATTGAAAACAATTTCCTTAAGTGGGATTATTGGATTGGTGTTCCTGTTTTCTCAAATATAAAAATGGTTCATTTCCTTTAGCATATAAGCTAGCAACTGGAGAAGTCTGAAAGCACAAAGTGCCAGTCGAAGCCGTTTCATCATACTTAAGAATTCAAATGCCTGTCGATAAAAGGTGTTTACATTTTTTGGAGAAAATTCATTATTAAACCAAGGCTTGTATGGATGTTGTGGAGAAGTAATGGTCTGAGGTATCGCCTTCTCAGCAGCCCTGATGAGTAACGATATAATGATGTAAAAAGTTCTTTGGAACTTCATGATGAAGAAATTTGTCTGATGAAATGGTTTGTTCACAATGGGCCCTAAACAAGCTCACAATTTATTACTTTGTGAAGCTTCAAATTTGTTGAACTGAAGGACCTTCCTCTGACAGAATGAACAGTCCCATAACGTATCATTGGACTTAAAGTCACACGTTACAATAAATGGGGAAGGAAGTTGTGAAATAAGTTTGTCAAGTTTGGCAGTGTTAATTGGTTGACTTGATGGAAGATAAAGAGAGCATAAAGTAATGGTATTGTGTAAGGAGATGCTTACAGATTGTGCCTGAAGAGATGTATCAATAGGTAAAATTTTATTTGGAACAGCATTACTGATGAGTATTGAAATTCCGCCACAAGCTCTGTCACTATAATATGTTGTTTTGTTGTAAGAAGAAGAATGTTTTACAGAAAAGTATCAGTACTTCTAAAAAAAAGTTTCCCGGAGACAAACTGCTACTGGTTTGAATTGTGACAAAAGTAATGATAATTCCTCAGAGTAAGGTCTAATACAGTTCCATTGTTTTATGTTATTGCTTATAAGAACTAATATAGAGCATAGATAGATGTGCATAATATAGTTTATTTATGTGTCTTTTCATTGCTGTTTCTTCCGACCTCAGATTGTTTGTTTTTAATCTTTTATCTATGACATTGTTATCCCATATTGACTCATTTGTTCCGTCGCACTCGGAAATATCCCCTCAAGTGTTTCGTCATCCATTCCTTCTTCGTCAGAGATAAGATTTTCAAATCGATTTTTAACTGGTATAGGTTTCTGTGATCTAGAACTCTGCTAATTATTTCGTTTTTTTAATTATCTTTTCTTTTTGTTGTGGTGGAGATTGACTTGTCTTATTTGAAGTTTCTGGTTGTTTTGCTGTATTTGGTTTGGGTGTAGGAGGTGTAGTCAGTACAGGTGTCCCGCCTTCCTGTGGAGTTGTGGGCAAAGGTAGTTTGTTGTTCAGTATTATTTTTCTTTAGAAGTAGATCAGACAATTCATTTGCTATGTTTGGAAATTTTGTTAAGTTATTTTTTGATAAGAATTTCACCATTGAAGGTAGGTCTTGCTGATCTTTTGTTTGTGGTGTCGCTTAAGATGTCTGAGGTTTGGCTGAGGTAATTTTTGCTTAACTATTTTGATTTGTTGATTTCTTGGTCTAATTGTCTCTGTTTGTAGTATTTTCTCGCATCTTGATAGCTTATTTGATTCAGTTTTTTTATATAATTTCTCTTTCTTTTTTTCAGACGGGACAGTCTCTAGAGTAAGAAAGATCACTTAAAGATCACTTTATTGACAGTTGAAACACTGGTAAGGTCTAGAACAATTTTTTTTACTGTCATGGTCTGGACCTTCAAATGTACATTTTTGACAGACAGGGTCTTTGTTACACTGATTTTCATGGTGACCATACCGCTGGGAATCAAAGCAGCGCAGCGGATTTGGTTCGTTGGCAGCAGCTTTTACAAATTCATAGCCTAATCTAATTTTTGGAGGTAAGGCTGGTGTTTAGAACGTTAAGATGTATGTGTGGGTATCTTTGATTCTTTTTATGTTAGAAACATTTTGTGGGGACAGGCTTTGTTTGATTTGATTTGATGAATTTAAGGTTTTATGAGGTGAAACTTTCACAGGGATGTTAAAGAAGGATTTTTGTTTAAGAAGGTTCTGGTTTTGTTGCTTGGTAGATGATTAACAAGAAGTGTGTTGTTCCGAAGTTTTTTAACGGATTTTGGGGTGCCCATGATTGACGATAATTACTTTTCAATAACCAAAGGTGATTATTTAGTGACTGTTTTTTTTTTCAAGCGATTGAATGACTAAAACTCCTGAAAAGATAGTTGGTGGTACGTTTCCGAGTCTGATTCTGTGTCTGACAGAGAACGATTGGCTTTTTTAGGTGAGTTCGCCATCTAAGGGAATAATATCATCACCGATGATCATCACCCACCGCGAAGCCCAATGGAAAATGATCATAGGGGTTACAAACTCTAGATCATAACAAGGATACATAATAGATATACTCAGTATGAAAGTATTTGGCTGGACTAATATGGTCTCAGAGAAAATCCTACCAAGAACAGATAATCTTTGAGAAATAAACTCTAGATCATAACAAGGATACGTCAGAGATACTCAGTATGAAAGTATTTGTCTGGACTAATGTTGTCTCACAGAAAATCCTACTAAGAACAGATAATCTTTGTGAAATCACAACAGGCAGTCAAAAAGAAATCTTCCAACTGATTAGCCCATTAACCACCGCTTTCTAGAGCATTGATTAAGGAAGAGAAATAATATGCATGTTAAAAAATTGTTTAATATAACAATAGATATAGCAGGTGCAAGTGATAAGAAAATCAAAGCTCTAGGGCTCGGCATGACCAGCCGTTTGATCGAGGACGGGCCTTCATGGCTCCCTGTTTAATTCAACTTAGGGCCAAAGGCATTGAGATATTACTAGCCATTCTACATACCAACTCAATCACAAAGATCGCCTCATCAAGCGACAAAGGTTGCAGACTACGGCAAACAGGCAGGTACATTAGGGGTTTCTACCCTCTGCAGCATGGCAGCTGGCCTATTTCTATCCCCCCCCCCACCTTGGGGCTCAGAGCAACCGTCATACCAACTTTCGCCTTAGCCCATATACAGAGATGACAAAGAAAATATTGATGTTTTTATCCTATATTATTTTCTTAATATGTTTCTAAGTTAACAAAATTGTGAAAACTCGTGTTAAACACGATAAGAAGGACCCGTTCAAAGAACGGTAAAGAAGCGACAGATAACTCGAACAAAACTGTAAGAATAAGGAAACTGTAAACGGAGATATGTGATATTTACACCTCGGTATCTTTACATTGGTAGGAAGGTGTTTTCCAAATCTTTGATTCGTAGTGTGTACATTTGCATTTCAAACATTATAGATCTGGCTATATTAAAACAAAATGAAAACAACCTACATCGTTTTAAAAACCAGCGGTGCATCATTTATAAATATTTTCTCCCATTTCATTAGTTGCGACTGAAGGCAAACAACTTTTGTAAAAGAAAATAAAGATTACATATCCTTTTCACTATATATACAAGAGCATTATCCTGCTGGAATGTGAGGTTGGTTTGCTGCAATAATGAGACAAAATGGGGTCGGAGGATGTCATCTCTATACATATCGGCAGTTAAATTACCCGCTTCCACAAGCAGTGGTGCTTTAACTCCATGTGAGATTACCTCTACACCATAACCGACCCACTACAAACCTATCCCTCTCTACAACGCAGCAGTCGGCAGAACGTTCTCCACGACGTCGGTATACACTACGTCGACCGTCGGCTCGAAACAGAGTGAACCGAGGCACAACAGTAATTAAGACCCGCCTCCACTGCCTCAATGGAAATATTCCGGGGGTCATGTCCCGCCACCCAAGCCATACGACGCTGGTAACAAGCAGCGGTGACGGGCAGACCAACGTACGCAGACCAACTTCCCTCAATCGCGATCGTTTCCTTACAGTTTTAGTATTGATAGGACTGTTATGAGTACCTATGGTATAAAGGTGTAAGAAGATGTTTCGAGAAGGCGGAAAAGCGTCACGTCACGTCCCACCCCAACTGGATCCGCCCCTGGTCATGAAGGCTGCAGAGGTTAGAAATAGCGTAAACAGTCTTAAAAAGTTTTTGACAACAAATTGTCATGAAGGCTGCCAAAACATTTCAAATCTTGGAGCTATATAAAGTTAAAGTCTATAGTCTATAGTTTCTGTTTTACAAAATCAGTATTCATTGTCCTGGATAACAAGTTACCATATAGCAGGAAGACTGCTAATTCTTTAGTTTCTCTTGCTAAGAATTTTTATCTTGTGTCATCTGTGCACTAAACATGATTACACATTATTGTGTACTAGTTAAATTCTTATAAAAGTATTCTACTTATCCTTATCAGACCTTAATGCTCATCAAGAAGTGACTTCATTTCAGAAGCTCCAGTAAAAAGTATTCAGATCATTTTGTCTAAGCCATTTTCATCTCCATTTTATTCATTCCAATTGTAAAAGTACAAGAAAGTTCCGGTACTTATTGTAATTACAGTCAAAAGTTCTTATATTGTCACCTATATAAATAAGCTTTTACTTTTGAAAGGTTTCACACTTTTAAATTTAATTTTCATTCATCCCTTAGATTTCCAGTTCAAAGTATGCCAGAATTCCTGTCTGGAAGGACAGGAAATGCATGAAATGCAAATTGTTGATCAAACTGAGCACTAACAGCAGTCATCTGGACACTTGAAAAACCACTTCCTACAAACAAAAGACAAACTAAATTACATATATCTAGATAGGGTTATCAAAACTGTACCAAGTTCTTCTGTTTAATGGCACTGCAACACTTTTCTTATAAAAAATGTAACTCTGACTATTTATCAAGGGTTTGATTAAAAAACAAAACAAGAAAATTGCTGAAGTAAACCCTACTACATATTTATGCACATGAAAATAACCTTTAGGGACAAGATGACTGTGAAAAAATGCGGTATGTCCACAAGTCAACAGTCCTATATTCAAAGCTTATTTTCTGTATTCCTTTGCTCAATTTTTCCTCGCGAAATTTTGTTACAAGTACTGTTTTGATAGTTTGAATCATTCACATAAAAATCAGAATTTTAAAAGATGGTCTACACTGAGTTCCTGGTTTTAACCCCATCTGAATGTATTCAAATCAAGTAGAAAGTAATATACATTTATACATCCCATGGATTTTTCTAAGGAAAAGACCCAAGACGGGTACAACTAACAGTCCTTTACAAAATTTACTACTGAAATAAATCTACAAGCAAGGTATAACAAAACTGCAGAATCTTGATGAAAATGAGATTGCTCTTGTAAAGATATTTCTAAAAAAAGTACTCACCACAGCAGTTAAAAGGAAGTTATCTAACATAATCAAAAGGTTTATCTCTATGGTCATAACATTGCAATTTGTTTGGTTAATTCCACATACACATGATATTTCGATCTTCACTTTTCTATCTGAATACATGTACCTGGTACCAATTAATCTAAAATGTAAGACAAAAGTGGTAACAGATTAATCTGCAAACTTTTATGTTAATTTATTTATTTTTCTTTTGGGGGCAGGGGTATCAGCTTAGATTTTTTTATCTGCAATCCTACATTTTAAAATGACTCAAATTAACTTTTACACAAACTATGTAATTTATAGTATTTAAACTTTGTTTAACAAAAATCTCTACAAGTTTGTGTATTATCAGGATTATGTGGAAGCCACTGAAACATTTAAAGTAACTCTTCACAGGTCAAAGTCAGTTAAAAATATGTTTTTGAATTCATCATTTTTCAGTTTTAACTTAACAGGAAGCTATCATATACAGTAACACAAACTGTGGAAGCATAATTCATAAGTTTTACAAATCAACCACTCATCTGTAAAAATATATGCATCCATCATTAATACAACAACTACAACATGCACTATGTAATTGACTTGTGTGGTACATGGGCCCAATATGAGTAAACAAACAGACCTTTGCAACTGAAAATAAGTTGCCTTTCTTACTACTTCTTGAAAGTTGTTAGCATACATTGTTCTTTTCAGGCTGACAGATGGGGCATTTCCTTTGACTACCAAACAGAAAACTAGTTTGTATGCAGTCAAACCTATTAATGTTAACTCATATCTGGATAAAAATGACAAAAAGGAAATAACAAAAATAAACTTCAAAACTTGACACATTATTTACAAGTCTCTACTTTCGTTTTCAGACAAAGCTCTACAACTCACGGAAATTAAAAAAAGCTGATAAAGTTTATACGTAAATGTACTTCTGGTTGTTTTTACATCTTTTTCTTCTCATATAAGCAAAATTTTCACGTCTTTTTTCTTTGTTTTACTTGCAAACGAGTTTTAAAGTTTACATTTTTCGGATAAAACACAAAGCAGTCTTGATTTAAGGGAGGTAACTCTCATTGTTGTTCTAAAATTAGTAGACGTTTCTGTCCAATATTTTACAAAATAAAAGCGATAACGCAGAAAAACTTTTTGAATTAAAATTTCTTTTATCCTTTCTAATCAAAATTAATACGTTAAGAGTATGTTTCAATTTTACAACATCCATGCGCGAAACCTGCGCAGATGACTCAAATTCGTCACCAGTGGACCACCTTAAAGATCATTTAAAATAATTCGAGCGTTTAGGAAATATGCGCAAAAAAGATACACCTGCGATCGGCAACGGACTGGAAGTTAGAGAAGGCATTGCATACGATACATCAGAGGTGCGTGAATACAAGTTAAATAAAGATAAGTCAATGACAAAGAAACTTTCTTCGATAGAAAAGGACGATATGACAATGATTCACACAGGAAGAGCACTAAAGATCGAGCTTAAAACAGGTACCTTTGAACTTTTTAAAGAATGTGCGAGTGATTTTTTTTCAGTAAGTAATGAAGAGTACCAGTTCAAAAAGGTACCGGTTTATAATAGAATGGGCAGTGAGGTCAAAATGAAATATAAAGTAACTTCATGGAAAACATGGATGTATACACTCAACATGTATTGCAAAACATGTCATGTTTAATGAATGGGCGCCAGTCGAAAGGTTTCACAGACACTGACATTCCTGTGATAATTCCTTCAATTTTGGAGTAACTAGATTCGGGAAATTCATCGATGAAGGAAATCAACATGAAACGCAAATCCTTGTGAAAACAGGCTCAGAAAAGTAAACTTCAATCACATCTCAAATCAGAATCCTATGGGAAAATGTTCAATCAGTCTGAGGAGTAAGTAAGCCTCTCCGAAAATAAAAAAAAATGTGTAAAAGTGCCGGCAATCTCTCACTACCTGGATCGAATGGTGACATAGCAAAACGTTAAGAACAGATCAATGAGAATGTTTCAAATTTAGCGGCAAATCTACAAAAACACATTGAAAATACAGAAATAAATTTTCCAAGATAAAATAAATCACAAGTGTAAAACGCCAGGCGTCTCGAGAAGCTGATCAGATGCATTTCAAACTTGATGAAATAGGTGAACGGGCAGACACTTTGAAGCAAACTTCATTTACAAATAATGAAACAATGACCCGGAGGCTTCAAATAGTGAATGACACGGTTAGGAATATACCTCTTCGTGCCAGTAAATCGACATCAGCACAGTGCGATGATAAGCAAAGTGAGAAAGTAAGCGTGAAGGATGTGCCAAGAACAGAAAGGACTCGTCATTGTCATTGGAGATTCAATACTCAAACATCAACAGTCAAGGCCTGGTTGAAAAAGTAGACATAAACAGTGGGAGTGGTGCTAAAATTAGAGATATGTCGGTCAGACTGGACGATTTAGACGTTCGGCACTACTAAGACGTAGGTACATATACGTAGGTGGAAATGACGTTAGTTCAGGTAAACGGCAAGAGACGTTACGCGCTGATTTGATCAATTTTATGCAGGCGTTACGAAAGCAGCAGTGTAATAATCACCAGTGTACCGTGTGCCCCAGGAAGGACGCTGATGTTGCTGTCTTCAACAGCGTTACATCCGAAATCTGCGCAGACAGGATCTCATATCATTGAATGTTACAAGAGGTTTATCTTTGGCGACGGTAATGTTGTGCAACACTACAACGCCAGGGATGGGATTCATTTAAACGCAAATGGATCTAAAACTTATTATCAGTTATTAACAAACATGTCGCCATTATCATAAAACATACCTCTAACGTGCCCAACTAGACGGCAATGACTTCAATGGACCGTCAGGGTCGACTGCGCCAAAGTCAGGGAAATCACAGAGCTAGATTGCGCAAGAACAGGAATTCAGTGTGGTCTACCGGATGTGCAAACAGATGGTTCTGTACGTGTTGCGGGCCAAATTCACATCACACACGTGACTGTAGGCGGAGAAGAATACGAACGGCGATTACATGCAATAAAGTAACCTATTAGCGTCGTTATGATATAGAAGTAAATGACAATAGAATCGATATGGATTGCAATAAAAATTCCATATGACAAGACATTTTTATTAAAATTTGATTATCGTCCCCCAACTACAAATCAAACATGAATTGATTTATACACTGCACAACTTGATATAGTGGACTCTTATACTAGGCGATATTTATACTAATTTTGAGGTACATAATGCGCAATTTAAATTTACTAACTCTAAATGGGAGAACGTTAGATTATGTTATGATTTGCAATACTACCAACTAGAGTTACCAAAATCAGCATTAGCATCATTGATCACGAATATAGTAATTCTGATAATCATATAAGTGAGGTGTTTGTGTCCCAGCCTCTCTATAGGCGACCATTTTCCAATATGTAATATCAATGAAGCAAAGAAAACGACTGACAAATACACAAATCTTTTAAATACAGAAGTTTTAAAAGGTTTGACGAAAATTTGTTTCAAACGGATTTATTTTCTTCAGAGATTGAATGTGTAGAAAAAATTAATGTTCCTTATATGGCTTTGTCAATATTTTACGATATATTAAATTCAGTTTTGTCTAAACATGCCCCAATAAAACAGAGAAGGATAAAGCGCGCTCATTCCTTACTTGTGTGGTAAACGGAAGAAATACGGCCAGTTTTACACGAAAGAGACCAATCGCACATTCGTGTTAGTATGAATAGCTATAAATTGTTATGAAACAAAGCTACATCAATGATAAGAAAGAGTAAAAATATTTTTTAACACTGCGGTACAAGAAAACAAAAGTCCAAAATATATATATGGAAAAACTAAAAAAGGTATCACTAATTTGCAGCAATCAAACGAAATAAAACTACCTGACAGGCTTATTACTAGCGATACAGTAACGGAAGGTCGTTTTGGTATAATCAATGAACTGAACTCACATTTTGTAAGTATTTCAAATATTATTACTAGGACTGGTATTTTGATTAGCTATTTTGATGTCTTGAAAAGAAAGGTTGATTTTAAATTAGGCAAAAATAATTTTGATTTAACATTTATTCGAAGTTAAAATGATCATCAATGAACTAAATGTAAATAAATCGACAGGGTTTGATGGTATTGCTCCAAAAATTATTAAATACTGTGGCGACACTATAACGACACCCATTGCATCGATTATTAATAATAGTATATCGTCAGGTATATTCCCTGATGGATTGAAAAAAAAGCTGAAGTGATAACTATATTCAAATCTGGAAATATTGAAGACCCAAATAATTATAGACCAATCTCAATACTTCCTGCTAAATACGAAGATCGCTCTCTTCAAAAACATAACATATTTCTTAACATATTATATGAAACTCTTGTTCTATAATTCCTACGTTGCCGATTTTTTATTACAGATGCACGATATGGGGAAAGAATAATAATACATATTTCAATAAAGTATGTACATTACAAAAAATAATGGAAAAACTTATTTTGGCTAAGTCAAAAAAATTCACCCTCCGCTGGTCTTTGTGAAGAGCTGAAATGACAGATGTAAGTAGCATGATGCGATGCTAGTCTACAAGACACTAACAAATTGTACCCCTGAATATAATATTCTACATGATAGTTTAACTTTTTTCTAAAAATAGTAATTATAATTTGCGTGCTACGGCACATAACGATCTTGTTCTACAACGAAAACCTCGTACTAACTGCATGAAGGAACATTCATATTATACAGTTAATATATGAAATGCTATTTCACAATACATCAGAACTATCCCAAAATTACATTTGTTTAAAGAAAAATACAAACAGCACTTGCTTAAAAATTGTTATTTGTTTATGTGATTCATTTCTGTACATGGATACCTCTCATATTTCATTGATGTTATCAGTAATTTCCTTGTACTCAGTCTTTAAAAAAATGTTTCTCTTCCCCTTTATTATTTCTTTCTCTCTTTTTAGAATTATTACCTTTTAAATGGCCAGCGCCATGCGATTTTGGGCACTCGGGCCATTTTTTAACGATTTTCAAATTTATATATGATTTCAATATTTGAAGACTTCTAAATAACGTCCTTTTTACTTTAAGAAAATATACAAAATAATGAGAAAGTTATTACAGATTAAATAAATGAAGGTATTATATATTTGACGCTGGACGTCAAAATAAAAATGACGCTGTGACGTCGTTAAAACGTTAATCAGAATGCCGTATTTCAAGACCCTTTATGCACGTTTATTTCGTCAGCATGTAACAGTTCTGAAATTTCTAAAACAATATGTACAATATCTTTAATGTAGAAACAGGAAATTCATTAAAAATGTCTTTTGAAAACAATGATATAAAAAATCGAACATCTCAAAATTCATCAAATGCAAGTGCACTACTCACAGATTTCAGAATTTCAAATTAAATACAAACATTTTAAAGCATATTCTTAATACATTTCGAAGCAATTAACAGTCTTTCTTTGAACAAAGTAAATTCTCAAAGATCTAAAAACAAAGTTACATTATGAGAAACATGTGATGTGATGTTTTCTTAAACAACAGCAATTCAAGTCGGGTAGTAGTTTTTCTTATACTACACAGATTACTTTTCAATTTGTTTATTCCTCTAAAATGCGAGGGCATGTCAAATCCTGAAACTGAGGCCTTACATAGGGCCTAACATTCTTGAAAAGGTATTCCTGACGTTCTTTGCTTAGACCAGCGGGTGGAAGAGTGGTGGGGTTAGAATCTTGAGGAAGATGAACACCCCTCCTGACGATCTGAAGCCGCTGTTCTCTGTCATTTGATCTTTCTTTGACGTAAACGGCATCCTTGTCAGCTGACGTAAATCTTAAGGAACAGTATTTCTGGATGCTTTTCACCGGCAGGAAATACTGTTGTAAAAATGATTTCCAGTCGAATCTTAAATAAAAACAAATATTGGTGCATAAATGCAAGATAAACACTACTAATTTTAAATGATTTTATTTCCAATGCTTATTGTAATTTGCCCACTTTGAATCAGGTAAGATGAATACAACCGTTGTTTCGCTACAAATGAATGAAAAGAAATAATCCTTCACAAAGCCGAATGAAATTCATCTTTCCACTACCAATTCTGTTCGCCTCTGGCATTCCTGAAGAGCACCGGTACGTTACTGTGCTGACCGTTCAACAACTGCAGCAAGCTGAAATAAGGTGTTACAGTCCGTGCGACGAAATAACTTTTTGACATGCCCGTATCCACCATCAACAAGACACCTATGTAAAATTATATTGAAAACAATAAATTAATTTAAATTCTTAATCTGTCTCGGGCTATTTTCTAAGATAATGATAAAAAAATCCTCTTGGAACAACATGACAGTAAAATGCGTTAAAGTATTCCTTTTCCCCAAATACTAGTAATATCTTACATTGTATGACCTGGTATCTGCATCAGAAGCTTTATTTCCTCATGCAAACCTTTGTTTATGCGCCAACACAAGTAGGCCAGAACGTGACGGTTTTTGTTCTGCGCTGTAAGTAAACAAAAGACGAACACTCTTGCATTTGTCTAAAACACGTTCATCATACATTATTCGAAAGAAACGATTGGTGCCTAACAACATTTTTTATCTTTAAAGTACATACTCTTGGTATGTTTTTAACAGTTTTGCCCTATTAACAGTTAGTGAAGCATACCTCCACAATTATCGGCATGAAGGACACAAGCCTTTTCTCCAAGTCCTTGGCGGAAAAGGCAGTCATGTAACATGCTAATCAAACTATCAGACCCATGTGTTTTCTTTCCATCGAAATCGGTATATCTGACAGAACTATGTAAAATATACATAACAGCCATACAACCATTCATTCGTAGTGCTCAATACAGAATTTCAATATAAACTTAGAAAAAAGGATTGACTGCATTTTTTATTATTTCATTCAGGTTTCCTTTCAATTTAAATAAATTCAAATTAGATTGAATTGTTAGAATAGAAATGCAAATACAGACTGCTTTAAATTTATATAGTTCTTTTTCCCAGAAATGAATAAATATATATTTATGAATGTTTGTTTACTCAGGTAAAGCGTTGAAAATGATATACCGATAGCTTGATCCTCGTCGATCAAATAATAGTATTGTTTCCCCGTTGAATCTATTCTGATGCCAAATATTTAACTTTTACGCCCTGACAAGAAATATAAAGGTCCCATCTGCTGACTGTGGTGAGGCAGTACAACATTTTGGCTATAATCAAATGTGTAGTGTACATGTTGTAGATCAGCACTCACAAGCGGTAAGAGTCTTGTGGGTAAGTCGTGGCCAGAAATCTCCCCCACTGCCTTACTAATTGCTTCTTTGTACGCGTCTCTCTCCCGCTTGGCATCCTGAAATAATTAATCAAAGACGGCCTTAATGGCTAAAAATATAGCTATTTACACAGCGTGAACTAAAAGTAAATGACGTATCCATCAGAATAGATAATTTGTACAGTACTATGAAAACTACTCAATTTCTTAGATGTGTATTATGATAAATGAACCTGTTTGAGAAGAATATATTACTTCAATATGGTTTCTCAAGGATGTTGTCGCTTCAAGCTTGTAATCCTCGCTGACAGAATCTGTTATTTTCTTCTTAAGTATCTGAGACCTATTGCACACATCTTCCTTAGGTGTCATAATACGTATATGTGGAACACAATTCTGCCAAACACCTTTGAAAGAGGAAAGACCCAGCTTCCGTACTGATGCATCAGGAGCGCTGAGTTTTTTTTTCTCTAATACCATTCACATAACGAACATTGCTTTACATACTTGTTGTGAATTTATATCTCATCCTTCTCCTTTTACCTGAATGTGTTTTTTCATTGGAAAACCGATGTAAACTTGCCATAATAAACATTTTCCTTTCATCCTTTTCTAACTCTCTCATTGACAAAATATGTCTGATCAATTCATGTTCGTTAAATGCTCGCAAACAATGACTTTTACATGTGCATTTACCTCTTTCCTCTACAGAATTATTTTCACCTTCATCCTCGGATTCATTTTCACTATCCTGCTTGCTTTCGTATCTCTCTGTCCATTCTCTTATTCTTCTGTTCTGATTTTCATTATCAAGCTCTCTGTCGCTATCAGCTTCTTCCTCCCATATTTCAACTGTGCGTGGTAAATCCTCTGAATTTTCTGTAGGGGTCATTCTCGGCTGATCATGGTTAATGCCAAACTCAGCAAACAGAGATTCAAGCTCCTGAAAAATGTTAGAAAAAGAATCCTTTACAATGCTTTTGGCAAAATTAAGTTTTATCACTGATATAGCTGTGATTATTCATATTCAAAGTATGAGAAATGTACAAAAAATGAAAACCCGGAATTGTAGTAAAGATGATTAAAATATTTTCGTGTACTAAGATTTAAAAAAAAAATAACAAAATTCTTTTACAGGTTCAATCGGGGTATGTTTGGGTGTACAACTTCAGCGTACTAACCACTTCACCACGGAGACGTTACATTATTTCGCTGCAAATTATATCTATATTTTAAATATTATTGATTTTTCAAGGGAGAGCACCGTCTATAAGTTTCTATGGACGCTTCGATAGCGATGTTTGTAATTGTTGAATTAAACTTAAAAGTTAAATGGACTTCGTATTTTGATACTGTGACCAATAATTTACGTAAACTTATCAGATTTTCAATTCTTTCTATCTATATTAGATTTGAGATATACTTTTCCAAAATCAATAATTTTAAGAACAGACCAGACGACGTCAAAATAACAATGAAATAACTGTGAAATATACTATACTCCACAAATTTTCCAATGAAATGGTGGATAAATATAAATCAAAAATCGAGGAAAAAATATTTCTTACCTGAAATGGGTCCATACTTTGATAGTATAAAAACAAATCTACGATTTATTGATGAAAACATCAGGTTTGGTCTATTGACGACTGCGCGGAACTTTTCGCGAACTTTCTGACGGTGCGTTCATTTTGCCCGAGTGCCCAAAATAGCATGACGCCGGTCAAATCATTTCTTTTAAAATTTTATCAACTGTATTTGCCTATGACCTTGGATCATCATCGCAACGGCCTGACCCTTCTGAACTTCCGTCATCCGCGCCATTGTTTATTGCTGTCAAAAATAATCAGAATATCGGTAAAAGATGTGTCTCTATGAAAACTACCTACTGGTATGACGAGCTGTGTAACTCAATGTCATAACACTTCTGTGCACGAGTTTTTCCAGTTTGATGCTTTCCTTGGGGAACATCATTATGCAATCCCGTTAGGCGACATTCGATAAGGACAACGTGCAACGTAACCTACAGAGTTGCTTCACCAATTTTCGTTGTTTTTGAACGCCGCGTTCGCAAAATATTGCATTTTTTTAAATATTGCAAATAATGTCACCCTGTATTTCTTTATCCCTTGAGTATTAATGTGCTTACTTATCTTGATCATGTATTCTCAATTTAACACAATCTAAATAATGTCAGAGCCTAGTAAATAACGCTCTGCTATTAGGATCTGAACGATGTTAAAAGAGGGTCACCTTCTCATGACCTTTCAGTCTGCCAATCTGTGCCTAGCTTTCAAGTTTTTTGAAGGAGAAACAGTTTCTATTTTTAACCATTTGAACGCATGTGAAACATCCATATTTAACTTGTATACCAACTAATTTCCTGCCATAAACGTCAAAGTAAATTGAAGAAATCTTGTCAAATATTGACAGAGATATTGTATGTGTTGGAAAATTTCCAGTAGCTTTTGACATTTGATTAGATACTGCATGTTTACGAAAATAGACAGGCCCGTTTACTTGAATATTTTCATCAGCATGCTTATACTTAATTTAATACTGATTTAGTAAAAATAAGCCGAAACTTTGATAAACTTATATTAATTGAAAGAAAATTAATTTGTCCTTCGAATCCCAAAATGTTTTCAAAATATTCAAACCAACTTAAACTTGCAAAACATAAAGACGCGTCTAAGATGTAGTCTCTTTGGCTGGGATATAAACAACAATACTGGAAATCAAAATTATTAAGAAAATAAAATTGAATGGGTCGTCTTCAGGTCTAACCGTAGTTAGATCGTGTACTTCGGTCACATTGCAGTTTACTGTTAGTTTATATGCAAGAGCTTTACTCATGTATTTATTTAAAGGCGTTTAACTTGAGACAGCTTGTTTTATAAAACTATTCTCTCCCTTAACCGTTACTTTCATGAAAGGTTTCCTGAACGTAATTTTGTTGAGAAATTAAGTATAGCATTCTCAATTTACACACTGTGATAATGCGATGCATATTCAATGTTTATCTTTTCTTGATGATAAAATTAAAGCTTAAATCAATAAACTTGGAAAATCAAATGAAATCTAAAAGCTGGTATTGATCGTCCTTGCAATAGAGTGTTCTACACCAGAATACTGACTGCTTAAAAAAAGCCTACAAGGGTTCAATTTCATTTTCTTTCTTGTCATTCTGTTCATTATAAGTATTAACCGTATCTCAGACATACAACATACACGCATTTTGTGTAAAACTTTTGTAATTTTTATCTTGCAAAAGCTGATGCAATATACCCTAGTGATGCAAATTTTTGCCGTCTCGCCTCAGCGAACCGGTATTACGATAGGATTTTACTTGCCATACAACGAAAATCAAACTAGAACTCCGAACCCTTCCGAAGCTTCAAAGCCGCCTGGCTTCCAGTTTCAAGAGGTTGTAGGTCAGAAAAGCTGGAGACAAAATATTACGTTACTGCAAATCAGCCAAAGGAAGCCCGCTTTCAAAGCAGACATATGCCCCTTATTCGGAGGCCATTATAATCATAATGACGCAAAGCACACTTTAAAGCGCAAATTTAAAATTTCTATCATTAACAGAAAACAATATCTAAGCCAAATATAGAGCAAGATTTACATCGACTATTTTTCTTCTTTTTCCGAACTGTTGTCACCGTCACTCAAGCTCTTTTCGTTGCTCCCGCGTCTTTCAGGGGTTAGGATAGAGTGCGAAATGGAGTCCATTTCGCGAAATGGACTTTACGTCTTCGAAATGGACTTTTAATTTCTTAAATATGGCTTTAATATTGGTATTATCTGTATTTTCTTGGTAAAATGTAATAAATAAAAGATATGCCTATATTATGTCTCCTTTTATATTATGTTTAAGTAATAGATGTTTCAAATATAACCATTTATTATAACCGCGCCCTACGAAATCGACATTCTCTTTCAAAAATACCTACGAAATGGACTTCTTTCCTTTTAATTATAGTGAGCACATTAGATAAAGGATATATCCCAGGTGGGAAGCGGAAATTACCTGTATACATATATATATATCTGGTATCGTACCAAACCATAACTGCTTTCACAGGAAATAGCAGCATACAAACGGACTGCGGTTTGCACAAGTGCACCTTTTCCTCTGATATATGTTCACAGCTACCTTGTGTTTGATCAAAACTTTTGTCGTCATTTCCATATATCCGAAAAATATTCAAATATACAAGATCAATGTCACAGCCATTCCCCGGTCCAGGGGATGAGGGGGATTGTAGGGATTGTAGGGTGTTGCAGTTGACTAGTGCATTGCAATACAGAATAGCTCATGGTATGATTTTTCTAGTACCATGTTTACATTTTATGAAGCCTGTAATGACTCCTTGCTTATTTCAACAGTGTGTGGTATAGCAATATTCATATGTTACCGAAATGTCGTAAGTCAATTATCTCTTTGTGTGAGTGGTAGTAGAAGAGTAAGCTGCAACACAGTCACCTATAGTTAGTGAATATAAATATCTAAGCGAGCCGCTACTAGCGTTTTTAAAAGCTAAACTTGTTTTTTTCTCTTAATTTGCCTTTGAAAACACCTGTACATAAGACAGGCGTATTTAAGCGTCGACCTATTTTTCTTTCCTTACCTGCTGGTGTTATTTTAAACCATTCAGAACAAAGTGCGATATCATACCTTAACATAGATATAATTTAAACTATCCGCTTATTTCAAGGTGATCACTTCAATTCAGCGCGTCAAAACAAAGTTGATCTGATTCGCAGCTTTACAAAATAACTTTGCCGATAAGATCTCATTGACATGGTTTTGTGAGAAAGAAAGCGCCAAGTCCGTAATATATGAATCAGAAGGATAACTTCATGCGATAGTAAACATGACCATAACGTTTTAAAACTTTAAAACTTGTAGATAATTCAATTTAAACAAATATATATAAATTGTGAAAAAACCGTTTGTGTGTGTGTGTGTGTGTGCGTGCGTGCATGTGTGCGAGTATGTGTGTGTCGTTGGTAATGTACAGTTGTTATATTGCCCACTGCTTGAAACTAAACATTCTTTTGTAAATAGAATGCTGATATTTTGATATGGTCTGTTACGACTTTGTTCTGCGCTATGTTTGTCTCAAGAAATATTACCTTGCAAACTGAATGACAGAAATTTTGTATATAAGTATTTATTTGTTTGCAATTCTTTATTTACGATTTCAGGTTCTCTGCAGTTGGGAATAGTAATCTGTGTAGGTGGTGAACTTAAGACAGGCAAAGCTACAGGTACATACAACGATATGATAGGTAGGCCTACTATCCAGTCATTTTCGTCTGCACAAGAAGTAGCAGCATAATTGAAATTTCTTGAGACGCATAAAATGATGAAAAACATGTTTTCATCTGTTTATTCTGCTCATATTAATGATAGTAGAATTCTTTACATTCACAATTACATGTTCTATATTTACTAGGACCAGATTGGGTACATCACAAAAATAATATGGTTCAAAATTAAAATCCCTGACACTACTATGATTTTTTTATCCATTCTGTATATTGCATGAATGTTTTGTTATGTCTTGATCTTATCATACACACTCGCATGTCTTGTCTTTAGCCGTTACAACATACTTAAGAATTTATGTACCCTTCGATAAAATGTGTTTACATTTTTTGAGAAAACATTGCGCATTAGCGATTCAATGTCTAAAATTCGTATAGTAAGGACACACAAAATAGGTAGGCAAATCATCAGCAGAACAAGACCGATTGTAGCAAAATTTGACAATAACTTAAAGATACTTGTACAGGAGACTGATAATGCGGGTTTCATATGGGTGAAGCTGTGTAAAACATCTTTTCGATTACAAGATGATTTGTATATTTTTTGTATAAATACCACAAAGCAAATCAGTTTTTTTTTCTTAAATCATGTAATCAATTTTTACCAGGTATTAGGACATAACATACGAAAGTACCAGGAACATGGTAAATTAATTTGAGATGCAAATGCCAGGTGAGGTGATCGGTCGGACAATTTGCAAAATAAATGTATGCATGGTCATTTGTATACCATCATTGAAAAAAGATGTTAACGATAATTTATGCTATGATCTACCATAACAGTTTAGTATTGATAAAACTGTTAATTTATATGGTTATAAACTGCTTGATTTATGTTTATGTACGGTTCTAAAAATTGTTAATGGGCGTATTGGTGATGATGCTGGTGTCGGTAGTCATACATGTATTTCATCGAACGGTAAAAGCTTAATTGATTATGTACGTATGTCACATGATTTCTTCCAAAATATAACGGATCTTGTAGTACACGATTTATATACAGGTTCTCATCATGTTCTTAAACAAATTGACTTTCGTACCTGTGACAAATTGATTGATAAATTGTTCTTGGATAATGAGAAAAATTCTTAATATAAAAGACTAATTTTCTTCGAAATTTCTTATTTGGAAACTATAGTTGATAATATTGTATTTTCCAGTATAGATGTTAATATTTTTTACATTCAGGTCAGTACATTTGTCTAACACAAAAAGCAAGATCAAGAGTTAATGCTTTACGAATTGATGTGCCGCGACTAGACGTGAACTTCGTTCAGCTAAGACAGTTTATCGGAAAACTAAATCCGGCTATGATAAAAAAAAGTTTTATTAAAAATAAAACCTCGGATATACCGATCAGGCTGCGCAGAGTTCTTGCAAGTTATAAGGCCAAGCAAAACAGTCATTAGCATAATTCAGCTTCGTCTCAGCCGCTACAATTTGGCAAGAATTACGTAAGCTAAAGGCTAAAATGACTCAAAATAATACTGTAAGCCCGGAAGATTTTTTCAATCATTTTAAATATGCTTTTTTCAAAGGTTACTAATTTCTCTAATGAAAATATTGAGAACGATTTATTTATTACTTAATAGTTTATTTACTGACTGTAGAAGACGTTATAACTGTTATTTCAGAGTTAAAGCGAAGAAAAAGCGGAGGTATTGACTGCTTTAATCGAGTAATATTAATTGAATGTAACGATATGCTTGCACTATTGTTATGCAAACTTTTTAACCACGTATATGTTAATTGTATTTACGTAGAAAGCTGGAGGAAAGGTTTCTTTGTCCAAGTTCCCTTATAACAGTGGACCAAAACAATGTAAACAAAGAGGCATTACTCTTACTAGTATTGTTTCTAAGATATTTTCTAGGCTGTTGAATACGCTTCTTCGAGTGACCGAAGCAAATGAATAATTGTCTGATTTTCAAATTGAGTTTCGGAAAATAAAAGCAGTGTGGATTGCATTTTTGTTTTAACATCAGTAACTGAAAGAGTTATCTCTCACAAGAAGAAAAAAACTTCTTTGAGTTTTTGTAGTCGTTCGTAAAGCTTTCGATGTCGTATATAGGAATGGTATATGATTAATGATTATTGCACTGTGGAGCTTTCTCTAGATTAGTTAAATTGTTACAAACATATATGAACAGGTACGTGTTAATGGTCCCTATACTGAAAATTTTGATAGTGTAAAGGGAGTTAAACAAGATGAACCATTATTGCTCTTACTATTCCTATTTTTATGAAAGATATGCATCATTGTATATATGATGATACTACAGACTCCTTTTGTATTGAAGATACTAGAATATTTTTGTTATTATTTGCTGATGACACTGTTTTAATGTCGTCTTCGAAAGACGTTCTCCAGAGGATTTAAATAACCTAAATAAATATTGTACTAGATGGGGGATGTGTAAATATAGATGTAACTGTTGTAATGGTAAGTAGTTAGGGCCATACGTCCAGATCTAGGTCACCCTATATACTCTATATAAATGACCCAATCGAGTTGGGAGCGAAATATTGGGCTCATTGGGGCGCAACGCTTGCGGCGTATCGATTTAAAACGTTTTTTCAGAGCAGACGACGTTTTCGTTATCTGTATATGATTTAAACCTTTTTATCAAGGTTAACCGTGTTTATAATATATTAAATCTGCATGCTGTCTATATTTCTGAATTTATTTTTCGTCGGTATCGGTTGCCCATATGACCGACGCCCCCTTCAGAGATATTTATTTTTGTTGTGCGGGATAGTGCAAGATACAAAAACCATCCCATTTCAGAGACACCCCTGGTTCTTTTGCATGCTCAGTGTTTAGCGCTGATTCATGGGACCTCGGTTTAACGTCTTATCCGAAATACAATAAGTAGAGGAGCGAAGGATCTATCTCGTCACCACTGGGTTACCAGTCCAGCGCGTTATGACAACGATTTCTTCAATCCGAAAGTAAACTTTGTTGCTTAAGATTGAAAAAACTTAACTTTTGAATTGTTATGGTCTAGTGCGCACCTACCTATACTTGTATAGTTACAACCTCTAACAACTGCGTCAGGGAATTGATTCGCGAACTAAGTTTCTTCATATTTAGATTGTCCATTAATATGCGATTAACTGTTCCCCTACTCATGCCGGTGATGTTACACACATACAGAACTGTATACCGCCGGTCTCTTCCAATGACGTGCTTGACGGCCCTAACTGACGTCACTGTCAAGGTTAATTTTCTTCTCCGACCCTTGTCATCTTCAATGCTCTCCCGGCCATCGCTATAACGCTTGTGCCACTTGAACATTAATGCCCGCCAAACAGGAGGCATAACTTTAGCAGTTGCTAGCATTTTCTTCGTCGTGTTGGCGTCTTCCCGAAATTGACACAAAACATTAATAATAGTGCGATGTTCAGCACGATCCGTTGAAGTCATTTTTGCCCGAGATCTATAAGCAACGGTTGTTTTCTGCGATTTAACAACAACGGTAACAGATAATAATTATGATGTCATACTTTGCATGACAAAACATAACACAATTTGGACTGCCCCGCCTAACAGATATTTGGTTACTATGACGACGTGAAAAATGAGTGTATATTGTTCGCAAATAGAAAAACAATAACATTACTCTATTCAAAATGGTTTAGAAATAGTGTATGTAAAATTTAGTCACAATATACCTATAAATAAAAAAAAATACGGCAAAAGTCTACGTAATTCTGGGACACCCATCGTATGTGTAGATTAAATATATTATAAACACGGTTAAACACGGTTAACCTTAATAAGCACGTTTAAATCATATTGAAATAACAAAAGCGTCGTCTGCACTGTAAAAACGTTTTTAAGCAATACGCCGCTTGCGTTCCACATCTGTGAGCCCGATTTTTCCCTCCCAACTCGCTTGAGTCATTTATATAGAATATATAGGGTGACCTAGATCTGAACGTTTGAACCTAACTACTATGGTATTGTAAAAAGATAATAGGCCAGAAAACATAGAATTATTCTACGATACAGATAAACTAAATATTGTTACAAAATTTACATATCTTGGAGTTACAGAATGTAATAAGATGTTTATATGATCAATTATTATTTGCAACAATGGTTTTCAGACCATTGAACTTTACCTTAACTTGAAACTTAATATGTTGTTTACTCAATCTATGTTCTAATCAAGTACCATATTCACAAAATAATACCCTATCATAGAATTAAGACCGAAACTGAACCCAATACACACGAAATGTTTAACGTTAAATGCTAAGCAAGTATATTCAGTGTTCAGTGTCAGAAAATGCCCCTTCTGCTAATATATTTGCAAATTGGTGACATAAGCATGTCAAAAAAGGAAGACTTTTTCACATGAGAAAAAATGTATACATCACACCAGCATTTATTTCTTTATTATTTGGACCACGTCGTGTTTATTTGTTTACATTTCAAGGTAACGCGATAACCTTTTGAACCACAAATATACGCGTGTCATAAACCAAGTTTATCTAGATATTTTAAATGCATTCAAAACATTGATATTGGACTTGGTTCAAAATGAATAACGAAACTTAACTTATTTGAAATGGTGTAGAACGCATGTTGTAATCGAATATTTTTTAGGCTAAACAAAAAATGCTGAGTTTAATGCTAAAAGTGTCAATATCAATATCAGTAAAATAAATTAAATATTTAGTTATATGTGTAACATATTTTTCCATTTAATATAACTATACCCCCACCACAAAATGCGTGTGTGTGGGGGAGGGGTATACTAAAATCGCTTTGTCGTGTTGGTCGGTCGGTCGGTCCATCTCCCCATTATCCGCTCAATAAATCATATACTAATTGAAGGAATTTCTTCAAAGTTGGCTTTGATGTTAACCTCAACATCGGAATGTGCAGAACCCATATTGCCTTTGTATCAGGTCAAAGTCAAGGTCACACTGGAAGGTCAGTTAATTTTTGTGTCCGCTCTGTAAATCCTAAACCCCTTGAAGAGTTTTCTTCAAACTTGGCTCAAATGTTCACCTAATGATAGCGATGTGCAGAACCCATGTTGACCTCGTACCAGCTCAAGGTCAACGTCATACTTCTTCTAACTTTGCTCAAATGTTCATCTCAACAAGGCAATGTGTATAACCCATATTGCCCTTGTATCAACCCAAGGTCAATGTCACATTGGAAGGTCAAATATATGACAATTAAAAAAAGACAATGTGTCTTGTTTGCTCTTTAAATTCTTTAACCCTTGAAGTATTTTGTTCTTACTTGGCTCAAATATTAAACTTAACAAGGCAATGTGCAGAGCCCATCTGCCCTTGTGTCAGGTCAAGGTAACATTGGAAGGTCAGACAATTTTCGTGTCCGCTCTGTAAATTTTATATCCCTTGAAGGATTTTCTCCAAATTTGGCTCAAATATTCACCTCATGATAGCGATGTGCATAACAGTGCACACTTGGGAGGGAGGGCACAGACCACTGCCACAACCAAGAGGCAAATAATTGATGCAAACGATGAGGGTGTTACCAAACAGGCAGCAGACCAAGATATAAGGTTTGTTTGGTATTTGATTTTGTGTTTTCTAAGCTGTAGTACAGGCGTCTGATGGCTGTCCCATTTGAATTAGTATTGGAAGCTGAACGACCTTTGAAGTTTTTTTTGAAAAATATTTTATTGCCAAATGAGCAAATGATATTCAGATATATATATAATAAACATTTTGTCCGCCCTCGTTGAATGGAGCTTTTCTTAGAAAGATACTACTCTAGGACAAAATATAGACCATATAAGACACTTCAACCGTGGGGTTCAAGAAATAACTAATATTCACTTCAAACCTCGACTTAACTGATTTGTAAGGTACGGAAATAAACATAATGTTTTTTTTTCTAAGACTAAAATCAAGTGTTGCATATACTCGGTATGTAATCATTCACATTATGAAGACCTACTGTCTGCTGACAAAAAGCAAACAACAAAAAAGAAACAAGTACATGTATATTAAACCATGTTTTAAAATGAACAAGACAATAAACTACAGCCGAAATATATATTCGAAAAAAAAGCAACAATATTTTGAAAGCTAAAATATTTTGATTACCAGTACCATATAAAGTGGCGTGATACTTAACGTAGCTAAATGAAAGTGACAGTGTACTGCGCGTTGCCTCAAATGTTTTGCAAAACGCATGCAAAGTACAAGTAAAAGGTATTTAAATTCCATACTGCACTGTTCTCTAGTGTCAATAACTTTTTGACAATCAATCGTAGTTGTCCACGATACTTAGCTCAAGAAAAATACGTTTGAACCGGTAATGCAAATAGTTTTCGGCCCAGACTTGTCCATTTTCACGAATGATTGAACTAACTACTAGATCAAGGATACACAAGAAACTAGAAACATAAAGTTTCAGGACTGGCAGCCGTATGGGCCTAATGGTTAGGTTATTATTTTAAAATCAAGTTAAAAATCTAAAATATTCTTCTATGACCTTCTAAAATGCCCTACTTTTCACTGTTAAGCATTGCTTATGCAGTTATCGCGGCGTAGTGCCGTTTGCGAAGCGTATCTGGTTAGACAGGGTGGACTTTGCTATATAGCGTCACCTAAAATAGAGTCTAATATGTGTTGTACTTGTTACATAAACTAACTTCATTGGTTGCTTTCGAGATCAATATGATTACATAAACATTACAATTGTAAGCGTAACTGCATATGTTTAGAGTTGTGAATTGCACAGACAGGATATTGTTTTCATGATATTTGACTAAAAGAATAATCATGTTTTAGGTAAGTGACTTTTAATGATTGTAACATGGCCTTCTGAGCTATTGCAGTGGGAGTACGTGGCAACAAATTTGTCATATGTGTAGGTCGCAGGTTCGACCGTCTTGATTTTAAACCGGGTACAGAGCCCACAAAGAATGAATATCTGGAAAAAGTAATATAATTTATCAAAAATACTTTATAAAAAAGCTATAAGTGGACGGCAAATGCAAATCACTATTGTATTAAGACATAAACAAACATACATTGCGGAGCCATTACATGTAAAGACTATATCAAATAATAATAATTATTATATAACCTATAAATAGCTTTGAAATGCCTTACTCTGATTGGTGCACGCGTAACTTAAAAAAAATAACGGTTAATGTCAGAGTATATTAACCCTTTTTTCCAAAAATAGATTTCCTGGAAATCCCCCGCATCTGTTTATAATTTGGACGTTTCCGGCGAAACGACTCACTTTCGGGAAATAAGGAAGGCCGTTTCGGCAAATTCCGTCGAATGAGCCCCCTGACAGGATGTTGTGAATTTTGACGTTTCCGGTGCGTTCTTTATACAGCGATATAAGAACAAAATGTGCCATATAAAAGCTATTTATAGATTATATAATACAACAAATATGGACTTTTAAGCCTCGGCTATCGCCTCGGTCAATATTAGTTTTTTTAGGTACATATCACATCATATTCACCGGCTAAATAGTCCATATCTATACGCTATGTTATTGTAATTCATTGTTTTATATACCATGAAAAAATAATTATTCCTGTGTTTCATTGAAGACAATGCAAAATATTTTAGGCACTAACCTGGAAAGGTAATATAATTTATCAAAGAAAAATGTTTAATACTTTATAGAAAATACATCTATACAAATCTATACGTGGACGGCAAATGCAATCGTCCACACCGCTTTGATTAGATAAGGGTAAGCGGTTAGTAACAGTGGTAAGTAAAAATAACAGTAAAGAGCTGTATGCACTGTATGAAATTTGGTTTTGGATTAAAGGGAAAAACCACGGATTTTATGTGTTATTAAATATGTGATTTGATAAAGGCCCTGCTATTTGTTCGAGGGTAGTCGTATTGGACCCGAGGCCAAAGGATAATACGACTGTCCCAAGTACAAATAACAGGGCCTATATCAAATTAATTATTTAATGGCAATTTCATTTCACAACAATTCCAGAATTTCCTCACCCTCCGACATATCTGTGAATCTTCTATCGTCTGCTTGTATTCATGAGAGTTACAAGTTGTGAGAAAATCATGCCGGCTATTCACATGAATACCGTTCTTAGGTCATACATAATTTTTTTTATTCATTTCGGAACACTAAATAGGATAAAAGTCGATAGAACAACTTTAAATATTCCTAAATCTCGATCACTTGAAAAAGAAAATGGCTGACGTTTAAAGTTAAATTGTTCCTGATACTTAGCCAATCAAATTAAGCTACAAGAGGGCCAATATTAATTTCTTTTTTCCGGCACGGGGCCGATTACAGCTTTTGATATTGGCCCTGGTATTCAGAAGGTCCACGTTTTATTAAGTCAGGCGTCTGCTATGTTATCTGGCAGATAATATTTATTAATAAATAAGTGATTTTATATCGGCAGTGTTATTTGTCCCGAGGACATTTTATAATGTAACAAATAGGAAAATTTGAAAAAAAGGAAACACTATTCCTAATAATACGGAAAAATATATGGCTTTTGTAATAAGTGATTTCATTTTCATAGAAAGTTTTAATTTATGTCTCAATCATAAAATAACTTAGTAAAACATTTCAAAGTACACTTCTTAAGAATGTAAATATATTGAATTATCAAAACAAAAGGTGTTAATTTATATGAGTACATGGATTCGTTTGAAAAAAAGAATAAAGGAACGAAATAACCTCCCAGAGAAGAATTTTATTCTGTCTTTAATGAAAGTAGTATATCTCATATAGAATATGAACATGCTAAAATGTTTGGAATAACTTTAAAATAAAAACAACAGGAGAACATCATGATTACATTTAAAAATTGATATATTATTTTTAGCTGTTTTCGAAAATTTGAGGAAACTATGTTTAAAATATCATAAACTTGACCCTTGCCATTATGTTAGAAGTCCTGGTTTGGCTTGGGATACAATGTTAAATATGACTGAAATAAAATAAGACTTAGTACCTGTTATTGACATACATCTTTTTATTGAAAAAAGACTAAGAGGAGGAATAAGTTAATTAGCTAATCGTTATAGCAAATCAAATAATAAATATATTAAAAACTATAAACCCAATTTACCCTCTAAATACATCATGTACTTTGATGCAAATATGATTATCTCTTAGCTCTTGAAAAATATGTTTCTGACAAATGGCTTTCTGAATACATCAAAGCTATCAAAAAAGAATCTGAAATTAAGACAAGGAAAATAAAACAAAAACTTATTACAAATTTAATGAAAATAGAATAATATGTATTTCATTATAAATATTTTGAATTATATGTTCACCTAGGATTAAAAATAACAAAGATTCATAGAGTATTAACTTTAAATAAAAGTCCTTGGTTAAAAATGTGGCTAAAAATACAATTCCCTGAAATTATCAAATGCATGTTGAAATATTTATTGAAGTATGGATCGTTGTATTAATGGACTATCCAGTTCCATACACATAAAATTGTTATATTTAAGCAAAGTCATAAAGGTAACACGTTCTTGGTTCACTTACAGGTTTGAGAATGATACAGAAGAAATGTACTTTAGTTTTCTTCATCAGTGTGCTGCGTGTGGGTGTAGGTAAGCTATATTTTGTCTTGACATGTAGATATTTCGAAACGAAACATCCGAACATTACTTGTTAGCAAATCATTGAAGAGAATCCTTGTTTTGAAATGACAACCGGACTTAAAAAATTTCTTAATCGAGTTAAGAGTTTTCTTTTATTTGAGAAATTCCTTACCTAAGAAATAACTCAAGTACAATATCGAATGACACTTAGAGTTAAGAAAATTCTTAACCTTACGTAAGGAAATTATTTAAGTTAAGGAAAATTTTCAAGGAAAAATTTAAGATGTATATTGAATACGGCTCCAGGTGTTAAATTAAATGAAGCTTGTACGGGTAGAGTTTGATATCATAATGCACGAAACAGATTGATACCGATACTCACGATACGGCACGGTTATTACAACAGTATCTACAGCGATACCATTATAATGAGTTGTATACAGATTAAGAGTTTCAGTTCATTTAATACCAAACACAAACTACTTTAGCAAGTCAAAATAGGGATACAAAAAAGGATCTAGACATATTGATTTGGATTATGAAAACGGTATAATCAAACAAATAAAACAGAGACAGAATAATTAAAAGGGTTTAAATTCCAAATTGCAATCAACGCTTCATTTTTCAAACAAGATGGAAACACAACAGCTTATTTAAACACCAGCAAACAAACAGACATCAACGAAACCCAAACAATATAAAGGAAGATTATAACCGAACCAGATGCATTTATTCGAGAAAATAGAAAACCTTAAACACAGCGTAAGTGGATAGGAAATCAACCACATCGACGAATTTCATTTGCCAAATAAAGTACAAAAAGAGGATCATCTTACAACCTCCTACCCCAACATAACAAAAAATCATAAATTTCAATAATAGATAAACAAAACGATTTAGCTCTATAGATTTACGCCCAATTAAAATATATATATTACAAAAGAGTAAAAATACACTTAAATTTAGAAACCGTAATAAACAAGTCCAGTATCATACTATTATATCATACAAGTTGATTTTGAAAGTATAAGACAATAATACAGAAATAAAATCGAGACACCAAGCATTTGGGTTGGAATATATTGTTGTAAGTATAATGGTGTATCAAGTAGCTCAGTGATCTACACAAGAGAAGACTGTACCAAACAATTTCTGTCCTATTCAAAAAGAGAAACCTCTTAGATAAGCAAAATATTTTCAATTACACCGATTTTTAAGACTGAAGATGAGACAAATTATGTAAAGTCAAAAACTTGTTGGATATATGAGGAAGAGTTTGAAGAAAACACTCAGGAAAAGGATCATTGTCATGTCATAGATAGACATTGTGGGGTGTCCAAGATGGCGGTCATGTATTAGCGACGTGTCAATATCTTATGAACTTTTCTAAATATTTGACAGAATATGGCCGAGAATTCAGTAAGTTGGCGTTCAGAAGCTTCAGCATATCCCCAAGGTATGACCTCGAACAGGTTTGAACCCTTAAGTGAAGAATATGTGACTGTTCAGAGAAAGAAAAGACAAAGACACTCAATGGGCGGGGCTTCTTTTGATTCCCAGCATGAGCAGACACGTCCAAAACAATCCCCTGTTTTAAAAACTGACAATCTTAAACACCTGCCAGCAGACGAGAAACTGAATATTATATTGGAAAACATGTCTAATCTTGGTTTGTTAAAATATAGAATTGACAATATTGAATCGACTGTTTACATGAACTGTGCACATCACGTGATCTCGCACGAAAGACTACGGCTGTTAGAATACAAACAAATATACATTGGGGTACGTAGTAGAGCTACCAATATTATTATTACCGGCGTCATCGAATCAAAAGAAGAAAATTGTGTTGAAATCGTGGCTGATATTATGAAAACACGACTAAAATTGGAGCCAACTGAGAAATTTGTTCTTCTCATAGCCTATAGGATGGGTCGAATCCTCAGATCCGAACACCACATCTTGGACTGTCACAGAAACCTAAACCGAGACATATAATGGTTACATTCTCTCACTCTTTCGAAGTTGACTGTCTTATGGAAAATGCCTTCAAATTAAAAGGTTCAAACATTGGACTCTCTCGTGATTTTCAAAAAGAGATAAGCAATGCGCGTAAAGTTCTGTGGCCCCGTTACAAGGAGGCACGTGAGACTCACGGACCCAAACAAGTGAAAATCTTGTACCCTGCTGCTTTTCAAATAAGAAACCGTGTCGTTTGATACATGTTCCCTGACTGGTACGAAGTCCTGCGTGGGTCCAGATGCACTGATGTTGCAAAACGTGTAGCAGATACACTGAAATTTAACAATGACCGTACGCGTATGAAAGGTTTTTGCACAATACATAGACTAAGGTAATGATCATGTGTCTAGTAATTATCAGGGCAACGACTTAAACACTGTCGGCACAATTCTTGAAGAATCTTTGCTCGTACCTAATCAAAATGTAATCATTAAGCTAGCAACCAAGCTCTACGGGAATCCTCCAACAGCGCAAATATGCAGTCAGAAGAAGTCCCAATCCAGCACTGTACTAGTAATACTGTCTCTCCGAGACCTGAGCTCGAATCCCAGCAACCATATCAACCAAATATTCTTCAGACTCCTCAGGAAACCCACAACATTGATGCCTTACGGACAAGAGAGAGCCATATTCAACATCTTGAAAATGGTCCGTTACGTGTACAAATTACCTGTGGAACTGGGTAGAAGGCGTCAAGTATTTGTTCCTTATGAAGAAAGAAGATGTCGCCTTTGTTCTTTTAATGCCATAGGAGACTGCGTGCTAGAATGTCCATTCTTTCTCCCAGAGAGAATGCGTTATATATAAGTTTAAAAATATAATGACAACAAAATCTTAAATACTTCTAAAAAATCTTGGTGTATTTGTGCATTTTTAATCAACTATTTTAAAATTTCAAGTTCTTAATAATCATATATGTTTAGATTGCGTCAAGGCCGCGTTACACCGTGAATTACTACAATGGAATTCCTTTAAATAATTAAAAATGGAAAAATCGATATCCGTGACTGCCCCACTGATCTATAATTCCAAACGTTATACTGACTGGCTATGTTATATTAATCTTATACCCGATCCATATTCTGTATATTTTATATCGTTAGCAATCTAATTTGTAATTACTCTTTTTTGGTACTCTGTACTGTCCCCATGGACATTCCCACAGTTTGTTGCTAAAAGCAATGAGTCATATTATTATCTCCCCGCCAAAGGCGAAGGGGATATTAGAAATGCCCTTCGTCCGTCCATGCGTCCGTCCGAAACAATTTTGTCCGGAGCATAACTCCAAAACTACTTGAGGGTTTTTATTCAAACGTCATACACTGACAGAGCACAGTGGTAGGTAGTGCAGTGTGCAAAGTCCAATAACTCTACCTTGCCTATTTTTAGAGTTATTCCCCTTAATCAGAATTACTTGATCAATTTTGTCCGGAGCATAACTCCAAAACTACTTGAGGTATTTTATTCAAACTTCATACCCTGACAGAGCACATTGGTAGGTAGTGCAGTGTGCAAGTCCAATAACTCTACCTTGCCTATTTTTAGAGTTATTCTCCTTTATCAGAATTACTTGAATAATTTTGCCCGGAGCATAACTCCGAAACTACTTGAGGGATTTTATTCAAATTTCATACACTGACATCGCACATTGGTAGGTAGTGCAGTGTGCAAGTCCAATAACTCTACCTTGCCTATTTTTTTAGAGTTATTCCAGTTTTGTCCGGAGCATTACTCCAAAAGTACTTGAGTGATTTTCTTCAAACTTCATATACTGAAAGAGCACATTTAGAGGAGGTGCAGTGTGTAAGAATAATAACTCTACCTTGCCTACTTTTAGAATTATTCCCCTTTATCAGATTTGATTGTCCGAAGCATAACTCCAAAAGTGCTTGAGCGATTTTCTTCAAACTTAATACACTGACATAGCACATTGGTAGGAAATGCAGTTTGCAAGAACAATAACTCTACCTAGACTATTTTTGTGGGATTTTCTTCAAACATTATTACATTGAGTCTTTGAACGAAAAACCTTCAGGTAGCTTCTTCCCGGCGGGGGGATTAACCATGTGTAACATGGCTCTTTTTACATATGTAATCTGACATTAATAAAAGTGATTGTTGTTTTTGTTGCTGATAGAGGCGCTGCACATTATGTTTGTAATCTGAAATTTAGAATGAGGTTACGAAAATGTACTCAATCTCAAAGGTTACGATAGTCATATAATTATGCAATAAATTGCAAAAATAATTGAAAAAACTGGGATGTGTAGTTAATAATACAGAGCATTATATATTATTCAATCTTAATCAGTTAGTTAACTTAGAAAGTCTCTAATTCATGGCGTCTTCTTAAGAAAAATTAACCGAAACCACCCCAAAAGTCAAATTTAAAATTATCAAAAAATATTAATAAAGTATTTGTCAACACGTTCACTAAAATAATACCAACAAAGACATACGAACCGAAAACAGTAGGAATATTTCATCAAGAGAATATGTCGACAGGACAGAACTAGAATACATTATTAACCACTAGAAGAATTTAACGTATCCAAAGAACCTCAGAGATAGAGAGATTATTTTCTTAATTTAAACTAAAACGGTGGGTGTTAAATTAGTTTGAAAATAAAACAACATCGGTAGATATAATGAGAAAAGCAACCTCCAATCCTTGCATTAAATCGTAAAAAATACTATATCCAAAAAAAATATTTATACTGATATGAAAAAATTAGGTCCAACATTATGCTTCTGGTATTGTTATAATAACCAAATACACCACTTTAAATAATCAATTGAGAACAGAACCAAACCATTAGAAAAAAACTGTCAAATAAGACACTGTACAACAGAAAAATATCTGAAATACATTGGACTAAGACCAACGATGAGAGCCATATTGAGAGATGATCAAGTTCTTATTAAGAAGACAAAAAGAGGAAAGAAGTACGTTGTAAATGAAGAGCTAGCCTTTAAAAAATATAAAATGGCTCTATTTGAAAGGAGGTAGACAAACGAAATGTTTATAATTAGGTCAGGGAAATGTCATGCAACTTCATACAGTGGTAAAGCACAATGACAAGAAACGCATTGTACAATAGCTGTTACTCCATCTTCACTATTTGCATTGATCAAGAGCCGTTACTCCATCTTCACTATTTGCACAGTTATTGCCCTTTGTTGGATTTCCTTGTCCGGATCATAACTTAAAATCTAATTGTTGGAATTCAATGCAACTTTATACAATGGTCAAGCACAATAAGAGAAAGTGCAGTGTTTAAGAATTATAACTCTATCTTCACAATATGCACAGTTATTGCCCTTTGTTCGATATCCTTGTCTGGAGCATAACCTGAAAACTAATTGTAGGAAATCAGTGCATCTTCACACAATGTTCAAGCACAATTAGAGAAAGTGCAGTGAACAAGAGCTATAACTCCATCTTCAGTATTTGCATAATTATTGCCCATTGTTGGTTTTCCTTGTCCGGAGCATAACTTGAAAACTAATGGTTGGAATTCAATGCAACTTCATACAATGGTCAAGCACAATGACAGAAAATGCAATGTTCAAGAACCACAACTATCTTTGACTGCCCACAACAATAACTCTATTTCAATTCTTTTACAAAGTATTCTGTTACTAATAAATTCCTCAGTTCCGAAGCAGTCTTGCGGGGGTATTAATCACATTAAGTGATAGCTCTAGTTTATTTACATATTTTTTTCAAGTTTTTTACATAGCTGTTGAGAAAATATTGATACCCATTCTATTTGACCAACGATTGGAATTTTGTTATCACGTGTTATTATTTTTTTCAATCCTAAATATCTCTTGTTTAGATGGGGATATTTCTTGTTCATAAAAAAGTGCCCATGATATTGTCTTGAGCCAAATCATCCACCTTATATATTGTTTGATTAGTATTGAAAATTATTGTTATAATAAATATTTCTTCGATCCAGTTTGCTGTCTATATTTTTTCAAAGTATCGTTTAAGTTTACTAATTCTTACCTGATCTCTAATTTCAAACTTCGGCCCAAGCGGGGCATCATTCAAGTCAACATACAAATTAAAGTAAACCTTGCATTCTTGCTTTGATTTGCGTCATTCTTATTTTACTTTGTTGTTGTTTTGTTGTTGTTGTTGTTGTAATATTTATAAACCATGGCTTTTAATTTGTCCAAGTAGGTTTTTGTGATATTTGAAACAAAGTATTTCTGCGTAGTGTAAGTATTCTATAGGCATATTGACTGATGACATCACAAGCACCTGTTACCAAAATATAACTGAACTAATGGTTGGCAAAGAGAACCAATGTTTATATACATTTGATAGCCGCAGAATTTTTAACTTTAGATAACTTTTTTCTTTGTCAGCCGAATTTTAAGATTCTTATATCATTTAAAAGCTCTTAAATTTATATTTTGAAAATATAAGCAGATTTTGAAGGATTGCTTTTAAAGAAGAAAACTAAGCTAATTTATACCTGTCATTTCAACATTTTTCTAGCAGCTCAGATGCATTATGTTTAACCATTTACAAACAAAAAAAGTAAACAGTTTTGACAATTATTTTTAAATATGTAAAATATGAGTTTACAGACCTTTTAAAAGATATAAAATATTGAATTATTTGATGAAAAATGACTTTGTAACTGTAATTACAAAATTACTATGTTTTGCATTTTTATCAACCGCCATGTTTTTGCCAACCTTCAAAAAGTTACCTGTATCCCTTATCAGTTACTTGTTACTATTAATAGATTTCAAAACAATAACATTCAACGTTCCTATTGAATCGTTCTATCTCAACAGAGTTATAACAATTATCATGGTTTATACACACTTCATCTAATGAAATGGAGGCCAGCTGTCTAATGGGTTCTCAGGATCTCAATATCCATAACCAGGCAAAGTCAGTCTTTCTTTAGAAAATAATGGCGACATAACTAATTGACACGCCTTCTGTTTGTAGCTCACTTGAGCACAACGTGCTCATGTGAGCTATTGTGATCGCAAGATGTCCGTCGTCCGTTGTCGTGCGTTAGTACGTGAGTGCCTAAGAGAGTCAACATTTTGATTCAAACCAGATCTCCTCTGAAACCACCAAAATTAATAAAAGTTGGCAGGAGAAGAAAAGTTGTTTGAAGAACTCAGTTCCATGCAGAACTCTGGTTGCTATGGCAACCAAAATAAAATTTTAAAATTCTTCTTGTCTGAAACCACAAGACTTAGAGCTTAGATATTTTGCATGTTGTATCATCTAGAGGTCCTTTACCATTTTCATTTCAAATTTTGGCCCTGGGGTCAAAATTGGCCACGTATGGGTACCACGATTAACAAAGAAATGTATAGGAACATTTTTTAGGGATTCTTCTTTTCTGAAACCACCAGGCTCTTAGTTCTAAAATTTTGCACAAAGTATTGTCTTGAAGACCGCTACCAAGATTGTCCAAATTATACCCTCATTTATATAGAAGCATATATAGGGAAAATTTTCTTGTCTGAAACTACTATGATCTGGGATTTGATATTGGCATACAGGTTAACCTAGAGCTTCTCTACAAAGATTGTTCATATTATGCCCTTGGTGTCATTAATGGCTCCGCCCAAGAGGTCTCTTGATTTAATAAAGGCTTATATAGGGAAAACTTCGAAAACTCTTTCTATGAAACAAGAAGCCCTAGTGCTTAGATATTTTGCATGGAACATCATCTAGAAGTTCTCTACCAAGATTGTTCAAAGGATGCTCTTGTCATCAAAACTCCCCCCCCCCCCCCCCCCCGCAGGGGGAACTTGATTTCTGAAAATACTTGCATACACATTTTCTTGTTATAACTACAAGGCCTAGTTTTAAGATATTTAATGCGAAACCTGGCCTAGTAGACCCTTACTAACTTTTTTCAAATATTTACCCTTGGGTCATAATTGACCCTTCACCTTGGTCATCAGGGCTTAAAATAGACATTTGAAATTTTCGTCATAGAGCATTAATTTAATGGCAGATATCTCATTTGGTATAAAGGCAACTTGCAATAATCTTTGCCATTCACAAAGTCACCGAAGTTAAAAATAGATTTTTATACTTTTCCCATTAGAATCTTCTTTAATTTATCAATATCTGAGATATTTGGTATGTACGTTTCTTGCATGGACTTCCACCCTGAGGTTAGGTTTTAGGTCAATAGGTCATGGTCAAGTTCACTGCAGCTTATAAAAGATTTTTCTACTTTCTTCCATAGAGGCCTTATTTATTGATTTATATTTTAAACATTTGTATATAGATACCTTGCATGAACCATTAAAGAGGGGTTAAGGTCACGGAGGAAAAAATAGATTTATCTAATTTGCCTCACAGAGCCTTCATTTATAGACCAATATCTGTAATATTGAGTATATTTGTTGTTTGCATGGAGCTCAACCTTTAAGATGTGTTTTTAGTCACTGGGTCAGTGTCAAGGTCACTGCATAATAATTGATTGTTCTACTTTCTGTCATAGAGGCTTTATTTATTGACTGATATTTTAGATATTTGGTTTGTTGGCATTAGAAAATTTTCAATTAAAATGAAATACTGCTTCTGACATTTGCATAACAGCAAACCCACAAACAAAGTCCTCAAGTGAGTGATCCTTGGCCACCATGGCCCTCTTATCTTTAGAAACGCAGTCTTGGTAATTCCACAAGATGCAGAAGTAGTTTTTGTCACAAGTCCATAACGTTTTTTACTTGTAATGGGTTTGAATCTTTTTTTTTTTTCTTTAACACAATATATCATTAAATATCATATTTGGGGATATTTGTAACTCCGCACAACGAAGTTGTAAGGGAGGTATACTGTAATCAGCTTGTCCGTCTGTCGGGCTTTGTTTTCCGGGGCATAACTCAAAAGCTATTAGATATATCAACTTGAAAATTCGTAGATCGAAAGATCTCATTGAGAAAAGCACATTGCACAAGAACTATTACCCTTTTTTCCAATAATTTTGGAATTGTTGCCTTTTGAAGTTTTTCGTTACTTATATTTTTTGTCCGGAGCAAAACTTAAAAACTGTTGGGGTATCAGCTTGAAACTTCATAGACAATAGATCTTATTAAGTAGAAGTGCATTGCCCAAGAACCATAATTCTTTTGCAAAAGTTTAGAGTTATTGCCCTTCGTAAGTTTGCATACTTAATTTTTGTCCGGTGAATAACTCAAAAAGTATTGGAAGTTTCAACTTGAAAAGATTTATAGATCTCATTAAAGAAAAGTGCAGTGCCTAAGAATCATATCTCTCTGTTGCACAATTTTGGAGTTATTGCCGTTTGAAATGTTTAATACTTAATTTTAGGTCGGGGCAAGAAGTTATATGTTCTCATATATCAATACCCTACTGGAAAGGTGGCAAGCAGGGGGTTTTGGCGCCAGGACAGTGGAAGTTCTAGTTAGTAACAGGAAAAGTTTAAGAAAAAGCTCTGTATCTAAAGTCAACTTCAACTCCGCTGGAGTAACTTAATTGCGGAAAAGAGTTTATAAAATAGTTTTATGTCTGAGAAATGTCAAAATAAGTAAGAACGAAAGAATTATGAAGATTCAAATTAATTATTATGTTGCGATGCCTAAACTGAAACAAAACCGCTGCATAATGTTTTCATCACACATCAAAGACAGAGTTATCAGTAAGTAGCCTGGAACCCCACTGTATCGATCTACTTACTGTCAACTAATGAATGCAACGTAAATAAACACACTTACTTCAAGTATCATGTATTTCCACGTAAATCCATCCTTTTACTATATTCATATCGCCAAATTTTAGCCCAAATTAGCCCGTTAAGCAGCATGAAATTGTCAATAATCGGCAGCCATGTCAAATTCAGTGAACTTTGACGTCACTCCATTATATCGATGCATTGTGGGTAAAAATTATTAAGGATCGCCAACAGTGTCAAAGTTAATGTTATAGAATGCACAGTTTCTGTATGACAAATTAATGTAACTATATTTAACATATCAACTGTTTAGTATTTCCTTTTCACAATAAACTGTTACCAACTGTTAACTTTCAACAAAAACACTATTTACAATTCAGTTTTAGCATTTTCAGTTAGTTATCATCTGAGTGACAGTGAGGACATATGAACTCACTGTTACGACGTAGGACACGCACACTGCTACACAAACCTAAGTGGGTCCAGTGAGCACATTTGTCACATTTACCCCATGACACCATGGTTATGTATGGATATTTTTCCAAATCTGCAGGTTGCCACTTGTTGCAAACACAACATTTTTCGTCATCAGCATTTTCTTCATAAGTTTCAAACTCAGTGTCTTCTGCTATGTCAACTGGAATGGGACCACCTTTTCTTCCAAGTCCAGATGTGCTAGGTTTTGGTTCTGTTTGGCTTACAATAGCCTGTTTATCCTGTTTCAAAGATTTGCTTTTGTCCATATTTGTGAGTATTTCAGTGTTCTTCTGTTGTAGTAGATTTCCACAAACTTTGAATGGGGTATACATTTTCTGGGTTTAGGTTTTACAGCCTTGGTGATTGTCCTATTTGAAAAGAAATCCACAGAAGATGTAGCAATTTTTGTATCTTCAGAGGGCTGAGCATCAATATGATTACTTGTTTCATCAGTTTCATCATGGCAATCATCATAAATAGTTGCAGGAGCCACTTGAACATCACTGATAACGGAGTTGCAAAACGGATATATTCCTGTACGTCTAAATGCAGATGTAAGGTTCTCTGGGGTTAATGCCTTCAAGTAAGGTTTTGGTGTAAGCTGAGAAATATCATACTTCGTTATGTTGATACCAGGATTAAGTTTCAAGTATTTCTGGCACTCTTGGGAATACATTTTCTTAAATAGTCCAAATATACCAACATCTAAGGGTTGGGTCAAGTGGCTTGAATGTGGAGGTAGCACAAATAAAATGATGTTATGTTGTCTTGCCCATTCTGTTAATGTCAGAGATATATGAGATCTGTGGCCATCATATAGTATGAGAGTTGGTAGTTCACTTCCATGTGTTGTCACATACAGCAGAAAATGCTTGGTGAGATAATTAAAAAATATGGTAGAATTTGACCAACCTGTCTTCGACATCTCACCAGCTGAACCCGGACAAGAGCCTTTTAAAAAATCTTCATTTCACCTCTGCCCAGGGAAGACATAATATGGGGGTATATTTTGACCAGCAGCATTCCCAGCAGCTATCACAGTGACTGTTGCTGACCTGGCAGATGTAATATTCTGTGGAACGGTTTCTTTCTTGCAGACTATTTTCGGTGGTGAATGTTCTGTGTTCACTCCGGTTTCATCTATGTTAAAGATCGTCCAAGGTTTGTCTTTAATGTTATTTGTAGATAGTACAACCTCTAGCTCTTTATAGTAACAATCAAGTGTCTCTCTTGAGGCTGATTTGGCTCTGGCAATAGATAATTTCTGAGGCTTAACTGTCTTGAGATCAGGCCATCTCTTAATAAAACCATAAAACCAGTTATCACTCAACTTTTCACCCTTAGTAGACTTCCCTAGTGAATCTGAAAAGTCCTTGGCCATATACTAGATGGCTGTCTTATTGTAGCCAAATCCTATGTCTGCCATGTAAGTAACATGGTTGTATAACTTCTCCTCTTCTGCTGATGTGAAGATAGTCTAATGCCCAACCCTAGCATCTGAAGCCACACGATCACTTATCATGTCCCGTAGAGTAGTTGGAGGCACAGAGTAAACTTTTGCTGCTCTATAAGCTGACATACCACCAAGGGTAGCCTCATTTGCTCTCTGCAGATTTGTCCTGTCATATAGAAGGCGTCTCCTCTTTTGTGGTGGCTCCTAGAAATAAATAAAAGATATACATAATTCATGGCTGCTATATTTTCAAATTTCAAACAACAAACAGACAAACAACAAAGTCATTTCAACTTCACAAAAGCTCCGTAATAAACGCAGAAACGGCGTTCCATACTTCAAAATTTTTGACAGGAAAGGCACGTAACCTGTCAAAATTTTCCAGAAGCAGACGAGCGGATTTTTATGGTGAATTTTCATTGTTTTCCAACTAAAAAAATGGGAGAACTCTCAAAAATCGATGAAAATTGAAGAAGAAATGTGATATATGGTACTTACCACAGCTCTAAACATGTTTTTGGTGAGATATTCAGTAAAAGGGAAAGTGAAAGTATACCGTGACCTAGTTGTTAATGTAAACACTCGACAGGTGGCGCTACGATCAAAATATCGCGAGATTTATAAATAGATCGATACAGTGGATAGATCGATACAACGAGGTGGGAGTATACAGTAAAACTTAGCTGAAAATTACGTTTATTTACGAAAGTGAAGTTGGACGAAAATAGGCGGAGCTTATACTTTTAAGGCTTTCAGAAACGTGTTCAACGGGAAGTTATCGAATCAAATCATACTAGTCTGACAATATAAAGTTACGCGCATAATGTTATAAAAAAGCGTTCGAAACTACCTTCTGTTCTGCTGTCGGTTACATGTACAAAGAGTATTCTAGTTTCGTTACAACGTTTTTTTCTTGCGTCGTCCATACAAGTGATGTTATATTATGAATATTCTGGCTTATAAAAGTAATGCAGGGGGTCATGTTGTAGTGAAGATGAAACGTCGTCTGACTGAGAAAAGTCCGGTGGCTGTTACAGTATTTGTTTTTCGTTTGTTGACTGGAAAACATTTCCTGTAAAGTAGACGAAAAACATCGTGTTGACCTTGTGTTCTTGGAAAAATAAATCCAAATCTATAGCACGAGTAGGACGGGTTGTTATCACAATAACTGCAGTTTTAACCTATCTATATTTAGCTCAACTTACCCCAAAGCCGTGCTAGTTTTCCTGATATGTCTATTGCGGAAGCTTAAAAATTATCTTTTTAGAAACTGCTCGCTTAACTTGAAGAAAATGTTCAAATAGTGACCCTCTATATAAATTGTAAAACCTACATTGGTCCTTCAAAAACATGGCGGCCAGGGTCGGGGCTTGTATTCTTACGTGTCTATATGGTAAACTATAAAAATTTTCTTAATAGAAACTGCTGACCCAATTTGAAGAGTTTAGAACAAATGGTCCATAGATGACCCGCAATACAAAATTAATGAACTTTGAAACTACTAGCTTGATATAGTGTATAAATTGTGGAACTTAGATCAGTCTTTAAAAATACTTGGCCACAAGAGGCGGGGCTTATTTGCCTCTGTGTATAGATAAATGACAATTTATTATAGTGATTTTGAAATGCAGCAGGATTTACAATATTATTTATATAGTTTGTTAAGTTTCATTGCTGTGTTATTATTTTTTAACACGGCACAAGTCACGGTACAAGTCAATCAAGAACAAGCCAAAAGATTTTATATACTCAGACACACAAAGGTTGGTCTTAGCATTTGAGGAAATTAGTTTACTTGGAGAACCTGTAATCTTTGGTGAACAACTTCTAACCGTAAGAATGGCAACTTTAAGGGTTGAAAACTGGTTTTAGCCAGTGCACAAATAACTGCCAATTTATCTTTGAATTACATTTTGAATTAATTTGCTTTTTTCAGATGCTATTGACTTATCATGTGATAAAGTTGACCCAACACAACCATCAACGCTAAGATGTACATGTGTTTACACAAATGGTACAGGGATCCTTTGGTACAAAAATGGTGCATATTTAAGTGACTGCTACCTGGAGGCAGAACTTTGTTTAGGATACTCCGGTTATTCTTTTTCTTTGAACAGTTCTACAAATGAGTATACATTTTCTGTGGACTTCTATAACTATTCAAACTGTGATGTGTACACCTGTCGTGATTTAGATCTACCCGAAGTTAATGATACAAAAATGATTACAGCACATAGTGAGTATTTTTATTCCATAATTTTGCACATAATTTTCTTTAAGACAGTAGCCTAGGGAAAATGAAAAAAAGTTGGAATAGAGATTATGTCAGGTCTTTTAATAAGGTTTTCTCAGACCTAATTTATGAAATCTGTTGAATCGATAGAGGAAATTTGCGACAAGCATTTAAGTTTGAAATTGCATAATACTTTCTAGGTATGAACGTACTTACTTCTCTCGGAATGAACAAATGTATTAAGGAATAAGGAAGCTGATAGGAAATCACGAGATTTGGCAAATATTAACCTTCTTGATTCTTATTTACATTTACTGAATATCCATGTGTTACAATACATAATGTTACATTAAGTGTCAGTGTGTATATAATCAAAGGAACCAATTTTAACACATCCTGAACATGTCACCTTAAGCGCTTGAACATTTTAATATTTGAATATTCCCAGAACACACGAACAAGTCTCTTTTTCCAACAAGTCTTCATAAAATTTAGTACATTTAGCTTTATGATCATTTTTACTAAAAGGAGACAAAGTCTTGTGGGGTCAAAAACTAGATTAGCAGCTTATATCAAATAGAATTCCTGTATTGGCTGAGTATTGTATTGTGAACACGATCGAATACTGATTTTGATTGCTATATCGTATGGAACCTATCTGTATCGATAAAGTAACATTTTAATTATCTTTTTATTTATTTTTACCATGTCTCATTGAATATTTCTCTAATATTACTAGGCATTCGTTTCTCTTTGGAATATGACTTGTTGGCAAGAAATCTCTCAAAGTAAATTCATTTGTTTTGCTTAAAGGTATCTAAAATGTCAGATTTGTGATAAGGATGAACCTGAAAAACAGCACAACTTATGACATTTTCCCGATTATTTTATTTAAATACATTCCTTTTTATATCATATGATACATCAAAAATCGGTCATTTTGTATCGATACAAATAATCATACAACTTATTCTTATTAATATTCAGTCCAATGTCGAGATCACATTTATTACCGAAACTTTAAGAAACATGTTCAGAATGTTTGAGTTGATTTCCTTTTACCATGTTTACTGAATTAATTTGAAAGTAAGCCACAAGGGTAAAAAATGAACCACATTGAAGACACAGCAAAAAATTGTATAGTTTTTTTTGTTTAAATCTTCGTGTTACTTTGTTATGATACTTGTTTTGATTATCAGTTACAGAAACTGAGCATCATTGCATATAGAAGTATACATTACTTTTGTAGATCAACTGAATATCTTATTAACACTAAAAAACACTTCTTCAAATTTGATAGAAAATTGCCTTGATATTAGCTAGGTCACTCTCAGATCTGAATGAAACGAAAGGTGGGTTGGGTGGGGGCGGGGTCTAGGATTGATACTGAACAAGTAGGTAAGAGCTGTCTAAAAAATACATTATTACACAATCTAAGTCAATATGATATGAGAACAACCTAGTAAGTCTTGACCATTGGACATAAATATGACATGAATATGAAAATGCCAAGGGTCAAGATATATCAAGGAAAAATACAAATTGTGTAGCCTTTTAAAGTTTCTAAGTCAAACAATTTTCATCCGATCCTCACCGAACCTGCTTAAAATGTGACTGGGCATATCTAAGACATGTTCGAACACCATTCGAATTCTTCCAGGTGCCCTAGAGTAATGGTGCATGAATTATCCAATATTGGCAAATTTCTCGTTGAGCTTTCAACTCGAGTTTTCAACATAAAATGCTGTTGATGATTTTGACCATTAAATATCAGCCAAATTGGAAAACAAGTGAAGTCATTTTAAGCGTTCTAGGGTTATGGTGCTTGAATAATTAGAAACGTGCAAACAATTAGCCTTCTCTGTTCTCTCATCAAAACTTGAAATATATACATGTATAATGATTTTTGCGAGGGGTTTAATAGGTTCAAACTTAAACCCATTTATACACTTGCTTCCAATCGCAAATTGATGTCATAAACAGAGGAAAGGGTTTTGTCAGAGCTTTTGGTCGGTATTCATATCAAATTTACTAAACATATAGTTTTCAATAATTATGTAAGCTTGTAGGACATGTTGAAATTTTATATAGATCTTTATTCTACGCCAATTATTCTAAGTAATATATTACAGAAGGAGGAACTTAAGAGTGTATTTGGTTTTATATAAAATAGCTGAGGTAAAACTCGTTTATTTTATTGTTTGATAAATGAGGTTTTTAAAGTAATGTAAAGTAACACAAATGAAAAAGCTCTGACATTTTTTCTTGTGTCTGTCAGTGAGGGTCCTTTTGCATCACAACTATTTGGGCGATTCTAAGACTTGAAAAGTCAAATTAGTAGCAATTTCTGATTGAATACTTGTCTAGAAAATAAATGAAACTTTATCAAACTACATCAAGTTTGAATACAAAGGAACTAATTCTTCTGTGATGTCGTTTTGCATCAAAATGATTTTAATACATTTCTGGATTGTTGTGAAATTAATAGTTACAGCTGTATTGCAGTTTGGAAGAGTATGTTCAAGTTTTAGGTTGTACATTTTATCCAGTTCTGGTTTTCTGCAAATGTTTACATTTGAGTTTAAGGTAAATAAAACAAAATTTGGAGTGAATTCATAATTTTGTAGTGGACCTTTCCTAAGGCTAAAAAAAAATAATGTTTTGTTTCTCAGGCCCCGCCGCATACGTTTTAGAACGCCCGCTTCGATTTTCAATCGCTGGCAAAAAAAAAAATTTATTTATTAAAACGTCTTTTTACTATTCCCGGTGTGGCAAGAAGCACCGCAGTAAACGGTTTATGTTAATAGCAATCGTAACAACTCGGCCTTTGCCGACAACTTCGTATAAAGACCTCGTATGTAAGTATATGAATACACCAAATGGTCATTCGCCTCGGCTTTATTAAATATAAACAAACTTGGCAGAACTCAAGCAGTTTCTGTCTTATGCATTAGACAAATATGAAAATAAATGTTAATTTAAGGTATAAACAGGTAGAGGCATTAAGAAATGTTTTTAATTTAGCAGACACCACCTGTATAAAAAATAGTCCAATACGGCGCCTACCACATTATTTCCGAGGTGACTTATTGAAGTCGCCCGAGGTGTTCGGAATGTGTCAATAGGTACATGTAGATTAGTCGGTCGTTGGTTCGACCCCTGGGCAGGGCAAAATTTCTCCATGACAAACCCCAAAACAAACAAATACATGCGTCTCAATAACTTCGATCGAGCGAGTGCTTACGACACACTGATTCAAATACGGCCACGTTTTTGGTTTTCAACAAATTTGCGACAAATAGGTAAAAAATAAAGCTTGTAAAACAAATTTTATTTTCAGAACAATATTCCATGCTTTTGTCAATGCCTTTCTCTTGACGTAATTTTAAAAGATTAAGACTAATTTTCGTGTGTTTAGACTGTTTTAAATTAGGATTTTATTATTCATGTATCAAATAAGTACATGTAGAAGTACATTCTTACTAAAAAGTTTATTGTTTTTTTCACATGATATGATATTTCTGTTTAGAAAAAAGTTCTAGCAAGTCTTGTTAAGAATAAACATGATAAAAAGTGTTGTTGCATATTATAAAGTATTTTAATACAACAGAGACTGATGAGCAGTTAAAGTAAAGTATGATTTGATTTTATTGAATGCTTTCAGTAGATGTTTTATGTTAATACTCTGCAACACATTAAACACCATCTTAATACAGATGGCAATTTCAATATATCCAGTGCCATTGATCATTAAAACTGTATTTATATGAATTTTTTTGGATATGAAGCCTCATATTAAGTGCAAAATCATGAATAAAAAAAATGATTGTATAAAAAAAATTTCCGCCCTCCCTCATATAATTTTGATAAAAATGGCCTGAGAAACTAAACATTAATTTTTTTTAGCCTAAGTGAAAGGTTCAAAAACAGCAAAAATATAAACTTTTGCATTTATTATATGAGAAAAACAAATGACACCATTATACAGGCCCCTTATCATGCCATACACATTTGACAACTTACCTGTCATAATTTACTAATTACCACATGTATAATGATAAGCTTACCAACACCTTTATCAAGTTCTCACATGTATATACATTTGTACGTCGTAAATTATCTCAAACTCCAGACAAGGTTGTGTGTGTTTATTTCTGTTATGTCAGTAACCACTGCAGGCCTATACAAGTGCAAATGGGCCAACAATAAGCCAAGTCACATTTCTCCTTTCTTACTTCTATCAGGAAACCTTTTTTGTATTGTACTCTTCTTTTTGTCTCAACACAGTCCATTCTCTGACATACTTATTCCCAGAACAAATTTTCTCCACTTTTAATTGTGCTCGTCTTGTAACATTGTCCCATCTGATTCACTATCAATCCTCAAGCGAAACTTGGCGAGTTTAACATTTCTATGGCTTCTAAATAGCTAGATAAAACTGGAATTTATCATGAATATCTTGAACAACAGTTCAGCACGTATGAGAACAACATGCGACGTTACTGTATATCGTTCAGTGAAACATTTATCCTCAAAGCTGACATCCCGTTTTTTCAGTGCTGTTTCAATAATATTCAAAATTCACTCATGCGCCTAGCTCTGTGACAATAAGTTCATGTTTGTGTTTCAAGCGGCTGCGTAAATATGATGGTCGTGTGAATAGTGTATCTAAAGTATTAAACGCTATTAAAGTATTTCATATCACTATTATGAAGCTCCATATCTCTTCAGGTTACTTTTATTGCAGTAGCTTTTATTACAAGTGTCACAGATGAAACCCATTGTTATTTCACAGATACTTTTTTAAATATTTCGGCTTATTCAGAACACGTCTGTCTTGTATAAAAGCTGAAGGACTTGTGACAACGTGTGTTACTGTCGCACCGTTTTTGTTTTTTTCTTTTTTTTTTGTTTGTTTTTATTGTTTTGTTTTGGGTTTTTTTTTAGTTTTTGTGTGTGTGTGTGTTTTGGTTTTACAAATGGTGTCCTCGGATATTACGCCCTGGTTGACTGGATCAGTAGATCCATATAGTCCATTTTTGTGACTGGTCCGATCGATCCAACTTATCTGTGTCATGTTGAAATCAATAATTAACACTTATGTTTCGCCCGTCGGTGCATTCTAAATCTACACTTTGTTGACTATTCTCTGCATTATATTGTAGTCAATTTGAATTTAAATATTCTCTCATTCTCTACTGGCATTGACCTTGATTAAGCATTGTTCGTACTTGGACTGAATCCCTTTAAATTTGGCGAAATTAAATTGTTTCAGTACTTCTCTGTTATAGTGTTAACGTCGAATGTCTATGAAATGTCTTCAGATTATCACCATGAATTACAACGGGTATCAAAGTTTCTGACTGTCGAATTTTGAAATTCAGATAGCACTTTTTCTCCACTATATTCCAATGACCTGTCTAAAGTCTAATCCTTAACTTAATTCCAGGAATTTTCTGCTTCTAATTTTCCATCATTCACTAGATCAACAACTTCATATGGATGCATTTTCACGTCAAAGTCGTCATGTTTCTTATGACCAAAACGTGCTTTTGATAAATTGACACTAGACATGTACACGCGGAAAGGGTTATTAACAAACATATATATAATCACTTGCATTCTAACAACCTTATCTTTAAAAACCAATCCGGGTTCAGGCCTAATTATTCTAGTGTATATCAGTTAATAGAAATATATCACCAAATTTGTCAAGCGTTAGATTCTAAACAACACATGTGTATGATATTCTGTGACATCTCTAAAGCATTTGACCGTGTCTGGCACAAAGGTCTGCTATTTAAATTAAAACAAAATGGGATTGACGGGAAACTGTTAAATTGGGTAGAAAATTACTTAACCTCTCGAACACAAACCGTTACAATCGGATCGAGTCAATCACAATTGTGTTATACAAATGCTGGTGTTCCACAAGGCTCTATATTAGGACCTCTATTTTTTCTAGTGTACGTTAATGACATAGCAGAAAATTTGCAAAGTATAACAAGATTATTTGCAGATGACACTTCAATAGCACAAACAACATCTAATATCCAAGACCTAGAAGGTATTATGCAATATGATCTACATATTATATCAAAATGCTCTAAACAATGGCTTGTTAAATTTAATCCTAACAAAACGGAAGCTCCGTTTTTTACTACATCCAGGGACCAAACTCCTCCGGTACTTTTCTTTGAGGGAGTCCAGCTTCAGTTTTGTGAACACCATAAACATTTAGGAATTACGTTTAGTAATAATGGTAAATGGCAGGAACACATCGATAACATTTATAAATCAGCTTCTAAGGTTCTAAATTTGATGAAAGTTTTGAAATTTAAATTAAACAGGAAAACGTTAAACCAAATTTATTTGTCATACATGCGACCATTATTGGAATATGCAGCAGTAGTATGGGATAGCTGTACAGAACTTGATAAAGATAGGTTAGAAAAATTACAGTATGAAGCAGCACGTGTCGTGACAGGGTTAACCCGTTCTGTCTCTATAAATAACTTAATTGGTGAAATAGGTTGGTTATCATTAAATGATCGGCGACAGTTTCAGAAGTTGGTCATAATGTTCAAACTTAAAAACGGGCTATTACCCAATGAATTTTCAACAATATTTCCAAGAAATGTGAATGAAAATAGCACTTATAATTTACGAAATTCACAAAACTATACCGTCATGCCAAGAAGAACTACACTGTTTTCAAAACCCTTCGTGCCATCTAGTGTTGATTTATGGAACAGTTTACCAGATCATATGAAAGAGCTGTCAACACTAATGAATTTCAAACAGAACCTTAAGGCTTATTTTTTTAAAACAAAGAATGTGCCTCCCTTTTATTTAGATGGGGAAAGGAAACTGTCAGTTATACATGCACGCTTGCGAAATGGATGTAGTAACTTAAATTATGATCTATGTAAGAACAACTTAAGAAATGATGCACTTTGTACTTGCAATACAGGTATTGAAAATGTTGAACACTTCCTATTTAAATGTCCATTGTTCTTACAACAGAGAATATCCTTATTTAGGGGCACACACAAATTTCATCCTTTAAATGATCAAACATTACTATGTGGTAAAGAAGAACTTTCAGTTGTAGACAACACGAGCATTTTTAGAGCAGTACAAAAATATATACACGAAACCGGCAGATTTAATTAATTAGTTATTAGTGTCTTCTAATCTGTACGTGTTTGTTCAGTGGCGATAAAGTTTGGGGGGGGGGGGGGGGGGATCTGGGCGCAGCACACCACATCTTTGCACGTGCAGCACTAGAACTATTTCTCTGTATATTTTATATGTCTGCTTATCGTCTTTTTTGTAGTTAAAATTTAAAACATATGTTAAAATTGTCCTCTGACCTATGTGAATCTGTAATTGTATTGTATTTGGGGAGGGCCGATTTATAAGTGGTAAGCACTTGTGGCCCAAACCTTTTGCTTTTCAAGAATGCAATAAAGTATGTTTAAACCATGTACACGCGTTAGTCCGATGTGAAATTGGATATCGGATTAGAAACTTACACAGGGGTTTTCTCAAACTTCATATTGAATCATATGTAAGGGCATTCATATGAATATTTGGATGCTCGCAAATAATCTAACGTAAATAATTCGTTTTCATGAAACGTCGTGCACGGTACTCATTTTTATTTCGGTGCAGAAGAAGATAGCTGAAACAAACTATTTTTACTAAATATTAAGTTTCGGTTATAAAAGCAGGCAAATATTTTGCTATCTTTACGGTGCTTTCGTGTTGCTAACGTTTATCACAATTATAGAAAAGTCTGGCAAATTTGAATTCATTCGTAAAATTAAAATAAAACAATACTCTTGGTGCAGATTATTTATTCCGCAACACTACATATAACTCTTGATTTCATCTGCTGATGACGACGACTAAAGTCCAAGCTCTCTCTCCAGCCTTTGAAGTTTCTTGTTCAAGAATTTGTTATACAGCAGCTGATGCTCTCGTACTAGTTATGTACTCGCGAAAGACTGATGTTAAGATGGACGCAGGATTAGCGATGAAAACGAGAGTGTCTCAAAACATTTTAGTGCAATGGAGAATGTTCAGCTCATCAGGGTAGATTTATGTCAGCATCCTAGAAAGATGTACATGAAATAAAAACATAAATTACAATCTAAAATCGGTTTAAATGTAACCAAGTATACTTAGATAAAAACCGGAGTGACACTGACGTGCTCCTTTTCTTTTACATTATTAGATTTACAAGGTCTAGAAAAGTTTCGACACTTTCACCTGTAGCTTCAAAAACTCCATAACGCTGCGCTGATATAAGTAGAAGTAAGTCCCTACCTGCATGATTATGCACATAATTCGACGACAATCTGTGACGAATATCCAGAACAGGGGTGACTGAAAAACTTGTACTGATTAGAAAATGTAACTGTGATTATCTTAGAAATCTAGCGATCCCTTGGCTAAGAAGATAATCATTCGATATATTCGTCGGCGAGCATGCATGATGTCTTTATTTCTAAAATAATAAAAATCACTGACAAAATGACTAACCGTTAATTTGCAAAACGTTAGTAAGTAAATTTAACCAATATAAATTTTTCCATTTATTGTCGCCAGTTTTCATCCCCAAATAATAAATGCTTTGTCTTTGATCATCGACGACGACAAACCCCAGCAGTACAAAATGTCGAAGGTCATACATATGTGTGGAGGTAGATTAGGGAAACCGGTTGAAGCTGTAATAATAACACATTAACACATTCTTGGTAATCATGACGATTGTTAGTATATGATGTACTTGGCATATGGAATAAGTGGACTTATAGATGTGTGTAGGGACAAGGACAAGTATTCGAGTAATTAAAGAAACAATAAGTGCTATGCAGTTTATGTATAGTTTACCAAGCAATGTTGTCGATTGGCAGTCGTTTTGACGTGATGTGGCTTTGTATATTAGACTTTTTCAGGGTCGTTTAATGCATTTATTTTAAGTTCAAAAGCTGTGTTACACTTATGCTAATACCTACCTGTTAAGTATTCTTGTTGTTGCTATCCTGATTATCAGCTAAAAGGCTTCAGTCAAGACCTAACTTCTATAACAAAGTTCATTCAGCAACACTAGAAACATTTTTGTAAGCCCTCATTCTTGTAAGTCGTTGTTATTTGTTTTCACTCCATTATTGTATGATTCTTTTCATATATGTCTGTAAACATCAATTTCCTTTTGATTGATTGTAATATTAAGTAGTATTCTCAAAATTTCTGTATGCCCTTCAGACGAAAAGAAGATCAGTTCTACGATGTCCATTCGAATGATAAACTGACAAAACGTTATGGTGTGAAGTGTAATTTTTATGCCCCCCCCCCCCATCGAAAATGAGGGGGCATTTAGTTTTGCGAATGTCGGTCAGTCGGTCGGTCGGTAGGTCGGTCGGTCCGTCGGTAGACACTTTGTTTCCGATCTATAACTAGAGACTGCTTTGACTTAGGTTCACCAACCTTAGTCTGCTGGTTGGCCATAACCAGTAGATGACTCCTATTGATTTTGAGGTTATTAGGTCAAAGGTCAAGCTCACAGGGACCTTCATCCTAAAAATTGGTTTCCGATCAATAACTAACGCTTTGACCTAGGTTCACCAAACTTGGTATGCTGGTTGGACATCACCAGTAGATACCCTATTGATTTTGAGGTTATTAGGTCAAAGGTCAAGCTCACAGGTACCTTTATCCCAAAAACGGTTTCCGATCATTGACTAGAGAACACTTTGACATAGGTTCACCAAACTTAATATGCTGGTTGGTCATCACCAGTAGATGATCCCTATTGATTTTAAGGTCATTAGGTCAAAGGTCATTAGGTCAAAGGTCAAGCTCACAGGGACCTTCATCCTTAAAACGGTTTCCGATCAATAACTAGAGAACGCTTTGACCTAGGTTCACCAAACTTGGTACGCTTGTTGGAAATCACTAGTAGATGACCCCTGTTGACATTGATATCATTAAGTTAGAAGGTCAAGATCACAGAGACTTTCACCCTTTAAAATGGTTTCCAATCAAAAACTAGTGAACGCTTTGAACTATGATCACCAAACTTGGTATGCTGATTGGCCATCACCAGACGATGAAAAGTATTGATTTTGAGGTCACTAGGTTAAAGATCAATCTCATAGGGACCTTCATCCTAAAATCGATTTCCGATCAATAACTAGTGAATTCTTTGAACTAGGTTCACCAAACTTGGTATGCTGGTTGGTCATCACTATTAGATGACTACTTTTGACTTTGAGGTCATTATGTCAAAGGTCAAGCTCACAGGAACCTTCAACCTAAAAATGGTTTCCGATCAATAACTAGAAAAGCTTCGACTTAGGTTCACCAAGCTTGGTATGCTGGTTGGCCATCACAAGTAGATGACCCCTATTGATTTTTAGGTCATTAAGTTAAAGGTCAAGCTCAAAGGGACCTTCATCCTGAAAATGGCTTCCAATGAATAACTAGAGAATGCATTGACTCAGATTCACCAAACTTGGTATCCTAGTTGGTCATCACCAGTAGATGACTTCTGTTGACCTTGAGGTCATTAGGTCAAAGGTCAAGCTCACAAGGACCTTCATCCTAATAACGGTTTCCGATCAATATCTAGAGAACGCTTTGACCTAGGTTCACCAAACTTCGTATGCTTGTTGAACACCACAAGTAGATGACAGATATTGACTTTGAGCTCATTAGGTCAAAGGTCAAGATCTCAGGGACTTTCCTCCTGAAAACGGTTTCCGATCAATAACTAGAAAACGTTTTGACTCAGATTCACCAAACTTGGTATGCTGGTTGCACATCACAAGTAGATGACCTCTGTTGACCTTGAGGTCGTTAATCAAAGGTCAACCTAAAAGGGACCTATATCCTAAAAACGGTTTCCGATCAATAACTAGACAACGCTTTGACCAAGGTTCACTAAACTTAGAATGCTGCTTGGACATCACCAGTAGATGAATTCTGTTGATTTTTAGGTCATTAGGTCAAAGGCCAAGCTCACAGGGACCATCATCCTTAAAAACGGTTTCCGATCAATAACTAAAGAACGCTTTGACCTAGGTTCACCAAACTTGGTATGCTGCCTGGCCATCACCAGCCAATGAAAAGTGCTGATTTTGAGGTCATTAGGTCAAAGGTCAATCTCACAGGTACCTTCATCCTAAAAACGGTTTCCGATCAATAACTTGTGAACGCTTTGAACCATGTTCACCATACTTGGTATGCTGGTTGGTCATCACCAGTCGATGAATACTGTTGACGTTGAGGTCATAAGGTCAAAGGTCAATCTCACAGGAACCTTCATCCTATAAACGGTTTCCGATCAATTACTAGAAAAGCTTCGACCTAGGTTTAGCAAACTTGGTATAGTAGCTGGCCATCACAAGTAGATGGCCCCTATTGATTTTTAGGTCATTAAGTCAAAGTTCAAGGTCACAGGGACCTTCATCCTACAAACGGTTTCAGATTAATAACGAGAGAACGCTTTGACTCAGTTTCACCAATCTTCGTATGCTGGTTGGACATCACCAGTAGATGACCTCTGTTGACCTTGAGGTCGTTACGTCTTAGGTCAAATTCACAGGGACCTTCATTCTAAAAACGGTTTCCGATCAATAACTAGAGAACGCTTTGACCTAGGTTCACCAAACTTGGTATGCTGTTTGGTCATCACAAGTAGATGATCTCTTTTGACGCTTAAGGTCATTAGGTCAAAGTACAAACTCACAGGGACTTTCATCCTAAAAACGGTTTCCGCTCAACAACTATTGAACGATTTTACCCAGGTTCACCAAGCTTGGTATGTTGGTTGGTCATTACCAGAAGATGACACCTATTGACTTTCAGGTCATTAGGTCAAAGGTCAAGGTCACAGAGACTTTCATCCTAAAAACGGTTTTCGATCAATAACTAGAGAAGGCTTTGAATTAGGTTTACCAAACTTGTTATGCTGCTTGGTCATCACCAGTTGATGAACTCTATTGACGTTGACGTCATTACGTCAAAGGTTAAGCTCACAGGTACCTTCATCCTAAAAACGGTTTCCGATCAATAACTAGAGAACTCTTTGACGTAGGTTCACGAAACTTGGTATGCTGGTTGGTCATTAACAGTAGATGACCCCTGTTGATTTTTACTTCATTAGGATAAAGGTCAATCTCACAGGGAACTTCATCCTAAAAACGGTTTGCGATCAATAACTAGTGAACGCTTTGACCTAGGTTCACCAAATCTTGTATGCTGGTTGGCCATCATCAGTAGATGACCCCTATTGACTTTGAGGTCATTAGGTCAAAGGTCAAGATCACAGAGACTGTCATTCTAAAAAAAGTTTCCGATCAATAACTAGAGAACGCTTTGACCAAGGTTCACCAAACTTGGTATGCTGGTTTGCCGTCACCAGTAGATGACTCCTACTGACGTTGAGGTCATTAAGTCAAAGGTAAAGATCACAGAAACTTTTATTCTAACGGTTTCCGATCAATAACTGGAGAACGCTTTAACCTAGGTTCACCAATCTTGGTATGGTGGTTGGTCGGCTCCAGTAAATGAATCCCTATTGATTTTGAGGTCATTTGATCAAAGGTCAAGCTCACAGGGACTTTCATCCTATAAACTGTTTCCGATCAATAACTAGAGAGTGCTTTGACCTAGGTTCACCAATCTTGGTATGCTGGTTTGTCATTACCAGTAGATGACTTCTATTGATTTAGGTCATTAGGTCAATGGTCAAGCTCACAGGGACCTTCATCCTAAAAACGGTTTCCGATCAATAAGTAGAGAACGCTTTGGCCCATCCACAAGCAATTAGGTGCTGCTGGAGGGCATGCATGTTTTACAAACATTTCTTGTACTCAATTGAAATTATATTTGTATACTTATATTTTCAATTTGTTATACTGCGAGATAGGTCACAGGACAATATGTCTGTAGCTAATTGATTGTCTAGTTTGTATCTTTGAGTCCTTGTCTTTAGTAATTTATGTTCTAATCCCTTCGTGTTCAGTAATTTTTCATCCATCCATTTTCAATTTCTCATATTTCTTCTGTGGAATGGTATCGGACCTCTTTCGCTGTCAACCCACAATGATCACGTCCACCCATGCATATGCGCACTGCAATATAGAGCTTTTATGGCCAGGGTCTTGTTTATATTCTCTAAATATTTTCCAATTAGAAGGTGCGTTTCATAAGTTTACATATATCTACATATAGACATACAATTGTCCTGATGTTTAATGTGTGGATTTTTTCTTTGCAATATTTGTTTGGCACTGCAATATTGTATATACTGATATTTAATATAAATCAGTCTTATTGAGTTTGAGACAGCTCTTACTTTTTTGGGTAGTATCACTTTATCATTTTGTGTCCAGGCCTAGCACAAAGACAGATATTACATAATAAAACTGCGATTATTTAAGCACTGATTTCTTGTGGATTATTTGCCTTTGCAAATGATTTGTATTATTGTAATTTAGAGAACTCCTGGTGTTACAGACGGTCGCTACATTGTGACTGACCTAACATTTTACAAACTATTTTAGTGTTTTAATATGTGTTACCTGTGGAAGTGTCTTGATACGTAAATATTTTTTTTTTGCAGACTCTACTTCAATTTCTATATTGAATATCAGTGAACCGAACACAAGCCATACTAGTGGTTTCATCGGTATAACCACAGATTGCATTTATGACACCATTTCTGAAGAAAACTATCTGGACATTCAGGTGTTAGTTGTAATGGTAAGTTGGCGAAAACAAGGACGTGGGAGTGAGTCCGTGCATGAATGCATACTTGGTAGGTTTTGAAAGAGAAAGAGAGAGATAGATTTATTGATTGATAATTCTAGTGAACAAATAAGGTATAAAGGAGGGGAAATTCTACATAATTGTGCACACCTGTTACATTACCCTGCCTGAGCCATAGAACACAGATTTTACTGGCATAAGAAGACTTAGACGGGTCAAACACACTGTTACGGAATGTAAGGACTGTTAGCTTTCAGAATGTCGAACACCCTGAGGAAAATATATCTGAACCGTTTGAATGAAATGTGATTGCTAAACACGCATTGCAATCATACTTGTTGAGGTAATAGAGCAATCCAGCTTATAGCTATCCTGAGCATATAGTGCTCAATAGTGAGCTATTGTAATGGTTGACTGTCTCTCATTCTTCCATTGTTCTTTGCCAACATTTATAGGCAAACAACATCTGGCGACCAGAATTTGAAATAATGAAATATTCTTCTCAAAAACATCTGTCGCGATTTAAAATAATTTTATAGAAATCTTTCGTATTTGACCCTTAATCAGATTTCTTCACCCCATGTTGGTCCCTAACACATAACTTACAGAAGGTCAGGCCTCTTTTCACTTTATGTCTATATGGAAAAAATTCTCCCCATAATCTGCTGGACCAATAACAACATGTTTCTTAGCTGGTTACTTATCAAATTATTTGGGTAATGTTGGTTTGTAAACAAACTTGGCCTATAGGAGTTGATACTAGTTTAGAGTATATGACTAGTACATGAAACTTTATAATTCTTTCCTAAGAAACACTTGGCCAAATTTCAAAATAATTTTACAGAAATGTTCTTGTGGTGGCTTTTGATCAACAGTCTTCAAGCCATGTTGGTTCATTAAAAGTTAATCTCTTCAGACAGTGGTTGGGGAAGTTTTTACTATACAAATGAATGGGAAAAAATCTCCTCAGAACCACCTTAAACGGATTTCAAAGCTATTTCATAACAATGTTGTTTAAGTGTATAATGAAGACAAGGAACAATATCCCGGAAGTTCTGATCTCGATATCAGTTGTTCCTAATGGAAAGACGCAGTGAAATATCCCTCTAGGAGTGAATACGAGACTTACGTTTTCTAAGGCATTCACAAACATAACCAATGCTCTAGTCTTATGTCAAAGGTCAGATTCCATAACGTGTGTCGGAGTGAAATATTTATGGACTCATATATGACAGAAATACCTCGTATACTATTCTCTTTTATTTTAGTTCATTTGCCGTCTTCACATACTGCTAATAAGACCGACACCATTTTTGAATTTAATTAAGGTTATCGAAAAATGTTAGATTACAAACACCTTTCTCATGGTTTTTTTTCATGCTCAATGTAAAGCACGGATACTAGGGACCATGGTTTAACAGTTCAGCTGAAAGACAATTAAAAAACATTTGAGGAAAAATGGAGGACTTGACTTGAAGCTGCTTAATAATATGTCCAACCTTTTTTGCGATACAGTAGACCATTATATCTTTCCAGAAAGGTGTAGAATAGCAATCAATTCTGATTTTGCTGTTATTATAGGGAAATGTAGTAAAATCGTTCAACCCAATGAAAACAACAGAAAGGTTACTCAATGGATCTTGCCAACTTTGTGATGGAGACAAGGCAACACAGTTCCTTACTGGTTTTTACCATAAAGAGGAAATGGAATGTGGAGGAAAGGAAGCTCAGTTCCGAATTATTTTGAGTCACAATGGGAACCCTTCTGAACAACAGAACATCACGACCAGGAATTATTATTGTGTATCTGGTATGAAAGTTTCCTGTGTCCTGTCTATTTTCCCTTAATCAAAAAATATTGACTTGTTGACCTGTGCAACCACCGACGCTTATAGACATAAATTAGTGAAACAGGTGAATTTCGTTCATTTTCGTGAAATAGTTAACTTGCTTGTTTATACCTTTTGGTGTTTTAACCAGAATTTGCATATTTTGGCAATATTATTTTCAAAGGAACCCTTGGAGTTACAGCTAAGTTTAAATGGATTTTTTTCTCCAAAATTTATTTCTTTTCAAACTCAGAAATATTTCATAAGAAAAAAGTTTTTGAATACAAATGTTGGATTATTGATAACTTGACATTTTTTACGAGGAAAGAAGACAGGTTTTTGACATTTTTTTCTAACCATATTATTACCTATAATCGTGAACGTAGTTTTCATTAAAGTAATTTATATAATATGCATCTTAGAGGGTTACTGAATCACCAACGTTTCCCTCATATTTCAGATCAGGCAGCTGATAAGAGGACTAAAACATACAACGTCGAGATTATCATCTTCAGAAGTTTATTATTGATTCTATTATTGATTCTACAGTACGCAGTTTTAGGAGTGATATATATGGAGAACTCAAACCCTCTAGGTAATACTTCTTGTTATGTAAGTGTAGAAGAGATAGAATTTTCTTTTAATTGTCAGCTTCAGCATTCTACCTTACAATTTCAGTTCAGTTAATCAAAATCTTTTTTTCCTACTAATTTATGCTGTTGTAGAATGACAGAAACATATTTCCTTAAATTTGTTTTTATATGTTTGGATATTTAAAATAAGGTTTTTGACTGGGAATGAAACTGCAGTGAAATAACATTTAAGTAGAAGTAAGAAATCATATTACTTAATGTGTAAAACATTTTTATGCCAATCCATTAGTTAAAGATAAAGGTAATGTGTTGTTTATCTGTCAAGATTGATGAAACATTCAGTAAATGTTGTTTTGCTTATTTGTAGGATAGATTTCAGAAGCTCACAAATGCAAATAAGTAATTTGCAACTTTTCTTGTTTCCTTATTTTTCATAATCCATACAAAAATGACAGAGAAAAAAAAAAGAATTTGTATCTTCGTCTCTGTTTAATATGTTAAAGTAAAATAATACTATAAAATCTTAAGGTTTCAGCTCGCGTAAAGCCCAGGCTTACTGTACTGAATATCAAGTATCTTCATTGGGCGAAATGTAGGTTTCATAGCATAATCAATCACCCTGGTTCATCATGCATAAGTACTTAAATAGGGCGGTGGAGGATAAGAGTTAAAACAGATTGCTTCTCTTAAAACAATTGATGGTTAGATTATTTCAAAAGCTTTTCATTTTACCTCACCTTGAGCACTTTAAGGGTGAGCGATTGGGATAATTAATTGTCTGGCGTGCGTCGGCGAGCGTCGGGGGTCGTCAACAATTTGACTTGAACGACTTCTACTACTAAGCCGCTAAGCAAACTTTAACGTAACATGCCTGGGATATTCCTTATAAGCTCTACCAAAGTTGTTCATAAATTGAATTCTTTCGAGAACCCTGGTTTCTATGGCAACAGAAAGGAAAAACTTAGAAAATCTTCTTGTCTGAAACGTCATGGCCCTGAGCCTTAAGATTTGGTATGTTGCATTGTCTAGTGGACCTCTACCAAGTTTATTCAAATTATACCCATGGGGTCAAATTTGGCCCCGTCCGGGGGTCAATTTATTTTTCATTTATTTTTCTAAGGGAAAACTTAGAAAATCTTCTTGTTTGAAACCACAAGGTCCTGAGCCTTAAGATTTGGTATGATGCATTGTCTAGTAGATTTCTACGAAGTTTGTTCAAATTATACCTCTGGGGTCAAATTTGGCCCAACCCCGGGGGTCAGTTGATTTTAAATAGGTTTATATAGGAAATATTTTGAAAATCTTCTTGTCTGAAACTACAAGGTCCTGAGCCTTAAGATTTGGTATGTTGCATTGTCTAGTGGACCTCTACGAAGCTTGTTCAAATTATACCCATGGGGTCAAATTTGCCCTAACCCCGGGGGTCAGTTTATTTTACATAGGCTTATATAGGAAAAATTTTAAAAATCTACTTGTCTGAAACCACAAAGCCTAGAACTTAGATATTTTTAATGGAGCATCAGCTAGAGGTCATCTACCAAGTTTGTTCAGATTATGTCCCTTGTGTGAAAATTGACTTTATCATGGGGGTCACTTGAATTCATATAGATTTATATAGGGAGAATCTTAAAAAAGCATTTGATGTTCGCTCAACAGCAGACCCAAAGGCAAAGTATTCAGGTTAGCGATCTAGGGCCATCATGACTCTCTTTTGTTTTATAAGATAACTTATAGAAAGAGGGGAAAGAAGTAGAATTTTATGTTTATGTGTATCGAAAAAAATATATTCTCCTTTAGAACCTGTTGCTGTTTAAGAGGAATAAATCAATAATATCTTAAACTTTTTTGCAGATGCTGTAAGTGTAGAAAAAAAGTATCTATACTTGGGACTTGTTCCTGCTTTAGGTATTATAGGAATCATCCCATATCTCTACAGCACAAACACAGAGAAATTATCTACAAGGGGTAAGATTGCAATTAGAGTAAAACAGATACATATTAATGCCTACGTGAATATTTATTGAAAAGAGGTAAATCACTAAAGTCCGACATTTTCTCTTACTGAGTTAAAAAACAAGCTCACAGATTAGTGGAAACTCTGAACACCCTAGAGGTCATGTTTTTTGTCAAATCTTCATGACATTTTGTCAGACAATTTCTGTTGATGATCTCTTGTATGAATTTGAAACTTGGTCAGGCTTGGGCAAAGACTATGTCACAGGCTTAGATCATTTGAAACCAGATTTTGAAACTTGGTCAGGCTTGGGCAAAGACTGTCACAGGCTTAGATCATTTGAAACCCAGTCAAAAGAAATTTATTGAAAATATCTGTATAAAGATATTAATGTTGAAGGTTAAGCATGATCATATAAATTCAAAAAATTAGGTCGTCAGATCAGATAAGTACAGAATAATCTAATGATCACCCAAAAGGTTACATTTTCATCAAAATCTTCTTGAAACTTAGTTCTAAGAATTTTTTGATATTCACAAAAACTGTGTGATTACCATGGATGTTATATTTTACACAGTTTTCACTGGAAAAGGGGTCAAAATGTTTTACTAGTTGATCTCCAGGGAAAGATTGTTACTTGATCACATTACCTCAATTTTGAAACTAAGTTGCTTTGATTAAAAGTGTTGTCTAACTGTGACATCTTGCCTCTGTATAGCTGATTATATTACAGAATAAGGTTTTTGATGACAGTGGTTCTCTAATGGGTGAAATCGGGCTGTCATGACCCAGTTGTGTGTATTTTATTTATCTTTTGAGAAAAAAAATCTTTGAAGTTTCATTACACTTCTGACCAATAGCTTTCAAAGCTAGTGCATTGTGGTTTCAATACAGAGATGATTATGGACTATAGTTTTCATTTCCTGAACGCCACCTCTTTGTAGCCACAATAAAAAGCTGTTCTGCATGATCTTTAAAGTTGCGGCCTCTTTTGCATTCAGGAGGGATTATGAAACAGCGCTTCGGATCATCTTTTCTTGATACTTAAGTGTCAACGTAGATTAGAGCTGAAATTAGTGATATTTCATCAAATCACTTTTGATACAAAAACTGTTTTTATCTGAAAGTGTGTATCAAGGGTTGAATGTGGAAAATATTCTAAAAAGTATATGCTTCTTAAATCAATGTCAGTTAAACCTTTCACTTTAATCCTTCTGTCTTTAATCCTCTTGCTGCTGCGAAGTTGTTCTGAGAATGATTTTTCTACTGTATCCATTTCCATTTTCTTCTGAACACATTTTGACACATGAAACTTAATAGCAATCATATTCTGCATTGATCTAAGACTGTCCATTTCTTAAAAAGGTAAATTGATGTTGTGAATATTTTAAGAAGACCCGTTCATTTATTAATTATGATATTAACTAATCAAGTATTTCCACACCTGAGGTTTTGAAATAAACAAATATTTGGAAAAAAAGGACAAAAGAAATAGGAAATAAAAGAAGTATAACATTTATGATCGCAACATTTAATTCAGCTGTAAATGTAAGGGTTAAGAATATTAAACCTGTACTAGCAAATTATTATGCATTACATCTGAAAACAGAATATTACTATTTCACAGCTGTTTAGGTACTCTGTACTCTACATACTTAACTTATAGTCACTTTATTCTACGGAGGTTATTTATGATATGGTATAGGTCATTTCAGTCATAATTTCCTAACTTCTGGTTTTACGCCTTTGAATATGTCTGAATTTAGATATGTTTGTGGCAGTGCCACGTTTCAAAATGAAAAGAGTTAGTTGACGGAAATTCTTAATATAAGCAAATTTGTTTCATAAAAAAGATTCTGAATTTGTTGTCAGTAATGATTTGTTCAAATATAAAGACATAAACTTGTAGATAATGGATTGAGAGAATTTGCCTCATTGTTGTCAATATCAAGGTCATGATAATTTGAAACTACCCAGAAATTTACATTCCATATTACAACAGGGATTTCTTATTAATGTAATAATATAGAAGATAATATAGAAAATATGCAATTTACATTGGTGTCTAGCCAAATCAATATCATACTGCTGTAGTAAAAAAAGGTCTATGCTATAACTAAGCCCGATTGATTTTAGTAATAAGGCTTTGCGTATTTGTTTTTTTTTTCTATTTGACCGTGTAGCTTTCATGCATTCACATTTAATGATAGCATGCATTCTTTGGAATGTTTAAAGTTTTGACCAATTTTGATAAGTGGTTCATGAATGTCACAGTGCATTTCATTTCTGTTTATTATACAGTAGGTTGAAAAACTCAATACCTGTGCTTTATTCTGCATACATTTCTCTTCGTGAAAAGTAAAGAAATGTTTGAGATTCTTCCCGTAAAAAATAAATTAAACTCAAAACGTAACATAAAAACACAAAATATGAAGATAATATCAAAATCAATACCTGTGCTTTATTCTGCATACATTTTTTTGCAGTTGCCAGCGATATAAGTATAAAAGATGCTTGTTTGGCTGAAGCGGAAAGAAAACAACCAGATAATCGGAGTAGAGGTAAATAATTCAATGTATACTTGTAGATACCTGTATGTGTATACTGTTACGAAGAATCTTCGTGAAAAGTAAAGGAATGTTTGAGATTCTCTCCGTAAAAAATAAATTAAACTCAAAACGTAACATAAAGGGTTTATGACAAAACATCGACATACAAAACGCCGACACGACATTTCATCGACACGACAAAACATCGAACCGACAAAATAGCGAACGACAGTTGATCGAATTGTCGTGACGGTCATTTATCGTAGTTTGATTACATTTTCCATGTTTTGTTGAAATAAATAGATAAGTCTTAAATATTTGCGTCTTACGTCTTACGCAAGCGCGGAAGTTGCATTAACGGGAATCAAAAGATATATTTTTGCTGTTGTCGTCGTCATCGTGATTTAGCTAGAGTGAGTTCATATCACCTACTTAAAATACAAAGTACAGAGTACATAACAATAGCCCATACAATATACATAATTCCAATAGGCCTGGGTATGTCTCGATTCTTATTTGCTTTCTTACAATCTCAAAAAGGGGAATAAGAGACACACCAATGGGGATAGCATTCAACATCCAGTATCACTTGTGATTTACTGTTGACTGTGTTGTTGTACTGAATGAGTAAAGGCAATCAGATATACCGAGACTTGGTGTAAATAAACAAGTTAAGCATTTATCACAATGTCGATGTTTGTCGATATTCTGTCGATGTATTTTTCTACCTTTTGTCGTGTCGGCCATTTGTCGTGTGGATGTTTTGTCGTGTCGATGTTTTGTCTGTCGATGTTTTGACGGTCTCCCAACATAAAAACACAAATATGAAGATAATATCATAATCTTACTTTATATCATTACAGGTTACCTGTCACTTACGTCGGAAAAGTCTAATGAGATATACTGCTTGCTTAATCAAGATTGTAAATCTCAGTCCTTCAAATACACAATCTGATGTTTTTTGGCCAAGTCTTCAGTCAAACTTCTATGCCGTAAGGACATTCATTCGGGATCACACCCTTCCTCATTACATGTCATAAAAGTTTAGACATAGATGTAAACATGGCCACAACGTTAACAACAGCTTCAACAAGAAATAAGCTTGTATCTTAATATATATATATATATATATATATATATATATATATATATATATATAGACAACCAAATCATTGTCTTTGTTAGGTAAGTATTACACATAATAACAATTTAACACCACAAATCATTAGAGTGACGCCTATGACAGCACTACGTAACACAACTGGTTATGATAACATTTACAATTTAGAGGTTATATGTATCTTTCTGTCGAATATTTCATTTTTTTTCAACATAGACACTTCTTTTATATGTATGTTTATGTATCATTTTTATAGTTATGTTTTATCATATATTATATTTTATATCATATTTTTATCATTTTATTGTCTCTTGTTTTGGCATGCATAATAGTTACATGTACACGTGTGCTGTAATTTGATATTGGCTTGTTGCATGGTATGTTGGTCATGTTTATAAACTATGAATTTGTTTATGAACACTTAATCTGAAAACTTGACTTAAAACATTCTTATAATTATGTGTAATACTTACCTAACAAAGACAATGATTTGGTTGTCTAAATTGTAATAATGTAGTAGCATATTGATAGCGTATTGCTTAAATATAAGGTGTAAATAAGTTACAAAGATAACACAATTGTTGCTTCATCTTTATTTGATTTTATTTTGTTTTAAGTAAGTGAGAAAGTAATTTATATATTACTAGTATATTATATTTCAAGCTTCATACACTGACAGAGCACATTGGTAGGAAGTGCAGTGTGTAAAACCAATAACTCTACCTTGCCTACTTTTAGAGTTATTCTCCTTTATCAGATTTACTTCAGAATTTTGTTGCTATAATTTTCGAATTCGAGCAACAAAAACTTCAATAAAACTTTATTTATCTATCTTTATAAAATCGAATACTGGCTGTTATTGTTACGTTTCGTATTTATCAAACTTAATAATAGAGAAACATGTTTTAAAGAGTATGAGTAAAGAATATCTTCGAATTGTCAACTTTTTTTGTTAAGAAAAAATGTAGTGTGTTCATATTTTGAAGATATTTCTATGCTATATAAAACAGATTAAAGGAAATGATAATGTGTATTATATTAAACATGCACCGTGTCAATGTTAATGCCGTATATAAAATATACTTTTCAGGTATAAAAGGTATATCAAATGTAAATTCTACGTATATATGATACGTTTTTTTTTATAAAAAAAAAAGCTAACTGACTATTTTTTGTTGAGGAAAACAAAGGTATAAAAGGTATATCAAATGTAAATTCTACGTATATATGAAACGTTTTTTTTTATAAAAAAAAAGCTAACTGACTATTTTTTGTTGAGGAAAACAATTGTTATTGTTTCTTTTGTAAATATGTATGTTTTTATAAGAGCTCTTTCTAATTAGGTATCTCTTATACACTGCTCATATAGCGGAATGAAGGTTTTGTTTTTACCCTTTATGTACATAGTTCAATCGACTATGTTTATTTTTTTTCATCCATCTCAACTTATCACTGTAGGTGTTGTCTCAGATGTTGCCAGAGTCGTTTTAATCTTATCTTTAGTAACATGAGTGTAAAAATATCATCATATAATGTAAGAGGGCTAGGAAATAAAGTAAAACGTAATGCAATTTTTCATTTCATTGAAGATCAATGTATTGATATTTGTTTTATTCAAGAAGAACACTTTATTAAATCATTGTTAACATCTTGGACAAAAGAATCAAATGACGACATGTATTTCAGTGGTGAATCTACAAAAAGTGCAGGAGTAGGCTTTTTGATAAATAGAAAAAAGTCAATTAAAGTTAGGGAAACAAAACAAATCGAAATAGGAAGAGCAATGTACATGCAATGTGAAATAAATAACATTAAATACAATTTAATAAACGTTTATTGACCGAATAAAGACGATTCCAAGCTTCTTGATAATATAATAAATACAACAAAAAATTTAAGTAAAACATACACCATTTTAGGAGGTGATTGGAATTTAACTTTAGATCCGAAAAAAAAAAAAGATAAAAGGGGAGGAAATATGAATACGCATAATTCATGCAGGAAAAAACTTACTGAAATCATGGAACAATTTGATTTAGTAGATATATGGAGAACCATGCACCCAAATCATAACAGATATACATGGAAGACACGTAAGGTATCTTGTCGATTAGACTATTTTATCGTCTCTAAAGATCTTGTAACGTCTATATCAAAATCTGATAAAATTACTAATAGCATAAATTCAGATAATTTTATTCCGAATATATATATCCAAGTAGAAAAATTAAAAAGAGGTAAAAGTAACTATAAAATGAATAACTCTATTTTGTTTAATGAAAAATTCAAAGAAAATGTTAAAAAGGCTATTTCAGAATTAAAGGAGCTTAATAAAGACACAAATCCACAAATACTATGGGAACTGATAAAAGGTACAGTCAGAAATGAAAGCATAAAATTTTCAAGTAATTTCAACAAGCAGAAAGAGAATGAAATAGAAAACCTCAATAAAAAAAATTTCCCTTTTACTCGAACAAACCCAAAACAGCAATAACGTTAATTTGGAAGAACAGCTAAATATCGAACGTGCTAAATTAAATGAAATATACGAGCAAAAAGCGGAGGGTTTTATCACTAGACTGAAGTATACACATCTAGTGAATGAAGATAAAAATATAAAATTATTAAAACAATTAGAAAATCAAAAACAAGAAAGTAAAACAATTAAAATTTTAAATATAGACGGAAAAGAAATAAATAAACAAGAACACATTTTGAAGGAAACAGCAAAGTATTTTAAAACGTTCTACGCTAAAAAGGCCCATCAAATAATACTTTAGAAGATTTAAAAATACAGGATATGCCAAAATTAAACGTATTAGAAAGTCAATCGTGCGAAGGTGCATTAACCTTAGAGGAAATCACATCGTCCATAAAAGAGATGAAGAACGGCAAAAGTCCGGGGTCTGATGGAATAAATGTAGAATTTTATAAACTTTTCTGGAATGAAATTAAAACAGATTTATTGAACGCACTCAATTACTCTTTTAAAACTAACAGTATGTCAGAACTACAAAACCAAAGTTTAATCACTCTTCTACCAAAACCAAATAAAGATCATACAAATATCGAAAATTGGAGGCCAATTAGTTTACTAAATGTTGATTATAAAATAGCAACGAAGTCGATCGCATCAAGAATTAAAAAAGTTTTAAATGATATAATTCATAAAAGTCAAACTGGTTTTGTCAAAAATAGATATATTGGAGAAAACATTAGAGTTCTTGAAGATATTATTGAAATTACATACAATAACAACACTCCTGGTATGCTCTTATTTACAGATTTTGAAAAAGCTTTTGAAAGTTTAAACCATGATTTCATGTTTAATAAGTTTCACATGTTAAATTTTGGAGAAGATATAAAAAAATGGATAAAACTTTTTTACAAGTCACCAAAGAGTGCTGTCACAAACAATGGATTCAATTCAGACTTTTTTGCTTTAGAAAGAGGTGTAAGACAAGGTTGCCCAATGTCGCCTTATATTTTTATCATATGTATTGAAATACTTTCATTTGCATTACGTAAGAACTCTTCTATTTAAGGAATACATGCGTTTGGTAAAGAAATAAAAAAAGTAATGTTTGCAGACGATACAACAGTGTTGTTAGATGGCTCAAAAAATAGTTTTGAGAATACTTTAAAACTTTTTGAAACATTCGGAGAAATGTCTGGTTTAAAACTGAACTACAAGAAATGTGTTGTTCTGAAAATTGGTTCATTAAGAAATGAGCATGATCTTATCTATTCAAAGAAAAAAGATATTCAACGGAACTGTACCGAGGCAAAATTGTTGGGTATTATTTTTCATGCAGATCCCAAAAGATTAATTGAATTGAACTATGAGTCAAAAACAAAAGAATTTTATACGGAGCTAAATAAATGGAAATCAAAACATCTTTCCACTATAGCCAATATAACAATTTTAAAGTCCTTGATATTACCAAAGCTCACTTATCTTTTTTCTGTAATCCCAAATCCGAAATCTGAAATAATTAAGAAACTTAGACAAGACACCTTCTAATTTATATGGAAATCTAAACGGGACAAAGTAAAAAGAGAGACATTTATTAAAGATTACAAATACGGAGGTTTAAAAATGGTAGATATAGAGATATACATTAATTCACTTAAAGCTACATGGGTCAAAAAACTTCTAGATGATAACAACAAAAGCTACTGGAAACATATCTACTCAAGCGAGTTAGACAAAAATGGAGGAATTACTATTTTTGAGTCACAATTAAATACAAAAGATGCAGAAAGGATAAAGTTAAAAAGTTTATTCTTAAAAGATATACTTAAAGCTTGGTGTAAAAAAAATATAACACAGATACTTCTTTATTCTCAAATACTGTAATATGGAATAATAGTAACATACAATGTTCAAAAAATCTGTTTTGCAATAATGTATGGTTAAGAAGTGGTATTAAATATTTTTCAGATATATTTGATTTAGAAAACAATGCATTTTTTAATTTCAATATTTTAAAAACAAAATATAATCTGAAAATTAAAGAATATCTTTTTCACCAAAAACTTAAAGCTAGTATAAAAGAGATATTACAGAAAAAAAAATCAGTCATTAATGCGGATAAAATTTTCACCTATCAAAAAATCTTTAAACCCGAAAGGAAAAGTATTACAAAATTATTAACAGACATACAACTGGCAAAAGTTCCAAACGAAAAAGAAAAATACCAAATTAAATGGGAGCACGCTTTAAATCTCGAAAACAATATAAATTGGGAAAAAATTAATATTATGCCTTTTAAACTTACTAAAGAAAGTAAAACCCAAAATTTCCAATACAATTTCATTCATAGAAATATCACAACGAATGCTTTTCTATTAAAATGCAAAATAGTTGAATCAAGTCTCTGTTCCATCTGTAATGAAGCAATTGAAACTATAGATCACCTATTTTGGGAATGCTTTTATACTCAACGTTTTTGGAATCAAGTACGAAAATATATTAATAACAAAGATATTCAAGAGGAAATTACTAAAACGATAACATGTATGTGTATATCTAACAACACTGCGGTATCAGAAATTCTGCTACATGCAAAATATTATATATTTAAAAGCAAATGCAAATCTACAAATCCATCATTTGATGTTTTCAAGATTAAATTTGAAAGTAGATTAAAATTAGAACAAAATCTAGCACATCAACAAGAAAAACTAGAGGCTTTAAAAAGGAAATGGGATAAATTCCTTACTAGTGACAGCGACAGAGACGACACCGAACACACACATACACATACCTACACTCGCACGCACGCAAACACACACATGCACACACACGCACACACGCGCGCGTATAGTCATACATGCACAAGACAAATCACATATATACACTTTTTGTTTTGTCAAATTGTTTGTTCATAAATTACCAGTTTTTTTTTCATCATAAAAAGTGACGGTCTCTTTTCCCTTGATTACACAAGGAAATAAAATTGTAAAATTTAATAAAAACAGTATATTGATTGAATCAGTTGTAACTGTCATGAATTTCCTTGTTGCTATTTATATCTAACATAGTGATATATTGTAAGGTTGATGGGGGATGGCTCTCCGACCCCCATTACACCATAGGACGGGGAAAATAAATGGGGTTACCCCCTTTTTGGGGGCCCGAACCAAAAAAAAAAAAAAAAGAATTTACTTCAAAAGTTTTGTCCAGAGCATAACTCCAGAAGTACTTGAGGGATTTACTTCATATTTAATACACTGACAGAGCACATTGGTAGAAAGTGCAATGTGCAAGAACAATAACTCTAAATTGCCTACTTTTAGAGTTATCACTCTTTATCAGATTTACTTAAAAAACTTTGTCCGAAGAATAACTCCAAAAGTACTTGAGGGATTTACTTCACACTTAATACACTGACAGAGCACATTGGTAGAAAGTGCAGTATGCAAGAACAATAACTCTACCTTGCCTTTTTTAGGGATTTTCTTCAAACTGCATACTCGCATTATTACATTTAGTTTAGTTTAATTAATATTCGCATATCACTATGATAATGATATATCAGTTTCTGAAAGCCAGTTACGTTCATTGTTTGACTACCTGTAAAAATTTAGATTTTATATGCGTAGATATTACTTTCATCTATTATATATTTAATATTTACATGAAATGTATGCAATAAGTTATTATACAATCGCTATTATTTGTTGTTACATATACTATGACAATTACAGAACAAAAGGTGTTAAACATAGAGCCGCAAATAGGGCCGCAGAGTAAGGATCACCTGAAAATAGCCATTAGTTGACTGTTTTGAGAGCAGGTTAAAAGATCAGGCACGGATTTCCCGTGGGCTTATGGGGCCCAAGTTCCCATTCCCCCCCCCCCCCCCCCCCCCACACCCACCCACCCAACTGGCCCGTTTTTAAAAAAATAAAAGGGCTCATTTTTAAAGACTCTTAAACATTTTTTCAGCTTTTTTTCACCTCGTAACAGAAACACAATCAACCTTTCAATTTGCAACAGTCATGCAATATTGCGTAACAAGTGATATAAGTTCGCAACTTTACAGCCCTGTATATTATACAATGTACAGTATATTGGGTGGCACGGATTATCCGAGATTTCTCCAGACTGATCATGATGTATAGTTTTCAAGCGTCTATAAACCTTGACGAATTTTATAAAGTTGTTAAATAAGCGTCTGCTGAACATGATCAGTTGCCTGCTGATATTGTGATGACAATGTTATATGTTATGCCAATTAATTATTGATAAATTATTTGTTTGAGAGGACTTTATAAATAAAAAACAAGAAAAACAGTGATACAAAAGTATCACAGCGACGAACAGAGCTGCATGCAAATATTTTGAATTAGCTGTTTTGACTTGAGGCAGGTATATCAGTAGTTTGTTAACTTAATTTGTACTTTGTGTACTCACTTCTAGAAGTTAATGGACTTCTTAACGTGGTCAGGCAGAAGTAAAGCAATACTAAGAACGACAGACGGAAAGTCACTATAGAGGAACATAAACATGTTAGGTCCAGTTTGATTGGGAACTCACTAAAAACAGAGTCTATATTGGGCAGGAATATGAGCACAGTACCAAGTGGGAGCGGATGTGGTCCAGTGATAACGCCCTGCAGGGGTCCTGAGTTCGATTCCTCGCTCCTCCACTAACATTACTAATAGCCTTTCGGATGAGACTTTAAACCGAGGTCTCATGTGTCAGTGCTACACACTGAACAAGAAAAAGAACCAGGGGTGTCTCTGAATGGGATGCTTTCTGTATCTTGCACTACCACCGTAACATAAAATAACTAATCACTTCAGGGGTCGCCTGTCATACGGGCAACCGATATCGACGAAAAATAAGCTCAAATATGATGATTATAACAGTACCAATTGTTTGGACATTAGTAATTCGGAGATAAGATCCCCAAGGTGTTCATAATATAGAAAAGAAACACAAACTAAAAGCATTGTATTTATTCAAAAATAAAAAAGATATCTGACAAAGGTCACATACAGAAATACTTAAAAAATAACAAATATTTAAACAAGTACTATGCATTTGAAATACTTGGGAGTTGCATGAAAAAGCAACGATTAAACAAACATCACTCATGTGTGAAATATGAGATGTCAAATGTACCTATAGTACTTATAGTCTAATTTCAGATATTCCGAATGTTCGATTTATTGTACAAAGGATTTGCAATATAAAAATTATGTAAAACAATGTTATTATCAAGCAGTTTGAAGCAATCTAATGTGAGATCATCTTAATTTTAATGTGAAATTACCAAATATATATATTATTAAACAGCTACATTATACATTGGTGTTGGAAAGCATTAAAATGACTCTCTCATAAATGTATATTAGGATATAGAGTTATCCCTGGTTGAAAATTTCTTTAAGCTAAGTTTGTTTGATTTTCTGATTCCATATGAAATTTTATCAAAATAGCAAAACAATGGCAAGATATCCTGTAGCAAAATTAATTTCTGTAGCTAAATTAATACAATTTTTAGCAAATGGCTAAAATGTCTGATGGCAGGTAAGCCTTGAGGATATAAAAGGAAGAAAAAATACAGTTTTCATGATATCCCTCTAATATTTTGCCTGATTAAGGGAACAATTTACTAGGTAAAAGGATCATTGCTAACCTGTGGCAGGTTTGAACAATTAAATGAGTTGTTCTCAAGGTCCTCAGAAGGACAGGGCAGATGAACAACAGAACCCTGTTGATTTAATCTATAATTAACCAAGAGATTTACATAGCAATTATTTAAAAATATAACAAGCAATGACACAAAATATTTACAAAAGCTGCCTGTAAGACAGGATGTTTGACTGTTCAAAAAAGTTGTTCAAAGTTGTTATTTATTTAAAATGGGTAATAGTTTCTATATTTCAAAATGTAGCTACAGTTATCTAACTTGATGGTTTGATGTCTCGTCAAAAAAAATAAAAACATTGCAAAACAAAAATTAGTCTGGAGCTATGTTACCTGTTTCTTGATGCCATTAACTATTTCTTTCACTTTTCAAGTAGGTAAAAACAGCTAACTGAAATATAGCACAAAAATAACCATCAAGCAAAACACATATTTTTAAGTACAAGGGCCTTAATTTGAATCAATCAAAAAAAATCTATTCATGTGTGACATTTTGATCTTGCTGTCTGAAGTAACATAAGCAGAAAATGTTACAGGTAATAAGGACACCTGTAACATGATTTTATCTTCATCAACTTTCTGAAGCCTTGTACATTTGCAGGCAACTATTTCTAGCACCTGCTGAAAAATAACAGCCTTTTCCAATTGTCTATTAATACACTGGAACATCGCTTCTTTGCGGCAAGTTAAGGTGCCTTCCTTGTTCTTGAACAGTTGACATTTGCCATCCACAAAACCCTTAGACCTGCACTCTTAAGAGAAATAATGGACAGAGAACAATTATTTCTATAAATAGCACAAACTTAATTAGACATAATTATCTTTAGTCATTATGGTATATAATATATTAGCCTTAGACTTTTATCTGTTATAATAAAAGTTAGAATTAACAAGCTATCAAGTAACCAACACATTTGAAAATGATGTTTCCTATGATCTCTACCACCACTATCCAACTTTTAGTTTTAACTGTTTCTAGCTGTGTACACATGTTTGAATATTTCTAAGAATCCCCCCTTATTTTTGTTTTGTAAAATAATAAAACTGAAAAGAAAAAATTAAGAAGGTTTACATTTTGTATATTTACTTTCTAATATCATTACAGTGAGATGTTTAGCAGCAGTGTTTACTGTGCTGAAAAGGAAGTAACGGTTTCAAAAAGATTTGGTCCTTGTGCCTGTGTTATTGTGTAGTCCAATTACTAAGTTAAAGTGGAAAAAAATATCAAATTTATGTTGTTAAATAACTATCTCAGTTAGCTATGTTACAATCAGTTCATCTATATTTCAACATGAAATGACACTGGTATGACTATGTTTGACCTGACACATGCCAGTATTAAATGTTTCAGCAAGATCAAGGTTGACACTGCATTTACCTTTTTTATTGTACATTTTGCTTTGGAAAATAAGTTATTAAAGTTTATACAGACACAAGTGATAGCACACATCACACTGTCCCCCATTTGATACTTCTTTAAAATTCAAACAATTAGATTTTCTTAGGATTTCAGGATAAACTTTATTTGCTTGTAGAACAAAAAGTTTAAAATTAATTATGTACCTTCTTTCGTGCAGTACGGATACTTTGAAACCCTGCAATATTCAGGAATGGTCGCCTTCACTTTTTGCAGCTTCACTAGCATCTATATAACTCTTGTTGAAATAAGTTTTGTGTCATCTGCATCAATACTGATTTAATCAAAGCAAATGCAAATAATATTTCATATAGTTTGACACTAGAATGAAATACAAGAATAGCTCACTCTTTAAAAACTTTAAATGTTGTGAGTTTTGAAGTAACATTACGCTACATGTAGCACTGGAGTTCTCTTCTCTTGTTTATATTGTGGATAACTTTCAACCAAATTATATGTAGAAAAAAGCACTTAAGATATTATTCAGATGTCAAAATGAAATAACCATTTAATCATTTCTTTCACTCAAATTCACTGCTAATCAATCTTGGTAATAACTTCAACTTCAACTTATTACTGCCAAAAGTCAGTTGAAGTTAAAGCATTTTTTGTTTTGATTTATTAAAAACAATGTGAAAGAATGAATTTTCTTCATTGGTTTAGACTGAATTCTAGCAGCTAAGAAATCTATAACTTAATGGGATCCTTTTCCTCTCAACAGATTATAAAAATTTAAAATGGTTTGAAGCAGGTTTAAAACTTGTTATGGACATATATAAATGTGCCACTAAATTACTAGTGAAAAAAAGCCAAGTATAAGCAATGCTCATTTGCCATTAATTTTACAGTTGATAATAAGTGTCATTTCTGTGTATGTTAGTCAGTAAAAAGCACCTAACGGATTACGAATTGTGGCAAACAAATGCACAACAGTAATACGCCAATATGGCCTCAGTATTTTCCTCTTTTTTGTAGTTTGGCGTTATTTGGTAAACGAAACAGAACACATGTCTCCATGAGATTATTATAACTGTCATTGGTATTTCTATTTTTAAAAAGAAAGTTGTCAGGATTCCCTGAAAAAGAAAGTAGGTCATTGGATCAAAATTGATACAGCCCGAAAAATATTTGAAATTTTACCATTTCTTGTGACAGATTTACTCGAAAATAATGCTGTTTTATATATTATCAACAAGACAGGGAAGATGTTTTTTTAATTTTTGGGAAAAAAATGACATTAAATCTTAAACTATCGAGAACACATCTCTCCTGGATATGTAAACAATTGTGACAGATCGTAAGCATTCAAGCATTACTGTAAGAATAATCGTTTCAGCCACGAAACTACTTTGTTTGGCCGCTGCATTATTCATATATATCATGTGTATGTTTTTAGCCAACGATATTTTTCTCAAAATTAGCAAGTATAGCTATAATAAAACATACCAATTTGCTTAACGACTGCGTCAAAGATGATGGCTTATTAATTGAGAGAACGATAATACTGGGGCGGTTCCAGGATTTTAGGATTGGGGGTGGGGGGCGCAAAATGTTAGGCAAAATTTATGTCCGTTTTCCACCTCATTTAAACGGTTCAAATGTGCCTCTGATTATTCTATTCAATGTTGAACAATAAAGTATACATTATTTAAAACATATTCTAAATAGACCTACAATAACACTTATCGTCAGGGTATTTTAAGGGGCGTGCGACGGGTGCGCCTCCCTCTGGAAGCTGTTAGTGAAATAGACTGTGTCTAGAACTTTTCGTAACACTGAACAATATTTGCACTGATGTTAGGACACATTCTAGTCAATAGAAGAGACAGACCCACATTCTACTTATTACGTAACCCCATATGTCTTTTCAAACACCGGATTAAATATAGCGGACCAGGTTTTGCCGGTCTGCAATAAAACAGGTTAAAACTTGTCATACCGTATTTTGTGTTTTTTGTTTTAGTTGAACATTTTAAAGAATACCAGTATATTTCTTTGAAATTCTCAAACAAATTTCATTTTATTTTTATCCCTAAAATGCCAAAAATGAGCCATTTACTCCACATTCATAGAAAATTTAGAAGGTCACCCCCTTCCGTACCTTTCCCCAAGCCCCACCCTCGCCAGTCAGAAATTTCTGGATCCGGCCCTGAAGATAGACTAAACCTGATAAACAACTTGTATCAAAAAAACAACAACAGTTTTTATGTCAATATATAACTAAGCTATGACAGCTAAAGAACCTTTTTACTAAAAGTAGCAGCAACAATGACTCAATATTTACTTGACGACTAATTCTAATTTTGGACATAGAACGAAACGCGAAAGTATTTAGGACGTAAAATTCTCAAGTTTACAATTAAGATTATTAGGTTAATTAAGAGCAATTTAAAAATATGGCGCTTGAATAATTGACCGACGACACGGGAAAAAGGGCACTCGGACATTTGTTTTACTATAGACCGTTCCATAATTGATAAATTGACCGCCATTATGAAGATCACGTGACCGTCCGCCATTAAAGGAGTGCTAAATCTCGCTATGATGCTTAAGTTCCATATAACAATGTATAAATGTCTATAACTTTAGCATGTTTCAAGGTTACATGCTGCCGTATATCGCGTGAATTTTGTTGCAGAATAAACATCATTTTATTGTATTATTATTACTTTTTTGTATGTTTTATTCCTGACTTGAACAAATTATTTACTTGAATTATTTAACACATGAAAGTCTGTGAAAAAAAGAACATGGACTGTTCAAAGTGGAAACTTGAGTTGGGTGAACTATATAATATGTGTAAAACACAAATATTATTGAAAGCACTGTTTTCCTTTTCGAAAGTTAAAACTATGATTTCAATTATTAGAACAACTGTGAAAGCTAACAAAATGGACAAATTGACAAAATTGAACATCTCGCTCATCAACCGCATGTTCACTCTATTTTAACTAAAACTTGCTTTATTCTTTGATACAGTTTCAAAGAATACTTGACAATAAATAGGCATTATTTAGCGCTTCTTTAATTATCAAACTGCTTTTGACTTTCGCGGTATCATGTGGTTAAGGAATGTGGTTACGTAATATGGGGTTGACATACTGTCTTTGTTTTAATAAGTCACCGTTAATTCTCATTGTCGGTCTTGCTTGATCAGTCACAGTAAAACACTGTATAACGAAATTTGCTCTTGAGAAAATGCCTTCATGCTATAAAACATGGGCTTTATTTGTTCCTGATTGTTATATGAAATTTAAGAATATATATTCTTCCTTACATGCAAGATTTTCAAGACCGTATGAAATTTATCATCTGTTGCCATATGGACCTTTTTTCTATTCGTTATTTCTTGCATTTGGGAAATCTGTTTTTTGAAAAATATTGATATGTACAACATGCGAGTTTGTGTATGCAGAAAGAAAGTAATAACTGCAAGCCACACGTTTGTAAGATATTGATCCTAAAATAATACGTTTGCTTTCATTCTTCTTATTTTCAACATTATTGTTAATGTTTTTCCTTTTATACGGACAACATTATTATTATGACACCTATATAATTGTAACCTTTTGGTAAGTTTTTTTTTAAAGATAGATACATATAATTTTTAAAAGCAGTTTTTCGCGAGATTTTGATAAAATAAAAAATAATCTACTGGAGAATATCACAAGACCTTTATTTAACAGTTCAATAGATTGAGATGTCAGCAAAATAATCGTTTACTTAATATATATTTATTTCAGTTAAAAGACCTTGGGATAGATCTTTGCAGATAATATATGCATTATGTGGTTTATTTGTATCTGTTTCTTTAAAATACAACGCCACAATCACATTACAGCTATAAAAATGAGACTTTTTCTGAACTCCGCATTATAAATTCAATCTGCGCAGTCCCTTAAAGGCGGACGCAAGGGAGGTAATCAGGTAGATACTAATTTTTGAAACGGTCTATTGAAATAAACTGATTTGAAAATCAGCAAAAAAAAAAAAAACATAAAAAACGACAAACTTCTCGTTCTCTTCAAAAACAAAGCTGAAGTAAATATAAGATAGTTTTAATACTGTCCTTCCTAAAACTGCGCATCTTGTAAAAATAAATTTTGATTGACATTACCATGGCAACAGATTTTTACTAAGGTAAACAAAATATTACCTAAATAAAAGGCAATATTGAATGATAACGTTTATAGTTTTGAAAATAGGTAGGATACATTGAAAAAGCATTGATCTGTACAATATGATAGGTAAAATTCAAATATATAAAATCTATCATATTGATATACTGCCATCCGGAACTTGAATAGAATCTGACGTCAGATTTGGGTATGTGATGTTATTTTAAGGAATATCAGTTTTGCTCTTCAACATGATATAATATTTGTGTTCTATGCAGGAAGCTGATATTTTCAGACAATACTCTTGTGATATCGTTCGTTCAAAATTAGTAAAAAGTCGATTTCAAAAAAAAATTATATTTGACTATCCTTTTCTCGTGTCGCAGTTAGTGTCCAGTACAGGGGATATTGATGCCATTATTTTGAGGTCATTAATTGGTGAATGGGGAAAGTATATATTTAGTCTATTTCATATTATAGTCGCGGATGCCGTACACTTTTTTGCAAACTTTCTTTGTCTTGTTTGCAAAATATTGCTTTATAACTGGGAGCTTTTGCATGATCTTGAAAAATCTTTGAGCTCCACGGTGAAAAAACGTCGCAGATTAACCCCTCGACAAACTAACTATTCCTGCGAAAGTCTACCGATTTTGAGATGTGGTAAGGCTGTCTAAACACAGCCTCACAATGGCTGTAAGGGTTTTTAAATTTTCACCCATATACGGCTGTCAAACTAGTGTTATAACTGCTTTGCAAACGCTGTAAGGGAGTTGCACTTAGACCTTGTTTATGTTATGCTGTTGTTAATATAACATTTTCCTGAGACGTGCCAGGTCCAGTTGCTGAGGTGAACGATCATGAAGCAGGGATTTATTCTTGTCAACTTCTATGGAAATAGTGATGTGAAGATCTGCTTTTTCCTTGTATGTATAGCTTTCGTAGTTCGTAGCAGAAAAATACGTAAAATGCAAATCACTTCATAACGTTCCCGTAGAAGTTTGATGAAATTTTAGCTGACACACTTTTGTCTCAGTAAAGTTCCGAATTTTTCGTCAGTCTTAAGGCTGTCTTGCAATTTTGTTAGCCATTATACCAGAAATACGAAATCAAAAAGCTTCTTTTGTCATGTTGGTTGTCCGAACAACGCACAGCACGAGGTTACTATACTGTAATTGTACGATCGCCTTTAAGCGGCAACATCTAGTTTGACTGCAAATACGCGAGGAAAAAGAAATGTTGTGACAAAATAAATTATCTTGCACTAAATATCGATAGTAATTATTTCATATTTTGTTTTATGTTTTGTATTTATATATTTTTATGCATTTATTTATTTATTTATTTATTTTATGTAAAACCATGTGAAGTTATCTCTCTAAATTTTGTCGCGTAAACCTTTTATTGTCGTGAATTTAATAAATCGTTTACATAATCCCCGAATCATTTTGTACAAAGATCACACTAAAGGTAAAATAACGTTTGACATGATTTCTTGCCTAAATAGTGCATCAAAAATGGATGAATTTTAAGGAAACTTATAGCTAACATTTAGAAATCGGGTTAGTTTGTATAGTCTCTCTTCAGCTAGGACAGAAAGCTATATTGGTTTATTCCGATTACCTACTAGATTCAGACTCTAGTATCAATATGGTTCAACAGTAGTTGATATTCGTAACACTTCTTTATGTTTTTACAACTACACTTTAAGAGCAACCACACTATATTTGAGCCAAATTCTATCTCGTTAAGCTTTCAGCAAAACAGGTTTTACAAATTAAAGTTAACTGGTGGAAGTTCTGGGCACCATCAGGGCTATCATTTGTGTTATGATATTTATCCTACGGTAAAATGTTTCTTTAATGTTAACTAGTTAACCACTTAATTATAGCGAAAATTATGTTACTAACACGAACGTGTTTGCAAACCTTAACTGGTTATCCGACGGCAGAAATATGCCACTATACTAAATATATCTGCTCCCTGACCCAGTCTTTGTGCAATAAAAGTGTCAAAACTTCGACAGAGAGTTTCGTTTATACAACAACTGGCAGTGTGTATAACAAGAAAAACGGGGCGAGAAAATGGAAAAAGGTATGCATCGTTTTGTTCGATCGACAGAGATTCACTTTTAGTATTTGCTTGACGATCTGTTTGAAGAGTGAGACACACCAGAAACTTCTGTGCATTTGCCTACCATTAAACATACAGAGGTCGCTTTAAAACATAATAAGCATCTTGATTTGTTTGTGATACACGTAGGCAAGTGAAATTCGTGATTACTTAAATGATAATCATTTCTAACATTCAATATTTATAGAACAGCTACCGAACACAGAGAGTTCGAAACACATCAAGGAATGTAATGTTGGCACTGTTACCACCGAATATGGGGCATATGGTGTACAGCCAGAAGCATACATCTTTTTACAATATTACTGTATTCCAGGTTAATAAATGCATATAAATATATCTTATGTCTTGTTGTTTTCAGTTTTGTTGCCGTAACGTAAGAAGTAGGCCGCGTATATTCACGATGAAAGCTCCTTGTTCAATAATTAATCTTGTCATGGTATATCGATACACCTTCAATCTGAAAAAAATTTAAATTAAGTTTAAAAATTATTGTTTTCCTCCCTTTTTATGACTGATGCATATCCTGTTAAATATTCGATCTTAATTTGTTGGTGTCCTACTTTCATTGTGTGATTACTGTTCAAACATGTGTATGCATATATTGTTTGTACATACACTTCGACAAAACAAAGAAAATGGTTATTAAGGTATCATTAATAATTGTTCGTTTACATATTGCAGAAAGCAGACTCATGTCTATATGCACTAGCGGGGAGACACTCATCTCTGATGGTCTCGGATGGTCTGACTTATCATGTCTATATGCACTAGCGGGGAGACACTCACCTCGGATGGTATGCCTTATCATGTCTATATGCACTAGCGGGGAGACATTCACTTCGGATGGTCTCGGATCGTATGACTTATCATGTCTATATGCACTAGCGGGGAGACACTCATCTCGGATGGTCTCGGATGGTATGACTTATCATGTCTATATGCACTAGCGGGGAGACACTGACCTCGGATGGTCTCGGATGGTATGACTTATCATGTCTATATGCACTAGCGGGGAGACACTCACCCCGGATGATCTCGGATGGTATGACTTATCATGTCTATATGCACTAGCGGGGAGACACTCATCTCGGATGGTCTCGGATGGTCTGACTTATCATGTCTATATGCACTAGCGGGGAGACACTCACCTCGGATGGTCTCGGATCGTATGACTTATCATGTCTATATGCACTAGCGGGGAGACACTCACCTCGGATGATCTCGGATGGTATGACTTATCATGTCTATATGCACTAGCGGGGAGACACTCACCTCGGATGGTCTCGGATGGTCTGACTTATCATGTCTATATGCACTAGCGGGGAGACACTCACCTCGGATGATCTCGGATGGTATGACTTATCATGTCTATATGCACTAGCGGGGAGACACTCATCTCTGATGGTCTCGGATGGTCTGACTTATCATGTCTATATGCACTAGCGGGGAGACACTCACCTCGGATGATCTCGGATGGTATGACTTATCATGTCTATATGCACTAGCGGGGAGACACTCATCTCGGATTGTCTCGGATGGTATGCCTTATCATGTCTATATGCACTAGCGGGGAGACACTCACCTCGGATGGTCTCGGATGGTATGCCTTATCATGTCTATATGCACTAGCGGGGAGACACTCACCTCGGATGGTCTCGGATGGTATGCCTTATCATGTCTATATGCACTAGCGGGGAGACACTCACCTCGGATGGTCTCGGATGGTATGTTTTATCATGTCTATATGCACTAGCGGGGAAACACTCACCTCGGATGGTCTCGGATGGTATGACTTATCATGTCTATATGCACTAGCGGGGAGACACTCATCTCGGATGGTCTCGGATGGTATGACTTATCATGTCTATATGCACTAGCGGGGAGACACTGACCTCGGATGGTATGACTTATCATGTCTATATGCACTAGCGGGGAGACACTCACCTCGGATGGTCTCGGATCGTATGACTTATCATGTCTATATGCACTAGCGGGGAGACACTCATCTCGGATGGTCTCGGATGGTCTGACTTATCATGTCTATATGCACTAGCGGGGAGACACTCACCTCGGATGGTCTCGGATCGTATGACTTATCATGTCTATATGCAGTAGCGGGGAGACACTCACCTCGGATGATCTCGGATGGTATGACTTATCATGTCTATATGCACTAGCGGGGAGACACTCACCTCGGATGGTCTCGGATGGTCTGACTTATCATGTCTATATGCACTAGCGGGGAGACACTCACCTCGGATGATCTCGGATGGTATGACTTATCATGTCTATATGCACTAGCGGGGAGACACTCATCTCTGATGGTCTCGGATGGTCTGACTTATCATGTCTATATGCACTAGCGGGGAGACACTCACCTCGGATGATCTCGGATGGTATGACTTATCATGTCTATATGCACTAGCGGGGAGACACTCATCTCGGATTGTCTAGGATGGTATGCCTTATCATGTCTATATGCACTAGCGGGGAGACACTCACCTCGGATGGTCTCGGATGGTATGCCTTATCATGTCTATATGCACTAGCGGGGAGACACTCACCTCGGATGGTCTCGGATGGTATGCCTTATCATGTCTTTATGCACTAGCGGGGAGACACTCACCTCGGATGGTCTCGGATGGTATGTTTTATCATGTCTATATGCACTAGCGGGGAAACACTCACCTCGGATGGTCTCGGATGGTATGACTTATCATGTCTATATGCACTAGCGGGGAGACACTCACCTCGGATGGTCTCGGATGGTATGACTTATCATGTCTATATGCACTAGCGGGGAAACACTCATCTCGGATGGTCTCGGATGGTATGCCTTATCATGTCTATATGCACTAGCGGGGAAACACTCACCTCGGATGGTCTCGGATGGTATGACTTATCATGTCTATATGCACTAGCGGGGAGACACTCACCTCGGATGGTCTCGGGTGGTATGCCTTATCATGTCTATATGCACTAGCGGGGAGACACTCACCTCGGATGGTCTCGGATGGTATGCCTTATCATGTCTATATGCACTAGCGGGGAGACACTCACCTCGGATGGTCTCGGATGGTATGACTTATCATGTCTATATGCACTAGCGGGGAGACACTCATCTCGGATGGTCTCGGATGGTATGACTTATCATGTCTATATGCACTAGCGGGGAGACACTCACCTCGGATGGTCTCGGATGGTATGACTTATCATGTCTTTATGCACTAGCGGGGAGACACTCACCTCGGATGGTCTCGGATGGTCTGACTTACCATCAACGAGAACTATCCAAAAGTCACAACTGGAGGGTGTCATGCTCATGTTAACTTAAAGTTTACTCCTGCTCTGCAAACATAAAGGTGTACATAATTGATGCCGACCTGTTCCATGATACATCTGTATGCAACCAACCTTTAGTTTTCAGGGACGGGGCTGACGGAACGGTAACAATTATTAACTGTGGAAGCTATTACAGAAACAATGTACATGCTAATTTTGTAAGAAGCCGACTTTTCAAGAGCAGTCCAATCAGGACAGTTTAAACAATCTTTAAACAAAATTAACTAAGGGATGCAACCGCGTTAAAGAAATGTTCAATGAAATTGAAATTCTGTTTTCTCGGTAAAGAAGTGTAAAATTTCTTTGTCACATTTTCATCTATTCCTTTAAAGGATTTTACGCATGTTTAACATATTTTCTTTCTTTTCACCGAAGTCTTTTCTGAGATTTATCATGAAGGCGACAGGCTTTCTGCAAAAAAAAAAAAAAAAAAACAAGAAAAAAAAAACAAGAAAAAAAGAAACACAACATTTATTGCTGTAAATATAGGTAAATTAAATACAAACTTGCAACTATGTTTCAAAATTCTGGTTATTCAGTGTATCATTCAGTCAGAATATGTGGTAGCACTTACTAAACAGGGTCTTTTCATTTAAAAAAAAGAGAGTTAATTTTGACTTTTGCATTACCTTTAATTCTCTTACTTGTTACATTTACGAACCATGCCGGCTAAGTTGTTTTTAACCTTTACCCACTAATGCCTAGCGTCTACAAATGTAGACACAGGCAAATAGTGCAGACCCAGATCAGCCGCCGAAATCTGCACTCTTTGCACGAAGCCTAAATAGAATGAAATTGAAAAGTTATAGCAGAAATCCTTATGATTAAAAACTGACAAGTCCAACTGAAAAGGATGGCATAATCCATTAGGCATAAATGAGTTAAGAATTATACGATTCATCTTTTGTTATACAAACACATGGTGGCTCACATTATACCGTAAAGGTAAGAGTGTCAGACAGTTAGTCATTTCTAGATTCCATGCTGAGCGAACAACCTGACAAGTCTATCCCATTATACTGCTTTGTCAGAATTTTGCATATCTAAGGCGAGTGTTTTGAGTCATTGTCGAACAGATTTTTCGTTTAAGCACTGACTATCAGTTTTATGAAAAATTAGTGGTCTGTATCCAAATTTAAACTTGACCTTTATTGTATTTATCTTTATTTGCTTTTATTTTTTAACTGAAGAAAAAAGGTTTCATAAGTAAGTGGTAATTTGTGGCCTGAAGCCAAATTTCAACTATTTCATTCAATCACCTTTTTAAGGAGTTATCATCTGGAAACCGTTTTTTTTTACAAACTTGAAGACGAATAGGGGACATAAACAAGTATTAGCATTTCCAAAAATGCTTGAAATCGCCGTTCAGCCACGTATGACGTCTTATCCATAGATGCATGAATTTCATGCTCGTCATTCATTAATTTGATAATTTTATAACATGCTTTGCAGTGAAAAGAATATAGGAATAGTACATGTGCAATTTAAACAGAATAAATTTAAGGTAAAAAATACGATATTGCCCTGACTCTTATCAAGCATATATAAAACTAGGATATATCCTGATCAAACTCCTCGCACTGGTTTCGTCACGCTTTGCTACTGTTTCTGTACTGATCGGAGGAAGTAACCGCTGCGGGGAGTTTGTATCCTGATTAGAGTCGCCCGGAAGCAAGCATTTATTTTTTTCTAGAAGTGCAAGTTTTGGAAAAACAAACAAAACATACTCTTATTTAGACTACATTCTCTAGTTAGAAATGACATGTAGCCAAAATATTGCGATTATCCTGTGTTCATCTTGCAAGAGCCTGAAGACTGGTACTGAGTTTGTAAATTGATCATGGTATTTTTCAGTTGTACGAATAAGTAACCCGACAAACATGGCGGTTGGGCGAGTCCATTTATGCATCCCTTGCTGAAGTTTTTTGACGTCCATTTTGTTATCATGTGATATGTATAATTTGCTTTGATTGGCTAAAGGCAGACGGTGTACAGGCAAAACTGTTCAAATCTTGTTAATTGTATATATCGCCGTCCAGGAACGGCGATAATAAGTTACAAATAAAAGAAGAGCCAGAGAGAGGGGGTTAACAAAATATATATTAACTATAAATAAATAACTTTATGAAAAAATAGTGGTCTGTAGCCAAATTTTTACTCGGCCTGTATTTTATGATGTTACATCTGTGTACCAACAATTATTACAATCCACTGACTTGTTAAAGAGTTATCGTTAGAAAACCATGAAACCGACCGATCGACCGACAAGCTCACTCCTATATACCCCCCTGAACTTCCTTTGTCGGGGTATAATGAATAAAGTATTTCAAAATCTTTTAGATAATGTCTATAAATGCATAAAGGGAAAACATAAAGTGCCATAATGTTTCCGAGTATGTTTACCTTAAAAGTTGTAATAGAGCTATTTTGAAATCCAAGTTCCAGACAGAAGAATAATAATTACTAATAAAGTTGATTAACTCGTTTTTTAACAAGTTTCTAATAAAACCATGATTGTATGTTCCTGCAGAATTTTGATTTTGTTCTCACGACATCTCTAGATCTGGTTTACGACCCTGCCGTCAACAGATAACTCAGTAACTTTGCCGTTTAAGGTCAGTTTAATTTTTATTATGCGGGCAGTGTTCCTTTCTTTCACTTCGAATTCTTGTTTTGATACGTCTTTCATTGCGTTCTTATCGTCTCTGTATTCTTGTAGTAATCGTCAGATACAGATGAAACAAAAAATGTTGACATAGTCACACTTCCCTTATACGTAAACACATGTACCTCGTTAATTTGGGAAATTTTATTTATTCTTACAACAGCTATAGATTATTTAATGACACATTTTTACTTATGATTTTAGCTGTGTACGGAGTCATAATAGCATTTTTTAATTTAAATTACTACGTAGGTTTATTAAGAACACATTTAACTAAACAGGAATTTCAAAGAATACTGTTCAGTGTTTATGGCCTGCTATTCTACTGACAGATTTGAAAACATTTTTAATCAGACACGTCAGAAAAATTATTGTTGTATATGCCTGCTTATTATATGGACAATATGTAAGCTTAATATTTTCACCAGCAGCAAAACAATGAGCATATTTCTCTTATATTCAGGTATAACATTGATTTTCTCCTAAGACATCTCCTTATAATTTAAGAAGCACATTCTTCATTCAGCTATATCTAAACCTATATTTTGAGCCTTTCATTTTCTCCTAAGACATCTCCTTATAATTTAAGAAGCACATTCTTCATTCAGCTATATCTAAACCTAAATTTTGAGCCTTTCATTTTCTCCTAAGACATCTCCTTATAATTTAAGAAGCACATTCTTCATTCAGCTATATCTAAACCTATATTTTGAGCCTTTCATTTTCTCACTATAGACTCTGTCAAACATTTCACTCTGAGCCACTGTAAACCAGTTCTTCCAGTCACCTATCTCGCCTTGAAAAAAATAAAAGAAGAAAATAATGGGTATAGTACATACTAAGTTTTCTATATAATTTTTGTTTGAATTAGTATTCAGTATTTAAAGGGTTTCCTTCGAAAGTTTGTTTTTGACAGGAAAAGACACAGTGGTCAAGAGGTGAAGGGGCCCGACTTCTAATCTGAGCGGAATGAATATAAGAACTTATTTCACAATCTATGTTAAATAAAATGTATCTAACTCTTACTATTTTACCGAAGTGTTCATTTCGTATTGTTTATTACCGCCACGAGTGCGGGTAGGGACACAGGAATGGTTTTCATCTGTCCATCTGTCTGTACATCCGTCTGTTCGTCAACATTTGTGTTCGCTCAATAACTTTTAATTTATGGCGAAAAAAAAAACAAGTTGGCACAAATGTAAACAACCATATGCTATCAATAGAGTAAAAATATGATATGTGATGTCCAGTTTTATTACATCGAATAAGAAATGAAACAGTTCTGCAATTTATTGTTCATAGAAAAAAATACATATAATAAAACAAGTAATATACCTTGACTTTTTCAATTTAACATATCTAGAAATTTTGCTCAAAACGGAATGTTACAACTGTTGCTGTGTAAAATTCGACTACTATTTTTTCAGAATTTAGATATGATAAATCTAATGTTAATTTTTTAATATTAAAGTTTTACATTAAAGACGTTGCTTTTACTTCTAAAACTGTTTCTATCAGATTGCTAGAGAAGAAACAAACCTTCAAAAATACTTTCATCAATAAGCTGTACGACAAAGATTAAAAAAGATGAAATGCTTTACCTTTTCTGTAGAATGAGAATCCATCCTTTAAGGTGACGCCACTCGGTATCAAATATTGTTGTTTATCTTTTACCATGTTACTAAACTGACATTTCTTAGAGATTTCCTCGTTCAAGCCATCTTTATTTTCAAAGCGAAGAAAAGTACCCAGTCGATTAACTTCCTCAAAGTTATTCTAAAATATGATTTGAAACTTACAGTTGTCTTCATGCCTGCTTTTAATATTCGATGAATAAGAAAAGGATGGAGTGCTTCGTGATATTTCATTACACTTAAAACAGACTTCGTGATAACTGAGTACAGTGTAATATTATTTAAACTTATTTTACACCTTTCAATCATTTGATCGGTCAGATGTTGATACAATATAAGATAAATCCGAACGTTGAAACATAAAGCAAACGAGACCAGTTTAATTCTTTCCATAAACTGTTTGGCTTAAAACGAAAACTTCAACAAAATATAATTACTCCAGTATATCTAAAGATTACCTCTCAAATATAATCACTTCATTATCTCTAAAGATTACCTCTTACATATAATTAGATAACCAATTTAACGAGAAAACAAAACAAGCATGGACACACTGTGTATTTCAATCGACCACAATTAGTTACCTCTTTCAAGTCTTCGAAGTAAGCATGGTGTATGAACAAATTATCAACGCTAGCCATAGCATCTTCCCATTCTTTTACATAATCAAACCAGCTATTGAAAGTAGAGATTTTTACGTCGGTATCGGCTGCCAGTATTACCAACCTTTGCGTGAAAGATTAGTACCAGGGTTAGAGGGTGCACCTGTTCAGAACACAATTTTTTCTTGTTCAGCGAAACATTTTTTAAGCAAAAGGAAAACCTATTCATGTTTCTCTTGATTTCTATGTATTGAAGAAATAAGCAAGTTAGAGTTTTAAAAAGCTTGCTATTCTACGGCTAAACATTTTGAACCACCAACAGGTTTGTAAACAACTAAATAGAAAAAAAGGCGCCAATGACAATGTAAATGAGTTGATGACCTGGTCAAATAAAAGATAAATACATTATTCATTCAACACATAGATCTGTGTCATATTTTACTTAGTAGTTAAAAGAAGGAAGAAACATTTTATTTCCTATTATACAGAAGGACTTCAATGAAGTTTGGTAAGACAAATGACATGCAAGCTGAAAGCTTAAATGGCATATATATTTATTTCAGTATATCTGAGAGGTACTCACATGGTTAAACCAAAACAAGATGCATACATGCGCAAATCAAACTGCTACATACAAAAGTTTATGAACCTTGTTATGCACATCAGTACTAAGGATAACACAAAAAAGGAAAAAAATGCCCTTATTTCCATTGTGGTCCTTGACATTGATGGCACAACACAAAAAAGCATGTCCATTTACTTCGAATGAGTCAATGGTATCACTTGATATAAAATATATCACAAATATACATATAAATCATTGTTTAATACTAGTGTATGATAAATATGATAACAAACCTCTGCAGTGCGAACTATTTTTATGTGTCACTTGAGAGGCAAAAAAATGAAAGTGAGTATGTCCTTCTGTCTCTAAGAAATCATATATACCATTTCATTTAAATTTCTTATCGATTTCACTATTATGTGAACATTATATGATATGACGGTAAAGTAAACATACTTTTGCCTTCTAAAAATAAGGGTAGAAAATGTTCCCACTTTCCATCATACTCGTATGAAGGCACCCCTTTGATATGGTTGTACATGGACACGACAACGTTCTTTGGGTATCGTAACACAAACACAATCTTGCAACCCATCTCTTTAGCTTGCTTTGGTAAACGTGAATAATGCACGTGCGTGTTCAGTACAAAAAATAGATCTAATGATTACATTGCTACATGTTTTACTTATACAATATACATAAGTTCTTTTAATCATAAACTTTACTCATAATAGTACCATTGAAGTATGAAAATATATAAACTCAGGTGCTAAATACATCGTCGTGGTCAAATTTTGTCTTGATAATAAAATAAAAAGCATGTAATAACTAAACTGGTTTTTTTAAACTGATTTTAAGAAATAACCAGAAAGAACGTCTAAACATTCCATATGTTTTGTTGTTTATTGTTTGTCGCTATTTTTCTCTTCAGCTGTCTACTTCTGATCCAGATTACAGTTTTTTCTCATTCTTTCTTTACACACCACAGCATTGTTTAACTCATCTGATATAAGAAGCCATTTCATATTTTCATGTTGTTGTTGTATATCGTTTAAATAACATGTCTTTCATATATCGGAAAACAAAATCTGACAGCGGTTCATTAGTTCGAAAACTTAATTTTCAAACAAGATTTTGATTTTATAATGATATGATATAGTTAAAATAACTAGGACATACTCTTAGGGATGGGAGACTGTCTAACAAATCCCTCTAACATATTTGTAACTTTGCTCTTAGGAATAGTCTCTGTCTCATCTATAAGCATCATTGATACGATTTCCCATAGCCAGTGTGTACCTTTAAACAAACACGTGTCGTGTTTTTTTATTATATTAACACAAAAGTTCAAAACGTATAGCTAAACATTTCATATTCATTTTCTCTCTTATCAAAGAACAAAAAAAATGTCTTTAGCCCAGAAACATTAACATGTTAAAAATTTTAAATTCCTCGAGGTATTTAATTGTAAAGCCTTGTCTCACAAATCATACTTTTAGAACTTTTCTTTTTTATAAGCATTGTTCAATGAAAAATGTTAATGGGCACTGTCGAAACGGCTGATAATAGAAATATGGTTTATATTAAAATGTGATCACGAACAAAAGAAATCCTTATTAAATATCATGGGTAAACCCGGGCCATCACGTATCGCTGTCATTAATATAAACATGAACGCAAACACTACATGATAATTTGATTTAATTCCCTTTGATGAAATATGCTAATGAATATTTCACTCGAGCGCCTTTTAACCTTCACTTTTATTACAACAATATATTTTTGAGTCAGAGATGGTAAGTTTTCAGTAGGCAATTAGAGAAATTCTTATCAAAACGCATTGAAAAGAAATTAACTAAAAATCCCCTTTCTTATGTATTGATTAAAGATTGTTGTATCTGCTTTTGACAAGATGTATCTACCAATGAAAAAAAGTAAATAAAGGTTGCGTTTGTTAACTTTGAATTTTAAGTAAACATCACCTGATTTCATAGGTGCACATATGAAAATGTCATCAGGAAGACATTTGAAGTTTGGTAGTTCTCAGAGTCGGGTTTCTACTTCCTGTGGTTGTTTGAATGTACATGTCCTCAGACCGTCTGTGTCCTGCAACGTGACGCTGTGTTCATGTCCATCATGTTGTTTCATTACCGACATATTTACTGAAATAGTGATTAACACAGATTAATTCAGGAATTATAAGGTACACTATATAAGAATACCAAATAGAAGTATATATCCGGTTTTGTGTGCCGACGTTTTGTTAAATTATACATGGGTATAAAAATGACAAGAATAAAAATTAAAAGTATGTAATACTACTCCTAACAGAAACAAAAAACAGATTTGCAATCGAATAAACCAAGAGTATCAAACATTGTGGTTAATTATATCGAATTGTTCAGATACTGATATGAGTGTAAGATCTGAAGCTACGCTATAGGTCATATGTCTTACCCCCTTTGCCTCTAGTAACCTTTATCACACAACGAGTTTCTGCAAATCTAAAGAAAATCCAGCTGTTGATTCTAACATGTAACTATGTCTTAATATGCAGACATCCGTAAGTGTTCCTGATAACTGGTACAATTTAATTATATACGTGTACTTGGGAAAAACTTGTTAAATGCATGGAAATACGTTGTTTTCTTTTTATTTAAATGCTCTTAAATATTTTCAAACGTCTTTCATAAAAATAATCGTAATCGTTTATAATCGTTTTTCCCATTTTCAAAAACAATAGTAGTTACTATGTTCTACTTTGTCCTCTAGTTTTCAACACGCATTCTTTAAGTTTCAACTATTTATCTGGATATTCTAATTGTTAGATTTTTTTCTCGATGTACAACCTAAATAACCAACTATGTGTTATAACCAGAGTGCTAATGTCAAATACAGTTCTCTTGTTGTGATTTGAATCAATGCTGGCATCATTCAAACTGTAGAGTCTTGTAATCAATATTGGTTGGCCGCATGGATTTTTCCCATGTTATACATGAGGAAGATATTGGAACTATTTCTAAATAAATGTCTTGTTGTTGGATTTCATTTACATTTTACAGACATTTTAGAGATAAAATACTGATTAGAAAGCTGAAGTAAATAAGTTTGCAAAGGGAATTAGCGATTTGGAAAATACAACTTTTAATACCATACATACTGGAAGATTTATGGTATTATAACACATACCTTTGTTACTCGACTTAATGTTCAAATCTTTTATGCATTAGTACATACCTTGAAGCATAAATGACCCGTTAAAATTATTACTGAGCATAAGCTGTCCCATTGTTGCATTAATTAAAAACATAAATCATGTAAATACATGTATGTTAGAAGTTGTTGTACTCCGTGTAATTTATACTGTTCGTTGTTTTATGTTTGCTTCTGAATTTCTTTCACGTTACAATTAAAGGAACATTATTGCTTAATATTTTTACTATCATATGTGAGCAGAATGATAATTATTTCCTCCAACTATATACACATTTATGACTGTATTTCACAGTAATATCCAATTCTGGCACAATTATATACTTTATTCAGTACAGGTTATTTCGTTGGCTCATTCAAGCAGAGAATGTTTAGAGTTTAGAACCTTAAATAAAATCGCAACGCGATGAAATATTTGATAAGAAATAGTTTTGTCATGCATTTTGTTTGTTCACTAAAATCATGAAAATGAGAATAGTGTTAAAAGATAAACTGAGAAAATGAAATTTCACGCACTTCATAACCTGTTTTAATATATTTTATAGTCATGTGAGAAATTCAATTATCACGTGTACTTAGATCCCGAGACTTTGTGTAAATTACTATAAAACATTTTTTTAATTTTCATCGCCAACTATATCATGATTGTGTGCATGCAAAATTATTTTAGATGCATTATATAGGAAAACTGCTAGAAACAAGTCTTTTCAAGTAGGAATATTAGTCTGAATAATAACAGGTAAGGAAAAATTATCAATAAGATAAATGATAAATATGACAATTAATAATTTAATTACGATGTATCATTATTAAATATATACTGGTACATGTAAACTGAGGTAGACTGAAGACTTTTGTTTAATATGTGTTAAATGAACACAGAAAAGGAAATAGTTTCATGTATAAGAATCTATGAAGCGGCGTTAGCAGTTCATTTTGCTGTTTGATTGAATGTTTAATCTTTTTAAATCAAATGAATGGCTTCATATTGGGGTCCTTTTCCTGCTCGATCCGTTTACAATTCTAGTAATAAAGAGCTATTATATTTAAAAAATAAATAAATACAAAAAATGACTTAAACGTGCGGTCTCTTTTACAAGTCTAGTAACTAAAAGTTAAGCTAAACTGACTACACCATGCGCGTTTTAATATGTTTTCTAATAATGCCTTTAGATATTCGACATTACATGGAATAACTGAAAAACTACCTACACTGGATTTGTAGGTGACAAAAAAGATAATCCAGCAATTTGGACATGTGTGATATACTCAACTGAACACTTTGCGATGTAAAATCTTACCTCTTCCCATATATCGGGCTGTTAAAATAAACAGTTGTTGGTCTTGATAACACGACTTCCGAGATATGTTTAACTTTAAAACTGGACAACTATGCTAAAATGTTTTAAAGTTTTAAATATATTTTACATTTAATCCATCCTTAAGTCATGGCAGTCGCATATATACTTAGGGACAAAAGTCTTGTCCGGTATTTGTTTCCATAATATCTTTTAAACGCGTGAAGATACAACCGTGAAAAATTTCCTACTTTATATCGCCTGTATTTCAAACTGGTTTCTCAAGTTTGAGTGTCATCAGCGCTATAACAATGGAGATTCACCACCAGCCACGTTTTCCACCTGCACCCCCATGTATATAGTATTGTGAAAAATTTGAAAACATGATTTAATTTATCCTCTTGTCTTACGACATCGCAATCGAAAGACAGCAGAATCTTTGGTGTAAACTTTTATTTCGTTGATCAAATGAAACTTTCAAATGAGCAGCGTGCGCGCGCTGTAGGCCAACTGCGCATGTTGCCCGTCAATTCAGGGTTAATGAGGAAACCATTCGTCGACTACGTTTAAAATTCGCAACCCACGGCACCGTGGCAGATCTTCCACGCTCCGGACGGCCGCGAGAAACGACGCCACTTCAGGATAGACATATTCAGCTTACCCATTTACGTAATCGTTTTTCCGCTCCAAATGACACGGCACGAAACACGCCTGATCGTAATAGACCTCGCGTAAGTGCCAGAACGGTACGTCGACGTCTCAAGGCAGTCGGTATACGTTGCCGTCGGCCATATCGTGGAGCAAGATGGCAAACCGTTTTGTTTACCGATGAATGTAAATTTAACGTTGATTCCAGCGACCGACGTCAACATGTCTATCGACGCTCCGGTTAAAGGTTTGCTGACGCATGTGTAATTGAAACTGACCGCTGGGGTAGGGTAAGCGTCATGGTTTGGAAAGGGTTTACACGGGATCATAAAAGCCAACTTGTGTTCCTTGAATACGGTCGCGGTCGTGGCTTAACCGCACAGCGATACATAGACCAGGTGTTGCAGCCAATTGTTATCCGATTCCTTGCTGCTCATCCAGGTACTGTTTTTCAACAGGACAACACCCGGCCCCATGCTGCACCGCACACTCAAAACTTCCTGGCTGCCAACAGTGTCGAAACTTTACCATGGCCGTCGTTATCGCCGGACATGAACCCAATTGAACACGTTTTGGATTGCATGAAACGGAAGATTTGGGCACGGAACATGTACAATGTCAATCAGTTACGTAACGCCATTGCAAAGGAATGGGACCAATTTCCGGCTATATTCTACGCAGACTGGTAGCGTCAATGCGAAGAAGGTGCACGGCACTTATTCAGGTTAATAGGGGTCACACACGCTATTAAAAAGTTAAGACATACTCAAAGCAAACATTTGTGACTTGCAAATTCTCAGTGCCAATTTTCAACACATTACGGTACCACCAGTAATGGCTCAAACTCAAAAATTCTTTTTCTTATGCGATGCATATTAATGTCCTCTTTCCATCGATACCAGATTTATGAGTGTGCAATAAAAAACATGTAAGCTGTTCTAGTTTTTGTAGACCGGACATTAGTATATATATAAAAAATCACATACCTGGACAGACCTTTCACTTAAATGATGGAAGGTAAGTATGAACGCCTTTTAAGCTGTCATGAATTGCCCCACTTGTCAGCAAAAAAATGAAAGGCAACCCCTCTATTTATTTCCATAATAATTATTTCTACTATTAAAGTAAAAACTATTATAATGTTATTTATTTAAAGAAAATCGCTCAATGAATGAGATCTCTCTACAATTATGGGGAGTGCATGTAATGTTGTTATGCAGCTAGTTTGAAATCAGTTCGATCCTACCAACCTGATTCCTTAAATTCTTATCACGTCACTGACCTGTTTTCACTGTTTAGCCACGTGAACACGACTGATTACTTGATGAGTCTGCTGGCCTTGATCACAATTGAAAACTAGTAAGATGTTATTTTCTCTACTTACGCTCATGTGCGCAGATCCTTAAAACACATTTCAATGTGTACAAACCACGTTGTGACGGTTTTCGGTTAATGTGAAAAGAGAAAAGAATGTGCTCATTCAATTAGTACAACTCTTTCATTAATGTGGGTTACTTGTTATAATTCAATATTGGCTGGAATCGCGACAGTAAATCAGTGTCTTGTAACCAGTAACAAAATTGGGAAAATCATCAAGATTATGAACGAGTTGTTTATGGTGAGGGAGGTTTCTAATTAATCGAGCTTTATGTATTCAATTATTCTTAAAGAGAAAAAGTAGTCCCAGTGTGTCTTATATCATTTTGAAAAAACTGCTGTAACTTTTGTATTTCGGAGTTAAGATTTACCAGTTGTGGACATGCTTTGAAATTGAATTCAGAGAACGCAGATAACAGTCTGACCGGAACTATTCTGTTTTGTATGTATGCATTCTGATTTCGATATGAACCGTACTATGCATACCATGGAAAAATAAACACAAATATTTGTACCGTAACAAACGGTACAAAAAGAACTAAAAGATATGTCATAAGTTGAGCTCAAAAAAAAAAACAATGGAGATCATTTTTCAGCAGCCAAGGTCGGCACGTTTGCTCAGTAAAAGTAGAAAAAGATAGGCAAAGTTGATAAGAATATTAAGGACACATCTCACATTTTCTAGAATATAGTGACAATCACGGACTCTTGAAACTTAATTAACAATATCTAAAAGCTATCTTCACAAAATTGTTAACCATAATTATGGTAACATGACAGTGGTAATTAGAAGTTTTTAACCATTTTTGCAAATACATAGAAAACTTACATGCCAGAATTAAAACAAACATGTGTAATCTGTAATATACTTAATATTGATGCCCATTTTCTGTTCACAAATAAGATAAACCATGACGTTTCAAACTAGTAATCTAACTTATTATTAATGTCCTCTCCTCATGTCGACTGCAGGCTGAATGCGTGACTTCCCACCGGTCTGCCTTACTGTTTAGCTGTTGAATCCTTGAAAATGAAAGAACATATAAATAAAACTAACATGATAAAATATTCGTTTATTTCTTTACTATATTTTAGGCTATAATTATGTCGATAATTAAACAAGATGATGGAAGCGGTCACTGCATAACACTTCTAGATACAGATGGTTACAGAACGTGTACATTCGGCGACCCTGATGGCACAACAGAGAGAATTCGAAAAATACAAACATTTAAATGTCGTCCAGATGACGTTTTTGTCTGTGCGCCAGCTAAATCAGGTTTTGTTTTTATCTATCCTTCGAAATCAGCAATTGAATTGTTTGTTGATTCAGGACCTAGAACAGATCATCAATTGTATACGCATCATAATGCTCTTTGAATTATGAAAGTGTTCAAAACAACCAATGAGAATGAAAGTCAAGACAAATAAATAGTGGTTGTTCAGAAATCTTGTAAATTTGAAGTAACGCAAACTACTCCCACTTCTAAGATCGATATTAATAGATAAAGATATACCTTCCAGTAGGTGTAAATTTAGTTATAACTGAACTAGTCATTCATGTTTTTTCAGTAGGGTAAAGAACATTCTCAAAACATACATTGATGTGAAAAGTTTGGTAAGGTTTGTTTTGCTAAGAATGTATCTCCGTGGAAAGTTTTTTTATGTTTAATCTCAGGATCACTGTGACCACTAATAAAAATTAAAAGTATTTTTATAGCAACAATAACTTATGAGTTCGTGTTTAAAATTAAATAAAATGACAAAAAAAGTTACATTGAAAGAACTCATTACAAGACATAAGTTTTCCGCAGTATTATATTGCCAATGATTAAAGTATTATTCATATTGAAGGGTTCTCAATTGAAAAGACCAAAGTATGAAACTGATATAGAAGGTATTTCTATTGTCAATTACCAAAGTATAACTCTAATTGCTTTGGTATTTTCATTGCCCGTGAACGAAATGAGACTCGCATGTCTGTCATTGACTGAAACATGACTCTTATGTTGTACGAATTTTAATTACCAGTAAACAAAGTATGTCGCATGTTGTGGATATTTTCATTGCCAGTAACCTTAATTTGACTTGTATGTTTTAGGTACTCACTGGACGTGGGAAATCATATCTATGCTATATCAAGGTAGCGCTGAGACAATCACAAAGAGTAAGATGGTTGGTATGATTGAAGCCGTACCATGGGATAACTTGGAATGTCAACCGTCTCCGAGGGTATATATTTTCGGATAATACTTAACAAAACTAAAGCTGTAAGCAGATGTTTGATTTACAGTCATTATGGCAATACTAAAAAAATAATTACTGACTTGTGTAAAGCCTTGACTTAGTGGAGAAATACGGTATATTTTATAGAAAATAATCTTTTCTGTTTTGAAATCACTTATTTTTTTTTGGTGAAACTAAGTTTTGTAGTTTTTTAAAGCTGCAAAGATTATTATAAGTTTTTTATCTTGTCCAGCGAACTAAGATGAGTTTTCTTGAATATAATCAGTGTGGTTGTGAGTACTTATACGAATTAAGATGAGTTTTCTTGGAATATAGACAGTATGGTTGTAAACGCTTTGAGGTTGAAGGTGGTTTACCTGAAAACAATATGAAAAATATCGAAAATGCACAATCGTGTCAAAATACACTGCGAAAAATACATCAATATACGGAAGTGTACGATCCCGTATTTTTTAGATATACGGGCATATACGGGACGTATTCGCATAAAATACAGACATAATATACTAATCCGTATTCGGAACATCGGGTATACGGGAACTCCGTATATTTGTCATTACAAATACGGATTTCCGTATTCTTCCAATATACATGTATGTATATGTGTCCGTATATTTGTAATATATGCACAGTACAAAACCCGTATTTCAGCTATATACGGGCTATAACAACATATAGTTTACTAGTATACGGAGGATATACGGACTTGTATTTTTATAGAATATGGGAAAGCTAAAAATCGTACATGATGCATATACGGGATAGAATACGGACTATGTATACTAGAGATATACGACGAATATACGGAAATGTATTTTCATAGAATACGGAAATGCTTAAAAGCGTATATGACACATATACGGGGCAAGAATACGGACTTTGTATACTGTAGATATACGTAGGAAATACGGAATTGTATTTTCAATGAATACGGGAAAGCTAAAAGCCGTACATGACACATATACGGACTAATTATATTACATGTACGGATCAAGAATACGGACATGATATATTACAGGATACGGGAACCAAATATAGACTGATAATATACATGTACATGGTGTGCGGGATCATTATATGTAGTTACTACTCATTTCTAGAACGGACTAGTTAAGATCCTCATCGTATCTACTTGAAGCATACGAAAAACTATAAAGAACTGCAAAGTCTGAGATAACGGTAGGAAACATATCTTTTTTAAATAGATATACTGACAGAAAGTTTTCTTTGGCGTACACGAGATATACAGTAAGCATGATAAAATTTAACTAAGTAACTTGTAAAGTATGAGGATGTGCACAAACAAAAGTAATTCAAATTAGTTCTGAACTAAATGAATAGTATTTTATTAACAAGTTTATTAATAAATGTAATCATAAAAGAGTAACAATCGATAATAAAACCAAGCATATTGCAATGATAAGAACATTACTGAAATCATTCTTGAAGTTATGAAAACAATGACTAGTGGCCACTTGGAAACATATATTCAAATTACAATAACATATGTAATATCAAAAATTTGTCAGCTCATGCCATTGGTATTGTTTCATACGTAATCGTTAATCAATAGAAATCCAAGTATCACTGTATGTGTATGTAGTCACGGGTCATTGTTTAGCTGTACTACATAATATTTTTAAAAATCTTATAAAAACTATGTGGAAGTGGCATTTTACTTGCTACGATCACAGCTTATATATAAGACACAGTTTCACTTGCACAGATAAACATACTTAGTCTAAATTCATATGATTATTGTGAGTTATTTCACTGTTTCTAACACGTACATACATTTACAACATGCATTTCATAAAGTTTTATTCTTTTTGTTCTTTTATTCTGCTTCAGTGTCTTGAGGCTGTGACTTTTTCTGGGACTCGTGCAAGACTCGCATCTGCTCCTGCAGCTCTGCAATGGCATCATGAAGGTCCATTTGTCTGAAAATACAAAATGATAGTATTGATTTTGTATTTTAATTAATTTTCAATTATTACTTTTAAACATTTACTGTCCGTATTTGATCGCTTTTGCATAAAAAATTGTATTACCTATTTTGAAATTGTTATTGTCATGGAAAGATGCTGGAATAATTAAGAGTTGCATATTTCATCAATTAATTACTCTCATTCTTACAATTTTGTGTGTTGGCAGTTTTACATAGACTTATTTTTCACATGTTTAGAAGTTGTGCGTATTTTGCAAAAACATGGTATGCATAAACGTAAGGAAGTATGCATGCATAAAGACAAATAAGCAGTAAGGATGCATAAAGATAAGTAAGGATGCATAAATATAAAAAGTAAGGATGCGTAGAGATTAGTAAGGAGAAGTAAGGTAAATATAAGTAAAGCGAAGAAAAGATAAGTAAGTAGAAAAAGTGTAAATATAACTGCCATTATCATTTTCATGCATATTGAATATGTGATTTATTTAATTCTTCGTCCTACATTTCTCTGAAAAATTGAATTATATACCGTTACTGAGTGATGCACGTGACCTGTCGAAGCACTTGAAAGGATGTTATGTTTCGTAGAAGACGGGTAAAAACATAGTTTTAATTTATATTCATTAGTTATATTACATTGAAGAAAATATATTTATGAAAGTAAAAAACGGGAACAACGCTTGTTAGTTAAAGAAGCTGTTCTTCTTAAAATTAAAGAGAAATCAAAATATCATGAGAAAAAAACAACCTAATTTTTCGCTTCTATACACCTAGAATGGAAGAAAAAGTTGTTGACCTAACGGAGAGCAAACTCATGTCCTTCCAATCAGTAAATCTTTTTTCGCTAGGTATACCACTGAACCACGGCACTATTTATTTCTAATGTACATTATTATCATTATGCCTGTGATGATCTGTAAGTCAGTCGCGGGACGGTATAAAACGCTAACACAATAGAATAAGGAGAAAAGAGCTAAACTGACTTACGAATAAATTTTATCATGGCATAAGTATTCACTAGCTTGATAAACACTTTTACCGTAACAGCCACGTGTATCATACAACATCTAATCAACACTTTTATTAATGACATGGTACTTTGATTAAATCCCATCTTAAGTTCTATAACAACATCATAATCAAAACTGTTTTTGTTGAATTTTTTCCTTTAACTTATAGGAATAACTTGGATAAATTAGGTCCCCCAAAACAATATCGCGAAATACAACGTACCGAACTCAGCAGTGATTTGTTCGTTGTTTTTATATGTATTATCTGATTTTTTTCCCTTTTTGACAAAACTTAAGTAATTTCTTGTTCCAGAGTCATTTAACTTTTGTTTCCGACTACAAAGCATTTAATACACCCCATGTAAAAACTTTGATAAAAAAAATATTGTTATGTTCTGTTCTGCATAATATGCTTTATGAACCAGTTTATTGATTAACGATGTAAGTTCTTAGCGCCGATGAAAATATTTATTCTAATGAAATTATAAAAACTTTCTAATGTATGTACATGCGTTGCAAATTAAATAGAATTCTTTAGTCAATCATATTAAGGAACTAGGAACAGGATGTTACACATTTTACAATTTCATTTCCAGTGCGTCTTATAAAATCATATTTTGTCTTTTTACTTTATAAAATGTTTAATTGTCTTTTTTTTAATTTCGATCATGAAATAATCGCTAAACTGTGGTTAATTGCCGATATTTGTGAATGTTTAAACAAATAATCAATTGTCTATCAGGGCTTATTTACAATTATCCAGTCTCACTTATCTCTAAATATGTAAATGATTTACCGAAATATCGGTAACATGATTTTATATAGTAAAAAAAAGAGGAAAAATTTGTAACAATAAAAAGTACTGTATGTACCCATTAAGGTGATAAAGTAGGTGTGAAAAGGTATGTACACTGCTGATCATAGAAATGTGCTAGCGACACGTGTCGGTCGTTAGATAGATTATTAATTTGTCTCATCGGGTAATTATAAAATTTGTGTTTGTCATGCAATTATCATTATAAAAAATATTAAAACTGATTCTAAAATTATATAATCATAGTTACTTTTTCGCACTTAAAATGACGCCGAAGGAAGTAATGTATTCAATGATTATGGCTTGATCTTTGATTTAAATCGGTTTCTGATCTAATAACGGCATTTAATTAAAATGAAAACACATTTGAAATATATAAAACTTTTACAATAAACCGCAACACATCAATACTCGATACATCAAAAACTAATATCTTTTTATATACAACTATATATTTATAGAAATTGCACAAAATCACCAATTTATCTCGGTATCACCGTCTTAAACATAACGCTTCTTTGATAAAATTATCTTCTGTTTCTACTGTTTTTTGATAATATACCTTACACAATCTTTTATCTCTTTCTACATTATTATACCTTCCTAATTCTATATCTAAAGTATGTGAACATAATCGTAGCATGTCATTTTGATATAACATTTAAATATTTTTTAAAACAAAATTCAGTTTAATATCTGCAATAGGAATTTAATTTTGACGTTGAACAACAATTTACCGGCCTTGCAATTTACCGAACTTACCAACATCCGTTTAAAAACGGAAGCATACAAAAATCATCATAAGCCATTCATTGCAGGGCACGATCAAGCATTTAATTCTAAGCATTAGTTCAGTAAAACTGAAAAGTATTTTACAAAAGATCTGACTTACCTCATTTTACTTTCAAAACGACGAAGACTTCGAAAAAAGGCAGTTTTGAGAAATTAATTGCTGAAATCTGCTTCTTCCATTTCGCGCCTAAAGAAATGATTGGATAGGTGTACACAAGCTATACTTGATTGGTGCAATCTGATCACATGAAATAAACCCACGCTTCCTTTGATTGGTGGGATTGATCACATGGAATAAACCCACGCTACCTTTGATTGGGGCGATCTGGTCACATGGTATTGCCTTGTAACACTGACTGGTACAGTATATTTCTCTTTCTCGTCTTGGGGAACTAATATTTTTATAATAAAAGAGAACCAATTTAGTAAATAAAACTTGATGAATATGGTTTTCTTGGTTGATGTTGTAGCCAAAATACCCTAGTTTCTCGATCCACCTGCGCTAAAATCATTATCTTGTAGGGCTAGTCGTGAGAAAAAAAAACCTATCATTGCAAATAATAAAATAAAAACGACGACTTTAAACACCCCTGACTTTGTGTGATGCCTAAATTATGATAATAAGTGAGTGAACCCCTTTCAATATAAACTGTTAGCATTTAAAAAGCTGTTTTTATTTTATGATTGATCATTACCGAAGATCTTATATCTGCTTTTGAAGTTTTAGCGCACATGTATACCGTTCCATAATTGATAAATTAAACGCCGCCATTATGACGGTCACATGACTGTCCGCCATTAAAAGGCTGCTTAATTTCGCTGTGATGCCTAAGTCCCGTAAAACTTTGTATAACTTTAGCACATTTCAAGGTGACGTGCTGTCTTTTATCGCGTGAATTCTGTGACATCATTTTATTGTATTATTATTACTTTTCTGTATGTTTTATTCCTGACTTGAACATATTATTAACTTGAATTATTAAATACATGAAAGACGGTGAATAAAGACCATTGACTGTTCAAAATTAAAGATTGAGTTGTGTAAAACACATATAACTGTTCCTTTTCAAAAGTTGAAATATGATTTCAACTATCTGAACACCTCTAAAAGTTTACAAAATGGACAAAATTCAACATTTCGCTCATCAACCGCATGTTGATGTAGAATGATTACTAAAACTTGTTTTATTCTATCATACAGTTTCAAACAATACTTGACAATAAAAGTGCATTATTTAGCGCTTCTATTATTATCACACTCTTTTGTCTTTCGCGGTGTCCGGTGGTGAAGGGATGTGGTTATGTAATATGGGGGTGACATACTGGCTTTGTTTTGATAAGTCACCGTTAATTGTCATTGTCGGTGTTCCTTGATCAGTCACAGTAGAACACTTTAGTAACAAAATTTGCTGTTGAGAAAATGCCTGAAGGCTATAAAACATGGTCTTTTTTTGGTCCTGGTTGTCATATAAAATTTAGCATCTACTGCTGAATGGATTTTCTGTAATATTTGTTTCTTGCATTTTGGATGTTTTTTTTTTGTGTGCAAAGTATTGATATGTACAGCATTCGAGTTTGTGTATGCAGAAAAAATAATAGCTCCAATGCACACGTTTGTAAGATATTGATCTTGCAAATAATAAGTTTGCTTTCTCTTTTTTCTTATTTTAATTATTATTGTTGATGATATTTCTTGTACTACGGAAAATGAAATAATTATGACACCCATGTAACTGTACCCTTTTATACAGATTTCTTTTTAAGAAACATGTGCTTCTTAAAAGTAGTTTTTCGTGAAATTTTGATAAAATAAAAAAAATTACCGGAGAATATCACAAGAGGTTAATTTAACTGTTCATCAGATTGAGATGTTATCTATGATTCGTCTAAGTAAATTGTAACTGTAAATTGATTATTCGTTCTATATCTTAATTGATAATTGATATCTCATAACAAACAAACTTTTTGTTTATTGTTATAACATACAGCAAACTGTTTAAGCTAGTTTAATGTTATGAAGCTGTTTAACTTTCTGAAGCAAAATTTTAAATGTTGTATTACTAACAATTTCTTTGCTGTTTATAAGTAATCATGTTTCATCATAGGTGAAAAAAATGTCTAACCAAAAACATGACAGTTTAGATAAATGAGATCTACATGTTCGATATAATCAAAGCAAAGGCAAACTAATTTTTCAACAGAAGGTCTTTTTAAGAATAATTGAACCTGCTACTTTTTTTTACTTTTTAAAAGTCATTATAGTTTAGTTTTTCTTCTAAAAGACAGAAGCACAAGCAGACCTAAGAGCACATTTAAGTATAAATAATATCATCAGAAAACCTACTTTAAATCGCAATGTTGTTTTAGGAAAATAAAGTTCATCCGTGTTACGCAATATTAGATCAGCCAGCAAGGAAAATTTTAACAAGAGGCTCGGTTTGATTATATTTAGTTAAAAACTTGAAAATCCTGCTGTGAACAATGATCCATATCCGGCTTTAATAATCCAATACTGCAATTTGGTTAAAACAATAAAGCACATCACTGTTCATCTTGGAGATAAAAATTAGAAAAAAAACACGGGCAGATTAGGTAAAGTTAAGTCGGTTTCATTTTAATTTCGTTTTCAAGTCTGAGACGCCTGCATCGGATTATGATCCATATCCGGCATAAAATCAAGAGTGCAATTTAGTTTTGACAGAACCACGCCCCTCCACCCCCCCCACAAAAAAAAAAAAAAAAAAAAAAAAGAAAAAGAAAAAGAAAAAAAAAGAAAAAACATTATTCATTATTCCAAAAAGAAAACATTTCGCTATATAAAGATCCTTAGTTTCAACTAGTTATTATAACTCTATATAACTGTAACTGTGTAACTATGACCGATATTATTTTCGTATTTTCAAATATACGGATGTATTAGAGTAATATACGGACTTGCAAGCACACTCCCGTATTTCAGGAATATACTGAATAGTATTTCAAGTTTCTCTTATAAGTAAATATACAGAAACCCTTATTTGAGCAGTATACTGACTTTATTTGATATGCCCGTCTTATTAAATTATAATCTAAATAATCAAATAATTATTATAATAATCATTACTTTTCCAGTTTACAGATACATTTTTTATTTGTTGACTTCTCAATCAGTAGTTTTCTAGAGATGTTCCTTCTTGAAAATAAAGACCTCCGAACCATTTTACAAATTTCCAAATTTTTAAGCATCCGGAATGTCGCATTTGGAAAAACTATCGTGTTTTAGACACATTATAGGTTCCATTATTTACAAATTTATAGAACACCAGATTTGAGCAGTATACTGACACCCGTATTTCAGTATATACGAAAAGTACATTGATTCTTGTTTTCTTAACTTTCAAATAAATGGAGATATCTAGAGTAGCAGTATACGAATGTTTATGAACATGCAGTCTTTTTAGATTCACGTATTTGTAAGAATACGGGATACCGTATTTTAGTAATATACGGACTTATTATGACGTTCCCGTATTTTAGAAAAATACGGACACCGTATATCTAGTTTTCCGTATTTTGTTAGTATACGGAACACCGTATTTTGGTCATATACGGATTTGCTGAATATACGACACCGTACACCTCCGTATTTTATGTTTTCCGTATTTTTAACCGTATATTAATAATATACGGAATTCCGTACACTCCCGTATATCTACATATTTTTCGCAGTGATAAACGGTCAATAAACCTATTCTGATGTACTTATGTAAATGTTAACAAAAGGTTTTTATGCTCCCCGAAGGGCGAGCATATAGTTGCCGCTTTGTCCGTCAGTCCGTCCCGTCCGTCCGTCATAATTTTGTACGGAGCATAACTTGAAAACCCCTGGATATAATTTGTTTAAACTGCACACAGTGGTAGAGGGTATTGACGCAGAGTGCAGGGCCAGAACCATAACTCTATTTTGCCATGTTTTTGAATTATCTCCCTTTAAAGAAAAATCTTGTCCAGAGCATAACCTGAAAACCCTTGGAGATAATTATGCTCCCCGAAAAGCATATATTTGACGCTTTGTCCGTCCGTCCCGCCTATCCGTTCTTTCGTCTGTTCGTTCGACATAATTTTATCCGGAGCATAACACAAAAACTATGAGAGATATCAAGACCAAACTTCATAGGTAGTTAGATCTCATTAAGGAGCAGTGCAGTGCACAAGAATCATAACTCTTGCTTTATTTATTGTTGAGTTATTGCCCTTTGAAATTTCTCATACTTATTTTTTGTCCGGGGCATAACTCACAAAGTATAAGAGTTATCAACTTGAAACTTTATATGTAGATAGATCTTATTGATGAGCAGTGCAGTGCACAAGAACCATGACTCTTGCTTTATTAATTTTTTAGTTATTGCCCTTTAAAATTTCTCATTATTATTTTTTGTCTGAGGCATATCTCACAAAGTATAAGAGATTTTAACATGAAACTTTATTGGTCGATAGATCTCAATGAGGAGAAGTGCAGCGTGCAAGAACTGTAACTCTATTTTGCATAATTTAGGAGTCATTGCCCTTTGTTATTTTTCATACTTTAAAAAAATACATATTAAACAATAGCCCTTTTGGAATTGGCATTTATTTGGGGAGCATCCATCTGTTCTACCGATTTCTTGTTTGTGAGTCTATTCATGTTTCATATTTTCAGGTACTCAACACACATGTGCATTACCATATGATGCCAAAGGAAGCAATAGAAATGCGATGTAAAATAGTTTATGTGGTGCGTAATCCAAAAGATGTTGCCGTGTCCCTGTACAATCATGTTACTGGAATTGATATGTATGAATATGATGGAAAATGGGAACACTTTCTGCCTCTTTTCTTAGAGGGAAAAAGTAAATGATAAAATATATTTAGTACAAAGTCGCACATGAGATAAGAAAACATATTAAAGCTAAATTATTGAAATGTTGCTAGTTGCTAATATATATAATATCAATGCGTGTGTAAAGCGCGTTTGTTTCTCATTTTTTCTGTTATCGCCTATTTGTAAGATGGTTAGAATCTTGAAAAGAATCTTGTGATTCAGAAGTACTAATGCTGCATTTACAAGTTTCTTTAAATGTTAAATAATTATACAAAAAACAGACACATGAGTTCTTCCTTTTTGTATCCGTATCTTTACTAGATGTACTGAAGTCTAAAATATTTTACCTTATATTTGATTAAATGTTGTAAAGTGAAACAGTATGTAAAAAAAGCAATTTCTGCTCTTCACCTGAACACGTGTCTGTCAAACCTGCAAATCTTTAGGTGTTTTCTGTACTGAAGCTTTGTTCAAAAATGTTTGTATGTTGATACGTAAAGAGTTTTGCAGACGGGTCTGATATTTGCTCTTCATCAAGAAAATTTAGATCTTATATTATCTCAAAACTTAACAATACTTACAATAATGACAAAAACTTTATGTTCAGAGCAGGGCAATGATTATGAAGGTTGCAAGACTTTAGGACATATATACGATTTGCAATACTTAAAGGCTTTATTAATTTCAATATGTCATTTATTTGGTACATTTTAAATCCAGTTTAGTTAATCGAGTAACTGGCAGTTCAGCTTTTTTATTATACAAACATATTGCATTTTGATTATAAAGATTGCAAAAGTTATCTTTTATACAAATCGTTACACATAACTTAAATTATTGTAAAACATCAGTCCGGACACTTTTTCCAGATAGTTTTTATAAGACTACATCGAAACATTAAAAACTCTTAAGAGCTGAATACACTTTATGTACCTTATAAGAAATAATTCATGACAAACGTACTTAGAACGACAAAATTGAATTTATTTGTTAAAGCAATATAAAAAATATCTTACACGGCATCTTTCATTTTGTCTTTGTCATACGTTCATAACAACCACTCGTATCAATGTACGATATGTATTTTGAAATTAACTTTTATTAAGTAAAAGAGAATAAGCTTTATTGCAGCGGAAAACAACAGCTGGTTCGAATATGTCTTGGAGTTGGAGGAAGTTATGGCTACAAATCCAAACCTTTCTATTCTTCTTCTTTACTACGAGAATTTGAAAAAGGTAATTTCTTGTTTTCTTTCTTGGTTTAAATGATTAATCACATCTTTGGTCCAAAGGTGAGAATTTTAAGTTCAAGAGAATAGATAAATTAACATATATCGGTATAGGTACATAAAACAAAGCTGTTTCCACTAACTACAATTTAAATTCATGCAAGACCAGTTTGTCAGCAATATAAAAGAATAATCCGATGATAGTAGCACCAAGCGGGCAAGTAAAAATAGCCTTTTTTCTTAATCATTAACAGGACATTTGGCTTCATATTGTTTCCACAGGTCACTTAGTAATACATAACTTGTGCAATCAAGAGCTCGAGAGCAGTTAAGAATATTAACGGACATGAAATCTTATCATTTTCAGAATAACTTGCAAGAAATCTACAAGATAGGAAATTTTCTCGGTATTGAAAATAAAGACAGTTTGTATGAGGCAATTAGTTCGAAATGTCAATTTCATAAAATGGCCAAGGATAAACAACCATTTATAGCACCAGAAAATGTCGTTCTTGGAAAAGCGTTCACATTTTACAGAAAAGGTGAGTCTGACGTAAGGTATCATGTTACCTTTATTTGATTTCAAGTCTTTATACAAATTCTTATCAAGCATGTAAATAAATTTATTTTTAAAGGCAAAGGCAACTCTAAATGTTTACGTGTGTTTCATGTGAGTAAACTAATGCTGATAATGCAAGATGACATTACAAAGAGATGCTTTCCTAACACACATTTTCAAGTAACTGTGTCCAGAGAAACCGATTCTAAACTGATATCTCAAAGACTGCTGCCTAAACCAGCAACTAAAAATAATCAGACATGTTTTGAAGGTTCAAGTAAATGTTTTGGTGCCATCCAATGTTGTGAAATTCAAAATGTTAGACCATTGCTCTTTCACAGATCATTATATAATTGCTCTGACTTGTTAATCATTGTTAACGGTATGGTCATATTCTTCAGGTGTAATAGGAGACTGGAAAAACTGGTTCACAGTTGCACAGAGCGAACGGTTTGACAAAATTTACGCGGAAAATATGAAAACATCGAAACTTACCTTCCAGTTCAGCTAATCATTGGACTTCAGGTTATGTATTAACAACTCCAAAATTGTGCGAGAGTCAAGACGAATTCATAGGGCTTCGTCCAAAAAAAAAGGGATTTAAGGACTTGTATTGTTGTACTGACCTATTAAGGGCGTCAGCTGTAGTAGATCTGTATATTAATTTGCTAGTCTGTAGCCTTAACTAATACAAATAGCACTGATTCCTGTAATATAATAGTTAAATGTGTAGTATATTTTATCCTCTTTCTTTTTGTTTTTACTTTTCATTTCAAAAGGGGTTTTATTTTCCACAATGCTTACGTGTTTTCATCTTGAGAGTTTCATTTAAATTTTTATTTAAGTTATACATTTGCTCCTCGAATGCGACATTTTCAGTCTTTCGGTATTCTTACAAACAAGAAAGTCTATAACAAAGCATCTTAGAATAGACATCCAAGAGCAGGATTCGAACTCCGATCTTAGCGCATCGAAGGCCAACACTCTAACCAATGAGCCAAAGAATCGATTCCCTGACTTAGTTGTCAGAGGTTGTATTTATACAATTGTAGGAAGGTATGCACCAGACCGCAACACAACCCCTCTTGAGAAAACTCATGCACGGCGAGTTCAGAATAATCGAAACAACAATGGGAAAAAAATGCTGTCAACGAATTGTTTTATCATGATTTATCTAACATATGTACAGTGACCTAAATAGTGTTCTATATTAAGGATCAATGTATGGTTCCCCATTTAAAACATTTTTTTAAGTCGCAGGATAATAAAAGTAGTTCTAATTTACCAAGAAAGATGTCTTACAGACGTTTGTGATCCTTCTATGTACCAAAATCATTCTTTTTTTTAAATCAACAAACATGTGCAAAATATTGTGCAGTAATTGTTTTTTGATCATATTGCAAAACAAGGCTTTTTCATGAAGAAATGATTTAAATACGAAAAAAGATATATTCAAACATCTTTTTGTGAATAGAAGATGCATGTTTCGACAAATATCCCATCAGTACATTTATTTTTCAATATCAGTAAAATTTATGTGATACTGTGCTTTTTAAGATTAAACATAACCTACTATAAGTTTTAGTACAAATATGTAAAACAAGCTTAAGTTTAATGTATATAAATAAACTTCAATGCAACCTCTTTTCACGGTTTTATATTCTGCTATTCTTTACCCGTTTTGAATGTCTTTGTATATATATATATTAATTTAAAACTAGCAATCAACGAACGGGATTAATTAGGGTTGCAAAAATTTATTTCCAAATTGAATTGTAACATTCTATGTCTTTCCACAATACAAAAGAGCCTATTTGGCTTTGTTTATAAGGAAACATTTGAAATAAAACAAATTGTAAAACGATGTTTGATGGAGCATAGATAGAAGCAAGTGCAGTCAATATTAGCTGAGACAATCCAGTTTCAAGATGTGAATGGAAATCCTTAACCAAAAAACAATGTATTTGGCTTCAGATTGTACTAAATTACTAACATGATCAGTGATGTGTAATTAATATAGCATCAAACAATAACCTTACAAAGCTAAACTAACACATTGTGCTAGGACTGTGTTTTTATTTAAGTTCTATACCATGTTTTTTTAGAATTAAAAATGTGTTAGATCTTAAGTTTATTTTCCTAATACTATTTTATACATTATATTCGTTACATTAACGTCATAAACTATTTGTTTCTGACTGCTGGAGAGGAAACAAACCATTTCTAAAACATTCCGTGAATAAACTGTAAGACAAAGATCGAATCAAAATGGAATACTCTACCTTTCTTGTAGAGAGAGAATCCTTCGGTATCAATCATTGTTCTTTATCTTTTACCATGTTACTAAACTGACATTTCTCAGAGATTGCTCCGTATAAGCCATTTTTATTTTCAAAGCCTAGAAAAAGAGTTATTTCTTCAAGGTTATTCTAAATCATAATTTGAAACTTACAATAATTTTGTATACGTTTTAACATTCATTTGATACGAACAGTATGTAGTTCTGTTCATGACATTTAATCATAATTAAATCAGAGTTCATGACAAATGTAAGGTGTAATAAAGTATAACTAACATAAACTACCATCTGTCTTAAATGATTTAACACCTTTAAACCATTTCATCGTTCATGAGTTGATAATAAATAAGATATCAGAACGTTGAATTGTAAAGCAAACAACTCCAATTTATTTGGTATCTGGCTCTCAGCTTAAACTCATATATAATCACTTTATTATCTCAAAAGAGCACCTTTCATAGCCGATATTCCCATAAAGAAAACAAAACACGAAAACACTGTGAATCATTTCAATGGACCAACCTAGTTAAGTAATCACGTTACCTTTTTCAAGTCCTCAGCGAAAACACGGTGTATGGGCAAACTATCATCGCTAGCTATAACATCTTCCCATTCAGCTATTGTAATCCGCTGAGATTTTGCGATTTTAATCATCATCGGTATAGGCTGCCAGTACGGCATTATGCTTGCATGAGATATTCTAGCAGGATCTGAGCGCGTTGCAATATCCCAGTTCAGTACACCCTTAGAAAATGTTCATGTTCAGCGAAACATTATTTTAAGCAAACGAAAACCTGTTCATTCTTTCTTTATTTTTATTTACTGAAGAAACAAATTTAAAAAGCTTGCTGATTTTGTGGATAAATACTTTGAACCATCAAAAGGTCCTAACATGATCCAAAAAAAGGGAAAAATTTTGCGTCAATGAGACCTGGTCCATTAAAAGGTAAATTTCATACATTAACAGATAGACCTGATTTTATGACAAATTTTACTTTGTTGTTAAATATTGGTGATTTTTTTCTAGGATACATGGTCTTCTTGTACTCCAGTGAAAGATAAAATGAAATATAAAAAGCTTTTTTTATTTTAAATTACTTATTTATCTTATTTGTGAGTGTGTGTGTCGGTGGGGGGTTTTCTCTCTGTCTCTAAGAAATCATTTTATCATTTAACTGAAATATTTTATGGATTTGAAGATTATGTGAAAACATTATGAAATCCACTATGAAAATTAAAATATTATTGCCTTCAAAAAATAAGGATAGAAAATGCTCCACTTTCCATTAAACTACTATGAAGGCACACTTTGGATATATTTCTACATGGACACGACAACGTGCTTTGGGTTTCGTGACACTCATCTCTTTAGCTTGATTTGACAGGGTGGTCATACCACGTGGTACATGATGTCATTTAGGCTGTCGCAAGCAACATTATTTTGACTCGATTCGGAGGAGAAAACTGTTGTAAGTATTTTGTTTATTCATCAATATATACGGGGCATAGTGCATATGAAGCGGACATTTGTCCCCTACATACAGACCCTAATGATTTTTGTCAGATGTACAGTTTTTTGGGAAATAAACAGTTCGTAACAAAATGTTTGCTATCGCGAAAAGCGCATCAGTTTTCCCGAATGTTAAAAGATTCTGTTAATCTGACAAAAGAATCATCAGGGTAAATGTGTAGGACATAATATTCTGCTTCGCATGCGCTATTTACCATTAAAATTGGTGAAGAAATAAAATACTTACAACAGTTTTCTCCTCCGAATCGAGTCAAAATAATGCTGCTCGCGATAGCCTTAATGACGTCATATACCACGTGGTATGGCCACCTTGTTTGATAAACGTGAATAATGCACGCACGTGATGAGTATCTGAAAATAGGTATATGTTGTTTTAATCATCAACTAGCTTTATACCCTGAAAGTGTAAAATAATGATTCAGGTGCTAAATGCATCGCCGTGGTCAAATATTTTTTGTGATTATGAAATTAAAATATGCGATAACTAACAAGATATTTAAGAAATAATCATTAAACGCATCTAACCATTCCCGTATTTTTTGTTTTTTTTGTTTTATTGTCTTTTTTTATTTCTCTGTGGTTGTCTATTTCTAATTCAAATATCATTATTATTATTATTACCCTTCATATACATTCTCTTTAGTCAAAGTATACATCAAAAAAGCAAATTTGATTATAAATAATTTCTAAAACAAAGATCGCATTTCAATGCTATCTTACAATTTTATCAAGTCGATGGTCTTCACCCCAGAAACACCGACATGTTCACATTTTTAAAGCCCTCGAGCTTATTATGTATTAGAATATTGTCTCACATTTACGTTTTTTAAAAATGTTCTTTTTTGATAAACATCCTTTAACGGCATACGTTTATGGGCTCTGTTGAAACGAATGGCTAAATTTTTAAGAGATTATGAACAAAACTATATTCTAATTTATGAACAAAACTATATTCTAATTTATGAACAAAACTATATTCTAATTAATGAACAAAACTATATTCTAATTTATGTCCTTATTTATATCCTTCTTTATATCCGAACATACATCATGAGTAAAGGCGGATCATCACGTATCGCTGTCATTAAAATAAACATGAACACAGACACTAAGTGATCATTTGAATTAATTCATTTAATAAAATATTCAGATGGATATTTCAAACGAGTTCAATTTCACCCTCACATGATAACAACGAACAAATTTATGTGTCACTGACGTTTTAATAGACAGTATATCTCTAATCAAAACGCATAAAGCAGAAATTCACAAAAAATCATCTTTATTATGTATTGATTAAAGATTCTTGTATCTGCCTTTGACAAGATGTTTCTACCGAAAAAAATAAAGGTAGCACAAATGTGTTTGTTTACTATGAACATGAACCTGATTTGATTGATGCACATATGAAAATGTCATCTGGACGACATTTAAAGTTTAGTTGTTCTCGAAGTCGGGTTGATACTTCTTGCGGTTGTTTAAATGTTCATGTCCGGAGGCCGTCTGTGTTCAGCATCGTAATGCTGTGTCCATGGCCATCATGTTGTTTCATAGTCAACATATTTACTGAAATAGTGATTACCACGAATTAATTCAGTAATTATAATGTACGGTATATAGGAGTACCCAAATATAATTGAATTAACAAAGAATATCAAACCTATCGATCCATTATAATCTATAGAAACTATAGATCATATGTTTTACCTGATTTGCCTTTAGATACCTTTATCATAATACGACTTTCTTCAAAACTAACAAAATCCAGCTGTTTATTTGTTATATATTAAGTACCTGATAAAATTTGATGATGATGACAATTTGAGTTCAGTTGTGTATTTTAGCAATAACACGTAAAACATTTCGAAACACGTTGTTTTCTTTTCGTTTAAATTCTCAAGAACAGCATCATTCAAACGTGGTTTCACAAATTCATAAATTATATCCTATCATTTTTTCTACTTTCAAAACAATAGTATTTACAACATTTCACATAGTACTCTTTTTTAAACACATATTCTTTTAGTTTCACTTATTCATCTTGATATTCTAAAAAATGTACAACCTGACTATGTTTATGTCCTACCATGTGTTATAACGATTGTGTTTATTAGAAATCTAGTTCCCTTGTTGTAATTTGAATCAATACTGGAATTATTCAAACCGCAAATTCTTTTAATCAATATTGGTTGGCATCATGGATTTTTTCCTTCAAATTATGCATGAGAAAGATATTGGAATGTTTCCTCAGTAGATGTCTTCTCCTTGGTTTTCATTCATATTTTAGAGGCATTTTACTGAATAGAATACGACTGTAAGAGATACCAAAACAAATGATTAAAAACTGAAGTAGAAAGTTTTGCAAACGGAAATTAATTATGTGGAAGCTAGGATTCTTAAAATAAAACTTTGCCACAACAAAATCTATCAGCACAATGGCTTAATTTATCTACATAAGATGAGAATCGAAACACACTGAGCACTTTACAAAGTTTGAACACTATACACCTTACTAAAATACAAGGGAAGGTTTGTCACAGTGGCATTATAACTTGTCGGTACTCGAATTAATGCTCGAATCTTTGAAACTTAAATGACCGTGAAACCTCTTACTTAGCATTCTTAAATTAAAAACTTATTGTTGCATAAATTAGAAATTATACGGTAAATCTGTGAATCGTGTGAATGTAAACCAAGTGAACTTTATTACACCCATATTAATTTATACACTTAGTTCTTATTTTTGTCTTCCGTCTGAATTCCCTTCGTATTATTAACGAATATATTCTATTCACGTTTACAATGTCACGAGAACGATCGAATTTTCCAATAATTGTACACATGACTGACAGTATCATCCGATTTTGATATTACAATGTTTTTTTCTAGTAAAGGACATTCATGCAGAGCAGTATAAAACTTCGAAACATTTGAATTAAATTGCATTGCGATGACATATTTGATAAAAAATATTAAAGTGTTGTTATGCATGTTTGCTTCAATGATCAATGTGTTAAGAACTGTGCGTCGTTATAACATTGAGGTAATAAAATGTAAATGCACTTCGTAACCTTCTTTAGTATATTTTACAGTCATGTAAGCGCATCAATCATCACGTGTACTGAGATCACGAGATTTTGAGTACATTATAAAAAAAAAAAAAAACATTTTTTTCAAGACATTCCCTATAGCTCATGTAACTAAGATTTTGTAAGTGTGCAAACAAATTAGTTTTAAATGTCTTCTGTAGATAAAAACCCAGAAAAAATCCCTATTCCAGTGCTAATATTAGTTTGAATAAAAACAGGTGAAATAAATCAAGTAGATAAATTGTAATTATTATAAATAATATAATGTAATTACAAAATGAAATATTAAGTATATAGTTTACTTGTATACTTAGGACTTTTCCATTATATACACGGCATTTCGTTGAATAAATGATGTGCAAACAGACCATTCACTCATGAATAAGAATTTATCAAACGGCTTTAACATTTCACTCTGTTGTTTGATTTAAAGGAATACACAGGCAAAATTTTCATTTCTTCGATTTGAATTTTCCTTTCAATATTCTATGAATGTCTTCGAAATGAATACACTAAGCAGTCACAGGAACAAAACTTTTCTCCATATAAAGAATAAATTGGTGGTTTCCCAACTTGACCCACGTGGGCCAGGCTAGAGCATTTAGATTTGACAATAGTTGTTATAGAGAACTATGAAAACGTTAAAGTACCTGTCAAATGAATGACTAAGACTTATTGCAATCTAACAATATCCACAATATCTGTTTTTTTAATTTCCAGAGTTTTTTCTAGTTACATGACTTGTTTTAAAACTACTCGGTGACTCTGTCGGCGTCTTAATTTCATTCAACTTATAAAGATATAATTACGCTTCAAGCCCAAAAGATATAGTATTTATATAGAAATTCATGCTAGGATTTTTTAAAAATGTCAGCATGATTTGAGTAAATAAGATCAATTTAATATTTTTGTCATTCATTTGCCTAACTATCCCTTTAATGATTATTAATTTTTGCTTTGCCATTGTGCCCTATAATGCCAAATATTTATTTTTTGTCATTTATTTAGAAATGGCGGACAATGTGTGATAGTTGACATGAAGACAATTTTTACTTATACCTCTCAGTGTACTTGTCTCATATTTAATTATGTGACCCTTGGAGTCAGTCCTTGTGTGCATCGCTTCAGAGTGATTTATCTAAGTTTTGGATATTGGAAGCTATTTTCAGGAACTCCCTCATGTATCTTTCAAGTCTTTAACTGTGTTTATTTCTATAATCCGTTTCCTATATTGTTTGGTAGTTTACAAGTCTAGTAACTAATAATTATAAAACAAAACTGACTATAACATGATTTACTGTGTTTTATCACTAAAATATCATTTTATATGTCTCCCGAATCTATTAATATAATAATGTGATATGATATTTGACATTAGGTGGAATAGCTGGAAAATAGGTACGATGGATTTGTTAGTGACATTTCGATCTTTTAAACAAATTATCGTCCAGTGACTTTGACATGTTTAATTTACGGAACTTAACACATTACTTTAATATACCTCTACCACGAATGTTGGGGGTCGGGGGATATATACTGGAATCGTTTTGTCGCGTCGGTCGGTCGGTCCGTCTCCATCTTGTCCACTCAATAAATCATACACTAATGGAAGGATTTTCTTCAAACTTGGCTCTGATGTTAACCTCAACATAAGAATGTGCAGAACCCATGTTGTCCTTGTGTCAGGTCAAGGGCAAGGTCACACTATAAGGGCAGATAATTTTCGTGACCGCTCTGTTAACCCTATACCCCTTGAAGGATTTTCTTTAAACTTGGCTCAAATGTTCACCTCATGATAGCAATGTGCAGAACCTATGTTGATCATGTACTAGCTCAAGCTCAAGGTCACACCTGAAGGTCAAATTTTTAACAATGAGTTATAAGACAAGAATTTTCTTCTAACTTTGCTTAAATGTTCATCTCAACAAGGCAATGTACATAACCTATATTGCCTTTGTGTCAGCTCAACGTCAAGGTCACACTGGAAGGTCAAAAATCTGACAGCTAAAAAAAGACAATATGTCTTGTTTCCACTGTAAATTCTTTACACCTTGAAAGATTTTGTTCTTACTTGGCTAAAATATTCAACTCAACAAGGCATTGTGCAGAACCCATCTTGCCCATGTGTCAGGTAAAGGTCACACGGGAAGGACTGATAATTTTCGTGTCCGCTCTGTAAATCCTATACCCCTTGAAGGAATTTCTTCAACTTGGCTCAAATGTTCATCTCATAAAACCAATGTGAAAAACTTATGTTAACCTTGTACCAGCTCAAGGTCAAGGTCACACTTGAAGGTCAAATTTTTAACAATCAATTATAAGACAAGGATTTTCTTCTACCTTTGCTCAAATATTCATCTCAACAAGACAACGTGTAAACCCATATTGCCCTTGTGTCAGCTCAACGTCAAGGTCACACTGAAAGGTCAAAAATCTGACAATTAAAAACAGACAATGTTTCTTGTTTCCACTGTAAATTCTTTACCCTTGAAGGATTTTGTTCTATCTTGGCTCAAATATTCAACTCAACAAGGCAATGTGCAGAACCCATATTGCCCTTCTATCAGGTCAAAGTCAAGGTCTCATTGGAAGGTCAGATAATTTTCGTGTCCGCTCTGAAAATTGTTTACCCTTTGAAGGATATTCTTCAAACTTGGCTCAAATGTTCACCTCATGACAGTGATGTGCAGAACCCATTTTGACCTTGTACTAGCTCAAGGTCAGGGTCATACTTGAAGATCAAATACTTGACAATGAATTATAAGACAAGGATTTTCTTCTAACTTTGCCCAAATGTTCATCTCAACAAGACAACGTGCATAACCCATATTGCCCTTGTGTCAGCTCAAAGTCAAGTGGAAAGTCAGACATTTTTTGTCCGCTCTTTAAATCGTATACCCTTTGAACGATTTTATTCAAACTTAGCTCAAATGTTTCCCTAATGAAGAGAACTGGCAGAACTTGTGTTGCCCTTATACTAGCTCATGGTCAAGGTTACACTTAAAGTCAAATATTAGACAATCAAATTTAGATAAGGGCTGTTTTCTTATTTGGTTGAATATGTGATTTTCTTTACTTTAGCTCATAATTTCTTTGTTTTTGTAAATTTGCAAAATCAAAGGTTATTCCTGATTTGATGATTCAAAATTTAGTCGTTACTATTACCTGTGAAGTGTTGTCTTTTTTTCCATCAAACACAACTATTTTATGACACAAAAGTTATTCCCTTGTCCATATATTCAAATATCCAAGTCACCTTCTATCAATGACATTGGTGGGGGTATGAATCACATTCAGCGACAGTTCTAGTTTAAAAGGTTATCTCTCTACGCATATCGGACCGTTAAAGCAAATATTTGCTTGTCTTGATAACACCATTTTGAATTAAATCTAGGACATCTCAGTTTAACAGTGGATTAAAATGCTGAATGCATTAAAGTTTAAAGTGTTTTATCATTGCAGTGTCAAACGAAATCTGTTTTCTCACTCACTACTAGGAATACTTGGAACAATATTTCACTTGAACGGTACAAGGTAAGTTATCAACATTTTTAAAGCCATAAATTGTCGCTTTTCAATTGAAAGGCAACACCTCTAGAAGTAATTGTAATTATTATTACTACAATATGAAACCAACGATAATAATTATCTAAGAGCATTGTTTTCGATGCGGGAGGACCTGACTTCTAACACCGCTCGGTGGGGGGGGGGGGGGTTCTTTTCCAAAATGCATTGCATCTTTCTGATATAAACTTAATGTTGAAGAATTCCCTTTAATTTTATGATGCAGGCAGACCTAATTCAATCAGGTTTGAAAAACCTTATACTGTTAAGATTTATCGCGTTACTTATGTGATATCACTTTTTAGCCATGCCTAGAAGACGGACTATTTGATCTGGATCTTAACAAAACAAAAAAAACTAATCAGCCATTTGTTTTCTTTCCTTATGCTATATTTTAGTGTGTATAAACCACGTTGTCTGTGACGACTTTCAATTAATGCGGAAAGAAATAAACAGTGATTAATGTGTTTATGTTATCTCATTCTATTAGCAAAAATCTAAAATTGAATGAATAATTTAGCAACATCTGTTGCTGTATTTTATTATATTTTCAGTATAAATTTCGAAATACATGTAGTATCTAATTGTAGGTCAATCTTGTTTGTAAAGTTCGTTTAAAACCTTCGAAAGATGCGGCCTGTTGATAAGCCGACGTCAAGTTGAATTGCTGCTGATTATTGCAACTTGAAATTGCTGAAATCACGAGCGTAATTCACTGTCGTGTAACCAGTAACCAATTTTTCGAACCTCATGATCGTGGACGAGTTGTATATATAAAAGTAGATATCCATTTTTTTGTTTTTTTCTACTTAAATTTAGCGTTAGGAAATCAACCATTCTTACAGAAAAAAAGGGTCCACACGTGTCTTAGACAAAAAGAATGAAAGCCAAAATTTTACACTTTAGTAGTTCATATTGTTCTGAAAAGGACCGGACTGCCTGAAATATATGTCAAAGGATTTGCTCGTTTTAAATTAATAAACGCTTTGCCCATGACGATTTGGCCCGGAACACTTCTATTTCGTATGTATGTATTCTATTTTCATTGGCAGCATTTACTTAAATACAGTTATGGACCGTACTGTACAAACCGTGGAAAAATGAACGTGCATGTTCGTACCGTACTGTGCATAGTTTGAATTCGCGATGATTGTGTACATTTCTAGAGAAGATATGAAATAAGATAAGATGTGTATAACAAACCGTACACAAGAAAATACTACTGTTACTAGGACTCACGCCCGTCTGAGGAGCATGAAAGCGCAAATAGACACATTTGATAAGAACGGTTTAAAACACATGGGGACAATTTTATCTCTACAGTAGAGCGAAAAGCTTTTGACTCTTGAACCCTTCCGAACAATTATTAAAACCTGCCTCTCCTTAATCGTCTTAGATGCACCTAAAAAAACCTGTAAATTGTTATCCTACTGGTTACATGAAAGTGGTAAGAACAAACAAATACTAAACCATTATTGTATACACATAAACACCTTACACGACTTGATTAAAAAAAAAGACATGTCTAATCTATAATATACTTAACTTTGATACCCACCTTTCCCAATCTATTTGTCTAAGAGTTAATAAAATTCCACCAAACATTTCCAAAGACCGCTGCCTGAATGCGTGACTGCCAGTTGTTTTTAAATTCTTAAACAGAAATTTTGAGTGTATAAATAAAACCAACATGATTAGATATACTGTTTATATCACTATTATCATATTTTAGATTATAAATATGTCGATAATTAAGCAAGATGATGGGAGTGGTCACTGTTTGACACTTCTTGATACAGATGGTTACAGGACGTGTACTTTCGGCGACCCAGCTGGCACTATGGAGAGAATTCGAAAAATACAAACATTCAAATGTCGCCCAGATGACGTCTTTGTATGTGCACCAGCTAAATCAGGTTTTATTTAATCTATCGTCCGAATTCAGCAATGACATTGATTGTTAATGCAGGAACAAGAATATATAAATGATTATAAATGTATTAAAATACTTTTTAACTTATAAAAGGTGTTAAAACGATTAAGGTACTTGAAAGTCAAGATGAATTTTGAAAACATGGCGGTTGTTTAGAAATCATGCAAAATAGGATTACACAGACTTCTTTCACTTCTTAGGTTGATCAAATCAAGATATATCTTCCAGTATATCTAATTATGACTGAACCAGTCGTGCAAGAACCATTTATTTAATTTATTTATTAAGTAGGATTAAAGCCTTTTCTCAATAAATACAGTTATGTTAAAAGCTTGGTAATGTTTGTCTTGCTACGGATACATATCAGTCCGAAGTGTTCTTTTTTGCAATGTTCAGCAACAATAGCAACAAGAAGCTTATGAGTTCCTCTTAAAGGTTAATTACACCGTCAGTGATGAAAAAATAAACCACGTTGTCAGTGATTAGAGTATTTTTTTAATGGCAGATACCACAATAGTACTCTAACGTTTAAGGTTTTCCCATTGTCAGTGACAAAAGTATTTCCATACAAATGGCTGAAGTATGGCTCTTACGTTGTTGGTATTTCCTTTGTCAGTGATCGAAGTATGACTCGTATGTATTTACATTGCCAGTGACCAGGAGGGTACTCTAATGTTGTAGGTATTTCAAGTACAAGTTATCAAAGTAACTATGCCTTTTATGTTGTAGGTACTCACTGGACGTGGGAAATCATATCTATGTTATATCAAGGTAGCGCTGAGACCATCGCAAAGAGTAAAATAGTTAGTATGATCGAAGCCACATCATGGGATACATTGGAAAGACAATTGTCTCCGAGGGTATATCTTGAATAAATTAAAGTTGTAATCAGTTGTCTGATAAACAGCAATTCTGACAAAACTAAGAAAATATATTCATAATATATAATATAATATTTATTTACATAAGGTAAATGACCTTTTATATGCCTTTCCAGCAATATCAACATTATAAAATGAATTGTATTTCGTTAGTACGTCGAGGCCGCATTTGTTTATATTATAAAAATACAAAATATGTTTTCTTCTAAGTAATAATTGTAATAAATTGGGTTATTTTTCTAATACTTTATTTAAAAAACTGCTGAAAAATACTGAAAATGTATAAATTTGTCAACAAAACACGCACAAAAAACAACAAAAACAAAAACAGTCAACTATTCTGTTGTGATTACCCCTTGTTATTGTTAACAAATGCATTTTTGTGTATTACGTACATTTACAGGTACTCAACACACATGTGCATTACTATATGATGCCAAAGGACGCAATAGAAATGCGATGTAAAATAGTTTATGTGGTGCGAAATCCAAAAGATGTTGCCGTGTCCCTGTACAATCATGTTACTGGAATTGATGCGTATGAATATGATGGAAAATGGGAAAATTTCCTGCCTCTTTTCTTAGAGGGAAAAAGTAAATAATAGTTAATATTGAGTAACACATACTGCGTTGGCCCAACACATTGTGCGCCAGGGTTTTTTATTATATAGACGATGGTCGCCCTTCGCGCACAACCCACTTACGATTCAAAACAATGCGGAAAGTTTTTCTTCTATGTGTTTATACCTGCGACCAGAATCTCGTCGCTAACTTTGACGGCTTCAAATATATATTTACACTCAATGTTTCTTGAAAAAAATACATACCTGTAAAGCTTATTCCAAACTGAATCAATATAAGAGAAAATAGATAAGACAATTTTATGGTTTTTTTGCATTACATTTATAAACACTACACATGTCAACATCTTTTTGTTGGACACCGCTAAAACTCTACCTGACGGCAGTTTATCGACCGATTATATCTTAAAACCTCGATTTCCGACACAGTTTTGAATCTAACTGGTTGAGACGTAAAGGCCGACATCTATGTAATATCAGTTTGTAAATCGGTCTGTCTTGCAGTCGAAATATTGAAACTAATACTGCGTCAGATGCGAGCATTTTCCATCAGACTGTTCCTTCTGTTAAAACCGGATCCTGCAATAAGTAAAAAATAATTTAAAAGCTAGATCTAAATTATTGAAACTTGTTGATGTATATCATGCGTTTATAAAGTATGTTTGTTTTCCATTTTTCCTGTGATCATCTGTCTATAAGATGGATACAACGTTGAAACGAATTTTGATGTAATACAGAAATATAAAACAAAGTAAAATAGTAGATAGCAATATACAAATTATTCACAAGAGTTCGTTTATTTGTCCATACATGGAAATTATGACTAAAAGTACTGAAGCCTAAAAAGGTTTACCCTACATTTGATTAAATGTTCTGAAGTGAGACAAGGTAATACGTAAAAACTGCAAATATTGTTCTTTATCAATACATTCTTCCATATGTCTGTCCATCACTTTAAACTTTTCGGTATAAGTTGATAGATAAGTTGTTCATACGAGTTTCACGCTCGTCCTCCTTATGTTTTTCCGTCTGCTTGTCGATCTGAAAAATTTGGATCTTGTACTAGCTCAAATAGGACAGTGATAACGACAAACACTTTTGTTAAGTTCATAGCAGAACGAGGAATGTGTAGCACTTAAGTTCATTCACGTTTTTATCTATCAATGGAATCATCTAAAACCGAGATCATGCAATATTTAATGGAGAATTTTAGAAGCAAGAATCATGAACCTGACAGAGATTTGAAGCTTATCTGAGAGCTTGAATGTTTGTTTTGAATCCTCATAGGGCTAATTACTGTTTTCTTTGCAAACAGAAATTGTGAAATGCAAATGCAGTGTTGCTCCTGTAATATCATTTAAACAGATATGCTTGTTTTATATTTAGGAAACAGATTTTAAGTTTGAGTGTTCTACCGTCAAATATTGCACGGTGTCGAGTTCAGATGCGTATTAATTTAATCACGAAGGCCGAAGGCCTCAGTGATTAAATAATTACGCATCTGAACGAGATACCGCACTCTATTTAACGGTAGAACACAAAAACTTTAAAATCTATTTCAATTCTAACACATATGTATAGTTAAAAGGGACACAATTATGTGCACTACTTATCATGCCATATTTAACGGTTATTGACCCTGACAGGCTATTCTGTTTACCCCGCTATTCATTCCCCACGTGAAAATAAAAAACAACAAGGTTATTTTAGCTTATCAGTCAATAATTTACGTTTAAACAAATATCTATAATTTTATCAAAGATGAACATCAAAGAAGATACTTTAGTCCAAAACAATATTTCATTATAATAATATTTAAAAACAGTTTTCAGTTTACAGTGAAAAATAAGAACAGCCGAAAGTAGTTTGCAGTGACGTCAGCGGGCGTAAGCTTTTATTCAACGTGCTCTAATATATATGATATATCACGCTCAATTCCTTCTTTGTTTATTGTCGGCGAATTGCGGATAGTGTTAGAATTATAATTTAACTGCGTTGCAGGCACTGGGCATATATATAAACGACTAGCAATCAGCTTTGTTATATCATTTATAGTGACACACTGTCACTCCATTTTAGATAATCATATATGTATATCAAACAAAATATATCGCATTACCTTTCTGCTGTATCAGTCGCTACAAAGATCTTAAACTATTGTAGAGCATGACTTCAGACGAAACTTTTTCAGAGATTTTTTTTCTCTTTATATTTTCAAAATATAATAAGCTCTCTCTCGGATTGTAAAGACATGAATGCCTTTAATGTAGTACTACCTTATAATCAGGATATCGTGACAAACATACCTAGGACCAAAATGTAAGATTTGTTTGCTCAAACATAACAATTAAATATAAATAGTTTAATAATAAATATAAATTAATATAAATCAGTTTTTTCTAATTATTCAAATAGATCTCTTTACACGACATTTAACTGTATGTTTCTTTAGTACGCAGGTAACAACCACTCATACGGTATATTATGTTAGGCACTGTAAAGAAGTGAAAGGGAATTAACTTTATTGCAGCTGAATACAACAGTTGGTTTGAGTATGTACTAGAGTGGGAGGAGGTAATGGCTACAAATCCAAACCAGCCTATTCTTCTTGCACATTACGAGAATTTGAAAAAGGTATATATTTTTTATTTTCTTTTGGCTGTTAAACAGATCATTCATATCTTTGTCTAAATAAAAGAATCAGAGGCTTTAGAAATGACAGGTGAAAGTGCAATTAAAAGATACTGTCTTTCTATTTTTCTGCGTATGACATAGTCTCGTGAAATATCGTTTTAAATACTTAAAATAGAGCCGTTTTCATCACTGTAGTTAATCTTTCAAAAATTCCATTTTTCAAATATCATCAAAATGCGATGATAATAACTGATTAAGATCTAACCAGTTCTTTGTGAACAATTAAAGAAAAAGGACGTGGTTTAAGTGAATTAAATGGATACTCGGACGTTAAAGCTGGAAAACACTCTATTTTGTTGATAATTTATAGTGTGTACATTTTAGTACCTTCACTTAAAATTAAAGTATAAGTTCTAGTGCGCAAGTGAAAAATAGTCAACGGTAATAAATTTGTGTCAATCTGTATGTGAGGGATAGAATAACACAGAACTTTTCATTAAATCGGTGAAGCTGAAAAGTTCATTGCTCACTGTGTATGGCATGAACAGAGACAGTGTATTCAACGACCTTCAGTACTGTCATATAACAAGGTCCTTACTTCCGGAGTTTATGTATGATCTATCTGAGGGATACGCTTATAGAACGAATCTAAAATATGTTAATTATTTACAGGGATTTTCGGTATCATGTTGTATTCACTAATATGGACTATTATATTTTCAGAACAACCTGCAAGAAATCTATAAGATAGGTAATTTTCTTGGAATTAAGAACAAAGATGGTTTGTTCGAGGCAGTCAGTGAAAAATGTCAATTTCATAACATGGCAAAGGACAAACAGCAATATTTAGCACCAGAAAATGCCTTTCTTGGAGACGGGTTCACGTTTTACAGAAAAGGTGAGTTCGAAGTTTGGGTATCCTCTTATTTTATACCAAGCCTTTGTGTAGTTTTTTATCCAGCATGTAAAGGGATTTATCATGTCAATTATTTCATATCCGACCCGATAAAGGGGGGTCGTATAAATTTTTCTTTATACGGCACATGCTTCGTCATGGACTATTTTTGTGTTTATAATCGAAAGAAAGTGAATAATTGGTTGTTATTACAAACAGAGACTACTTGAATAAAAATTAAATATTTCAATATCTAGATCTTATAATATAGCATGATCATTTGAGAAAAAAAATATCGAAATTTTGTAACTATTTTGTGTGTATATGTTCACCTGGCGGATAACCTTGACATTTGAAACACTTTAAAGATAGATTTTCAATATCCTAGTAATTTATTGACAAATGCCAGATGTGACAGGATAAATAGAATAATAGGTTAGTGTCCTAAATGAGAAAATTTATCCGGCTCGGCTGCGGAATTTCTACGCCTTGCCAGATAAACTTTCTCATATTAAGACACTTACCTATAATTCTCTATTTATAGTTTTTAGGTAATTAAAGTTTGTTTCACGAGAGTGCACTAATGGAACACATGCAAGATGACATAAGGAATGATTTTTCAAGTGACTGTGCACCGAGCTGTTATCTGAATGCCTGTAAAGATCACTAGAAATTAGTTGTCATCTATTTTTTGGGGGGGAGAGGCGGGGGGTGTTGCGGAGGACGCTCAAATGAATTTTTTAATGTTTTTGATGGTGAAATTTTTAAAATGGCAACAGTGATCACTAAATTACTACTTTTGTTTTACTTTATTGCAAGTCATCTTTATCATTTCAAATGGTTTCTTTTTTCCAGGTGAAATAGGCGATTGGAAAAACTGGTTCACAGTTGCACAGAGCGAGTGGTTTGACAAAGTTTACGAGGACAATATGAAAAAATCGAAACTTATATTCAAATACAGCTAGTCAATAGTCTTTATATTTTATTTTATATCAACAAATCGAAAAATGTGTAAAAATGTGGCGCACGAATGCTCTAATGGCCTGTTTCGTAACTTGAAGGACTCAATGTTACTATAAACAGATAAATAAGATTATATTCTGTATAGTTCAATTTTCTCACTGCTGGAAGTATATCTAATACTTCATTATATTTTTATTAAACAAGCACCTGTGTATTCCCACTCAAGCATAATTTGTCAAATTAAACACACTTGTATTGTTATACGGAACAATTAAAAGCATTAGCTGTAGCATATTATCTATTAGTTTGTTAGTTTAAAGTCTAAACTGAAGAAACTAGCACTGAATCCTGTAAAAATAGTTAAATGTGTAGATTGTTTCATACGCACTCTTATCTTTTGTATCTAGTCGATATTGGTATTTTGAAAATCGTTTTTATGCCCCTAAAGGGAGCCATATACATTTAGTTTTTGGACTGTCCGACCGTCAGTCCGTCCGTCAATCCGTCCGAAAACTTTAACATTGGCCATAACTTCCTTATTGTAAGTGAATTTACTTCATACTTAAACACCTCACCCCTTTGGAGACGACCTTTTCACAGACCTATATTTATTTGACTTTTACCTCTAATGAACTACACCTTGAAAATCCAATTGTCCAAAAACTTTTATATTGGTCATAACTTCCGTATTAGTAAGTGGATATACTTCATACTAGAATACAAAACCTCTTTGGACAAGACCTACTAACTGTTTTATATTTATCTGACCTTAACGACTGGTCCTCAGCTCAAAGGTCAAAGCACCACTTTGAGGCATTGCCATCTTACAATGACAGTTCTTGTTGCCATATGCTTCTTCTTTGTGTTCAACTGAATTTTCAGCAGCACTTTTTTGATGAACTTATATATTTACTTTTTGTATGAGAGATCTGAACAGCAAATCAATACACGACAAATTCAAAATAATCTACACAATAAAATGACAAATTAAAGATGTAGTCAACGGTTTCGTTTTGCTAAAATATGCAAAGTGATCTACATAATGACGTCTGTCAAAATATCATCTATGGTTCCTCATTTACAAATATATTAAAGGTTATGATGACTCGCGTTATTTCGAAATTCATAGGCGTAAATAGGTAGTCTTTTAAGTCTGCGTCCTAAGAAATCATTATCCAAGAAACGCAGTAATGCGCTGCAGTTTTCCTGTTTATATCATAAGCAAGGAAACAATTAACAAATAATACTTCTACCTCCAAAGGTAGAAGTGTGATGTGGATATCTCTCATTTGTGTCTCCTATTATCATTGAACATTACTTCGATGATAAAATAACTGGAATTTGATATTCATAGCTTGCAATTAAGTGTATCTCGTACATCTGTATTTAAAATTGTAATGCTTTGGGATCTTTTTTAAAACAGCTTGCACGTACATCCCTAAATTTTCAAATACAGCTATTGCCTTCTCACAAATTAGTTATACCCTCATAAACAAAGTTTGAGGGGGTATATAGGAGTGAGCTTGTCGGTCGGTCTGTCATGGTTTCCGGATGATAACTCATGAAAGACTAGACTTATTTAAACAATTTTTGGTATACAGCTGTAACATTATAGGATACAGGTCAACTTCGATATTGGGGCTGGTGGGGCCAAGGTCAAGATCACTGTGACTAAAATTAAAAAAAGGTTTCCGGACGATAACTCATGAATTGCTTGACAGATTTAAACAATTTTTGGTACGCAGGTGTAACATCATAAGATACAGGTCAAGTTCGATATTGGGGCTGGTGTGGTCAAGGTCACTGTTACTAAAAATAATAAACTGGTTGAAAAACGGTTTTCGGACGATAACTCATGAAAGGCTAAACAAATTTTAAAAAATGTTGGTACACAGTTGTAACATCACAAGATACAGGTCAAGTTTGATATTGGGGCTTGTGGGGCCAAGTTCAAGGTCACTGTTACTAAAAATAGAAAAACGGTTTTCGGATGATTACGCATGAAAGGCTTGACAGATTTTTTAAAAACTTGGTACACAGGTGTAACATAAGAGACTCTCCACGTTCGATATTGAGGCTGGTGGAGCCAACGTTACTAAAAATAGAAAAACGGTTTCCGGACAATAACATAACTCATAAATTGCTTAACAGATTTAAACAATTTTTGGTACACAGGTGTAACATCGATATTGGGGCTTGTGAGGCCATGGTCAAGGTAACCGTTACTAAAATTAGGAAAACGGTCTTTGGATGATTACGCATGAAAGGCTGGACAGATTTAAAAAAAATTTGGTACACAGGTGTAACATCATAAGATACAGGTCACGTTCGATATTGGGGCTGGTGCGGTCAAGGTCACTGTTACTAAAAATAGAAAAACGGTTTCCGGACAATAATTCATCAATGGCTTGACAGATTTAAACAATTTTTGGTACACATGTGTATCATCGATATTGGAGCTGGTGGGGCCAAGGTCAATGTAACTGTTATTAAAAACAGAAAAACGCTTTATGGACAATAAGTCATGAATGGCTTGACAGATTTAAACAACTTTTGGTACACAGGTGTAACATCAAAACATACAGGTCAGCTTCGATATTGGGGCTGGTGGAGCCAAGGTCAAGGTCACTGTTACTAAAAATAATAATATGGTTGAAAAATGGTTTCCGGATGATAATTCATAAAATCTTGACAGATTTAAACAATTATCGGTACACAGGTGTAACATCACAGGATACAGGTCAAGTTTGATATTGGGGCTGGTGGGGCCAAGGTCAAGGCCACTATTACTAAAAATAAAAAAATAAATAATTTTTGCTCAATAACTTTAGTTAAGAATGAGATATTGTGATGAAATTTGATGTAAAGGTAGTTTCTATGAAGACGACGTTTGGGATTGAACATTTTGCAAGTTGGTCAGTCAAGGTCACTGTTTGCTTAAACTAAAAATAGAAAAAATGGTTTCCAGATAATAACTCATGAAAGACTTGACAGATTTAAACCATTTTTGGTACACAGTTGTAACATCATAAAATAGTTCGACTGAGGTCAATGTCAAGGTCACTGTTAATAAAAATAAAGAAAAAAAAGGTTTCTGCTCAATAACTTGAGTAACGAACGAGATATTATGATGAAACTTTCTTTAAAGTTAGTTTCTATAAGGACGACGCTTGGGGTTGAAAATTGTGCCAGTTGGACTAAGGTCACTGATCTCTTTAACTAAGAATAGAAAAACAGTTTCTGGATGGTACCTCATGAGTTACAGGAACAATCAGGGATTTATTCCCAGATGGATAAGGATGCATTCAAGCCCAAATATGTACTTGTATAATTTGATGATGTTCGTGTTTGAAGTAAAGCTCGCGAATCTTCTAGATGTCTTATTCAAGAAGAGATCAGCTAGAGCATCAGCTAGATCTACTAGAAAATATACAGTTCATGGTCTACCGGTAATTGTTTTCTCTATAAACAATATTATTAAATATAAAATATATACATATTTCCATGTTTCTTATGCCACTTTATGCCATTGATTCTAAGCTTTCCAGTTCCAGTATCAAGCACCCATGTGGGGGTATTAATCACCTTTAGTAATAGTTTTAGTTTATCATAAACACAAATACCCGTTCAGTTGACTGGCCCCGGCACTAGGGCTTCGTATATGAAAAATACTAATTAGACAAACATTCATAAAATCAAAGAGAACAGACATTGTGTTAAAACATACAATAACTTGGCATGTGATAAGATCTTTTTAGCATCAAATTGTTGTCCCCAGGGGTTTTCTGTCATTGTCCTTGTGAAATATAGATGTGTAAAATAGTGAAAAGAATGAATTGATAAAATTAAGTTAAAAGATTGTTTTTTAATAAAAATAAAATTGCAGTGAAAAGATTGTTTTCAAAAAATAAAACAACAACAGCATCAAGAGGACTAGATGAATCGTCAGTCATTATCCTTGAGAAATATAGATGTGTTAAATCGTGAGAAGAATGAATTTATAAAATTGTAGTTGAAAGATTGTTTTCACACAAGAACAACAACAATAAAATTGCAGTAAAAAGATGAAAAAAACAACAACAACAAATGGAGAAGAGTTCAACTGTGATTCATTAGACGAATTTGAAGTAATGTTTAGGTCTTCCTGTTAGCATTGGTGTTATCCATAACAGTGGTTTGGCACGTCACGTTTTGAGAATGGTATTCAATAATGTTTTATGCGTATATTCATAGCGTATAATAAAATCTGAGAGTCTAAAAAACCGAGTAATAAACCATTGTATATAAACTTCATGCTGAAATTACTTTGTCAATGGACCAGGTGCTAGCTTTTGTTGTTGTTGTTGTTTGTTTAGAGCTAAGCTTGCATTTTATCATATATATACATTTCTGCCTTTTTTCTTTTGTTGATGCCAACAATTCCAGATGGAATATGCAACAATGTATTTCTTAAATCCTTGTACCTCTGCAGAGGACTTAAGTTAAACATATGTTTCTTTCTTCACATATAAATTATATTTTTATGTGTGTATGCTTGTAGATCAAAATAATACTATAACATGCGTTACTTTTGGTTGGAGAATTAAATAATCTATTTTACGCTATAAAACTCTTGTTAACGTTTCAATCAAAGGCACATATTACTTTTTTCTAAAAACAGACCCAGGACACTTTATGTTACGTCCGAGGTGGTACTTTCGTCATGTTACGTTACGTTACATTTCATTACATTATGTTACATTACATAACATTACATTATGATATGTTATTTTTTATATTGTATTATTATCTTTATAGTGTAATTTTTGTATGTGTACCTTATGTGCATACTTATACATCGAGAATGAGTAACATGCATGGCATTAACTTCTAAAAAGAAAAAAAAGGTTGTTCTTTGAAACCAGAGTTACCACCAAAAAGCACTATTTTTAAACATGTGGCGTTTCCTTTTTACCCTGATATACATTGCGTATATGTTGTTACTACATTTCCTGAAAGTCCTTAACATGTGTAACAATGTATATAACTTAGATGGCATATGGTGCACCTTAGAACATGGTTTAAACACCCAGTGGTTCTCGTTTTCATTAATTGTTTCTGGTGTTCTTTGTTAACTGATGATAGATCTATAGATGAATTTTTGCCTGTGTAGGGAGGCTGTGTTTTGTGGCCGTGTTTTTCCTGATATGCTATTTGTGTCAACTTTTTTGCAGATATTTAAACAAACAAGCAAGAATGGAGCATGTTTATTATACTTTGATGTTTATTTGTAAAATTTATAAATGTCTTACAATCAATACAGCGTGGTGCATTTAAGGCATTTAGGGACATACATATTGAATTCTACGCTGTGTCTTAAGGCTTTTCTAAGCATGCCCTGTCTAGCAGCTACTGAGTTCAATGAACATCCTAAATCTCTTTTCTGTACTTCGACATTTTTACAGATTGCCGTGTTCTTGCATTTTTCAATGCATTGCTCTGCCGATGTTTCCACCTGTGTTGGTCCAATATAGTGGTCTTTTAGAAACTCGGGTGACGTTTTTTTTCAGCTGAAGTCAAATAATTTTCAGGCGTTCCCTTTGTCAGCTTATGATTTATTCTACATTGCATACTTCACTTCCTCATAATTTGATAAGAGACAAGCTCACCAGATTCATTTGAAAAAAAGAAACTTTTTCAAGAGAAAATAACATATCACTTGTAATGAAAATAGAGTATGTTTTACAGATCGTCACTGTGATAATTATAATTATAGTTTATGGACTTGTAAAGACATGATAGAGACACTCTTTCTTACTAGAAAACATTTATGTTAGATTTGGTATTTCTATTTATAAATAGGTAGTTGGTATCCCCATGTGAACTAATTGTGCACCCCTTGTTGTATCGTTGCTGATCTGTTTTTTATACTGCTATAAAAAGACTTCATGTTATCTCTTTTTAATGAACATCAAGAGGACATTATAACAGCCTTTAACAACACCTCGTGGTGTCTTGACAATTTGTTAAATATAGATAATAGCAAGTTTCCATCTCTGGTCAATAAAAATGAACCCTAGCTTGATAAAGCAAACACTTCATAAAAGCAAGCAGACTTTCTTGATCTAAATCTTTCTATCGAAAATGTTTTTTTTTATTACTTAAATATACGATAAAAGAGAGTATTTTGATTTTAATATTGTTAATTAACCATTTTAGCTGTTGATGTTCCACGCGCTACATCCTGTAGGGTTTAAATTTCACAGCTTGTTCGCTTCTCTAGAGTTTGTTAAAGATTTCAGTGAACGCATTCGTTGCATGACAGTAAAGCTTTTGAAACAGGATATCGATACCATAAATTTAGAAAAACATTTTGAATACCCTGATTTAAGTCAAAAAGACAATTGCAGTTTAAAATCACGACTGCAACAAGGTATTCCGCAACCCGTGGTTTATGGAGATTTGATTTATAAATTAAAGAAAATAAAAAGCAATAATAATTACATGACGTTATTTGTAAAACCCATCTGGAAATTCAAAAGGAAAGGTTACCAGCTTGATATTCTGCTTGATATTCTGCAGCGCTCTGTCTGCTTGGTGATTAATCCTTCAGTTGATTGCTTCGGTTACCTCTTCGTTTGCACGACGGTGGCAGGGGTTTTAGAGTGTATGACGGTTTCTAGAAAAATCTTTATAAGAACATAGAAACTCGACCAGTCTCTTTTATACCTGCAATCGTGTGCTTGCTGAGTTTACTCAAATGCTGTAGTCTCAGTAAGGTCATTGGCTACCTATCCTTTTCACTCTACAAAGCCAATAGCTTTTTTAAGTTTTATACTGTTTGTGTGCTTTTGCATGCAATATTAACTAGCTAATATTTCCACTTTTTTGCAGATAGGTAAACAAAAACAAGCAAGAATAGAGTATGTTCAGTATACTTTGTTCTTTATTTGTAAGATTTATAATTGTCTTACAATCAATACAGCGTGGTGCATTTAACACATTTAGGGACATACATATCGAACCCTAAGGTGTGCCTTAAGGCTTTTTTAAGAATGGCTTCTCTACCAGTTATAGAGTTCAATGAACATGCTAAACCATCTTTCCTTAGTTCGACATTTTTACAGTTTGCCGTGTTCTTGCATTTTTCAATGCATTGCTCTGCCGATTTTACCGTCTCCGTTGGTCCAATTTGGTGGTAATAAATATAGTAGTTTGGCAGTAATGTCCATTCAGTAGAGAATTCGTCGCATTCTGAAAAACAAAATTGTTACGTCTTAATTGTTTAGAACAGTATTCTGGATATTTGACCATCCCAGTTTATTCATTGGATTGGCAATAGAATTCATGTTTATAAATATCTTATGGCAAAGTCAGATAAATAAATGACACAACTAAGTTAAGTCAAGACAAACAAGCAGACTGTAAGCTTTATTTGGCAAAACAGATGTGATAGAAGTGCACTTACTGTATATCAATGCATACTTGTCCAAACACTCTGTAAAGAGGGAAGTTAAAGAGAGATAAACAGTATTGTGTAAATAGAGTTTTTGGTTACTACTGTAATCAGAAAACGTTTGATTAAATTAAATGTACTAATATAATGCGAACTAATTGCATGGGATTTCCATGTATTTATTTTGTATTTCATTAACAATGATGACGACTCAGTTGTGCTTTTCTGCATTATATTATTCCGGTGCATTCCTTTAAACTATATAACTTTTATAACAAAAGAGAATGTTTCTGCAAGGAAAACAATCTATATTGAAACCACTGATTATTGAGTTTATCACAGTTCCCTAATGCACCTTAATGAAACAGCATGTCTTCAAATATTTGTCATGTCAAAGTCGACTTTGGTTCATTTACAATAACACTTAGGATGTACAAATTAAAAATAAATAAATAAATAAATAAAAAAACGGCCGTTGAAAATTCTTTGAATTATTATCATTTAGCAAAAGATCTTATTTTAATATTTTTTTTTCAGGTATACGCTAACACGTGTATAAATAGAATTTATTCAACTTCATCTCTAGACAGAATCGGAAACCATAAGTTATTGCTTACTTTTATCTTTCAGATCTTATATAACAACCTTGAAAGTATCATATCAACGGGAAACATGCCCAAATACGTTTCAAGAATAATGACATACCGTCAATGTGACTACATGGGTCTGTACAGTTTGCTTCGTCCTCGCCTCCCGTACATTCCGTGACATTGTTGCACTGTGTCGCACACTTGACCTTGTCATGGCACAACAACTTGTTGTCGTGGCAGTCAGCTTAATAACATGACAGTCAGAAATAATTATTTACAATTAACATAAAGTAGCAAAAAAATAACACAGCAGACATTGCATTATGCGACCACCCAAGGACTGCCAAATATGGTCTCTTAATTAGATGGTCTCTTACTATATTCAAAGACAATTTATATGTTGCACTGTTGTTGAATGTTCTGAATCTGAGTTTTCCAACCTCTAATTCCTGAGCCTTTTTTTCTTGCACTTTTTGTTTTAGAAAGTTCAGTAACTTAAATCCTCTTGTCTTCATTTAAACTTTTACTTCTATGTTGTCCCCATGATCGCAAAAGCTGTTGAGAAAAATTGCGATAAATATTACTCAAAATGGTGACCACTTTTCTGGCTGTGCAAATTAATATTTTTCTCGACTGTTTCAGAAGCTGACCGTATACATGTGCAGACATACTCGCTAACAAAACAGGTACATATTAAAGTGACAGTATATCCTTATAGATGGTACTTGGTTCTATTTTTTCTTAAATGAACTGGACGGTTGGCTAAATGTCGATTTCCCTTTTACAAACTTTTTGCCTGAAATGTGCTTTCTATTTTTTTGCAATCTCATTTAAGAACAATATTTATCTGTGAATTTCCAATGTGTATTCTTTGATACCCGTCGATCCAACGTTAGCCCGGAAACAAAAAAAGGAAAAACAGAAGCTCTTAGAATGAAATCTTATGATCGCAAGTCTTGACACGCTGGAATGTTATGATAAAGAGCTTGTTGAGTCAACCATGCTTGTTTACAACGAGACTGGATCGAAATCACAGTCATGTGATCTTTTAAGCGAAACCGAGTTCTATTTGTTCATGTACTTTCGTTTTAAACACATATTCAAAAGACCCTCCCCCCAACCTACACACACACATACACAAAGCGGCAGGAATGTTATATTGAAAAAATGTTCGTTTTTTATGGTAGTCTTTGAGATGTTTCTTGATTACATAGGTCAAAAAAAATAATTGAGCGGAAAGGACATTGCCCCTTTAAATGTTTGCGGGATGTTTTCGACACAAACGTTGAAGAAATACTCTTGTCTTTTTCCCTATTGGACAGCTTTTATTTGGTCGCTGGTCAAGTTATGAAATATTCGTTAGGGCAGGATTTTAAACGGTCGTTTAATAGAAAAGGTCGCTTAAACAGGTGGTCTCATGTGCGGTGCCTGTAACGTAATGTAATGTAATGTTATTATCATACAATACAATACAATACAGATAAAAAATTATTATTAATACTCATTGAGACCGTTTTAACAATTCACTAACTAAGCGATCATACGCGTTGATTCTTTGAATTTCAATATAAACGTAGCATACACATAGTCAAAAACTATTTAAAAAATTTAAGGCAATTGAGTTGTCAAAACTTGTCTTCCATTTTTATACAAGATGAATTGCTATCAGATCAGGCGTAAAATAAAAGAATGAATTGACCAGAAAATTAGTAAATGAGTCAAACCTTTTTATGCAAAACTCTACAGACTTTTAATAAGTATTCAATTCTCTCATGCATGTGGTGATAAATACTGGTAAATACCACATTTTTCTGTACAATGAGTCTCATCCTCTTCCCCTGGGCATTCTGCAACAACATTACACCGTTTGGCACAAGTGGTAAAATCAGGACATAACAATTTGCCATCTTCACAATCAGCTTCAAAAAAAGAGTAGAATACTCATGCCTTTACATATTTCCGCCAACTGTCTTGATTCTTTTCAAAAGTTAATGGTCAGTATCGCTGGGGAAGGCTAAAACTGAATGAAACTAAAGGGTTTAGGAACTTTGATAAGTTATATATAATTTAAAGGAAAATTCCATAAATAAATATTTAGTCTTGACAATAGATCGTTTTTATTGTTAAAATCACATATAACGCACAATCAACATAGTCATGCTAAGCCGTTAGTATTACATCTATACAACAATAAAAGTAAAAGTTACCATTATTTCAAATAAATATTTCAACAATTTTCTGACATTAAATATTCTTCTTACTGCACGGAGCCGAGCAATTTACTTCGTCCTCGGCTTCAGGACATTGGGCAATGTTGTCACACTGTATTCCACATGTAGTCTTGTCATGGCAATATAATTCTCCTTTTTGACAACGAGCTAAAAAGAATTATAATCATGAATAGGCAAACTTTAGTTCAGGTTTTTTTTGTTCATGTGCATTTATAATTCTTAAATATTGTGCTGAAAGGAAATGTTGTTATAAAACATGATCTTTGGCATTTCAAAGCCTTTTTTATGACAGGTTCAGAATTCTTTGAGCCTCAAAGGTGTAACTCCTTCTATTTTCTAGAATTTAATAGATCTTCAACTAGCTTGAGAAAAAGCTGTTTAATAGCGAACATGTGTTGGTGGAGACACGGACTAGCCTGTCTTTCGAACTTATTTGTTTTTATTATAGAATATAAGTAACTGCTGAAGCAAAATGTATGTGAAGTGCAGTTAACACCATTAGAGTGAGTTAAGGCAATTTTAATCAGTCTTGATATTCTTCTATTTAATTCGTATCCAAGAAGTCAGGCAATCACATGTTTAAAAGAATATCTTCTTTTTGTTTATACTCTGGACATACCCCGGCCTTTTGTACATGTTCTCAGAATGTATCTGTTTTTATTTTTCTTTAAAAACGATTATTTTTCCTTTCGAAGAGCAGAAACGAGATACATTTCTGTTTCAACTCATTCAAATGCTTTGTGTGGGAGTTTTTAAGTAGACATGCACAGTAAAAACAGTCATTTCATCTAAACGACAATCCAAGATACGGCAGGTTCAGGGGAAATCTAAGTCCATATCTATTAAAGTTATTAAAGCTTTTCTGTCTAAACATATTTTAATCATCTTATTTATATAAAAATATGTATTTTCAAAGAAAACGAAACAGACAATTTTTTAGGTAGTCTCACTAATTTGATTTGATTTCAATGAGTAACGTTTAAAAATGTTTGATATAATAATTATTTTTTTTTATTTAAGCTTAAACAGCTTTGATTAAATAATGTTACCATTTTAGAGAATTTACAAGAATTCTTTCAGTACAAGCAACTTCGATATTTTGCCGGTCTTTACGCCGTCATCACAGAGATTATGGAATTTTCTAAAACCTGAATTTTGTGAAAATTACTTGTATTATTTCTGAACTTAAATTGTGTAGTCTTGCTTGAAAATGGTCACATTTGACAGCCAAATATACAATTGCAATGGTTGAAGCTGTGAGATTTCATTTAAGTTTGAAAGGTGTGCCTCCGCGGACAATCAGATAATGGCTGACAATAAATAATCCGATTTTGTCTGTGTATCTGTTTTTCCTGATTGGTTGAGTATCGAGTAGATGTTTTTTGGCTTTTTCCAGTATTGTTTTTTCACCACTATGGGCGAATCTTCTTATTTTGAGGTACCTTTCAGTAGTTATGTGCCTGTAAAATGTGAGAAAGTGATACAGCAAATTGCAAGAGCTGCAACTGTGCAATTTTCAAAATGCATCGCTTAAAGGGGAGATTACTCTCATGATATTTTCTTTTAGATTGATTTTGAATGTTTTAAATTCATGTAAGATCAAATGACACGAGCTATGTTTGCCGTCCACTTACAACTTTCCAGCCTTTACAGACGCCATAAATATTGTCTACACACTTTTCATGTAAAATGAAATGTTTGTCATACGGCAACAATCTATACTCTTCTGAAATCTCGAAACAAACATTAGATTCTTAATGAGGTTTGAAATATTATACTGATCATTTGTCAGGGTTTGATGTCAGGACTTCTAAAAATCAATTAACTAAACTCCTACTACTCAAGTAATGTACTCACAATGGTTCATTCGGATAGAATAGGTCTCTAAATACTTTCTGTTCAAAAGCAGTTTTTGGTTTCAAATTTTTAAGTATTTTTGAAAATAAGTACCATTTGCTGTAGATATCGATCTTTTTCTTCTTTCTTTCCTTACCGGCTGGCATGTTAACATGTGGCATTCCATGTCATCTGGGCAATCCTGAAAAAGATGTTAACCGTTACAAATCTAGCGTATCCTAATTTGGCATTTAAACTTAGAAATAAGTTTTCGTTTTCTCAAGAGCTATCTAATTCCAGTTACTAATTATTCTATTTGGGGTACTTTTCTTTTGACATGACTATGCGCTATTTTTGCTAAAATATATTAGCTGACTTTAATTTGAACATAATCACCATTATTAATCATTGTTTTATTTGCAAAAACAAGCCAACAAACAAAAACAATAATGAAAAATAACTATCATATTTCTCAAAGCTAAAATAAATCTTACATCTCAGACGTGCATTAAAGACAGCAAAGAAGCTTGATTTGCAAACAAAAAACAGCAAAATATTCAAAAGACGTTCACTATTACGTACTATATCACTGTTACAGTCTTTGTTCTGTTTTTGGTGCGTGCCTACGTTTTCAAAATCCTTGGAATGGACTGAGTGAACACAACCAAATAAAACGAGGCTGACCTGGGAAAAAACTATTAAATGTAAATGTAAAGACCACCACATGTCTAAAGAAACAATTCCTCATTTATTCATAGACTGAATTGTATCAATCATTGTTATCAATGTGCTTTTGCAGCTTTTCTGAACAACGAATGGGACTGGAATATACCCATCGTTTGTCCGGCGTTTTATGACGTTCGATTTCATAATTAAAAGTTGACTACCATGCCACCTAACTTCTGTTTCATGCAACTTAAGTTTTTCTGATCAACTGTAAAAAAACGTGCCTGGTAAGTATTTATTCAAATATTTTAGAGCGTCAAAATTTAAGAAAGCACGTGTGAACATTGAAGTTTTAAAAATTTTACTTCATCTGTTATGGCCAAAAGTCGAAACTTTATTTTAATCTGTCCTAAAATAGGTCAGCAACAAAGTAAGTCCCATAGCTTGTGACTACACCTGAACGAATTCCCGTCTTTGTAAAACTTAGTAAGAATTTTATATTAATGATCTAAATTTTAATTTTAAAAAACTTCCGCATAAGTTAGCTTGTAAACCTGTAACCTGTAATATGTCAAGAATCCAGTTCTTCTTCAGGTAGCACAGATAATTTTCCTCGTGAAATGTCATATTGTACAAGGAGATATTTTAACATAACGGTACTTTTATGGTTTTTATGACCAAAATTAATTCGTAAACAATACTTGTATAAATTTTAATGATGTCTATTTTACACAGTTGTATTATTGAAATAAAGTGGTGCATGTACACAATGTTCTACTTATAAAATACACGAAAAGAGATATTATTTTGCCTTTTATGCGCTGTATGATTGCTTGTTACTGTTAGTAAATTTGAATTCGAAAACAAGTCATATGAAGTATAAACAGAATGTCTTAACCTTCAAATTGATACAATTTTCAACATAAATATTTATTTTTTTTTTAATCTATGAAAAAACATTACATATTCATTAACGCCATAAATACACAATATTATCTCTCTGCATATGTCATGAAAGTACAGAGTAAACCAACTGAAACTTACAGAAATGAAACCAAGAAACCGGGACATCCTGTATTCACAATTCACCTCTGTAAAATGCAATATATAAATATATATGCACATATAACTATGAATAAATGATGTTCTTTTTGGCATATGTTTGCATTTCTGTAACAATTGTACGAGAAGTTCACCCTAAGAATCTATCCCAATGCTTGACTAGACACTTGAATTAACGTTGTATTATTTCTAAGTTATGACTTAGAATGAGCACGTTGCACGTTCTATGTATTTTTATTATTATACATATCATTTAATACAATTTAAAATCCTTGAATATGAACTGATGTGCAATAAAATAAACTTTTTGAACACAATTGTTTTAATCATAAAACTAGTTAAAATGATAAGCGCTTGTATTACGTATTGGATAAAGACTTGAATTGGTGAGTTTATGTTAGTTTTTTTATACATATATTTCAACAGAAGATATTTCAAAACCCTTAAAATGGTAGATGTATTATTGCAATCGTAAAAATCATTGTTCCTCTTCCAGTTCATTGATACAAAACGTATAAAGTACTGGTTATGCTATTACTTGAGAAAATAATTACATTCTTGATAGATAAATATTGACAGATAACATCAACACTATGATCACCCAAGATGAAATACAGGAAAATGATATTTGTACTTACAAACGAAACTGAAAGTTCCGAGAGTTTCGTGAAATGAAATTTGCTTCGAGACTGTAAGTTGTTGCAAACAAACAGCCTGTGAACTGAATTAAAATTAAGCGCAATGAATTTATATTTATAACTTTCCATGATTTTCCTACGTGGCTGGTAACACATTTCGCAGGGCAAGACTAAAATAGGATATAGAACCTCTTTTATCACTATCTATACGATATATAATTAAAATCCAACTATTATTGAATACAGTCAGTCTGTAAATGTGCGTATGTAACAGGTGGTGAAAAATCGTGGCTCGACCGGGACTCGAACCCAGGGCCTTCCGCTTACAGGGCGGACACTCTACCAACTGAGCTACCAAGCCACACGGTTCTGCCTTATCGATTTATCACTATATACCTTTACCCGGCTACATATACCCCCTCCAAATTTAGAATTCGTCCCGAATTCTCAGAGTCACAGAGAATATTGTGAAACATTCTCGAGGTGCCGAAGCAGTAGCCAAACTATAACGTAGGTTATTTACGTTGGGCGCCAAATGTAACAGGTGGTGAAAAATCGTGGCTCGACCGGGACTCGAACCCAGGGCCTTCCGCTTACAGGGCGGACACTCTACCAACTGAGCTACCAAGCCACACGGTTCTGCCTTATCGATTTATCACCATATACCTTTACCCGGCTACACGTAGTTCAAATTAACAATCGTCAAACTTACAGTGTATATACAGTAACTTGAAAACAATATACAATATATAATGCAATAAAAGTATAAAATGGAAATCTCTGTTTTTTTAAACGTAAGTGTTTCTTAAATAACAAATGGCAGTCCCACAACTATGTCTGTGAAGTTAGCTATGAGTTGGGAATTGGGTATTGAATAATTATTACCCAGCTCAGTTTGAATTCCCAGCTAGCTGAGAGCTCGGTATTCCACCCGAAAAGTGCCAACTACCCATCTGAGATCGAATTCATAGCCAGCTAGTTGTTGGGTATTTAACCAAACGAATCTGTTCAAATTCCCAGTAAGATGGGAGTTGGGAATTCGCACCGAAAGAGCCAAACACCCAGCTGAGATCGAATTCTAACTTCACACACATCCAAAAACTTCGTAAAAATAGTAACATGGAGAAAATAAGATAAAGGAAACAAAATTCCTTCAAGCACCGGCTACCGCTGCCTTGATATACTGAAACTCCCTAGTCTCCTCTAAGACCTGATCGGCCGATTATTTTCATTCTGACGTTATTAATGTGCGCTCGCTTCATTTAGTTCCAACACTTTGTATTGAATCACTATGCAAAAACAAGAAACAACAAAACCAAAACTCCATTAATGGTCCACCAACATGTTGGCGGTCTAAAATAGATCGAAGTTGCATATTTTGGAATTTTACCGTTACGTGCACGTTCTTGAGGTTGAGGTAGCAATAACTTTTTCTTTGATACTAGTTTTGGCAGGCCATCTCTATAAAAAATCTCGCTCAGTCTTCATACAATCGGGAAGTTAATTAATGGAATGTAAGACTTCGTTATTCTAAAAATAATACCATATTATTACTGTCATGCTGTCATATTCCTAAAACTCGTAATTTAGTAACTTTATTGTGAATCGAGTTTAACCAACTCCAGTATCTTTGATTTAATTTTATTTCTTATTTTATTTCTTTGTATAACTTATAGATACATTATTGCAATAAGCAACTTCGCTAAAATCAAAAATTAAAAGAGCTTTAGTTTTTCTTTGTAAATCAAAGCTTCTGCTGGCACCGGACATTTTTGTCAGATTTCACCAATCACAGTTGAATAAACAAAAAAAAGAATGATACTAAAAACTTAAGATGTTTGCTTCCAGAACATTCCTACAACATTTTCAACAATAAAAAATGAACTTAGACAAACAACCTAAAGACTTAACAAATGTCATTTGCCAAATTTTAAACTAACACTGGGCAGCGTGAAGTATTAATGAAGGTTTTCACTGAAGATGTTACAGCACCGAACATTTTGCCAAATTAAAAAAACTGATTTACTAACATTGAACAGCCTAAAGCTTTAATGAGGGTTTTTTTACGAAATATGTTACGGCACCGGACAGTCTGCAAAATTTAAACATAAAAATGATTTACTAATATTGGACAGCCTATACCAAGGCTAGAGCTCAACCCCACCACCTACTCACACAGATGGAAATAATCCACTTCTGTCTGAGTAAAGAGTATGAATCCATTTTCGTCCGGGTATAGAGTGTGAAAACCTGCTCACGAATGACTTTATTTGTATTGAGAATTTAGGGTTAATTCAGATAATAAATAGTTTTCTTTGAGAAAATTTATATCTTCCATATATCTTGCCAGTGGGTTGTCTTAAAATCAACCTTTTCAAACTTTATACTTTAATTTTGTTCTGTGTACTAAATCAACGCTTGGAAACTGTCAGTGAGTATAATGGCATTGTCAACGTAAAGGGAAATCTTTAAAAATATTACTACTTTATATATATACACTTCAGTTTAAGCGTGTTCAAAGAATGCAAATGCGGGTTGCAGAAAAATGTCTATGCAAACTATTATCTTTGTAAAGTATGTTTAATAGCAAGAGGGCCAAACATCTTGAAACTTTCTTGTATGGAACAACTTTGCATTAAGTGTTAATAGACGTGCCTGAACGGCATTTACATAGGTTTTAGGAAGACATATATTTAACTTTATGATTCGATTATTTCTATGGGCAGATTAGAGATTCCGGATTCATATTAAGAGGGATACATATCAATGTTTACAAATCAAGATAATGGATGAACATGTGTCCTTGAGAGTTACAATAAGGTTTATTTTTGTTCTTAGCTGTTAACTCGTCTCAACACGATTCACACTGCTAGAATTTTTATATCTGTTTCTAAACTTAAAATTGGAAATTGGTCGTTGTTATTTGCATAACGATCGATTTATTTCATTAAAATGTTATAACAATTTTCCTATTTAACACGAGTCACCTGCCAGCAAATTAAAAATATAATAGGGGCTCCAAATATAGCTTTATATTAAAATGGTATCCATTTCAACATAGCTATAAATCAGGATGTTAGTTTCATTGCAATTTATATTCTTTCAGAGAGAAGAACATATTTTTTTATTTTTATATTTGTCCAATAAGTAGATTATGGACAGAAGACTTCGACCAGAGTACTAACTAAAGGTGGCTTGTGTAAATAAATATCCAGTTCTTGAGACGGGACCTGACACCAAAACTGTTTTTATAAGGTCTGTTTTTAACCGTATGTTTACATTGCAGATACAGGAGCGAAGGATTTGGGTGTGCATTTTACTAGTTGATAGGTTTTTATGTATTGACTGCGCTGGGAACATTAAATCTAATACAATGGAAGAAGTTGATGCACCCTTGTATATCTACAATGAGAAATTCAACACAGACCTTACAACAGACAAACATTTGTATTGATATATACAGTCATGTCAGAATTAGCGTCTGCATAACGGCTCACAGATTCCAGCTTATTGTGAAATAGTAAAAATTACTACTGCCGATTGATTTCATGTAAAAATAAGTTACCGACCTCCAGGTTTTAACTTTAACATTTTGCCCCAGAGAATTCAAGATAAGTAAAGGATATCGACCAAAAACGAGGGTTTTCTGTAATAGAAATACCTGGCCACGGACTTTTCATGAAGAACCGAGAAGTTAGATGTCCGTCTCCAGGAGTTTTACCACGAAAACGTAGTACGAGGTCTATATAATTATCTTACACATGGATAAAGCATGACAGACTTTAGCAAAATTTCAAGCGATTCCGAAATGGATGATATTTTATCATTGTCTCTTGATATGGAAGAAAAATACGGGAACAAACAAAGTGTTTTTACTTAAAGTTAAAAAAACTGGCGTTATTATAACTTTTTATCATATACTGTAGACGTCTTTATATCTGCGGGGCGAAATGTTGGTGTGTTCTGGGCGGCTTTGATTTGGCGGCTTCAAGAATTCGCGGAATCGTAAAACAACGCCAATATTTAACCTACCGTTCTCCATCGTCCGCCAAAATAAAAAGCATCTGTTGCAAATAATTGCTAAAATTTAACCGACGGTTAAAATGAAACGACTATATAATCCTGTCAATGACCTCATTCAGAAATGTTTGCACGCCGAATTTCAATCGCACCTGTTGGTCAGTGAATAAAATGTTTTTTGGCCTTAGCTATTATCCGAAATTATTAGCCCCGATCTGAACTTTATGCATGAGTATATTAGAGGTTATAAGCCTAAATATGTACATGCAATACACCGTGCAATTATGCTAATGAGAGAAGTCGGGTCGGGGTTAAACATATCGAACAATACCTATTGTGTTCAAATGCAAAGGACATTGATAGCGTTTTGTATTTGTACAATAGCCGTTATGCGTCTATAATCATGTTATTATTGCAGCAATGTGTTTGCATTTCACACTTGGAAACGGGATTTAATATGCTTGGCTATAATTTGCAATTTTGATAATATTACAGGTGTGACACAGGTCCAGCTGGTGTTGAACTTAAAGATATTACCATTGATCAACGATCATGTGTCATTAAACCGCTGCATGCTCAATGGCTCATAAAAGCTGTCAAGAAACTTGGTAAAAAAAACTGAGATGATCGTTGAGTCTTTCAAGAAGGCTGGGATTTGAATAATAGTAAAGTAAAATCCACACCACAAAAAAAGAAAAAAAAACTAATACAGTTAATAAAATAACTAGGCTACAAATGTCGAACAAATAATTTACAATACTTACACGCGTACTTGTCATTGTCAATATGTTTATATTGTGAACTATATTCTAAAATGTTATTTGCCACCTGCGAAATATGGAAACACGGACGCGGCTGATATTTTTTTCAATTACCTAAAATGTTAAACATGTTTATATACCAAATATTTTATGTGTGAGTGTTCCATGGAACATTTTTTATAGGAACGTTCCCGACAAAGACAAGAAGTAAATTAACGACATTTTAAACTGCCCTTTATGTTAGCGAGATGCTGGAAGAATGTGGTGCATCCGAGAGAGGAGCAACACATTATGTACACTTGTCCTTCGCCATGCAAGAAGTAGAAGCTACAAACACAACTTGAAGATCCCCCTAGTAGGTTTTACAGCGAAAGACCAAATTAGTAAATGTTTTGATAACAAACTGTCCGACTGTATTAGTATTAGTATTGTATGACTAAAATCTGTTGAAAACATAGTACAATATGTACATTTCTTTTGGTTTAAATATTTACTTATATTCACATTATATTTGCAGACATTTTTCACATAGAAATAATAAATTTTGATTTTTTTTGTTCAGCTTTCTGGATTTCTGTATAGTTTGTTTTAACGACCTTCAGACTGCATAAATGAACATTGTTTGTGACAGTAATTAAATTTATCACCTGTTGCTAATGTTTTTTTTCGCCTCGACCACTTCAATCCATAAAAATGCATATTTATTCTAAAACTGTTCAGTTAATGTTACAAACAGATGTCAGAGAACATTTCACTGTTATCAAAGATTTTTTTTATTATTTTGAAACATACAAAACAGACATATCAATTTTGTCCTATTTAGCAGAACTAAAAAACAAAACATGTTGCAATAACATACACTCTGGCTATTTTTCAAAATCGCAGTTGACTTACTGCAGATAGATAATATATCGTGTTTCAGTTTCCTACGGCTATAAAATCTTACTTATAATTACATGTACATTTTCAACAGTCTTCATTTTTTGTTCACTGTTTATTTTTAGTTGAAGAAATAATTAGGCAAGATTGAAATGACAGGTCCGCAAAAATTCCTTTTAGTCAAATATCAGACAGAAGGAGAGAGAGAGAGAGAGAGAGAGAGAGAGAGAGAGATTCAATAAAATGAGACTGATTTGTCTATCTGCTTTTGTTCATCAGTAATACTTAGGTAAACTGCTTACAATTCTGCTAAAAAATTACAAGTACCTTAAACTGTACAATATTCAGCTGTTTCAAATTTTTCTTCATTCTAAATGCAATAAAAGAATCTTGATTGAAGCGTTTAATTATGTACGACATAACAAATTTGGATTCTGGGCAGTCCTTCCTCCAGTAATTTTTCTTGTATTCGTTACTGACTGAACGTTTAAACTGTCAACAAAACTATCATCCTACCATGTGTCATTCAAAAGATCGTACATGTTGTTAATAGTCACATAATTATCATTAATATTTACAGTTCAATACAGCCTCAGATTGCATTTCTCAGGCTGTTTATACAGTAGGTACATATATTTGAATATGTGCGAACGCATAACATTAGACTTATTACAGCGTAGGTATTTAGCAGTCTATGTACATGTACGTTATTTCGTTTAGCTTGTATTTTTATGAATACAAAGCATCAGAGTTCATGTATAAAAATAAATTATTGTATGACCTTACCTGTGTTCTTCTTTTTTACTTTTATTGCCTTATAACAATTGTATTACTACTAAATGATTAAGCTAAGTACTAAGGAAACTGAACAATAAAAACACAATTTCACAGTGTTTATAATTACAGCATACAATAACATTCTTATTTTTCTCGATGGACATAAACAGGTATAAAATGTTCTACTGTATTTTTCTTTTTAAATATTATTGCGACAGAAACATATATGTATAAATATATATATTTTCTGTGCACTTTCGGGAAGTTTAGTAACCATTGTAAAACAGTTATTATTTGACATTGAGTGTATTGTCAAGAAAAAAAGAAACGAACAGCTGACTTTTTTTTCCTTTGACAATCTATATGAATTTATATATCGTCCGAACCGATTACCCATATGACCGACGCCCCTGCAGAGTTTTAGGTATATTATTAGGCTGTGGGGGATAGTGCAAGATACAGAAAACATCCGAAGTTCTTTTCCATGCTCGGTGCACAGCACTGATACATGGGACCTTGCTTTAACGTCTTATCCGCAAGACAATTAGTAATATTAGTGGGGATTGAACTCACGAAGCTTTTATTACCAATCCAGCGTGTTATTACTGGATCACTGATCAACCCCTAGTACTTGTATGTCTAACGAGCTTAATAAAATTTTAATGCTTGCACCATAAACAAGAGGACATGGTTGACCTATCGCTCTATTTCAGATCGCCGACTCATTCAAATGAAGGTCGTTTTCTTCATCAAAAGCATAAAGGTTCCGTATCATTTGAAATATAAAGATAAAAGGACTTTTCAAAAGTGAGATGCCCAAACCATTTAGTGTTTTATACTTTCGTCTGCAATATAAATATTTATCGGGGAAACGAATTCAGCCAGGAAACACAAACTTCAATCTCTAAATTTAATATCCACTTACTCGCTATGTAATGCTAAAATCTATAAATGCAAATGGCGTTATCTCTTGAAAAAGGAATGAATTATACGCTCATAAACTGAAACAAGTCATTCGTTTGCAATGGGAAAATGGAAATGAAATTGTCGTATGCAATGCAAATATCATTTGTAAGTTAGTGAGACAACATATTAGGCACATGTGCATAAACATAGGAAATTAAATTTCTACAGGTGGATTGCAATTTACCGTCGTAGTGAATTTTAATTTGTCCTGAAACTGCCTGTCAATAAAAAAAAACATATATAAATAAACATACCGCATTTATTACTTTTTTAATTTTAGAAAAATATGACAAATGATTGTTTTATATCTCAATTCCGTATAAAAGTAAGTAAAGAATAGAGAAATTAATAAAAGAGTGATCTCGACTTTCTGTCAGAATGCTAGCCACTTTTAGAGCGTTTCTGCCACAATCGGCAGCATTAAAAATACATTTCTGCCTATAACTGAAGCAAGGACGCCTGTAACATTTTCAAGAAATGACTCACGGGGTAGATATTTTGCTTGCGTGATCCTAAGGGATGGATGTCTTTGTGTATAACACGAAATCCCTTCATTAGTTTCAAACTTGAGATGTTTTGAACAAAAAACATTTATATTCGGGGATTTTTCCGAAGCTGCCTCTTTCAACTCGCTCAAAATATTTTAAAAACTGGAGTAACGAGTCCAAAATTACTTGATAGTATCTCCAGTCAACGGTCAGTAGATTCATAGCAATAAAATTGGCCATGTTTGCGTAATATAATTCATTACCCACCTGTAATACGCCCGATATTTTACATATTTGTCATCACTGTAGCAAACAGTCATCACTGGCGCCGGTAATACGGTGTGATATAGATCGTTATAACTTAAAAGCGCAATCTGTCACGTTTTGTGTTTTATGTCTCTCCTCTAGATCTTTCACTTGCGAAATGAGAAACTACTCCAGCTTTGCGAAAACATGTTTGCCATTCATGAAAAACTGAAAAAGATTGCAAAACAAATATATTTGTACTGAACTAAATACATTTGTGTGTGCACAAACCTACAAATATATTGTACCGCCCCGTGTTTGACGTAAAAGCCGTTAAATGATTATTAAGTAATACAAGAAATTCTTTGACCTGTCATATCTCAGCAACTACATTTTCTAGGACCACAATGCCCCTATTCATAGAGCCTGCCTAGTATTTAAATACAAGGGTAGACACAATATCAAATCAATGCTATGGCCAGCACAAAGTCCGGTCATCAATAAAACTAAAAATATTTGATACAGAATACAACTTATAAAATGATCCAGAATTAGTAGACTCAAGACAGAAACGCTGTTTATGGTATATCGACAAACATTATTGAGTAATATTATATAAGAAATCTTATTCGTCGGTGCCAAAACACATACAAAGTGTCAAATAAATATGAAATATTAAGAAATGTCTTTTTGCTTGAAGTTATATTTTCGTCATTTATTATGACGTCATTTATGCATAACATCAGACATCTTGCATTCTGTCTTCCTGTGTACCTGTTTAACTTCTGCAGGAGGGTCAAATGTAATTTGGTTCGACAAAATTTTAAGCGAGGTAAAAATTTTCGATGGACTGAAATGGAAGTTATTAACAATGTAAACAATCATTCAGGTTTGTATTTTTTTCATATTTCAGCGACAGTTTACAGATTTTACGTAACTGGTGTGCATCATGTGAAGGTAGGACTATATATGATAAAATTCTTTAAAAATTCAAAGAACAATATCGAATAAAAAAACATTCTGTTAAAACAGTTCTTATAAACAGTTTTGGATCAGGCCAAAATCACAATTCTCTCCTGTCTCAAGACCAGTTATTCATTTACAGGAGCCACATTAGTACTGTGGTCGAAGTCTTTTGTCAATAATGTACTTGGACTAAAAATAGTCTTCCCTCTAAGAGAAAATAAATTGCAACGCTATTTACGTACATTTTTACATCCTTAATTATTGCTGTTTAAAAAAAAAGATGTCATTTCTAATATAAAACTATATTTGGTGTCCCTATTATATTTTCAATATGCTGGCAGGTAACACGTGTTATATAGAGTAAGCATAAAAAGGAAAATTGTTATAACATTTTTATTAAACAAATCAGTTTTAACGAAAAAAAAAACAATAAATGATAAAAAAAGATATTGAAGGAAAAGTGACAGTTCTTTATGTTCCGTCGAAGACAAAGTCGTTACCGGTAATATCGAACCGACATTGTTAATGTGAAATTTCAGACATACCCTTGTATCAAACTTGAGTTATATGACATACATTTTTTGTCAAACATTAATTGTGAAACTCCATTGCCTAAACTGTACAAATGGGTGATGGTACTATGAAAAAAATTTATGCTCAAAAAGCTTAGCAGGATCGTCATTTATTGCTCAAGTGTTTCGATTGTTGAGACTGCACAACTGAAGACAACACAACCATGCTATCCTTATTTGGTACTTTCTTCCCGAAGATCTTCCTTGACTAACCCTTTTCATTAAAGTTTGTCCCTGAAATTATCCCCAGCCAAAGAAAGTTATATTTGTGCCGGCCTCCGTCCGTACATATGTCTGCTCATCCAATGATTTTACGAAGCTATATCTTAGTTAATGATTTACCATATTCTGCAGTGATCACCCATTAGCCGATAGTTATTTATGGAATATTATTTAGGTAAAAATTCCATAGTTATTGCCAATTGATTGTTAGAAAATCAACACTTTCGTCCGTCCAGAGCCATCTGTAAGTTACCAATGGTTGGAATGTCATAAAAGTTGAATGAAATACGCGGTGCATCGTCAGATATCCGTGGTACCTTATTATGTTATCACTACCTTTCACGTAGAATAACGGAATTGTTGGACGTGGTAATTGGACGATGAAGGAGTTTGTGCGTGCGCTACATTTGTTAGTATCACCATGGAGACCTCAAGTTATTATACATGATATATATACATTATACATTGTCCTTTAATTGTTTGAAAATGCAGTTGGGTACATAGCTTAGTACTAACTGAAAATGTCATGTAACTTAACACTAACTGGATGCGAAATCGTTTTAAAATTTCGATGAGATTACGACTTGTTATTTTGAATGGAGCTTGAACATAAAAGTGTTTTTTCCCTCATTATAACGGTCATTCACTGTAACACAGTTTGGTAGTGTTTTTTTCATGATCAAAACGGATAACGTCACATTTCTCAAGCGCATTTACACCGAGTTTATCTTGGTTTAATTACGCGGATATCCTTTTTTCAGAAAATATATTTACATGACCTATCAATATGGCCCAGAAATAATACGGCTTTATCATTCATCAATTAAATAGAGTGCCAACGGATTAAAAAACTAAGTAAAATTACGTCTCTGCAGTATGTATGTATACAGGCGAGTTCCTCCATTTACATTGGAATGCAATCCCTAGATTTCCGGTATATCCATAGCTCATTTCACTGATGAGTTCCTTAACCAGGAAGGTGTAAAGCACTTACATCGAATCCCCTAGCTTCCTAGGTAATCGACCAGTACTACGTTGGATGGAAGGCACTGTGAAGCATCTATGAAAGAATCGGCATAAGCATAATTCGATCCAGTGCGTTACCACTAGACCACTGTGCCAACGAGTGTATGCCATTTGCACTTACATTGTATTCGTTTATACCATTTATCTAGGACACTGACATTGTGTCTCAAGGTCATTAGTCTCTCACCTCTGATTCAGAGCAAATGATGAGGGATAAGTAGTCAGTCACTTGTGTAGAACGTGGTAATTACTAGGTAGATATCCAGGAACACCGGTAAGGTGGACTGACCGTCGAGATATGACCAATATGATGTAGAACTCGACGTAAACCTGTAAAAATCAAAACAAACTGAAACGGTTATAGGCGCGAACAAAATTTTATGCGTTCAGTTGCTTTATGAAACCAAACATCATTCGTACAGCTTGGACATAATTCTTTTACTCAGCCACTAGTTCATATGACTTTTTCGCTTTAATTCAGTTAAATACACTCAACAAAATAAATTAAGGGTCAAGACTTAGGTTCATAGATTTTTTAAATGCAAAAATATTCATGTAAAAGTTAAATTGTGTTTTGCTTTAGACACACCAGTACTTATGTACATATGTGTTTATCTATCCGTAACAGCTCAATTATCCAGTGCAGGTCCATGCAAACACACCCACCCCTCAAAATCAAGTGATAATCAAATGTGTAGAATAAAGTCAACGCGACATGACCAGGTTTTAATTTGAACTTTTGATTCGAATCATCTGTTACACTGTAGAACAGATTAGTGTGAAGAATCTCTGATGCATAGAGGACACATGTCGGAGGCTGAGGCAGCCAGAACAGTCGGTCGTCTGCTGGCTGGGCAAACGCAGCGTGAGGTGGCCTTTGCGCACGGTGTTAGCCAAGTGTAATCCAACGACTTTGGAAAAAGTACCTGGACACAGGCGCCGTCGCCAGACGTCCTCAGAGTGGACGTTCAAGGTGAACATCTGCTCGGGAAGACCAACCCATCGTTGTCCTGAAAAAACGCCATATGTTAGAGTCGGCTGTCTCTAAATATAGACTTCCAAACTGCTTCCGGTGTTCGAATCTCGGCACAAACATATCGCAACAGACTCCACGAAGCTAAATTACGTGCTCATCGTCCTATGGTACGTCCTCCTTTAACGACAAGACACCGTGCGGCCCGTCTGGAGTTTGCCAGAGATCACCTTAATTGGTAACTCAGGCACGTTCGTAATGTGCTATTCACCGACGAGTCCAAATTTTGCCTGGACTTCCATGATGGACGTCGGCGTGTATGGCGTCCGAACATGACAAGTTTTGTAGTGACTCAGTTATTGTTTGGGCGGGCATTCCTTACGACCCTTCACGTGTTTGTTAACGGCACAGTTACTGCTAGAGGTTATATTGACGAGATTCGCCGACCTCACGCCATTCTATATGCTGGTGCAATCGCCAGTAATTCGTGTTAATGGACGACAATGCTACAGCTCGCCGTGCGAAAATCGTCAATCAGTACCTTGACGACCAAGGTGTTGAACGTATGAAATGGTCAGCTAGGTCTCCAGACAAGAACCCAATGGAACATGCCTGGAACATGCTGCAGCGCCGTGTTTCCGCACGACAACGTCAGCCGACAGCCAGAAATGAGCTGGCTGCTGCCCTTGCTGAGGAATGGGGTCTCATACCACAAAGGGACATCAAAAAGCTTATTCGAAGCTTCAAGACCCGTGTCAGAGAGGTATTCCGAACACGAGGAGGTCATACCCGTTTCTAAAATTAAACTGGTTTCCATATTTTTTTATGATAAGCCATTGTGTTTACCCCACCCACCAAGTCTCAAACACTTTATGACTGATAAGGGTTGTGTTTGAAGATTAATCGTGCTACTGTTTGTGAAACTTTTACCTTTTACTTTTAGTTTAAATTGGTCAAGGATACAATGATATTTTGTTGGATATAAACTTCAGCAAGTAAAAAAAGGTATGTCTTTAAGAACTGCAGTCATAAGTCCTTGACCCTTAATTTCTTTTGTGGATTATATTTAATAAGAAACATTTCCATTTTAAAAATGGCGAAATACCTTTAATAGAATAAGAAAAAAGTAACCGTTTATGAAGTTATGTAAACAAGTTGTTGACATTCGCAACTGTGAATATATTCAAAAGCTTTCCCATCCTTTTGAATTTCTTGTTTTCGCTTCTATAATTTGACCAAGGAACAAGTTCTTCTGCATGTGGTATTTCGAACACACAATAGCATAAATTGTGAAATAGTAGTTCCCTACTATCGCCTTCACTTTTCACAGCCATTTGTTCTATCAAACTTGTTTTCCTCGCTAAAACTTTTGTCGAACCAAAAACGTTCGACTCCTTGTTTTGGCACAAAGCTGTAGCTTCTCTAAAAGGTTTTAAAAACGACCGTTAAAAGATGAAGTTCTTAAAACGTATTAATCAGCCAATCAGAGCAACGCTTCCATCGTTTTGGTTCGGTAGGTAGCGTCTCATTTTAAAAATGTATATTTAACAGGGATCAAAAATAACGCAATCCTAGCATATCGTGGGGTTCTGCCATAAACACATATAAATGCTTGTCCAAGTTTCTTATCCAATCAGTTACAATGATTTGTTTATATTTTTTTTGCTTTAATATTCAGAAAAGATAAACCGATGATCTAAGTTCTTATATTCAAAGAGCGTACAAAAACATATTGCGCACGCTTTCTGTCCGTGAGGTGTACCGTTCACACTTACAAATATTCATGTATTAGAAGTCTCTTGATATAATAATTTGCCATGAATTTGTGTAATAAATGATAGAACAATAGACATTATATGTTAAAATAGTTAGCTAAGAATTACACATATCAGTTTCAAGTGACCTGCATAAAGAAATCGGGACATTTCATAAAAAGTAAAAATAATCATTTTTTAAGGCTAAAAAAATAAATATAATAAGAAGAAATATGATCAGTCGTTTATACACATCTGGTGGCCATCTTGGATCTTGGATTCTTGTCTTCCAACCACTTCAGAAAAAGATATGCAATATACGAGGGTGCATCAATAAATTCGTAAACTAATTCAATAGCGGGGAAATGATTTAATTCAAGTACCTAAAATGATTACTCCTTCTCAAAGTAACGTCCCATGCACGATTTGCACTTGTCCCATCTCTCGACCCATGACTCGAACACGTGTTGTAGCCCGTCGCGTGACATCTCCCGCAGCTGACTGTTTACGGCACACCTCAGTTCCTCTCTTGACTCACATTCCGTACCACAAAGACTGTTTTTTACAGTTGAAAACAGCCAGAAGTCACAAATTGCTAGGTCCGGGCTGTAGGGTGGTGCGGTAACAGTTCGACGTCAAGTTTTTCTAGTGTATCCATGGCAACGTGGCTTGAATGGCTCGGCGCGTTGTCGTGATGTAATATAAATCCGGACCTAAATAGATGTGGGCGTTTTCTCCTTATTGCCGCCATGAGTTCCGTTCTAAGTAATGTTGCATAATAGTTCCCAGTGACTGTCGTTTTCGGAGGAACAAAGTAGTTTAGCACTACACCGTATGTATCACAGAATATAATGGCCATAACCTTCCCGGCTGACTTGGAAATTATCGCTTTTGTAGGGGAGGGCTATGAAGGATACTTCCAGACAGAACTCTGACGTTTGCTTTCCGGTTCAAAAAAGTGAATCCACGTTTCATCACATGTTATCACTCGATTTAGAAAGTAATCGCCTTCTTCATGATACCTCCTGTCGTACTGCTGACACATTTTCACCCTTACCCCCATCTGCTCCGACGTCAACAAACGAGGCACCCATCTTGCTGAAACGCGGCGCATTCCTAATCTATCAGTCATAATGCCCTGAGCTGTACCATATGAAATAGCGAACTTATCTGCTACGTGCTCCACACTTACTCGTCTATCTCGGAGTATGTACTCCTGAATGGCAGCCACTGTTTCTTCATCTGTTACAGTCACTGGTCTACCTGCACGACTGTCGTCTTCAGTTGCCTCTCTTCCGTCTTTAAACCGCTCCATTCACATTGAAATGGCACCTTTTGACAGAGCAGCCTCTCCGTAAACTTTATGCAAATCTTCACGAATATCGAAAAAAAGACTTTCCATGTTTTGTGTAAAACTTTATAACGATGCGCTGTTCGTTGACGCTGTGTGACGCCATTTTCGAACGGACGCCCTAACGTGACGTCGTTTACGGTTTATGCCGTCATAAGTGATGACGTCAAAGTTGTGTACATAGTACGATTCAATTTGAAATAATCTGTTTTCACAGCATTTAAAGTTTCATTTTAAACGGATTCGTAGTTTTGACGCTATTGAATTAGTTTACGAATTTATTGATGGACCCTCGTAGGTGAATCTATTTGCTACATCAAAAATAGTCTAAACAGCTGTTAAAACGTTACTAATTAACATCCTACCATGTGCGTTTAAACTTCGTACGTGTTGTTATTTCATATTCACAGAATAATCATTTGTATATATAGTTCAATACAGCCCCAGATTGCAATTCTCATTCTATTTTTATGGTACAATAAAATAGTGCGAACGGATAAGACTAGAATTATCACAGAAACGAATTTTGTGCAAATATAATCTGCAGGTATATTATTTCGTTTAACTTGTACTTTTATTGTGTTTTTGACCATCGTCGGATACCCAACATTATAAGCCGTGGGATTTTTTGACGCTATCTAGTCAATAAGAGGTGTGTCAAAGACAGCTATTTCATTGGTTCCCTCACGATTTCATGAGGCAATTAAAACCAATTAAAACGCTCGTTCTGTACGACATTCGGTATAACAGACCAGATGGCGGCAACCATAGACGACATCTTTAATTGTGTTTGTGAAAAGTTCAAAATCGGAAATGTGGGCGAAATGTTAATACTAGGTAAAATATCACTATAGCGGTCTTTGCTTGTCGAAGAATTGAGTTAGCGATAGTTTTTGCCATTTATATTGGCAAGACACGCGAAACAGATTTTCGCCATGGGCACAGCCATTTTGTTTCTGATAGTTTTCTACCCTCTCCGTTGAAGAGTATCAGTTTTGTTAAACGCGATTTCATTGGTCGATATTTTAGGCACTTGTTGCTATATATCGACGCAAATCAATTCATTTTCCCACGGTTTGATTAATGTAATAATCAATCGTGGGTATCCGATAATGGTTTTTGACTAGATGGGTGGATTATTGCGAAAATGAAAACTCAAATTTCGAGGTGAAAAAAGCAGTTTAGTCACCTGACGCATTAATAATTTTCGCATGTTTTGTTTGGTCATGCCTGAGACGAAAATGTGACACAATAGTACTTTTCCCCGCTAGTCGACAGCAAAGAGCCTTAACAGCTTTGCAAAAGCATGATTGCAATTCATGAAAAAAGTATGCAAAACAAATATATTTGTACCTATCTATCCAATACAGAAAAAAAACTTATTTTTTTGTACACTTGAGTCTACAAATACGAAAATATATCGCACTGCCCCGTGTTACAAATGACGTCGCCGACTGGACGATACAATTAGATATGAAATAAATTGAATTGAATTCAATTGCTAAATAAACCTCATACAATTAAGATTTTGGAATAATTTATGTATAAAAATAATCAATTTCAGTGACCCTGTTCAGAATATATCAGTACCATTATTAAAATGGATAAGTTACTTCTCGTCTTACTCTTAGCAGTCTGCCTAACCATGGTATCCATATCTGTAGCTGGAGGTAAGATTTTGAATGACCATATACCAATATAAAAACATTATGATATATCGTGATTGCTTTTTCATTTTTAAGTGTTATATAATTAAATAGATAAGTGACATTTAATAAGTTATTAAACACAAGGTCTTCCTTATTTCATTATAATCAACTTAATATGAACATACACATAGCTTTTGTAATTTAGACAGTGACTACAATAATACACAATAATATTTTTGCTTGTAATTTGTAATCAAACGTCACTGTTGTTTTATAATTTACCCAATAAAATGTCTTTTGTAGGGCAGGTATGTAGTTGCAGATCTAGCTGTTACGCCGAAGAAATAGAGAGTAATAACGGAAGTTGTGGAAATCAGAAAACTTGTTGCTATAGTATCCCTTACTGGGACTGGAACTTCCTACTACGATAGTAAGACTAACAGCTTTTGAGTATAGATAAATAACGTTAAATTGACCTCTTAAGCATTTAGATATGTCGTGTTAGAGCCCGCACTTAAAGGGATACACAGGCAAATGAAAGCCCCAATAATGAAAACTGATATTATTTGCTCAAATCACGTTCAGTATGAAGAACTTTAAATTCCCAGTATATTTTTAGTGAAATGCGAGTGAACGTAATTATTTGAACGTTCTTTGAACAGAAAGTAAAACGTGAACAAAATCACTGAGTTGTTTTTAAATAGGTCACGAGACAAAAACAGCCAATCGTCGTTTCTTTTGGGTTGCTTTTTACCGTAGATCACGTGACAGGTACTTCAACCGTCCAATCATTCACTGCGAAATTTAGCGCGAAAACTGAATTTTCTATCTAGACCCACGTGGGCCAAGTTAGGAAACCACCCGGTTTTTTATTTAAAAAGAACAAATCTTAGTAACTGGAACTGATCATTGTATTTATTTCGATTACAATTAAAGTATATTGATAGTAGAAATGAAAAAGAAAGCATAAAACTTTTGCATATACAACCCTTTAACCTGTTCAATGTAATCAAAATGCGGATGAAATTTTACAAGAATCTTATACTGTTCTATATCAATATATCTTTTTAAATTTTGTTTTTATTTCAGGAGCAAGAAAAAAAGTGCGTTTGTATATATTCCGAACCCTATGATGAAAGTCTCAAATATTCATTTCTGAAGTTTTTATTAACTACAGAATACATAAAGCTTTCAGCAATATAGAATGTCATCGGGAATTAGTTTCATCCCTTTACACGCTGGTTGCCAGCACGATGTAGTTACTGAAAATCTATATTATCTAATGGCATCACAGTAAAGGAAGCAACAATCTTCTAAAGTATTGTGCCAAACTGTGTATACGTCCTGGCGAAGGTTGACATTCAGTGGTGATTGTAGGGTTGTCATTAGAACAGACGATTAAGACTTTGTATGAAGGGTGGTAGACAAAGAGTACTTTCCATGTTGTCTTGCTACACCACCAGCTCCCAGTTTAAGCGTATTGATACGAAGACGTTTTACTAATGAAGGTTTGGATAATTTAAGCTAAGAGTTATACCGGTATACAAGTACTAGAAGATAATCTATGACCTGTCGCTGCTCGGAATTTTACCAATGGAAACTACAATGTTCTAGGACGACAATGCCTCTATATAGAGCCCGCATAGAATCTAAATACAAGGGTAGAAATAATATCGAATTAAGGCTATGGCTAGTCCAAAGTCCAAACATTTATATAACTAAAAATCTTCGATACAGACTAAAACAGGATTAAAACGGGAACTTAAAAAAATCATCTAGGAATAATAGACTCTGAACAGAATTTAGAAGATTGACAAATATTACTTAGTAATTTGTTAGGAATTCTTATTACTCGGTGTCAGAACGCAAACAAAGTGTCACTAAAAATAGGATGGTATTAATATATATAAAGTATAAGGTAATGTGCTTTTGATTCAAGTTCTGTTTATTAGGGGGTCGAACGTAAATTGGTTCGACAAAATTTTAAGCGAGGCAAAAAGGTCCGATAGAGTAAATGACGAAAAAAAATGAAAGCAAAAATACGTAAGTGATTGTTTTGTTTGTTTGTTTGTTTGTTTTCTTTTCCCTTTACATTTTACATTTTATACCATTGTGCGTTCAAACACCACATGCAGTCGGTGAAGAACTTATCTCTGCGTCCGATAAATAAATGAAGACAAAAATTCAACAGGTTACCAATGTAAACAACTTACTGACATGACTTTATAAACGTTAACTTTTTTCCAATACTTTTACATTTATTCCTACATTTTAAAAATGGAAATGTGTGTTATTGAATATAATAGCAAACAAGTCATATTCGCTGGTGGCTGAGCAAAAGAACTTTTATTTGTCCAAACTGTACGAATGATGTTAGGTTTCATAAAGTAAATGTACTTATAAAATTTGGCTCGCACATACGAGGAGTGTTCAAATATGAATGCATTTAAGCACGTAAAATTTGATTTTTCATAGATTTCACTGACTTTTTTTTATTTTGTTCCCTAAAAGTGTTCACCTGCAACAGCAATATAAAGTTTCAATCTCCGGGACCAATCTTTAAAGGCATGTTCTTAGTTTTTTTTTATGTATACTATGAAGACACTGGAATATTGCAGATATTGCGAGGTGCTTGCGCTGTACAAATTTTTGACCTGAAAGGTATATTTTTAACTTTGGAAACAAAAAGAAGTCACAAGGGGCAAGGTCAGGTAAATACGGACTTTTTTTCAAGACTTTCTGGAGCAGAAAAAGGTCGTTGTGCTCCCCCATCGTCCGTATTCACCTGGCCATGCCCCTTGTGACTTCTTTTTGTTTCCAAAGCTAAGAAAATACCTTTCAGGTCGAAAATTTGTTCAGCGCAAACACCTCTGTTCTGCAATATTCTAGTGTCTTCATATTATACAAACTTGGTACAGGTCCACTAGAGAATGCTTCATGCCAAATTTGAAAACTCTAGGCCTTGTGATTTCAGACAAGAAAATTTTAAAAGAGTTTCTTCTATATTGCTATGTAAAATTTGTGACCCTTCGGGCGGGGCCAATAGTGACCCAAAGGAAATTATTTGAACGAATTTGGTTGAGGTCCACTAGACAATCCTACACACAAAATTTCAGACTTCTGTCCTCAGAAGTTTTAGACGAGAATTTTTTTTAAGTTTTTCATTCTTATTGCCAAAGCAACCAGAGTTCTTCATGGAAGAAAATTCTTTGAACAACTGTTGTAAAGTTTCATGCAAGAAACATTCCTGCAAAGTTTTATCATGTTTCACCAGGTGGTTTAAGAGGAGATGTTTAAAGTAAAAAGTTGACGACACTTGACACACACATGGTTATCATAAAAGCTCACCCTGAGCAGAAAGTACTCAGATGAGCTAAAAAAATTACACCTTGTCACTTAACACTTATGAGAGACTAGAACTAGATGAAACATTTTAAAGTATATTAATAAAATTTGTTAACCATTATCAATTAGCAAAAAATATTCATTTTTTTCTTAGTACTGAGAGCATGCGTGCCAAATTCAGTCACATGAAGGAAACACCATGCTGACACCTCTCATCATACTAAGAAAGTTCATGCCAAACCAATTGTTTCATCATAAATATCTTGTGTTATATTTCATTGTCTGTCCAAAAGTAACCAAACAAATTTACGGCAAAAGCCACCATCCCCATGTCACTAAAATTATGACCAAATTTGTCAAATCTGGAACTGCATGTTGTATCCAAACACTCTTTTTTATTTACACTAAATAAGATGTGCATAGAACTAAGTGCAAACATAAAATATCTGTAAAATTTCTATTAATTCCACATTTTTATGCAGTCCTGATTGCTACTTTGACATAACACTTCAATAGGAGTTTTACTTATATTAAGCAAGTTGTAAACCCCTATGTGATTCCAAATATGCACCTTACAGTCCCTTCCCTTTACATTATAAAACTGAATTATATTAACATATATGTGCTTTCTTCTTTAAGACATAGATAAAGAGAGTGTTGGCTAAAATATGATGGAGGTCTTATCTAAATATGATACTATTCAAAATTTCAAAACCAGTAATTAATGATTGTGCTTTTTGAAACGAATCATATCTGAGGTCACTATAAAATAAACAGTCAACAAGCAGGTGAGCAGACAATTATCAACACAAAATTTACATAGTATATCTTGTACATGGGTTTTAGATTTAGTTATTGAGTAGTTTCAATAGCAAGGTGAAGATTACATGTTCGAAATTTACAAGGATAGCGGGCTGGTCCCTGCTTATTATTAAGCTGAATATAATTCTCAGTTCAATGCTCCGTCTGATACATTCTGTGACTTGTGACTCCCCAAAATTCTGGCACAGTAGAAGAGAACAGATTCAGTGACTGTTTCCACCAATGTTTTGAATACAATATGTTACATGCAACTGCCCTTAACATACTTTGTATAGATAACACAATATAACTGGCCGAAAGAAACCTCTTTAACCGACTTTTCCAGATCTAATTGCTCATAAAACTAAAACCAAGATGTTGGTATCTAGGTGCACTACATATATGAAGGTCATCCTTTTAAAATGGAAATCATATGCATTTATGTAAGTTAGTCTAAAATACAAAACTTTTCTTTTTGCTTAATTTACAGAAATTCCCCATTTACGGCATCAAGAAGATAGAGTGTCAAGCATACAAGGCATATCATTCTCATTTTGTGCTAATACAACTTCTACACCTTTGAAGCAAGTCCTAAAGGCCTTGGCAATTCGCCATCATCGTAGATATTCCAACAAATATTATATTAAACGCATCTTGGCTTAGAACTTTAATTTTGATTTCTGTTTTCCTTATGAATTCTTGGGTATTAACTTCAGTTTCTTTGCGCTTAATTTCAGACATTTCCAAGGTCCATCCCTTCTGAAGTGCTACATGTCTGACAATGGAATCGTTCAACAGCACATACTGAATGTATTTAGTTGAAAATCTGAAAGAAAAAAGCACAAACATAAAAACATCAACAAATTTAGAAGGCCTACACAATTTATCTAAAAACTGCAATTTTAAATTGATCTTTTAACTGGCAGGTTTAGCTCAGTTGATAAAGTCCAGATTCGGGTGTGGTAAGTCCTCCGTTCGAATCTAACCCATATCAAACCAATGCTGTGTAACTTGTAACTCAAGAGCTCCTAAGCCTGGAAAACGTTTTTGCATCATGGGTGGAGCAATAACAAAGCTAGAGAATTGTTACACACTTATTACACAAACTTTTTGTCACAAAAATATCCTTAGCGTTAGTTGGTATTAATTGTTAATTAAATGTGTATTTATATCATTTTATTCACAATCATCTTTATGTTGTTGTTTTTTCACTTGAGTAGCAAAAAACAACGTTTTTCATTTGTATACATAGATCTATTTAATATTTGTGACAGTTTTTGATTATTTATCTAAATTAGTTAGTTTAACAGTTGTATTCAAATAACTGTTTAAAATGTTCTAAAATGCTCTAGGCGTTAGCATATAAACATATTTCTGGAGCAAATATTATGGGTAATATTTTGAGAAATATACAACTTTTATTGGTTTTATGATGTCAAATGGCGCTACTATGACGTCATAAATATTGATGTCACTGACAATTATTTGGGTAAACACATCATATTCTGCCACATCTATTCATTTGTTCATCATCATGACTGTCCAAAAATACATACTAATGTTTTTCTTTGTCAACACTCTGTCAAGCTTGGAACCATCTTTCAAAATGGTTAATGTTCGAACTGGCAGTGTACCTGTGCTACGCCTAGTAGAAAATTAAGATACCAATTTAAGGACTAACTTAAATTGAAATGGAAATTTAGGTAACAGATCAACAACATAAAGGACCTGTAAGTTGTGCCTGTTTTGACCAAACATGGGCTGATTTCAGAAATACACTATGACCAGGCTTGATGAAGCAAACTTCTGACCACTTGAGCATTTGTGTCATTACTAATGTTGACAAACGGAGAACAAACAGAAGACAGTTGTTAGCAAAAGCTCGCCTTGACACAGTGTTAAGAAGTGAGGTAATTGATGAAATGAAATATGACTGAAAGCACCTACTTAGGGTCTGGCTTTGAGATACATAGGTCCTTCATCAGCCTCATTTGTTAAACACATCTCTTCCTTAAATTGGTTGGTATAATTTGAAACAACAAACTTCTGATAATGTCATTGATTTTTAAAACATAATCCATATGTTTCTGTACACAGGTTGGGAAATACGGCTAAAGTGAAGAAAATATTATCCTCTCATATATCAAAATTACATTTTATCAACAATTTTATTGTACAATTTGTTTGCTTGTTAATTTTGCTGTTCATTTTTCTGACTAAAAGGTAGACTGATTTTAACAGATTTCCAGAAGTCTGATAAAAGTACAGTTTCCATTTAGTTCGATTACCTCAAACCTGACAAACTTTCGGCTCAAATATTGACATCTATTGCTATGTTGTATAAATGCTGAAAATCTGCAACAAAAGTTACGATGTCTCTTATGTTCCTCAATATCACTGAAATGTAGATTAAGTGCAAAATTAATACAATATTTACACGTACTGTAAAACACTTTAACGATTTTATTGCATTCATATGCATTATATTGTATTTTTAATAATAACAATAACAATTGTTCAAGAGCACAACAAAGAGCCATTCAGATTTATCGAACATAGACACTTCAATAAAATGATAACAAGTATAATGTTCGGATGAGTTACACCCTGTTTATGATAGTAATGATACAAACTTGTGTAATGATATATTTTGGAAGTATATGTCATTGCGAACTAATTAATATATCATGACCCTAAATTGCATTCGAATGATGGGAAATAATCTTGTTATAAAATTTATGAAAAATACAATTATCTGATTTAACCCTATCTGCAACTAAATCTTCATACAATATTACACTAAAAGGTTTGACAAATAGACCAAATAAAAACCAAAATCATCATTAATATATATTTTAACTACTTCATTATTTTTAAAACAAATTTTACTAAACATTTTACACATTTCTTTGATAATTAATTCAATTAGATGGAGTGATGTAAAAATAGTGCAGTAGTAGCGCGCTTGCCTCAGATGTTAAAGGTCCGTGGTACGAGCCCACTGTCCTCAAAGCTGTCAAAGTCCTTAGGCAAGACACTGTGAATTCCATATTGACTCGCTCTCTCTCTCTCCCTCTCTCTCGGAGGTTGGTTCCATCTTGAAATTGTTGAGCACTCTGTGTAAAATGAGAGTAAATGTATAAGTGGAGTTGATATTTTAATGTTTACTGGAATATTGCTCAAATTTGCCATCCCAAATCATGCACACAACCCCCAAATTGGGACTTCAAATTATAATTCTTTAATCAGGAAAGTAATTATTTTAAAAATAATCCGACCATGGCAACGTAACATGCAATCCATTAAAATGATTAATTAAAATTACATTTTGGTACAGTGTCCTATTGTCTCAAATAATCTGTATCTCATCATCAACATCATTTTCAGTATGGTCTCCCACAGGATCTTTGATCTCTTCTTGATCACTACAGTCTGTCCCTTCAACATCATCAGGATCTTTGAAAAAAATAGACTAAGGCAGGCATTTCAATTACTGAGGTGTCAATATAAATCAATGTTTTCATTTATTTGCAGGTCATCTTACTTTGTTGAAGGAAATATTGATATTTTATTCATGTAAATTAGTCATAGAATTGACAGACATTGACAAACAGGCAGACAAAGTTTGTAACAAAATCATTTGAATATGTGAATTATGAGTATGATATTCATTCATTGTATATAGTCGCTGTCCACGAACAGTTATAAATCTGTCTTCAGTTTCCTAAAATTGAACCAGTAAGAATATATCATTATATCAGACCAAAATATTATTTAACTGCAAATGGTTGTAAAAGTGTCGGTGTAAACAATAAATAATAATAGATGGGCATAAAACGCAGTTCCTTTGCTTTTGTAGCACGGTTATACAAATTGAAAATATGATACAAACAGGAAACCCAAACAATACTATTTAGATTTTAAATACATTGCTTGTAAATTACTTTCATTAAGAAATATTAACCTTCTGTTTACAGGATGGGCAAAAATATTTCTTTGGCTCTTCTGTTTCAACCTCTCCTACATAAGATGGATGAAACCAACCATCGCACTTGTCACAACCTCAGTATAACCTGTTTTTTCCAAGATCTTGATTAAAGAATTGAAAGCTATAAATTTGTCCAAATACAAGAAAGTGCCATCTGAGTGGCTCCTTGACAGCATAAGCTCGGGCACTGTCTGTAAGTGGGATATTTATGTCATGCCAAAAGCTCAAAATTGCCATATCTGACAATTTCAGGGGCAGATAACTTCATCAATAATAGGTAAGGTGAAACAAGTCCTCACAACGTTCACAAAACCAGTAAAAACTGCAAAAAGATTAAGGAGAGAAATGATAGTACATGCCATATCTTTTTAATTTCATCTAAAATGATTTGTACTTAATTACAGAAAAGAGAAAGTGTTTTCCCATAAAATAACTTCATCTTGGAAAAAAAAACTTGGTTCCAACAGGGTTTTCATTATTATAAGTCTAAATATTGGTCTGATGTGCATTTATTTCATATTTATAACTCAAATATCATACTTTCCATCATAAGGCTTAATGCATAGGCAGTACACTATTTTAGATCTTTTAGGTCTGTCAGACTTTTTGGACATTTTTTCTTCTCTGTAGGACGTGTATTCACACCAAATGCTTCTATTCTGAATCATAATGGCGTATTAGATAACACTTAGATAACCATCATTCAAGATGTGTATAAAGTGACCTTATTAGTTTAATTACGACAAACCAATGGTCCTGGGCTTTTATGTGATTTTTGAAATGTTGTGCTGTACTTGTTGATAGGTGCATGTACAGTGAAAGGACCCATTACAAGAGTTGACCTATGGCCGTGGTAAACAGAAAATATTTATTTCCTTGAGTTAATTACTTTCATACCTGTCAGTTTATGTTTTGATTAATCAATACATTTTTTCTTACATTTGGAATGCGCTCGCGTTTCGGGTATCTTGTTGTATCGGCTGTGTCCGATTTCTCGTCAGCGCAAATATAAGTTTGCATTTGAACATCTTCTACAGTTGGAAAATAAGCATAGCATTGAAATTGTCTACCATTTAACAGAAAGTGGCCACGGAAAAGGTCCTAGTGATGGCCTTGGTACAGGTGTAAAGAAAAGCTTAGAGAGGCTGATACTTGGTGGTAAAGTGATAAATAACGCCTACCAAACATACCTGGCACTGAGGCAGAATCCCAGTGAAAACAGCAAGCAGCATGTCATATATGTACCGACTGAGAAGATCAGATCAAGAGCTCCACAGAAATTAATCTCAGCCAAACCTATCCGTGGTACACAATCATACCACATGATAAAACAATGGAAGCCAGGTAGTTGAATACTAATGTGCAGTGATCTTAGTTGCTCATGTGAGGTTTGTGTTCGCAAAGTTCAGGGTCCATGCTTCTATGCACAGTACAGACATTCTGAAAAATTATTCCGCTTGAATGATGGAAAGGAGATCCCACAGAGGAGCCTTCACGATATAACTTCAATTGGCATGCGTATCCTTCATAAAAATGTACTGCATGATACTTTCGCTATGCTTGCTAAATAGTTATCCTTTGCCACTTTTATAAAAGTTAAAGTATATATATATAAATACTAGACAAAAACTTGTATCACAGTAATAGATGATATTGCACAAAATTTATCACATTTAAAATTATTATTTAATACTTTGTATAATCAATACATTTACATTGTACATACGTAATAGGTTATACAGTTCTTAAAAGAATTAATTAAAAAATTCGGGGGAGGGGACAGCACAGGAAATGATGTATTATTGGCCAGCATTGTTTCACATGAGGAAGACGTTCTCAGGCACAATGAAATAATGGCCAACTTCAAGTCCAAAATTGCAGTTTAATGCTGGAAGATACGCGGTGAAACTCCTGAGGATGGCAACTGTTTCTTTTGGTCAGTTTCTGACTAACTGGACAGGGGGTAGGGCAACAGCAAGACTCACAGTCAGTTGAGAAAGTGTGGTTGAACATATTAGGAATCTTTCAGAGGTGATACTACTATCACTTAGGTTATATGGAAAAACGCCTCAAGTATACATAGAGTTTTTGTATACAATGTATTTACTACTAACATTTTTATAACACCTAACATACTAACATAATGAACTATTAACTAAATAACCTGGACATCCTTGTTCATGTCATAAGTCAGATGTTTAAAAAATAATTGTTTTATTTCAGGAAGACAAAACAGAAATAAGCCGTTTCTTAACCACATATCTGCAATCATACATTTCTAACATGAGTATGAATACAGATACAGATCATACAGACAGATTACCCACATGTTAAAGAGGGAAATGGCCAGGCCTCAGTATTGGTCGTAGGGTCTGCCAGAGCTCCAACACTATGTCAGTCTAGAGCCAGTAGAAAGGTTATCATGCATTCATGTAATTAAGATATAAACAAATTAAAGTGATCTTTGAATGTCCAGTTTGTTAATGACAGTTTTATAATCAAACCAACAACACTGAGAGTGATAAAGTAACTTCTAATTATAAAGCATGCTTGCTATCTTCAGATACGTACCAGATGATTATGTGGCTGTTGCTCTGACCTCACGCAGAAGCCAAGGTAAATCTGTTATTTAACATTGGGTTCAAATTTCATTAATTATTAAAAATACAGTTCTCTCATTAATGTTTGGATTAACATAGAAAATAGAATAAAATATCTTTAAACATTTCTTTATAAGATCTTCTTTTTGACAGGTTTTGCAGGCAGATGGGGATGTACAGCTTAGATTCTTGGAGAGTACCAACTCTCGGGGGATCTACACTTGGCCCAAGGCAGACGACATATCATGGCATATTACGAAAATTATCGCATCCAACATTAATGCATGGTCGTGGGTTAAAAATTATGTTTGATATTACGGAACTTGAACTGTCGGAAAGACGGCTGAAAGCTTGAGGTGTACTTTTTGTCAGGAGTGTAACAGTATATGGAACATATTTGTAACATATTTTATTATTCATTCTAGTCATAATATCAATTTCAGGTGATCTCATTTGAACTGTTTCAGTGTTCTATTGTTTATTATCACATACATTATTTTTTTCTATCAAGTTGTGAGCCGTTAGTATACATTCGTGATGGTACGGATTTGAGTGACTTTCTTTAACTATGTTTAAAATTGTTCAGGACTGTTTGAATGTCCATTAGTGACAATGTTTAAACATTTAGGTTAATTGATATTGTTCATTTGTTGTTAGAATCTTGTTAATGATAAGCAGCTATATAGTTAGGTCAGGAGTGTAACAAGTTGTTACAAAAATGCTCATGTTTTTATGCTGATTCTGTGAAATAAAATCATTATTTCTGCCATGACATATTTTACTGTGTTGCTTGTTACTGATGAAATTCAAAGAATAGATCTATGTTTATAATATGGATGGATATGGATTTTATATTTATAGAGCTTTTTAACATTTAATGTTTGAATGACAACATTACATTGACAAATAGGCTTTGAAGCTATGCATAACAATTTTTCTTGCAAAATAATAGACTATGAAAAAGTTCATGTATTGTTGAATTAAATCTTAATGAAAATTTTTATATTCGTTTTTTGCTTTACAACTAGTCGAATTTGTACACTGTAATGGTTGGTCTTGAAAAGAAGACGAACATTTTTGTACTTCATTAAGGTTTCAATTCTTGCATTTTTTAACTTTTCTAGCCATTATTTTGAAAGTAGCCCTTCTACAACATCATCAACAACACCGACTCCTTCTGTAACACATAGTCACATATCAAAGAACGTCGGCAGGTTATTGTCCAAACTTTCCCTAATAATAATAATTTCATGGTATGAAATTCATATCAAATTCACAAATTACTTTTGCAGCTAGCTGATTACATGTGGACTGATATGAGGTCTTGTTTTTTATGAAAGGTTGTTTGTTATCATCATAGTCTGATGTTCTGACCTCAAGAGAAGCTGGGACAGCAGTTTTCTTTGGTGAGGATGCCTTCAGGCATTCAGCCTTAGTTCCTTATTTGCTAGATTCAGGACTGTCTGGGCATTTCCAGATTGACTGAAACATCTTTATTCTGTTTCGCTCGAGGACTGGGTTCAATAGGTTCTTCAGACTAGGAAAGAAAAGCAGATACTCTCTATTTATATCAGGACAAACATGTATAAGCATTGGTTATCTTTGTCACTGCGAACATATAAATACAAAGAGAAGATCCAACAAGTCTTAACTTTTGACATTTGTTTATAATGTTTGACTTTTATTTTCAAATCCAATGACGCATGACGAAGTAACAGCCCGGACACGAAATTTTTAACCATTATCTGAGCTTTGACCTCTATGAGAGACCTTGACCTTAGATGTAGGGACCTGGCCTTTGGGCTAGACAAAAAGTCGCATGATTGTAAACTTTTGTGCCAATTTATTTAAAATCCAAAATTAAATGCTACAGTTATGAAGCAGAAAAAATATGGTATAATCATCAACAAAAAGTGTCAAGCTAATTTACGTTTAGAAAGAGTGTTTCTTAAAGCGTCTTTTAATTTCTAGTTCATAAAAAAAAATGACAAAATCAATAGTTTGTTACTATAGTATAAGTAATCTGACATCATCACAGATTCCTGGTCACAAACGCTTGCAACTGAAAGCAGATAACCTGCTAAAGACAATCCAGCTTTTTGGATGTCAGTCCTAAACCACTGGAACACCAATAGCTGCTGTTCCAGTTGGTTCACTGCAAACTTTAAAAAATACACTGTACAAATATATAGTTATGAATAACAAATATTGAAATAAAGTCCAGGGGACTCACACATACCAAACGCTGTCACACAGAAAATGGTTGAAAGATGACAATGACTATATAATTCTTTATGTATCGTCAACTAAACATTACAAAATGTAATATAAAAACTGGTCGACAGACGATAGTCAGACATGTTGAGGTGACAAAGGAAACATACTGTAGGTTGTCTTCTGTCAATCATCTTCCAAGAAGAGACTGAGTTCCATGGGTGCGGGACTGTCTAAATTCAAGGAGTCTGAAGAAAAATGTAGGAGTCGAAGTTAACACCAGGGCGTCCACTGGCTTTTGACATTGCATTTACATTTGGTTTCTTTTTTATAAGATAATATTTTGCATGTGCATTCTCATTCCTGTACAATTCATTCCATTTTCTTACTAGTATCATTAGACTCCCGGTAACGATGTTGACACTTCTGTTCATATCAAAATATTTTTCTTAATCATTGCTTTATCACTGCTGTCGGATAATATCTAGTTGACATACTTTCTCGACTTTTCCATAATGTCACGTAAGGGAATCTGGTGAAAGTAGACATATACTTGGGTCTCAATAGTTTTAATATAATTTTGTGTTTATCAGAATACCTTCAGAGTATATATCCCACATGAACTATCATCCATTTGTGTGGCATGTGCTGGTGTTCTTAAATGCCATCCTGTGGACACTCTCTTTCCAAACCCTATCAAAGCTACACTTAAGAAATTTACTGAAAAATCAACACCAATTTATCAAAAACTGAACTGATCAACATTAAGCGCCAAATCCTTTGAAATGATTCGTCTTTAGATGTATACACTTTTTTTTCAAATTAACATACTCATCGAAATCAGGCGAGTCCATTGAACCAGACATCCAATTTTGAAAAATAGTAACGATATGCATAGCACACAGAAAATGTCTTGACAAAAATGGAATTTAACAGCTTGCCAATGAAAGTGGCATGCTAGAACCATAAATACCGTATTTTCCTGACAATAGGCCGCGGCCAATAAGTTAAAAAAGAAGATTTTTTCAATGATGCGGCTAATATGGCGAAGCGACCTATACGTTAATTTTATTTTGCTAAAAGACCTTTCACTGCGGATGTAGAATGAGTTTTATTTCTGAAAACAACTGACAAGCAACTTACGTGTTCTCCTGTGGATGCACTTTCGGTTCACCGTGAGAACTGCACAAATGTAAAAATTACAGGTAGAAAGACAAAGCATAGAAGAACTGATATTTTTATTTTATTTTTTTCAAAAGCATCATTGGTTTCAGTTTTATGACTTTGTTAGCTATCACTGCTATATAGTGTACCAATCAATACATTTTTATCTACTCACGGTCACTACAAATAAATGTCGCAATTTAATGTTCAATACGTTTGTTAGCGCATGAACACTCTCAATTATTTCGTGTCGCTATTGTATGTCAGACAATTGATAAAGTAACATTACATGTTTATTGGGTCAACATATATCTATATAATAGTTCTAAACGATGTACTGCCGTATTTAAAATAATTATTAAAATCATTAATTTACATGTGAGACGAAAGAAAGGCAACGTAACGACGGATTAGTACAATAGTACTAGAGGCCCGTCCGTATTTTATTTAAAAACGATGGCTAGTTTATCTCATTTCAGCGTACTGGCCGAGGCCAATGTGCCGGAGCGGCCTATCCGTTAATTTTTATTCCTGAAACGGTTAAAATGGAAGGGTGCGGCCAATACGGTCCTTTTATTGCCATGTTGATTTAGACTATTCCTGACATCAGGGTTGAAATAACAGTCAGTCAATTTGACAAACATGAAAAAAACTGGAGACGATGCAAAAGTATAAACAATAACATAAATAGGGAATGTCACCAATATACAAACAAAGCGTCAAGGTGATTTCAGTTTTTTAATCTTTCACCATCAGAGTAATGTAGAGGGGTATAAAAAGTTTCACTTGTCTGTCTGTCTGTCACTTCACAAATGAGCAAGTATCGAAGCATACATTTAACATGGGCATCCAGCTGAAATAAAAAATTTCTAGATTTGTTATATATTATAACAAGACGTGTTGGAAAAACACTGTGCTGAACTTTTCTCAGTGCAGTGCTGTGATAGTAAAACAAATGTTTAGTTTGAAGAATAAAAATTTAGTATGAAGAATAAAAATATGTTTAATCATCATGCATCCTTTGATAAGAGTTTGTTAATCAGGTTTAAGAAGGCTGTACAGATGTGACATAACATAACATGACGCACTGGCAGGGAATTAAGCTACACGCTTCCACATTATTAAAATATCTTAAAATAGCATGAAACATGTCAATACATCCTATTAGGTGTAGAAACTACATAACTGTATATTTTTTGGTCAGCTCCATGATGTATTGTTGACTTATATTAAACATTATACTAACAACTACTTCAACACAATTTCTTGTTTGAGGGATGAGTGTTCCCCAAGTGAATTAAGATAGACAATGGTCCTCATTTTTGAATGAATTATCTGTTCATGCATACTGACAGGTTTAAAACTAAGTAACAGAAATTGTATTAGCATCAGCTTCTTTAATATATATCTTAGCATAGTGGATCGGAGATAATTGTAATGTGCTAGACAGCATAGTTGCTAGTACAGTACAGGACTGTCTTTAGCATCTATTATTTTAGATAGACAGGATCCAGTACAAGCCAACTTTGTAAATAATTCTAAAGATCACACAAAAATGACAAGGTTTCCAATGTACTTTCTACAATGTTCTACATAAACAACACATTTCGCAGAACAAGCCTAAAAAAACAACTCTCATTAGAAAACTAATTTGAAAAACTACATTTATAGCAATTAATTTCAAAATCGAAAACTCTAATTTTATAAAAACACATGTGTTTCATTGACAACAAACGATAGTCAAATCTTTAGTGACGTTGAGTAAATAAGTTAAAGAAACAATAATGTTTCTTCCTTGTGTAAATTGAAGCACCGGCTACCGATACGTATTAGTTATTGATCATATATCAAATTTTATGGAATTTATTGCGAGCGAAGCCGAAGGCGTAGCGAAGCAATAAGTTCTATAAAATTTGATATAGACCAACAACTTGCTTACAGTTTGTCACGGACGCACGTCGGCAACGTCCTCTGAAGTCTTGTTAAGACTGCCCCTATCATTTTGATTGACATCTCTAGCGCCCAAATAGATGTCGATTGCCTGTAAAGTTGTCACGAGGTTTTTTCTACATGTACATGTACAGTTCAAACAAGTGTAAATTCAATGCAAGTAAGCGATGGCTAGCGAAGCACATTTTAATTTATTGAAAGATGAAGATTTTTATAAAAGCAGCATTTTTGAGGAGTGCAATATACAGGGTATTAATGAAATCTAACTCAATAAAAGACAATCGTAGTTCATTTTATGTGATATTTTTCTTTTTTTTTTTTTTTTTTTCGTTGCTAAATTAGTTTTATTAAATTTTCACAATTTTTCTCGTTTTGTTTTCAGTTTATAATGCCCGTATGTTATCTTAGCTATTTGCATAACTCCGCCCACATACCACATGTCTCGCGCTGTTCATATCAGAGAAAATACGTCACTTATTTTTTCATACAGATTATTTTATGGGATATATTTTTCAAATTTGAGCTAAATATGGCCTCTATGATTGGATAAGAAACTAGAGCAAACTGTAAATTGATATACTGAAACTCTCACGACACCTAAGAATGGAAATAATCCATTTTTCTCTTGGTAATGCGTATGAAAGAAGGAAAATAAGTGACTTTATCTATACTTTTAATTTTTGTGTTGATTCAGATGATAAAAATGTCTTATAAAATTATATAAAATTTCTTTCGAAGATATTAATATAGTCTAAGCGTTAGTACATATTTATGTAACACTTGGATACTTGATAATGTATTTTGTACTAAAAATCAACGCTTTGATATTTCAGTACTGTCAGTGAATATAAGGCAGTATTTGTCAATATAAAGGAAAAGTTTAGAAAAGTATAACCACTTGGTAACAACACTTAAGTTTCAACGTGTAAAATGAATGCAAGTGTGTTTTAAAAAAGAAACAAAAATATTGTCTACGCAGACGTTTATAAAGTATGTTTGTTTATGCACGGGGATAATCTTAATGCAACAACTTTGTCTCGACCTCTCATTGTGCATTAAGCATTGACGTCTCTGAACTGCATCAATATAATTATAGTTACAAAGAGAAAGAAAACATTGTCTTTGCAAAGTGCTATCTTTCCTAAGTATTTTAAAAGCTGGAGCAGGGAAAAGCTTGAAACATTCTTGTATGGACCAACTTTATCTAGACTTTACACATTGAGCAATAGCGTGTATGAACTTCATTTAAATATGTTTAGATAACTATTATAGATTTTACTTTATGGCTCGGTTATTTCTATGATTGGATTAAAATTTCCCATATTATATGAAATAATATTGACCGTAGTAAAAAATCAGGAAAATGGGTCAAAATTTTGTACTTTAAAGAGTAACAATAATGTTTATCATTGTTCTTAGCTGTTAGCCCGTCTCACCATTGTTCTAACATCTTTCCTATTTAAGGCTTACTTCATATAACATGCGTTACCTGTCAACAAATCTAAACTATAATCTTGGCTGCAAATAAAGTTTTCTGTTGAAAATGATACCTTTTTTATGAAAACAACTCGTATAAAGTTTTGTTACAATTATTTTTTTCACTTAGAGATATTTTTAATAACCCATGAAAAACATTAATATGATCTATGATTTTCTACGATCTATTCGCTTTTAACTGAGTTCTTCAGGGACTGATAATTTACACTATGGATAAAAAGTCAAACATAAAAAGTTTCCTCTGTACGGTCTTTTCGATTTAATCGGGCTTAAAGTGACAGTATTATAATATACAACTCAACTTTTACTAGGCACCAAATGTTTTAGTGTGATTTTTTTCGGCAACGATTACCGTCGTACAAATGATTTTCCAAATTTTCACAACCCCATTTACGTTTACAAGTTTAGACTCAGTAGCGTGTGTGTGACCCATTGCTAACGACAACTGCTTGGCAACGCCTTTTCATGCTCCCTATGAGGCTTCTAGCAGTCCTAGCGGGGATGGTGGTCCATTCTTGCGCAAACATGGCCTCAAGCTCCTGGATGCTTCTAGGTTGCACCTGGTGAGCTAAAATCCATACCTGCAGCTCATTCCACATGTGCTCGATTGGATTAAGGTCGGGTAATTGAGCTGGCCAGTCAAGGCCCTCAATACCCTCCCTCTGCAGGTAGTGCTGGACCATCCGGGCCCTGTGTGGACCCGCATTATCGTCCATTAAAATAAACTGATCGCCCACTGCACCGGCATACAGCCTTACCTGGGTGTTTAACATCTCATCGATGTACCTCTGACCAGTCAATGTACCACTTTTAGCACAACGAGGTCAGTCCGTCCGTCCCAGCTGATGCCTCCCCACACAATAACTGATCCACCCCTGTAGCAGTCGTGGTCAGCAATATTTCCGGCTTGAAATCTTTCCCCAGGTCTTTTACAGACTCTCGCTGTTCTGTCAGTAAAGTCTCGGCAAAACCTAGACTTATCAGTGAAAAGAACATGTCTCCAGTTTTGTCTGTCCCACCTAACAAGCTCCTTTGCCCATTCCATACGGGCCTGGCGGTGACGACGAGTCAATGGAATTTTTATACAGGGTCTTCTTGATCGCAGATTACCCTCGTGCAACCTTCTCCGCACCGGCTGAGTACAAACATTGACCCCAGAAGCATTAATAAGGTCATTACGAAGATGTGTTGCTGTTGAAAACCGCCTCGACGGGCTTGGATAATAAAGAATCGGTCTTGAGCTGCTGTCGTTACCCTTTTTCTGCCTCCGCCATGCATCTAGACGGGTGAACCATACATCTGGTACCTTGCCAAAACTCTGGTGATGATGGTGTGGTGTACACCAAGCGCCACACCAACCTCACAGTGTGTGGCCACCTGCTTCACCATCCCTATAGCACTCCGCATCTCACCTTCACTCAAATGCCTTCTTATCATAGCGATTGCCATGTTTGAGTGACCAAAAAGTCTGACCTTTGAATGACAATAAATTTGTAATGTCGATGTGTAAGGACAATAATGTGTCTCTGCTCCCACTAAAAACAACAGAAAAACGAAGGGTGCATGCTTTCCGTGACCACAGCTTGCGTTTAGGTTGGGACCATCTCAAAACATTGCTGAAGCAAACTATGCCGAATAAATAATTGAATCATTTTTTATAATTTTCATAATATAGTGAGAAACTTTTGATGCTTAGCAAAAGTTGACTAGTATATATAACAGATACAAATTGGTTCTTTTTTTATCCTAAATCAAGCTGACGGTTGCCTTAATGTCGATTTGATAACGCTTTAAACAATCATTTCTTGCCTGAAAAGCGCAATTTTCTCAATAACATTGGCAAAAAATACTATTTTTTACTCTTTGAATTTCCAGTATCTATTTTTGATACCCGCGCATATGTGCATTGGGTAAATTGCGTCTCGTGGTCGACCCAGATTCAGATCGGGATCCAAAAAAGAAAAAAGAAGCTTTTAAAAAGAGACATGTTATGATCGCAGGTCTCGAGCCGCTGGAATGTTAATTGTTGAGTCCGCCATGCTGTTTACAACGAGGCTGGATTGAGAGCAGTTGTCAGAGTCACGTGATCATAAATGCGTAACCTTGCTATATTTTTCATGTACTTTCGTTTTAAGATATTTTCAAAAGACAAAAACAATCTCGTCAGGAGTGTTTTGCATTAATACATTGTACGTTTTTGATGGTAAGAGTTGTTTCTTAATTTCACTGACCAGAAGTTTTTAATTGAAATGAAAATATATTGTCCCTGTAACATAATAACATTTGCCTTTATTTATAATTTTTACTTATGTTAAAAAAAGATACAACCAAACCCTTCAATAAAACTTAATTCTTTGCTGTTTAGTTTATTTTACATACGTCTTCAAAAGTGGATAATTGTCAACGAATAAAAGGTTGAAAATCATGGGTCATATTTTGCCATCAGTAAGTAATACATGCCGAGCAGGAAGTTATAACAAATCTGTATGTGAGTAGTTGTCTATCAGTGAACATTTTATAATGAAAAATAGAATATAATTTCTAAGACTTATGTTTTGGGTTACGATCAAATAGGTCTGATAATTTTTAAAAAAATACGTTTCCCTATTTCCTTTAATGCTATTCATTCACAACAACTTTGACTCAATGAAAAAAAAGACAAACAAGTAGTAATCTTAAACACGTCCAAGTTATTTGAGGAACATGAGGATGCTCTTAGTAAAAAAAAGAGTGTTAAGGAATAGTTTTGCATGTGTGCCCAATGTCAGGATTATAGTTCAGATAATTTCTACGTAACAATCTGAATATTAAGAGCATTTCTGTCATTTCAACTTCTGTTTCATTCAGAGTTAAGCATCTATCAACACTGTACAAATATAAGTCCTAAATACATGCTTTATTTACATTTTAAGTTTAAAAATTATTGCACTAGATTGCGTTTTAAGAGGCTTAGATTTTCAACAGTTACATAAGTACAGATTTTTAAGGAGAAATATGTTAGTATTCACAATCGTTTGTAAGTTCATAAAACTTGTCTGTATATGAAGTTAACGATGTGTGTTTTGTTAGGAAATTGTAACTGAGCAAAGGTTGTGACACTAGAAATAACTGCTGAAAGTAATTTGGAATATCATTATGACACTATTCACAATTTTGATTCATTTTGAGGGATATATATATTGCATTGCTGAAGCAGCAATTATTGTGGTAGTGATAATAGTTTTCCTGATCAGGCGACATCAACAGCAAATTTTAAAGCGATGTAAGACTGATATGGCAGAGCGCTGTGTCTTAAAACGCGAAGTCGCAGACTCTCATGAATTCATCGTATTTCTATCACTCAACAATAAAGATGACGAGTTTGTTTACAATTATGTTTTGAGGCCACTAAATGAACGCTTGACAATCATGTTTGTAGACAGCAGGCATCTTCTCTTTGAAGGCGACGGGAATTTCCGACTTGGAAGGCCAATACATGATTTGAAAGAAGTCATTAGTTGTTGTTGTAGTACTCGGCAACGATTACAGCATCAAAGTTCATGGCCAAAGTAAGTTTGATCAGCAGGTCTATCTTGGAGAAGTTGATAATGTTCATAATAAAGGATGAATTAGACACAGAATTTATAATGCCGTTGTCTGTTGTATTTTTTAATTATTTTTATTTTTATTCGGATCACGTAGAATATGTCTAAAAAGCATCGCTGGTTAGCGTTTGCAGATCCAGCATTGAACTTGTACACACAGAATGAAACGTTTCAATTTGAATATTAATTTTAGAAAGTGTTGCGCAATTTACAAAAGGAACAATTTCTAACTTACCGTTAGAAATGTATCAACATACCAAGGTCAGTGATAAAAAAATAATGCATAGTAAAACGAACCATTACCTATATGAGTGAATAGTAATGATCCGCTAATGATAAGACCAAAACTGTAGTCTTTACATAAACGTTAAGACATTTTGTTGTAACTACTTTGATTCTTTTTTATTTTTTGCGTATATGAGTCTTTACAGTGGCTCTTAAAGTTTATTTGTTTTTTGATAGATAATCTCTCCAGTCAATCAGTAAATATGAAACAGTTTGAAAAGTGAAAAAAGTGGATGATGAACTGGATTTTAGTTAAGACAGGACAATACTCTTCATTTCTGTAGTTTTCGTTGTCTCTTATTTCCTTGCATTAAAGAAGTGTAAAGTTACTATTAAACAATTTTACCGTTTCAATTTTTAAGATAACATAATTCTAGTATTTCAAAAGTGAAAATAATACTTTGTGTTTCCGTTAAGTGCAACCTCTTAGTCCGTTCATCTATTTTGCAATAATGAAAACACAAAAAATCCCCCATGACTGGAGAGTTATTATGACCCTAAATTGTCAACTGCAACAATGTCATGGAATCATTTTCAAAGTAAAAGCAGGAACTAAATTTTAGAAGTTCCTGAGAATATATTTTTAAGAGTTTTTCAAAGTTAAGTCTTTGAAACTTTGATAAAAACTTACTCCCGAGATGGAGCAAAAACTTAGCTAAGGGCCAAAGTCTGGCGAATCTTGGAAGAGGTCATCTGGACGATAATTCATGCCGAATTTTAGAATTTTAGGTCTTACGGGTTCAGTCAGGAAACTATTTAAAGATTTATACTTATATACTTCTATCTAAAATAAATATCCGGTCCCAGTGAGTAATCGAAAATGACAGTCGGAGCATGATTTGAAGACTTATTGCTTTAACCGTGCGATCATACCACGTGGTATGTGGCGTCATTTTAAGCTGTTGCAAACTGTACCTTTGACTCGATTCCAAGGAGAAAACTAGTGTGTTTTACTTTTTCATCAATTTTAATGCGAAGCAGTAAATAATGTAATACACATAGGCCATGTGTGATTCTTTTGTCAGATGTACATTATTTCCTAACATACCGGAACACTGAGTTCGCGAACTTTTGTTTGTTATCACGAAAAACGGATCACGAAACATTTATAAAACCTGTGTTCTAGAACTCCAAACTTTGCATGCAAGTGGAACGGAAGCTCAGTAATTGATATAGTAGCCGTAGGATAAAGGAACTGTCAAAATTAATCTGTTTTCATGTAGAAACAAGTTACAGAAAAGATTGTCCCTACGTGAATAGTAACACATTTCGCTGGGCAAGACTCAAATAGGACATGAACCTCTTTAATCACTCTTTGCAACTATTATACAGAAACTTGAAAACAATATATAATGAAATTAAACTATAAAATGAAAAGCTCTGTTTTTGTATAACATAAATGTTTCAATAATAATAGACGACAGTCCAACAACTTCATAAAAATACTAAGTAACATCGAGAAAATAAACTTTTAAGGAAAAATGTTTCCTCCAAGCACCGGCTACCGCTGCTTTAATTTACTTTTCCATTCTAAGACCCGATCGGGCACATTTGGAATTTAACCGTTACAAGCACATTTCTGAGAATAGGACAAAAGATTGAGGTAACAATAATCCTTTCATTGATAGTTGTGTTAGCAGGCTGTCTCTATTAAAATTTCGTTTAGTGTCTATAACATCTGGAAGTTAATTAAACAAGTGAAATACTTCGTTTTTTTAAATTACTATATAATTACTGTCACAAACGTGTTCCTAAAAATCGTATTTTAGCAACTTTATCGTGACCCGAGATTAATCAACTCCATTATCCTTGATTTATTTTTATTCCTTATATTATTTCTGTCTATAACTTATAAATACTTTATTGCAATATATAAAAAATAACTTGATTTATATTGTACCTAACTTCGCTAAAATTTGAAGTTAAAACAGCTGTAATTTTAGTTTGTAAAACAAAGCTTCTGAACCATCGATAGCAATTAATTTTAACATTACTATTACACTTTCCACAAAGGGAGCATAAATGCTCTTTCGTTAGTGATATCTTCGTGAAAAAGTAAAAGAATTAACACTGTACAATATAAAGAAGGAATATCCAGGAATTTCCTATTACAACAGCCATTTTTGTCATTTTATGGGTTAAATTGGCATATGAAAATCAAAGCAAATTCGTACAAATGAACATTTTATCTATTAAAATCACTTAACTTTTTATACGCAGTTTCATAAACAGAATCATTATTTACACCCCCCCAAAAAAACAACTCATATTAAGAAAATAATGAGTTATATATCCAATACTTGCTTGCCAGCAGCGATACTCTCCTACCACTAAAGATGTTTCGGCACAGAAGATTATGCAGATTTTAAAAATAAGATTGATTTACTGGCATTGAACATTTTGCAAAGTTCGCCAAATACGCAATACTTTAAAAAAAATGTTACGGCACCAAACATTTGCTACCTTTTATTAAAATCGAAGCTAAAAATTCTTTAAGATAAATGATGCAAAGTAAATGTTTGTCGCCCTAACAACCGTGCAATACTTTCCAGCACAAAAATATTTAATAACACGAGGCAGCCTTAAAGACATTAATGAATTTTTTCATAGTAAATGTTACGGCAGCAAACATTTTGTCAAATTTCACCGATCAAACTTGAATAATTTTCTAAGCGATTGATACTCAAAACTGGAAATGTTTGCTGCCAGAATTTTTTTTTCAAATACGTAAATCTCAACAATAGACTTTCAGGGATGTTAAATCGACTTCAGTTTCCTTAGAAAATGCGTAGCTAATTCACATATCCTCTTAACGTCTTTGGTATTGATCGGAATAAAGGAAGAGAAGAAAATTTATTCGGCTCTGAAAATTGACGTGAAGGATATTGCCAGTCAAAGTAAAATATTAGTATCCTAAGACGAAAAGGATACCGGGGCTAGAGCTCACCCCCTACTCACAAACATCGAAATAATCCACCTGTTGTCTGGGTAAAGGGTATGAATCCATTTTGGTCCGGGTAAAGAGGTTGAAAGGCTGCAAATGAATGACTTTATTTATATTTAGAATAATTTTAGGGTTAATTCAGATGATAAATAGTTTAATTGAGAGAATTAAGAACTACGACATATATTAAAATCAACCCTTTCATATTGATACTTTTTTATTTTTTTTTATTTTGTACTAATATCAACGCTTTGATACTTAAATACTGTCAGTGAGTATAAACGCATTGATTGCAAACGTAAACGGAAATCTTTGAAAATATAACTTCATATATACACACTTCAGTTTAAGCGTGTTCAAAAAAAATGCAAATGCTGGTTGCAGAAAACATATTGTCTATGCAAATAATTATCTTTGTTAAATATGTTTTATCTTTAATAGCTAGAGGGCGGAAAGTCTTGAAACATTCTTGGAACAACTTTGTCTAGAGCTTTCAAAGACGCGTCTAAACGTCATTTACGTAAGTTTAGATAAAATAGATTTAACTTTATTATTCGATTATTTCTATGGGTAGATTAGAGATTCTGGTTTCATATTAAGGGATATATATTTTTTTCTGAACTTTATAATTGGAAATTGGTTGTTGTTGTTTTCGTTAAAACTGATTTGTTTAATAATAATGTTATAACAATTTTCCTTTTTAGGCTTACTCCATATAACACATGTTACCTGCCAGCAAATTGAAAATATAATAGGGACACCAAATATAGTTTTATATTAGAAATGACATCTTTTTAGAAGAGCTATAATTAAGGATGTAAAACTGTACGTAAATACGTTGCAATTTATTTTCTGTTAGAGGGAAGACTATATTTTGGTCCAAGTACATTACTGACAAAAGACTTCGACCACAGTATTAATGTGGCTCCTGTAAATGAATAACTGGTTTTGAGACAGGAGAGAATTTTGATTTTGGCCTGATCAAAAACTGTTTATAAGAACTGTTTTTAACAGAATGTTTACATTACAGATACAGTAGCCTTCGGCCTCGGGCCAATACAACTGCCTTCGGACAAATAACAGTGCCAATATCAAATCTAATATCAACAGCCAATATCAAATTTATTAATATATAGAACAGTATATCGACCGAGTACGAGGGTTTTCTGAGATAGAAACACCTGGCCATGGACTTATCATAAAAATCCGAGAGCGCTTAGGTTTTTCTCTCACACAAAAATAGTACGAGGTCTATATTCAACTTAAGCATGAATGAAGCATGACAGACTTAGCAAAATTTCAATCGGATACGAAATGGATGATATTTTATCATAGGCTCTTGATGTGAAAGAAAAATATAAAGAAAACAAAGAGTTGTTACTCAGAATACGTTCAGGTAAGCTTTTTAAAAAATGACATTTTAACTTTTTACCATAAACCAGTAAAATCCACCACAAACAAACAAATACAGTCAATAAATAACTAGGCTACAATATGTCCGACAAACAATTTAAAACACGTACTTGTCATTGTCGATATATTTACGTTGTGAATTATATGCTAAAATGCTATTTGCAAAAACATATGTGAAAATCTGCGAAATATGGAAACACTTACGGTCGCGACAGATAGTTTTCAATTATCTAAACTTTTAAGCATTTCTATATAGCAAACATTTTATGCTTGAGTGTTCCATGAAACATTTTTATAGGACGAAGACAAGGAGTATATTCAAACATTTTTAATTGCACTTGATGTTAGCGAGATGCTGGAAGAATGTGGTGCATCCGAGAGAGGAGCAACACGTTCTGTGCTCTTGTCCTCCGCCATGCAAGAAGTAAAAGCAAAATCCTCAACTTGAAGATCCTCCTAGGATTAACAGTGAAAGATATTTTGATAAAAAAGGCCCGCCAGTATTAGTATATTATGACTGAATTCTTTTGAAAGGCGTTCCCCATAATAAAACCTAACTCAAACGCAGAAATGCAGATACATGTATAAAGATCAATATATTTAATACTCTGTTCCGTTGTTACATGGACAAAATAGAATCATATACTTTAATTTCTACAAGATAAGAACAAAAACACAAAATAAAGTGAATCCGCTCTTGTTTTAACAACAACCAACTTAGATTAACATTAACAGCAGTTTTATAAAAAGCTGTTTTGGGTTAAGTCTGTAAACAACATCTGGAGAAAATAAAAGATCTAATAGGCTCTTTCACCATTATGTATTGACATCTGATTGTATATTGTTGTCCGCAATTAAATCAAATATTACGAGCAATAGTAGACCTTATGGCTGTCCAACACAGATAAAATCCCCCGTCATAGACAGAGGGATATAGTTTTTGCGTTGTACGTCCATCCGGTCTCATAACTGAATAGTGAGCGAACTTTTATCAAACTTTACCATGTTATTCACAGTTGCTGAGGGAAAGAACCGCTGCTTTAATAACTAAATATATATATAGCAAATAGACTGGAAGTTTAGAGATAAATGTTTTCATTTTATAGTTTCACTTACACTTGACACATTTCTACCGAACAAGACCTTGTCTGTGAATGATTTTCAAGATCACTATGTCAAAGGTCAAGGTCGCTGTATGGCTGCGGTTTTAAATTCAACGAAGTTTCGTGTTATTATTACAATGTGTAACCAATACCCGGTTTGTACTATACACTTTCAAAGGTTTTCACTAGAAATATGTATAAAAAAACACCGACACATAGTAGGTCTATTTTTTAAACCTTTAGTTGCGTTGATGCAAAAAGAAGAATGTTAAGACAGCTTTGTGATGTTTAGTAACTCTTAAACCCTATAACAAATATAACCCATTTATCTAACGTTTGTACAAGTCATAAACATATTTTGTAAAAAGCAACAAAAACACACACACAAAAATAAAAATTGAAATGTTTGGTACTAATTAAGAAATCATTAACATTTTGGTTCATTAAGCATTTGTGGATTTCAAGGGTTGGTTAATACAATGATTTTTGCACCAAAACGAGAATTTAAAGTTAAAGTTGTTAAAGTAATAATTAATAATAACTGTAGTGCTTCTTTTGCAAATCTTTAAATGTACGGATTTGTTGAACTACAAAATAACTCTAGCCACACCCATCCCTTCTTCCCCTTCCCGCACACATAAACAAATTCAGATTAGTTTCTGCATTTTTGTAATAAAGAACTCCGACAGACCACACAAATGCTCTTTGGGATAGCAGGATTCTGTGAACAGATCACCCTAATACTCTTTCAAAACTGTTTTGGATGGTTGGTATGAACTTTGGCTGACGCGGCGGTGACGAACATAGAACTCGGGCCGAGAAAGATTTAAAATGTTGAAAGATGAAGACGGGAATAGGAAGCTACAAAACACTGAGTCGTTTTCCAAAACATAAAAGGTGGGATCACGGCAAGATCGAACCTCATAGGGCACGTGCATTTAAACGTTGAAAACATGAAATACATTTTTCCAGATGAGTTACCTTGACAAGAATAAGTTGGTATCTAAGTTGTTTCGATGCGTTCTGAACAAATGCAACTAGAATTTCTAATTTATTCAGAGTGCCATTACAATACACGTTTTGCGTCTTTTACTTGAAAGAGTGTGTATTCTTTTATACTCTCTCTTTCTCTTTCTTTCTCTCTCTCTCTCTCTCTCTCTCTCTCTCTCTCTCTCTCTCTCGTTCTACATTCCTAACTTGAATTTGACCATCATGTTTTTTAATTACTTGAATCACATTTCCTGAGCGTGGCTTCTTTGGATTAAAATTAAACGTAAAGCTTATAAAAGAACATCGTCAGGTACATCAGCTTCGAGTATGTCAAATTCCGGCTAATTCAAAGTAATTTACTCGGTCTGCCCGAATTCGAGATATCGAGAGTGGACTGTATTTCATTGCATAGATAGAACTTTAAAATAACTACTGATTATTAATTTTACCAGATGTTTCCAATCACAGTGGATAATTATATTCTATTTTCGCCTTCCATTTATTAATATATCTATATTTATTGTATTGCTATGATACTGTTAGTTTCCAGCAGGTCACAGTTACTATCATTTGAATATAGATTCTGCCAAATACCACTTCAGTTGTATGTATGGATTTAAAATAAATTTTAGAATACTTTTAATAGTGGCAGCTTATAAATAGTTTCATATTTATTCTTGAAATAGTTTGCTAATTTCTTTTTATGTAAGTATTTTTTTGTAAAAGAAATTAGATAATATCTCTGTAAAATTTAAACTGATACGAAAACACCAAAAATGTTTTACCTGTATTCGACATGTGAGTGTTCCATAAGGCATTATAACTTAGCTGCTCCAACAAAAGCAAACAGAATGCTTTTATTTCAGAACCAGAAGTTCAGTGCGCATTCAGAATGTTCCGCGGCTTTTCTATTTTGGTGTTGGTAAGTTGACGTTGACTCGCCTACTGTATAACTTTACTTTAAAGTTGCTAGTTGTTTGTAGGCTGTGTATCTGCCTGTAGTACATTTTACGTAAGGGCGAATACTGTACATTAAGAGGTTTTTTTTGTATTAATTACGTTTATTCGTGTTTATTTATGTGTCTTAGTTTAAAGCAACTTTTAACGATTTTCACAATTTCAAACAAACACCAAATGGGTACCACAACAATTAATGCAGTTTATAAATCGCTGTTTGGCTCACGATTCGCTAAGGGATATCTCAATTAATTTCACAAGTCTTAAGTTTGATGCAGTTGGAAGGAAAGGCAAATTAACCGTAGTTATTGTCATTTATTTCTTTATTCCTGTGTTTGTGTCCGAGTGTGTCCACGGACATCAGGACTAATTGCTATATTATTTGTTTCAAAATTGTTAAGTAATCTATGCTGACTGGCCAGAATACAACGAAAAGTAGACAATTGTAGGAATTATATAGAAAATGCAGTATTCTGTTTGTAAAACTAACATACAGAAAGCTATTAGAATTTTAATCATGTGGCTTTCATGCGTAAGCTTGAAAACTAAACATCAGGATTCTCTTATATAAACTTTTGCATATTTTTAATAACACGTTTTATGAAATCAATGCATCAAAAAATATATATATAAGTGTACTTACCAGTGGCTTTATTTCTATTTTTCAGGTTGTTTTCACTTGCTGTCAGTCAATTTCTGCGGAAGTGAACTTTCAAGATCAAGATGTTGAACAGCAACAAAGAGTGAAATGTAAAAACGATAAGGTACAGAATATTAAATTTTAGCATTAACATACGTTTCACTTTTTTTACAGTCGTTCGTATTTTCTTTTAAGCCTAGGCGTGTTTATACACGTTTATACATGTGTCAAGAATTTCATATCAATTATTTCTAAAAGCTGTTGAAGAGATGTTCCACATCGAGATTGTTCATAAGATACGAGACAATCGTATGTAAAGAAGGGCCAGCAAACAATATATTTTACAGGAATGTTTACTAGTTGTAATGAATTATGATTTGAACTTTTTGCAGAGACTTCAAGGGAGAACGTTACGTTATCTTAAATTTATTCCAAATGCCAAATAACAGGTATATTCAGTAACTTAAATAAATAACAAATCCTAAATTGACTGATGACAATTTCTGTTTTAAACAAAAGTCCAAAAACAACTAGCGAATGTTTTAGTTAATATTACAAGTAAATTGCTAAGTAAAATCCAAAACTTAAAGTAATAATTTACTTTACATTAAACAAACGCTGCCCGAATCGAACAAACTGTCTAGTTTATCTACACATTTTACCTGAAATACTGATATTAGATAAGTTTAGAATGTTTCAGTAAGAACTCAACCAAAACAACTACATTATGGAAATTCTGGATCAAAAATCAGCTTAAATGAGTATATTGACTTTTTAAAACTAGGTCAAGTTCAGGGAGTTAACGTTAATGGTTTGGAACCAGTTTACAGGCTATTGCATCCCTCTAGATATATAGATTTCGTAAACTTTGGGCATTTTGTACTAGAGCCGAAGACTGTTGACTATTCGCGCTCCTTGCACTATGAAGTACTGTTCCAGAGACAGTCCTTTCTTCACATTCAATAAACACATTCAAGATCCGTGGTAACTATAAAGGATGCTCATTTGAGACAGCTATAAACAGATACTATTATTTTGTCAGGAATGTCCAAGCAATATGGAATGTCGAAGTATGATATGTCAGCCACGAGAAATTGAAACCAATGAAAAGCGCATGATAAATGAAAGACAAATAGGTAATTTAATTTTCTTCATATATATATCTATATATATAATATATATTATATATAATAACCATCTAAAACAATATGTTGTACGGCTTTACAACAGTAAAGCACTTAATTTAACGTTGTTCATTATAGTAACTTGAAAACCCATTTCGTATGTGATATATAGTTCATAATCACAGGGGACTGCAATGTGAAAACTATTTCTACCGATACTTTCATGTGGTTCTTGAAAATCCGAAGCCATATGTCATTGTTTCATGTTTGCAATGTTTCTGTAACGTTTGACCCAATAGAAAAAAGTTTTAGCCCAAGTTTTATCATCTTTTATCAAAAGGTATGAAATATTTAGCTCAATCCATATTACGGACAACAATGATCTGAATGTGAAAATATGACAATAATGTAGTTAGTTCTTTTACTGTTCGTTTGTTCTTTCATACTTGTTCAAGGCACTGGTTCAATTATTGTTTTGTAGCTACCTGTAATAGAGGCCAATTATTTTGCAACGACAAAATAAATTGCGGAAAACAGTGTGATAACGTTACTGACTGCCCAGATGGCGAGGATGAAGCAGATTGCATACAAATATGTGGTAAAATGCGTTTACTCTTTAATCAAAATTTATTCATTTCTGAAATAGTAATTTAAAATTAGATGATACATTTTTTTTTTGAAAAGCACAATGTATTAAATTTCAAAGTACCATGACAGGATGAGATCGTTTCAATTAGATCTTGCGATAGCCGTGTTACAAATTTTATATGTTTTTATATGTTTTAGTGGTAAAAAAAAAAACTTTGAAATTTCTTTGTAGCTGACTGCAAAAGTGGCCAGTTGTTGTGTGATGATATTAACCATTGTGCAACACAATGTAATAATGTCACCGAATGTCCGGGTGGTGAGGACGAGCTGAACTGCATACAGTGTGGTATCTAATCAAGATTTGAATATGTTCTTTTATGTTTAATCATCAAAGATTGCAGATACAGTTAAAACAGACAATAGAATAGAACTGTCATTTAGTTAAGCGTACAAGAATAACATAACCCTAATTATTGGTCGCGACAACTTTTAGAAGCAAATTGGTTCCTGATCCAGTACGATCATAACTCAATATCTGAAATTCTAAAATACTGTAAGCGTACATCTACAGAATATTACCTACTTCCATTTACCATGTTTACTTGGTGAAAATTAAAGTAAAAGCAGAAAAGTTCAATAATAATGTTTATTTTATGTTTGTAATGTTTCGTGTCATATTTTTCGGCGTAGCTGAATTAAAACCGATTTTGACCTACATTTAAAACGAATTATATACAAAAGCTTCAGCTGAAGAAGGAAGTTTGCCTTTGCTGTTATGAATTTTTAGGGCAGAATTCGTAATTGTTAGTTTAATTGCGTCTGAAAATATTGCAGTAATAGTAATATTCATACGCCGTAAATGAAATATCAAAACCTTTAAACCATGAAAAAATGTATAAAATGGAATGAAAATTATAATAAACATGACTAAATATTTAGCTTATTTCATTCTCATTGATAGACACATTTAGCAATAAATCAAATTTTTTTGTTAGCCGTAACTGTAATTGAAATAGGCATTCGATAGTTCGCGCGTTCAAAATTTGCCGATGTCTGAAAACAGTACACTTATGGCGCATTAATTTTGTAATGTATCTTCGCCGGTCATATTTTTTGAAGAGATTCCTGTTTCTTTTTATATTACTATTGTAATTCTTTTTTTTAACTGTTGTTATGTGTGTCCTTTTATCGTTAACATCTCTCTATATAGCTGATTGTCCGGAAGGCCACCTGTTGTGCCATGACAAGACTCATTGTGCAATACAATGTAATGGTACCGTTGAATGTCCAGGAGGCGAAGACGAAATCAACTGCACAGAATGTGGTAAAATTCTCTGTTTGGATCATTTGATACCAGTTTGAAACTCATTATCTTAAGGAGAGTTTTCATGCATACAATTAAGAATTAAAAGATAAGTTTCACATAATCTCATAGCCAAACGTAACATCAACTAAATAAACGCCTTGTAGTAACCCAATGTTCCAACAAAGCCAAGCCCGGTTCTCTATTCTGACTGCCCGCGACTTCACGTGGCCACAAAGAACTTTTTACTTTTGCTTATCAATGGGGCAACACCTTGCTTTTGTGACTGCCAACAGAGGTTGCCACACGTACTCCTGATTCTGACGTGAAATTTCACTGGCTAGATGGAATTAAATTTGAAACATGTAACCATAAAATGCTGTCCAATTAATCATTAATTCCAGATGATCGAATTTGCAAATTTCTTTATAATTTTGAACCTCGGTTAACAAAATATTGTGCACTAGGCGTCCATTTTTCTATTCAATTTATATTAGTATTGTTTTATATAGAATTTCAGAAATCTGATCGAAGACTTCATTTCTAATAACATAAATGTCTTATTGTGCCTCCGTTTTCAAAGACAAGAAAGAGAAGACTATTTATAGTTAAACCATTTTGACACAAAAAAAAAATTACCATGTTTTTCGATTTTTCAGAAATATGTGAGGAAGCGTATGCGCTTATCAACAGTAAGTTGTCAATTCTTTATTTCTTTAATGATTTCCTTCTACAAAAAGGTATGGTTTACACACCACACGAATGCGTAAAAGAAGTTAACACGACATTCTCTTAATTTACACTGAAAAGGACAGTCTGCCTTTGTTAACAGTTGTGTTTTGGCGCCGTAATGTACTGTTTCCGTCGTGACCAGACCGACAATAAGGTTATCTAGTAATTTCGTAGGAATATTAGCATATATTTTATTGGAGATATTGTGCCAGTAGTTACGTGTCATTTTTATGCTAATGATAAGACGATAGTACCAGTTTTAGTTCCAGTTATTGCTATTTTATCACAACAGCAAATGTTACAGACAGAGAAGAACTCTGTCACTTAATTATGCAAAATAAAAGTTATGGAAGAACTGGTACTGTGAAAAAATACCTGCAAATACATGTCAGTTTGTTGCAAATAGAAATAAGAACTAAAAGTAACGACGTCCTAAACTTTGCAATCGCCACAAACGACAAGGGTTTAAGATAGTAATTATTTCACTTGATAAATCATTCTGTGTCACAAAGTTAGTCTGCACTTCTTCTCCATAACCGCTGATTGAATTTTAATGGAACTTGTTATGATCTATTGGTACAAAGCCTAGTTGAGAACATCGTCAGCATTTTCAGTTTAGTTATTTTAAGCGAAGTCATTGTCCAAATTTGAATACATATGGGCTTATCTCCATAACTGCTTATCTGATTTGAAAAAAAAACTTCACATTAATGATTGTTAGGAAGTGTACTTAATAGTATTGTTTATATGTTCCTGGTGGCTGATTTTTGGTGAAAAATTTGAACACATATAGGCATATCTCCATAACTTGTTTGATTTTGACAAAACTTCCCAGAAATGATTTCTGGCCAGGGTAGTTACAAAAGTTTAATAGTGTTGATGTGTTCCACTTAGTAATTTTCATTGAAGTTATGGGCGGTCCTTTATTTGTCCAAATATGAAGTTCAACACATAATGACATATCAACGTAACCACTTGTCTGATTTAAGACAAAACATCACAAAAATTAGTGTTAGCATGTGAAGTTTCAAAAAATGATGTGTTCCAGTCGGCTGCTTTTAAATGGATTTATGGGTCTTGATTTGTCCAAATTTGATTACAAATGGGCATAACTCCATAACAACTTGTCTAATTTTGACAAAACTTCATAAAAATGATTGCAAGCAAGTGTAGTTTTATGGTATTAATGATATGTTCTGGTTGGCAGATTTAAAGTGGAGTAATGACCCTTGATTTGTCTTAATTCGAATACAGTTTGGCATAACATTACATGTTAGGGCCCTACTTTGACAAAGTTTTATTTTTAAATCTAAATACATGATCCACGTCAAAAGGTTACCCACAAAGTTTGTTTTAAAAATTATCTCTGCGCATCATTCAGTGAAAATAACGACAATCATTTCATTTCATACTAATGCTTGTTCAAGATGACGGTTTTTGCATTATTTAACACATAATAAACTATATTTTTTTCTAAATATATTGATAGATAAGGACAGGTCACGCCAAACAAAGAAGCCTTTTAATGTAGAAACAGAGATACCTCGAAAGAAAACTCGATTCCAAACCTTGCTTTTTTACACAATCCATAATGAAACAAAGTCTACCTTTAAAACTGTTAAGAACTGAAACATTTATTTCATGATCGCAATAGCTTCCAAGTTCCAATCTATAAAGAGTTGTATACACGGATCAAGAAATAGTAAAATAATTCTCTTTTTTCCCCTGCCTTTACACTGTTAGCACATGGATTAAGAAATAGTAACATAATTCTCTTTATTCCGCTTTCGTTACACTGTTAGCACATGGATAAAGAGATAGTGATAAAGTTCTCTTTATTTCCCTGCTGTTACACTGTTAGCACATGGATCAAGAATAGTAAAAAGTTCTTTTTATTCCCCTGCTGTTACACTGTACACACATGGATCAAGAAATAGTAAAATAGTTCTCTTTATTTCCCTGCTGTAACACTGTTAGCACATGAATCAAGAAATAGTGATATAATTCTGTTTATTCCTCTGCTGTTACACTGTTAGCACATGGATCAAGAAATAGTAAAAAAGTTCTCTTTATTTCCCTGCTGTAACACTGTTAGCACATGAATCAAGAAATAGTGATATAATTCTGTTTATTCCCCTGCTGTTACACTGTTAGTACATGGATCAAGAAATAGTAAAAAAGTTCTCTTTATTTCCCTACTGTTACACTGTTAGCACATGGATCAAGAAATAGTGATATAATTCTGTTTATTCCCCTGCTGTTACACTGTTAGCACATGGATCAAGAAATAGTAAAAAAGTTCTCTTTATTTTGGATTAAGGTGCTAGTAAAATTCCATTACTTATCTCCCGTTGAACGCTTTTGCCTGAGTTTTGCCAAATATTTATCGGTCTAACGTCCTTAAAATTGTGGAATTAGCCATTTAGTCAAGTTATCAGGACATATCATGAATTCGTTGCGAATATATAACGTAACCCCTGAAGACAACTGCATGATATATTTATCAGTTCTAAGTGTCAGAGTTGTTCGTCTGATCCCCTCTACTTTGAATTGTCGCAGAGCATTTCATCTACTGAAATTATATCAAAATGTGTAGTTTAATTTTAAAAAAGTTGCTTCACAGTTACCTTAAGAAAAAACATTCTTTCTTTTCAGAATGCGTCGAATACTCCGATGAATGGATAAATATACCCGAATTCCATATTAACCTGACACCTCATTTACGTGTGGAAAATGAAACCATAGTGACCTGCCAAGCCGTTTGCGATGATGAGCCAAACTGTCTCAGTTTTGACATTTCCACATCAAGTCTGTATTGTAACCTTCACAATATTGACCCTGGGGAAGCACTGCGGACGTTCAAATTTGAGTCTTGTCCAGATTGTAATTTGTATGTTCGAAAATGTACAAAATGTAAACGGTTCGCATGAATATCTTACACGAAAACAGTTTGAATAAATGTAGAAATATTAACGGGTTTTTTTTAGTTTTTATTATACCCCTCCACCAACGATCGGTAGAAGGGATATAGTAATGGTCTCCATCCGTCCGTTCGTGACAGTTTTGCAACAACACTACCGAAAGAAAAACTTTTTAAACATCACACATTGATAACGTGCATTCAGAGGAAGTGCAGTGTGCAAGGGCCTTTACTCTACATTGTCCCCTCTTTTAAATTATCTACCTTTATATAATAGAAAGTAATTCCAAAATACTTTATCGGACTTTATCCGCATTGTAGAGTTCAGAGCCTGAGAACAATAAATCTACACTCACTCCCTTTTGAACATTTTCTGTTTATAATAGTGCAATATTTTGCTGAAATGATCAGTGACATAGTACTTTGAGTGGATATGTATTTTGCATGATTTAAATCTCTGTCTCTTGCCCTATTTTATAATGATCCTTTTATTTATCCTTAATGCTTTTCCAAAATACTACTCGAAAACTATAAAAGGGATTTGTAAATAATTAACACACCGTTAGAGAACACTAAGATGAAATACATTGTGCAAGAACTTTAACCATGACTTGCCTCTTATTTGGATTGCTCCCCTTTATTTGATTCTAGAATGCTTGTCTACAACATAAATAAAAGCATTAAAGTTAACTTGTTTATGTTTCACACCTTGATGGATGACATTGGCATAAAGTGCACTGCAGTACATAAACTTCAGCTGGTAATATTCTTAATGTTCTGTCTTTGACTGCTTTCTATTTTGTTTGGTTTTTTTTGTTTTGTTTGCTCTATAGCTTCATTCCATGAGTAAATGTGCAGTTTAAAAAACCCATGCAAGGTAATTACATCCTATTTGTTACACTCATAGAGAACATTGTGGAAGTATTGTGAGCAAAAATCCTAATTTTGTATTGTTCCATATTTAGTTGGTCGGGTCCTAATAACCGGATAACTAGGTCCTGCATTTCCAAGTCTTACAGGTTCACGGAAAGCTAAAGTACTGTGAAAGTAGTTCGTATTTCAATCGCCCACAGGTTTGAAATGATAGGAAATACTGTTGAAAAGAACATTTGATACAATTACTTGGTCAGTATTTCATCTGAAGGACATCCAAATTTAAGACTGTAATAATTATTGTCGAAGGGAAAATCGGAGAACACGTGGTAAAATGTGTGGAACAGCGCGTAGGGCTATGGCCTAACAATATAGTCCAACATCTTTTCATGCAAAAGGTCAAATTACAGAAATATAAGCGATATAAAACGAATATTAATGACATAAATGAACGTTCAAGGTTACTTTTAAACTTTAAAATGGATACAAATTACTCTATAATAGAGAGAATCTCAATCCACTGGTTTTTTTTAAAATAATTCATGAATTTATATAAACCATCCAGCATTATCATTCAGTGTGGAATCTATTATGATTTATGGACTCAAATACATTGCTAGAATGTTTTTTCTTACTTTCTATTCCAGTTAAAACTGATAAAACACATTTAAATTGTGAAATGAAAATGTACAGGTTTTAAAACTCTTCTATTGTTTACCGTATGTAAAAACACAAAAAGGAACACAACTGCTTTCTCCTTCATTTTCTTCACCTACTTAGTGTAAATGACCAAAGACTACCTATTTACTTTATAAGTCTTAGTAGCACTCAACAATACACTGATACTTTCTTACATCATATTTATATAATAATAATGTGATCAGGCTATTGTAATAAAGCTTTGGAACATTCGAGTGCTTTTATTCTGACCACAGGACGTTGATTTTTCATTTTTAATGTGATTCCATATTAAAAGATTATCTTTTTCATTGCAGTTAAATGAATAACATAACATCTATAAAACAAAAGTAGATATAAGATGGGCCAAGATGTTGATTGAAAGGCTAAAAAGTTAGATTTCGGTTACTGGTAACTATCTAGTATTTAATCAAAGGACTGAAGGTTCTAAGTGTCGCCAAATAAGACATCTCAAGAGCTAAATGCCGGACTCGAATCTCTAGTACGTATAGAAAAGGACGATCCTGTTTTTAAGTACATTTTCCAAGAAGTTGTATACATTTTATAGACACTGCTGCGAAAACAGAATGTAGGTCTATAGTACAAGGTCATTGTCACCTAACGTCAAAGTTTAGATTCGTATGCAAAATTATAAGTACAGTAGAATTTTCCACACCAAAGCTCCAAAAACAAGAAAGTAGATCAGAAGGTTAAAGTCAATCCCAGCTAAGGTCAAGTTGAAATCTACATGCAAAATTGTATGTTTAGATCAAATTTCAATATTGTAGATGACAAAAATAAGAAAGAAAGTCAGTGTGTCAAAATAAAAGTCGAGGTCACATAAAAGTCAAGGGCTAAGTTAAAAAGGTTAACATTAATATTTCTTAAAAATTATAATGGGAATTGTACTTCCTACATAAGTCTATAAAATTAAGTGACCATTCCCCCTTTAAGTTTTCATATATAAGTAAATGCAAATCAGGTGACTCTTAGAAGGGGTCAATTTTTACCACCGGAACAAAATTAGAACAAGGGGTGCACTAGATAATGCCACTTACCATATCTTAAATCTCTGGATCTAGTGGTATAAGAAATATCCTGTATAACTCAAAGTAAATTAAATGACCCCGCAGTAAGGGTCAATCTCCTTGGGAAATAATTTTAGCAATCTTTGTGGAGATAATCTTAACAATGCTGCATACAAATATCTAAAGTCTAGAGCTTATGGGTTCTGACAATAAGATTTTCAAAGATTTATATTTTACAGGACCCCTAGGGCGAGGTCAATTATGGCCATAAGGGCATAATTTGAACAATCTTGGTATAGGACTTCTAGATAATGTTCCATACAAAAAATTGTAAAACTATCCCAGCTCTATGCCTGGTGGTTTCAGACAAGATTTTTTTCCTATATAAGTAAATTCAAAATGTGATCATTTTGGCGGGGCCAATTTTAACTCCATGGTACACGCCTACTAGACCATGCAACACACAATATTTAGACTCCATGTCATGTGTTTTAGAGAAAACTGAAGTGTTTGGTTTAAACATATTTTATTCGTCACATTTTTGAAATAACAGATACACACAATACAAACAAGAGGGCCATGATGGCCCTGGATCGCTCACCTGAGTACTTTGGCTGTAGGTTTGCTGTAAAGCAGTATTTCATTTTTTAATTGAAAATATGTAAGTGCCTACAAACCAAATATGTAAAATATCAGTCAATAAATAAAGGCTCTATGACAGAAAGTAGAAATATCTATCATAAGCTATGGTGACCTTGACCTTGACCCAGTGACCTCAAACCCTACCCATAGGTAGACGTCCATGCAAGGAACCTATATACTAAATATCAAAGATATTGGTCTATAAATGAAGGCTCTATGAGGTACAGTAGATAAATCTATTTTTAGCCTCCATGACCTTTAACCTAATCTAATAATTTCAAAAAGCTTGATAAAGCTTGCTTCATGCCAAATTATAAAATTCTAGGCCTTGTGGTTTTAGACAAGAAGATTTTTAAAGATTTTCTTCTATACTGCTATTCAAAACTTGTGACCCCTCGGGCAGGACCAATAGTGACCCCGGGGACATTTTTCAAACAAACTAGGTAGAGGTTCACTAGACAATGCTGCATACCAAATATCTAAGCTGTAGGCATTGAGGTTTCCAGTAAGAAGATTTTTAAAGATTGCCTTTTTTACATATTAAGGGCCCCCGGGGCAGGGCCAATTTTGACCCTGGGGCCAACATGTAAACAATACTGGTAAAGGTTCTCAACACAATACTCCAGACTAAATATCTAAGGTCTAGTCCTATTAGTTTGAAAGAAAAATGATTTTTCATGTTTTTCCTATATAACTATAGGTAAACCAAGAGAACCCTGGGGCGTGGCTAATTTTGACCCAGGGGACATAATTTGAACAAACTTGGTAGACATCCACTAGACAATGCTGCATACCAAATATCTAAGCTGTAAGCATTGAGGTTTCCAGTAAGAGGATTTTTAAATATTGCCTTTTTTACATATTAAGGCCCCCCGGGGTGGGGCCAATTTTGACCCCGGGGCCAACATATAAACAATACTTGTAAAGGTTCTCAACACAATACTCCACACCAAATATCTAAGGTCTAGTCCTATTAGTTTCGGAGAAAAATGATTTTTCATGTTTTTCCTATATAACTATATGTAAATCAAGAGAAGCCTGGGGCGTAGCCAATTTGACCCAGGGGACATAATTTGAACAAACTTTATAGAGGTCTACTAGACAATGCTACATACCAAATATCTAAGCTGTAGGCATTGTGGTTTCTGAGAAGAAGACTTTTAAAGATTTCCTTTATAAGCCTATGTAAAATCAATTGACCCCCAGGGTGGGGCCTATTTTGACCCAGTGGCTTTGATTTGAAGAAACTTAGTAGAGGTCCACTGGACAATGCTGCACACCAAATATCTAAACTCTAGGCCTTGCTGTTTCTGACAAGAAGATTTTTTTAAGTTTTTCCTATATAACTCTATATAAAACAAGTGACCCCTGGAGCGGGGCCATTTTTGACCCAGGAGCCATGATTTGAACAAACTTGGTAAAGGTCTACTAGACAACGCTGCACACCAAATATCTAAACTCTAGGCCTTGCAGTTTCTGATAAGAAGATTTTTTAAAGTTTTTCCTATATAACTCTATGTGAAACATGTGACCCCCGGGGCCGGGCCACTTTTTACCCAGGAGCCATGATTTGAACAAACTTGGTAGAGGTCCACTGGACAATGCTGCACACCAAATATCTAAACTCTAGGCCTTGTGGTTTCAGACAAGAAGATTTTTAAAGTTTTTCCTATATAATTCTATGTAAAACTAGTGACCCCTGGGGCAGGGCCATTTTTGACCCAGGGGTCATGATTTGAACAAAGTTGGTAAAGGTCCACCTGATGATGCTTCATACCAAATATCTAAGCTTCAGGCTTTGTAGTTCTGGAGAAGAAGATTTTTAAAGTTCCAACTTTGGAAATCTATTTTTAGCTCCTGTGGCCTAGAAATGCAATGGACCTGAACCATTTGAACAATTTTGGTAAAGCTTCATGCAAGTAACATTCCTGTCAAGTTTCAGGAAGATTGGCCCAGCAGTTCAGGAGAAGAAGTTGTTTGAAGAAAAAGTTGACGTCGCACGCACGCACGCACGCACGGACGGACGCCGGACATCAGGTGATCACAAAAGCTCACCTTGAGCACTTTGTGCTCAGGTGAGCTAAAAAGGAATAGACTGGAAGCAACTTAATGCTTATTGAAGTCTTTTCCCGAGACTGAAGTGACTGAACTGAAGTGTTTGTTGCACTTTTAGTCTGTCAGGTCTTTCCACGGACTGTGATGCTATAATTTTGCTGGACTGTGGTGCCATCTGCACATGAACACTTTAAAAGTAGAAGAAATATGCATTGTTAAGCTGAAAATGTTTATGTATAGACCGTTCCAGAAATTAGTACGTCCCTGATTACCTCCCCTGCGCTCGCAATTAAGGATCTGCGGATTGAAAAAGTTTTATAATGCGGAGAATATAAAAGGTCCCATTTCTACTGCATATATATGCTAGATAATCAGACTCTTATAAATCACATGAAGGTTATATTTTCATCAGAGATCCATTCTAACAAAAGCAAGCAAACACTCTTAAGGTTTTTTGCTGGCATCTCACAACTGTTTAATTTTGAAATAAACTTCTTGTGATATTCTTCCTTAGGTTTATTCTAAACAATTTTTTTTAGAAAAATAGATGTATTTATCTTTACAAAAATCTGACAAATCTTACATAATAATCTGGTTTTCCAAGAAAAGTGCAAGAAGCATTAGGACCTGAACAACTAAAAATGTAGCAACACAAAGGTTTTTTACACTTTATACTTCAATTTAATATTCTCTGTCAGTGAAAGGAACATGATGAAATTACCTTGTGCAGCTTTTTACTTATACTAATATTCCATTAAAGCATTTATTAAAAAAAACAAAGGAAGATAATTAAAAAAAGAAGGCGTAACTATGGATCCTGCAATCTGCACATATAGAATGAGGCTATGGAGCAAAAAAAAATAAAACTAGAAAATAGAGAACATTAACAATGTTGCCAGCTGGAGTGCACTGCACTTCCTGTCAATGTCGTCCACCAAGGTGTAAAATACAAACAGATTCACTTTAATGTTTTTTCGCTATGCTGCAGACAAGGTTTTTAGAACCTAATAAAGGGAAACAATCAAAATAGGCAAGTCAGGGTTAAAGTTCATGCACACTGCATTTCATATTAATGTTCTCTATCGGTGTGTGAAATATTAACACATCCCTTTTATAGTTTTCGAGTTGTATTCTGGACAAGATTTAGGATAAAACAAAGGAAAATAATAAAAATAGAGGAAGAGACAGAGATATGGTTCCCGCAAAATACACATTCTTTGAATGTATTCTGTCACTGATCATTTGAATTAAATATTGCAATATGATAAAGGAATATAGTTTTAAAAAAAAACAAAGAAGGTAGAGTTATGGTTCTCAGATACTGAATTCTCTTTCTTGACCAAGCAATACGAATAAATTCCCCATGATTTATTTTGGCGTAATGCTCTAGACAAGCAAAGTTTATAAAAGGGAGATAATTTAAAAATAGAGCAAGGTAGAGTGATGTTCCATTAGTAAAATTTGCTTTAAGAAACGACTCCAGGACATTATTTGACTCACTTGGCATTTAACTATCTTGCAACAAAGTTGTTTATTCATTGTAATATGAAGAGAATCAGATACTTCGTGTATTTAGACTTCAATACGCTCTCCAACACCACATGTTACACTAGTAAAGGAAGGAAAAAACAGGTGATATATAAACATTTACTTTGAATAGAAACGATCGGCTATTAGGCTATTTTAATGCAATAAATATTTCTCATCGTTAGAAGCAATAAAACTTAAGCGAATAGCATGAACGTTTTCTCAAGGATTTCTCAAGGATAGCGCCTTTGCATTTATAAACTTCAAAAATAAAAACAAAGCTCGAGCGTTCAATTTGTCTCTCAAATAACGTTTCATTTCTTTTTCAAGCATTTTAAATCTGAACAGCCGATTGTAATATATTCATGGGGCTATCAAAAAGACATGTTCGAATAACAATATATAACATATAAGATAATTATTATCCAATTTATTGTTGTCTCTTCTGGTAAAACAAACGAACAAAAACTCCGAATTATCGCCATTTTGAGCAAGTGACATTAAAACTTTAGTTGAAAAACATTAGACCCTTGTGTATTGTTGTCACTTTGTAGCGTTGTATAATAACAGGTTATGATGTATGTCAAATATTGTCAAAATCTGCTTATTAATTGCAGAGTTATTGTCCTTTTCATTTTGAAATCTCCATCCGGTATCTCCATCAGCAAAACAATTGTTAAAGAGATGATTTCCTTTTTAACAGATATTGAAAAAAAATATATTGTATGCTTTCTCAGCCACTTATTTGTTTAAAATGTCGCTTGGCGACATAATGATTTTTTTTCTTTATGAAGGGTTTTACACAGTTCAAATTTTCTCAAAAATCTAGAGAAACAGTTTAAAAACAACAGAATATGTCATCCTTTGGGACAATATTCAAACAGGAAGTACAGAGGATTAAATATTTTTTTAGAGAAAACTATGGCTTTAAGCAGAATATAAGCACACAACAGACCTTATTTGCCAAATCTCAAAACATTGACAAAACTTTTGCAATACACAGACTATCATTTGATTTTGAAACAGAAAACTTTTAACAACTGTCTATTCATCAAAATCATAAGGTACCTTCATATATCCTTTTTTATACTTTTTTTTACTTTAAAAGCGTCATCATACGACAACTCAGCTAAGTGCGTTTCATTTTTTATGAAGTGGACTATATAGGAATCTAGCACGAAGGCAGTTAATTAATAAAACGTTACATCGTTCTTCCAATCTGGCTTAACTCCACATCAAAACACAAAATCCATTCTCTGTCTGTTGGTTACATGCTTCATTCTATGAAGTTTTTATTTTTCCGTTCAAATTTTTTTAATTTTCACGGGGGATTCGCAGACGTGCTTATTTTGGTCCCATCAAACAAAATAAACATTTGTTTTCTAATAAAAGCAAAATTAATCGTCACTTCGGATATACGATGTGTTAATTTTCACGGGGTCTCTCAGATGTGCTTATTTTTGTCTCTTCAAACTAAATAAACAAAGATTTTTTTCCTAAAAAACAAAAAAACCATAGTCGCCTGGGATACACGAGGTCGGTCCTAAAGCTTCTTGGACACCCCTAATAAATGCTCAACGCCATAATATAACTTGTAAATGTAGAATTATTCAATAAAGCTAGTAATGACGTAAAGACGAAACAGTTTTAAGGTCTGCGTTGATGTTGAATTGACGTCATTACCTGCAAATTTCATTGACGTCAGACCTGTGAATTGCAATCAACTGAGCATTTGTCTTCTGTTTCCGGCAACATTTGAAGTATCAAAAAGGCGTCTTTTGACGAAGAGGAACGTGTGCTGAGATGTGTGCTTTACTGAACAAGACACAATCTCAAACTATGAAAATGTTGCAGTCTTCCAAGGGAGACGAAAGGTGTAAAGATTGTTGGCTGTCACCATGGGAGTCATGTAAAAAACTTAACCGACATGTCAATTCCATTATAAGAACAATGGCAGACGTGCATGACATTATATTTCAAACATGGGTATGGCGACATCAGAAGAATCTTGATAATGGCGGTGGGCTTAAGGGTTTGTTAGCAGAAAAAGACATTGACGTCGTGACTATGTTTTAGACTCCGGCGCATAGTCATTCTTTGGAGATCAGTTTTTATCGTATTTAAATGATTATTTATTAATCACATGCTTACACCTTAAAGTTAGCAATAGTGCAGAAACGTTATCTCGTTTTGTTTTCAAAATAAGGTGGGTGTCCATGAACTTTTTACACACCTTGTATATACTACTCCATGTTGTAAATAAGGGATCTATTCAGTAAAATTACAAAGAATTAGATCACCTTGCTAAAGGACATGTTTTTTACCTGATCTTCATGAACTGTTGTAAGAATGATGTTCATTTTCATGATATTTTGGTCATGTTCAAAACTGGCAACCATGATTTCAGAAAAATAGGTCATCTGAACAAGTTGTTTTACTTTTTTAATTCTAAAAAAGTAGGTCATCAGGCAAAGTTTACTCAGGTGAATGAAATAGGGTCATCAGGACCTCCTTGTTAATAAATCATTTTATTTGTGAAGACCTGCAAACTCTATATTCAACATGGAGGACATGAAAATTGTGTTTTGTATTGACAACTTAATAATCATAATCCCTTTTCTTTTTTATTTTATGGCATGTCATAATTTTCTCACAGAACTGTGATACTCAAAACTGACTTTCTAAATTTTCTCCCAGATGATCATTTCACCTAACATACTTTTGTTTTAATTCAAAGTAGTTCTGTTGTTCATATTCAAATACAGCTTTCAATATTCTGTAAAAAGTAACTACAGCCGAGCGTTGGCTTCCGCAAACAGTGCTCTTCTTTTAACAAACCTGTATTGATACTTTATCAGTCTTGATTTTCAACTTAACATTGCATACATCTTTATGGTATTATAGGTGTCTAATAGAAAGAAAACCACTTTAATCACACTTTTGTTAAATAGGGTTTTAACTTTTTTATGTATGCATGTTTTTAATATTTCCACGTGAGACAAATGGTAGAATAACTTCAGTTTTTTGGTAAATATGTTATTACAAACTGCGACTGCCACTTGCTTCGTTTTTAGCAGTAGTTTCATCCAATAACAGAGTAAGGAATGATTTCTCTTCTTCATTATTTATCATATAGTATAATACAGTCCTAGCAGTTGTCAAATATTGTAAATACAGAAATAAACTAACGGACTTCTGGAGAAATGCTCTGTCCAATATAGTGAGAATCTATATACGCAAGAAACATGTTGTTGTTGTTTTTGTTTTTTTTAACTATTTCAAATTCTATTTCCTCCCTTGTGCAGACCTACCGACAAATTAGAAACCCTTTAAATCACATTGATGCATATCGTTATGTGCAGACGATTCTGGAGGCATAAAGGTATCGGATTCATGTGATTTTACACATAGAAAATATGTATGTAACTTGAGAACTGTTAGTGCTTTTAGATATTCCACCTTCGAGTGTAATCAGTACTCATGCCGTCTCGAACATGAATAGTTTGCAAAATCAACGCTCTAACCAGTGATCTAAAGAATTGATCTTAAAACTTGCTTGTTAAAGTTTGCATCTGTACAAACACTGGTGCGTACTAAATAGTAAAATATTTGGCTTTCAAGTCATTTGTCAATGATAACAGCAAAAATAAACGGAAAAGGCAGAATAAACTAGTCATTTTAAACTGAACCCTAATTTAATATGTCAGACCACACCACGAGACAGTTATTTCCCTGAATGATTGGAGATTAGTGCGTAAAAATGCGTTTTTTTCAAGGTCGAACCCACATTATTAAGGGATCAATATTACGAAATATTATCAAATAGATACTTTTATTTTCATACAAATGCAATATTTCATCATTGTTTCTGGTTAATACATTAGTTAAATTTCAATGATTTTGGTTTCATGAAACGGAGTAATAAACAAAAAGGTGTCCACAACAACATTTTTTCCTAGCTTTCGCTATAACTTTGATCGCCGACTACTAAACTTGCAATATAATGATAACAAAGAATACAAATCATAGATCATGTTTTTGCTCTCACAAACGTTTCAGTCAGGGATCACCAGTATTATCTTTAAAGACTTTTGATTAATGTAGCCAACTTGTGGTTGTCCGTGTCATGATCTGGTCAAGTAACAATTCTCACTAGTAGTAATTCAACTTTCACTGCTTGTATGTTACTGGATCGACAAAATATCATTCATTTAAAATAGTGTACAGTTTCTTACATGGAAGAGGCTCCCATTTTAAATCCTTCCAAAGAATTATGGTATGTAACAGCCCATTTAATATATCGCTAGTTGTAAGACAGTGTAAGGGGCAGCTAAATTAATCTTGTTAAAAAAAGTAAACTGCGATATAGAGTTGGTGGTTTCTAAAACTTTCTCCATAATGCATTATGTGTTTGTGAATCAAAGCTTTGAAATTTAATGAGTAATACTTGTCAAGAATGTATTTTTTCTTAAGAAATGTACAATGGAATGGAAATGATAGCCTCAAAACTGTAAATACCTCGGCGACTGTTGTATTCTTATAAGTTTTATGACACTACATACCATGACACAAATCAGATTTGTAGAATTTAAAGATGATGGTCGGACTAGCATGGACAGCAACAAGCGTTGCAAACGAAGTATTTCATGGTAAACTAAGTTTACAGAATGTGACTTATTTAAAGGAGAGTTTAAGGACACAGAGGAATTCGACAGTTACAGCACCCTTTTATAAACTGATAATATCCCTTTATACTTGCTGTGGTCCCTTAATGAATGGCTGTATGATGGTTCAAAATGATAGGGGAATAAGACAAATAATGTGTGCTTTGTTTATTTGTCCCTAATACAAATCTAAATGGATAGAAACATTCAAGCAAGCGACAGAGAACGGGGAAACCTTGTCCTGAAACGAGAACAACGATCTATAATCATACCTTAACATAAAAGTTTTTAAACGTTTACTTAATATGCTATCGTTTAAGCAAAATAAGGGAGCATAATTTTTCAAGGAATTAACGCTTTCTCTCTTTACATGTCAAAATAATTCGTTTGTAAAGATAAACAGAAGTTGATAATCTCTGATTTCTATTATATAATTCCATCAACTTCGCTTAATATGTCTGCAGTAAAAACCTTTCAACGGCCATTAACTTCACGTAAGCTGAGAATTTCTGTCATCATATAATAAACTAACGAAAAAAGAACAATTTTTGCAAATCGTTAATTGCGACAAGCGTTTTCTAGTTTTTAATTCCACTGTTTATTTCTGACCTTATCAGTCATTCCATCCCCATCTTTTCCTACAGCAGTAACTTTGATATCCACATCGTCCACTGTATCTTTCTCCCCAATAGCAGCTTGGTCGGCATCGACAGTTCCCACCACCTCTGTGAGGCAAAGCTTTCACACACAAAAGAAAGTTTCTTATAAGCACTTGATATGAACTTTAAGTTAGTCCTTTCAGATACGTTTGCGTTTTTCTTGCAAAACTTAATGGAAGATAAAAGATGAACATTTAAGATAAAAATTACTTTGAAAAGGCATACTAAAAAGGATATATCTTCATTCAAAGTAAGTAATAACACAAAGCTTCGGGAAGGACAGAACGACAAAAACAAATAACATCCCTTTCTCGACGGCAGTGATTTCTATGTAAACATATTTCCTAGTTTTGCCTCTACATATTTTTATATTATTCTTTCTTATTTGACATGTATTTAAGCGTTTCAGTTCTGACAGGGAAAACCTAATGACGTCTTATGTTTGAATTAATCAATTAAGTCTATATTTTTGCACCATTGTAGCATACATTGAAATGTATACTTTCTTTATTCATATCACTCGTATTTATGTTTTTATTCATTTTTTGGTTATAAACGACATAGTGTATTAATTGTCTTGCATTCTGTATAGAGATAGTCGGAATGTCACTCTGACTTACGTTTATTTGCACTAAAATACGCAAAACAGCAACTATACGCTATATCTCTGTGACACTGGCTCGTTAATATAACCTTTAATATCACATAAAATGTGTGCTTGGCTTATATTTTTGACGTGGTTATTCGATGGCTGTTTAATGTTTTTATAAGTCTCAACTTGTAAGTATGGATTGGAGATTTGCAAAATAATAGTTATATTTCTTATAAAGATAACTGATGTACGAAGCACTGTTTTGTAACATCATTTTCTCGTTTTGTCGGCTTTCAAAGTGGCTTAAAGTTTATGGCTGAAGACAACTCTAAATTAACGAACATTAAATGATTGGTACCAAGAACATTTTTCATTACTCGACAAAAACTGTAATTTGGCTTGCAAAGGTTCTTTAAGATACAATAAAAGAAATTTGAAACACATTGCTTATTACCTAGTATCGTAACAGCTGTGAAAACTAGTATTCTTTTTTCATTAGGTAAAGTAAACTGATGCGTTTGAAAATGTAAAATTAAAAAAAATAATCGTCTTACCTTCAGCCACCTGTGGAATAATAACCATGGTAACACAACCCACTAAGAGCAAACACATAAGAAGCTTGTTCATTTTGACGATATAACTCGAGTAGGGTGACTTACATTGTAGTCGAATAACTATGTCCTAGTTATATAGGGAAGACCAAACAGGATGCATTTTGTTGTAACATTTTGTGGTTTTATCAACTAAGTTTCCGTGTATGTTCGAAGACGTTAATTAATTTATTAAAAGCACGACATGTTCCAATTGACGTCTGAATTATTATTTTAAAATGAATGGTTGATTCATGTCAGCATCACCAGTAGTGACCGCATTTTCAGATTGAATTAAAATCAAAATAAAAATTTATTTGTATTTACATATTGGTTACAAGAAAGAATAAAGAATAAACCGATTTTTTTGGAATAAGACAAACATGAAACTATCACTACTAAAGCACTTAAACAATTTATGTTAGGAACAGTCTCAATTAAGTATGATTATATACACAAAGATTATCATGCATGCTCAGATAAAAAGGTACTCCATTGTCAAATGTTAACGTAGCCGTTACTTTCGACATTCTTTATTTATATGTATACAATTACTGTACTGTCACATGTTATCATAATCATGATGTCGAACTTCATTATTTATTTACAGTTACTTCTCTGTCACATGTTACTATAGCCGTAACAGCGGACATTCTATATTTATTTATTAACAGTTACTTCACTGTCACATGTTAATAAAGCCATAACAGCAGACATTTTATATTTATTTATTAACGGTTACTTCATTGTCACGTGTTACTATAGCCGTAACAGCGGACAGTCCATATTTATTTATTAACAGATACTTCATTGTCACATGTAACTATAGCCGTAACAGCGGACATTCTATATTTATTTATCAACGGTTACTTCATTGTCACATGTAACTATAGCCGTAACAGCGGACATTCTATATTTATTTATTAACGGTTACTTCATTGTCACATGTAACTATAGCCGTAACAGCGGACATTCTATATTTATTTATTAACGGTTACTTCATTGTCACATGTAACTATAGCCGTAACAGCGGACATTGTATATTTATTTATTAACAGTTACTTCATTGTCACATGTTACTGTAGCCGTAACAGCGGACATTCTATATTTATTTATTAACAGTTACTTCATTGTCACATGTTACTTTTGCCATAACAGCGGACATTCTATATTTATTTTTTAAAAGTTACTTCATTGTCACATGTTACTATAGCCGTAACAGCGGACATTCTATATCTATTTTTTTAACAGTTACTTCATTGTCACATGTTACTATTGCCGTAACAGCGGACAATCCATATTTATTTTTTAACATTTACTTCATTGTCACATGTTACTTTAGCCGAAACAGCTGACATTCGCTATTTATTTTTTTCACAGTTACTTCATTGTCACATGTTACTATTGCCGTAACAGCGGACATTTTATATTTATTTATTAACAGTTACTTCATTGTCACATGTTATCATAGCCGTTTCTTTTGACATTCATTATTGATTCTTCAACAATAACTTTACCGTCACATGTTACTGTAGCCGTAGCAGTGGATATTCATGATTTTATTTATTAACAGTTACTTTACTGTCACTGATACCGTTTTACTGATATTACTACGATGCCGTTTTAAAGCCTTCTACTGGACTATCATGTAAGTTGGTATTGTCAAAAACAATGAAAACATTTTGACTTTTATAATCAGTTTAGAAGTAAAATATCATGTTATAATCTTACGGCATCAAGATATTTAATTTATGTAAAAACTATTTTCATATCAAATCTGGAGTACAGCCTCTTTAAACATTCAAAACACTTGGTATACATCATTGTAGCTTTTTTTTTATTATGCATTATAATATTTATCTAGAAGCTTAAGTAAATACAACATAAAAACATAAAAAAGAACAAAGGACATAGATATTGTTTTTTTGTGTTGTTATTTGCGTCACTATTAATAAAGGTATACTTTTTGTGGTTGAAATCGTACCTGTAAATTTAGACTTGGCGGTTTAGAATGATACGGTCGTAATTATGCGGCGCTGTAAATAAGTTATTAACGTGCAATTTGACAATATACATTGGTTTCGTTAGCTTTTAAGTGTTATCGTTTTTTTGCAAAAGGAAAGACAAGCACGGCGTTTAATGCGTGATCAAACATTTCGAATGCAATGCCCTAATCCAGACTTAACGTCATTAATATATTGCAAGTGTAAAAACAACGATTTTCTTTCAAAGAAAAACGAGATACCATGTATAATCCTGCTTTAACATAGAAATAACACCATTGGTTTGTAGAAAATGAAAATCAAAGGGAACTAAAAATACTTATCTTCTTTTAATAAAGGAGCACATTATTAAAACATGGAATAATATTTTATATAACCAATTTTCCAGGTGTAAAATATGATAAATCTTATTTAAAAGTTTACCATGATTATTTCTACCACTTCGTTTGAAACTGAATCTACCAGCTTTCTTTAATGATTTTATGAATAACGTTTAGTTATTTGGAAAGTCCAATGTTTTATAAAAGTTATGTGCTTATATTAATTGGTAGGAATAAACACATCTTAGGTCAATACAAATATTCAAATGAACTCTAGCTTGATAAAGCAAACACTTCAGAAAAACAAGCAAACTTTCTTGATCTAAATCTTTCTATTGAAAATTGTTTTGCCACTGACTGTTCCAAAGCGGTAACCCCTCTGGTTCTCATTTTAGTTAGTTGTTTGAGGTGTTCTTTTTTTAATTGGTCTTTTAAAAAATTCATTCAATCTTTTCCTCTACTGTTTGACTGTGTAGGGAGGCTGTGCTTTTCACTGTGTTTTTTTTTCCTGATATGTTTTTTTCACATTTTTGAATACATGTATTTATCTTTTAAAAAATTTCTGACAAAAAGGCAACGTTTCACAGGTATATTAATAATAATTTGGTTTTCTTAAGTACAAGAAATATCACCAATTATAATAGTAATAATAAGAAGAAGAACCAAGGAAATTGTATTACTGTTACTTTAAGATAACATCTTACAAACGCGTGCCTTGCCACTGACCGTTTCAAGGCGGTAATCCCTCGGGTTCTCATTTTCGTTATTTTTTTGTGGTTTCTTTATTAATTGATCTGTAAATGAATTTAATGCTGTATTTCCTCTACTTTTTGACTGGGTAGGAAGGCTGTATTTTTTACTGTGGTTTTTCTGAATGAATTTTTCACTATTTTTTGCAGCTACTTATTTTTCGAAAGTCAGTGTGATCTTATTACAAAAATGATTTCTAACTTTCTGTATACACAAACTCATATAAGGCACATAACATAGGCTCTTGATAGATATTTTTTAAAATCGAATGTCCGAACTGCAAGAAGTAAGTTCACAAAAAGATCCATCTGACAATGTCTTTACTAAATTTTATTATTTTTTATCGATTTGTAAGAAAATAATCTATCGATGTTTCTTAATTTCATAAAACAATCTGGCACAAATAAAGACCACGTTTTATAGCATAAACATAGAAAAATTTATCGACTTAAACTTTACAAAGTTTCTTGTCATAATATATGATATTCATATTAAACAAGGAATAAAGATACATGAAAGATTAAAGGATAATGTAACGCTATTAGTAGTTATTTGTTATGCTCCTAGGGTGGGTGATTAGCGGCTAATTTCTCCTTTGCCACCAACTAATCCTAAATGTAATCTATCTGTATCCCGCGCTTCCTGTTAAGTGTTTTCCCGTACCTTTTCAATAGGGCGATACTGAGCACTATGCTTTACAGAGTGTAGTTGGACTTCAGACTTTAGAATCTGAACAACTTAAATATTTTTTTCTACTTGAAATGAGAAGATACGACTGATAAAACTATAAAGTATCTCTTTATTATTGTGAACAATATAACGTTCTAAATATTAATGCATGTTAAATTGACTTAACCACATCTAAAACATGTACATAATAAAACTCTTCAATATAATAATTGCGGAGATTCTTGAAAGTATCAAGTAAATATAATCTATTAATCTATAATCTATTAAAATACCTAAAGTGTGTGCAAGCCTTTAACCTTTAACAATAATCAGTAAGTTGCAAAAAAATACAAACTCTGCCCTTTAACCTGGATAAATCTTATATCAATCTACCTCACTAAAAGACCGACTTCTAAGAATATTATTTACTAAGTCTTGCGTTAACACAAAAATATAATGTATTGATTTTGCCTAATTAGTAATCTCATGATAACTCAAAAACTTTGCCAAAGTAACCAACCTAAGGTAATGAATTTTGATGCGAGTGCCTAAGCCAAAAGATTTTGCTGAAGTCCCCGATTGCAGCAAGAGTCAGGGTATTATACTAAACACTGGTGCAGCAAGTGTAGCATGCAGCAAAATACTACACCAGTGTGGATATTATGCAGCAGTTGCACCGAACTGCAACAGTGTAGACGCAAAACGCAATAGTGTAGCTATGTAGATGCTGCACTGTAACCGAAATGCATCAATGATGCGCTTCTGCTGCACTAAGATAAACATAGAAAAATACTGGAGTTGATTTAATTATACTCTAGCAAGATAAACAAAATTATAAAATAAAATATATAAATAACCTGATAAGAGCGTTTTCTTTGACTCATAAGGTAAGCCATCGTATTATACAGATTTTAAATTACTAGAGTTTAAACCAGCTACACTACTGTGCGAATCGTTGTCCGTGGCAACGACAGGAAGTAGTACATACAAATATGGCTGACAATGGACAAACTAGTGATAACTTGCAATTCATTTTAGAAATACAGACAAATATACATGGATTTACCGTGTATTACTGAGCACATAGTCAATAAAAATAGGAACAATTAATAAGTGTGATTACAAACAAATAAAAGTAAAATTAATGGAATTTAAGACAACATTTTGGAGCTACAAGTGTGTTTACATCTGGGGCGGAGCTTATGTTCATCCGGGGTGTTCTTAAGATTCCTGGGGCAGTGCATGAACAAGGCAGATTGAGCTGAAAATCTAAACAGCCCAACTGTTAACATTTATGTGTGAAGCGAGATTTAGCTGCAAAGAACTCTTGTACGAAAATATGAATAATGAACACAGGTCAAAAGGAAAAGTATAAGTACATAAAATCAGGCATTACAACAACATGTCAATATACACAAACACCTCGGACAAATGAGTGTGGCTTTGCCTTATACAATCACTTCATACAACACTTCTAAGTAAGTCCTAAAACTTTTATCAGCAGAGTCTTTTCTTGAAAAGTCTATTTTTGTACTTTATTATTTAAGTCTGGCAGTTTAGAGATAAGTTTACTTCTAAATGCTTCTTTAAACCTATTGTTCCAAATACAACGTTTAACACTTCCACGTTGTGAATCATGACCGTCACCTTTATTTAAGTTATCGCACGTAATATTAAAAGACAACGGGGTATGGTCTGACCATTCATTAACTGTCTGATACAAAAAATTGTGACAATATTTATGTCATTTTCATGCATTAACAAGTAGTCTATAACTGTCAAGCCTTTTGTGTTTGTGTAGGTAAACAGCCCAGACTGGTCGCCATGCAGATGACCATTTTGTATGTGTGTAGAAAAACGACCCAGACTGGTTACCATGCAGACGACCATTTTGTATATGTGTAGGTAAACGACCTGGACAGGTCAACACGCAGACGACCATTTTGTATGTGTGTAGACAAACGACCCGGACAGGTCATTATGCAGACGACCATTTCGTATGTGTGATGACCATTTTGTATGTGTGTAGAAAAACGACCCAGACTGGTTACCATGCAGACGACCATTTTGTATATGTGTAGGTACACGACCCGGACAGGTCAACACGCAGACGACCATTTTGTGTGTGTGTAGGTAAACGACCCAGACTGGTCACCATGCAGACGACCATTTTGTATTTGTTTAGGTAAACAACCCGGACTGGTCAACATGCAGACGACCATTTTGTGTGTGTGTAGGTAAACGACTCAGACTGGTCACCATGCAGATGGCCATGTTGTATGTAAGTAGTTAAACGAAATAGCGGTCACCATGCAGACGATTACTAGCGGTCCTCATTGATGTAGATTTTTACGGATCAAGAAGTTTTAACCCATGAGTATCTATAAAGTTCGTGGAACAGGAATATCAGGTACATCGCTTTCATAGTCTAAATAATAAACACTCCTGCTGAGACAACATAATAAGGTCAACTACTACCTTCTCTTGCATTTAAATCCCCACATAACATTACTTTACATAACTCTTGAAATCATAGCTTCTAGTAAGTTAAAAAAATCAAAGTTAATACGCTGGAGAATTTTCAACCCCACAGGACACCGCAGAAGGCAAAAGAAGCGCTAGATAATGCACCCTTGGTCAAGTATCTTTGAAACTGTATTAAGAATAAAACAGTTGGTTTGGATTAAAACAGAGTTATCGTGCATGTTAAAAAGAACGGTTTGTCATTTTTCACAGATATCCAAATGAATGAAATCATAGTTTCAACTTACCAAAAAGAAAAGAGTGTTTCCCAATGTGCTAGTGCAGTCACCGGAAGTTCATAGGACGGATGCGAGAGTGTTGTAAAATGTTTGTCGTGGAACGTTGAAGGTCTTTCACAACAGAAAACTCAGGACAGTGATTTTGTAAATTTCATAAGTGAATACCACGTAATTTTTTGAGCGAAACATGAACAAATAGAACATCTAGGGTTCACTTAAGCGGATACCAGTTGATGTCTGACCTCTACCTTGATCTTGAAAGCCGGATTTTGTTTGTGACGTGTCGGTTTAATGTGATGGTCATTTGTGGTTTCATAATCCTATGAAAATAAAAGTAACAGAACGGACACAAATGGTAAATGGACATTCTCTGTTATATGGTGGCTATAATCTCTAAACATCGAAGGAAGCTATAGAACTCAGCTTTGGTGGGAATATTAAGGCATAAGCTAAAATGTGAACGTCTCTGTATTGCAGACTTTTAATCAATCAAATGAAAATTTAAATAATCAGATAAGTCAAAATGATGTTTAGTCAACAGTATTTAAAAATGTAGATTCGACAGTATTTAAACAAAGTCATTAATCTATCTTGGACAAATTTGTTATAGGCGTGGCTTAAGCCGTCAGTAATTCGAAGACGTTGTCAGTTATTTCGGTTATTGTCAGTTATTTCGGTTATTCTATAATGTTGTTTCTGTCTCAGTAAATAGATCCGTTTTTCTCGAAAGTAGTATTCTCCAACAACACACAGAAACACTAAGCCACATCTCGGTTGATATTTCATTTCTTAAGACGGAAGTCTTGAACACCATCTCTACGTAGAATTAGTTCCCCTAACGTATTAATAACCATTGCTTATATACAAGTTTTAAAGTGGGTTGAAAATGTGTTGAAGTTCATGTATATACTATTTTTAGAAATGTTCACTCAATCCTTTTCTTTTATTTCTTTGATAAGGTCATTATGTGAAGATGTCTTGATGTTACAAGAAAATCCAATTTGAAGAAAAAAATAATATTTTCTTTTCTTGCATATCAGATAGGATTTCCTACTGTATACACCGGTGCTAGAAAAACTCATCTTAGCCCTCCCCACCCAACCCTCGCGTATGACAGGTCGCGTGCTTTAAAATGACATCAATTCAGTTCATTGTATGAATCAATTACGTACTTAGGATGACGTCATTTCGCCGTTAAGAATGCATAAAGGATGTAGTTGTAAATTCATAAGCTAGTATAAGAAAAAAAGAGCCAAATAAATGAATTTCATTTATATTTTTGTAATTTCCCTCAGAAATATGAATTACATGTAATATGCAAAAAAAGAATCAAATACAGGCTGTTGTTACAGACGGGAATGTCTGGCTCTCTGGTAACGGTTTAGCGGTAACTCGGAAGAGCCTCGTTAACGCTGTGAACAGTTACCATCTAGCCTGATATTCCGGTCTGTACCGGCAGCCAGTGTAAGATTCTTATGCCCCCGCCGTGATAATGGTGAGCGAGCATATAGAGTTTACCCTGTGTGTGTGGAGGGGGAAGGGGGAAGGGCGGGGGGAGAGGGCACAAACAATAGATGTTCGTGTCTGGCTAATGACTTTGTTGTGCATGGTTTGATTTCTAAATAATTTGGCATAAATGATTATCATATGAAGTCGACGTGTCGCGCGCAAGAAACATGTCGCTCGTTCAAAGGTCAAGGTCACAGTGGCTGATTGCCGTTATTGAGTTGCAGAATCCTATTATTTTTAGGGTACGTAGGTCAAAAGTCAATGTCACAGTGACCTTAAATATGAAAATGGTTTCCACTCAATAACCAGAGTTTTATTTGACCTCGTGTCTTCAGACTTCAACGGCTCACTGTCCTAATTGAGTGTATTGATTCTGGGGTCAGCTGGTAAAAGGTCAAAATCACAGTAACCTTATATGTAAAAATTGGTTTCTGCTCAATAAATGGAGTTCTATTTGACTCAGAGTCTTCGAACGTCATTGGATAATTGTCCCTAATGAGTCAAAAAAGGCTATTGATTTTAAGGTCAGCCGGTCAAAGCTAAAGGTCACAATGGTCTTTAACTTTAAAATGGTTTCCGCTTCATAACTAAAGTTCTATTTGTCCCAGAGTCTTTAAATTTAATAGGACGTTTGTCCTTAATGAACAAAAAAAGCGCATTGATTTTGAGGTCCGCCGGTCGAAGGTCAAGGTCACAGTGATCTTTAACTTGAAAATGGTTTCCGCTCAATAATTTGAGTTTTATTTGACCTTAGTTTTCAAATTTCATAGGATGATAGTCCTTAGAGAGTAAAAGACGACTGTTGATTTTGGGGTCAGCTGGTTATAGGTCAAGGTCACATTGACCTTATATGTAAAAATTGGTTTCCGCTCAATAACCTGAGTTCTATTAAACCCAGAGTTGTCAGCTGCATAGGATGATTGTCCTTGTTGATTAAAAGAAAGCTATTGTTTTTGGGGTCAGCTGATCAAAGGTCAAGGTCATAGTGACCCTATCTTCTGCAACAATAGTACTCCTTATTATACCACGGCCTTTTTCCAATACATTCATTCCTATTCTCCAGTTCACAAATCTGTCGCTTGCTGACCTCTCTCATTTATTCTGTGCCCCTGTTTCAATGACGCGCTGGGGGAGACATGCGTTTTTTTTACAGAAACATCCAGTTATCATATGATGACTACACATCCCTACCATGATAATCCCTTGTTTCTTGCCCACAATTTCAACACTTTCAGCATGCTCATCATGTCATTTTGGTAAGGTAGCAGATGTTTAATATGGAATTATCACACAAGGCTGGTGAGCAGCAAAGAACATACAGGCATGTAAAAGACATTTGTAGTTGGCTGCAGATATGTGTGCTTTGATATAATTATTATAATTTTATGGGCGCAACAGAAATAACAGTGGATTTATCCCTTACCATTTTGTTGCCTTGATGCAATCTCTTAAACGGTGTTAGAGAAACTGAAGATTTTATACTTGTAAGAGACTGCCGAACTTGTCTTGCTGAAAATGCAGCACTTACCTGTTCATTTAGTTTGTGTCCAGTGTCATTTAGCGGGGGCATCTGTGTGCTTTGGACACATGTCCAAGTTTTTTATAATTTTAACTGCAATCATCATGTGTCAAGCAATGTAGAAGGGATAACTTTATTGTAAATGAAAGTATTCCAGGGGTTATTTGAACAGTCACGGTGAAAAGTAATCTTGTAGGACCCTTTGACATAGAATGTCAAAATATAATTGTCTACTCAAATCTGTATCAACATTTGTAATAGCATAGAGCTATCGGGCGTACATTTGACTTTCTAGTTTCATGTTTATATTATATTATTACTCAATCATATCAAAACAATTATGAACCGTGATATTGTAACGCTCTTTACTACGTATCGTAAATAATAAATTACATGTCAAGTCACAAAGAAAATTATGAAAGTTGGAAATAATTTCTTACAAGCAAGAAAGGCCGTAACAGAAAGATGCAAAGCATCTTAGAATTCAAAACCAAGAGTGGAATTCGAACTCCGATTGTTGCGCATCGAAGCCAAGGAGTCTAACCACTAAGCCAAAGAATCGATTCCCTGACGCAGTTGTCAGAGGTTGCATTTATATAATTATAGGAAGGTATGCACAGTATTAATTTTCATAAGCTTTTTTCAATGTGCACAACAATATTAACCTTCAAAATAACAATTTTAATTCAATTCTGTTTATTTCATCTTTATTTTCTACAGCTAAAACTTTCTGTCACCAACCACCAAACCTGTTCTCTGAAATGGAAACAAATATTTCAATTTTGATATTAACGTGTATAATGGAACTGACCGTGACATAAGCTAATTCATTTGACAAAGAGAGACTAAAATTGTTAATATGTAAAAAATAGGGGTATACTTTTTCATTGGATCACAACTAACCAAAAGTTGTGTGTAAATTACTCTCAAAAACTATACTTATCCAAATATAACAAGAATACTGTAGTAAGAATATATTATAGAAATAATTTAATGTAAACCTACAGCAAATTGGGCCGAAGTTTTCCGATTTGATACGTATTCTTACGAACAAGAAAGTCCGTAACAGAAAGATGCAATGCATCTTAAAATACACAACTCAGAGCGTGATTCGAACTCAGACCTTAGCGCATTAACACTCTAACCACTGAGCCAAAGAATCGATTCCCTGACGCATTTGTCAGAGGTTGTATTTATACAATTATAGGAAAGTATGCACTAAGGAGCTGATGTGGTCCAGTTCTAAAGCGCTGGACTGGTAAACCAGGGGTATCGAGTTCAATCCCCCGCTCCTCCACTAGCATTACTGGTAGTCTTTCGGACGAGACGTCAACCAAGATCCCATGTATCAGTGCTATACACTGAGCATGCAAAAAACCAGGGGTGTCTCTGGAATGGGATGCTTTCTGTATCTTGCACTACCCCACAACATAAAATAACTAATCTCTTCAGGGGGCGTCGGTCATTTGGCCAACCGGTACCGACGATTAATAAGCTCAAATAGAGACAGAGAGTATGCATTAGACCGTAACAGTATACTAATACAAACAAAAGTGAACAGGTTGTAATGGTTTATTTAGCCAGATATATTTCCATCTGTCTTTATTTTTGTTACTTCTTTCATCTGTGTTACGTATAAAAAGAATTTGCATTCTGCGGGAAAATATTTTCTGAGGGTACGACTTATTTCTTCTTTAACTTATAACATTAGATCAGAAATAACCTCAGATGTCATTTGAATTAGATATACAGGATAAAATTTCACAAACCTTATGATCTCTTACTAAACTTATCCATACAATATTGGGCAGCAGTAACTTAACATATACCCACATCTGCCTTTGTATATTTCTCCATAGCTACAGCGAGGTCGACACTTGCAATGTCTGCCCCCACTTTGAAAGGCTGGAATAAAATATAAAAAGGTATATATTTTATAGTAGGTATAAGACCTAATTGCTTTTAATATTTTAAAAAATATCGTAAATGTTCTGTATAAATCAATAAATAATGCTTTTGTTTTAAATAGTTTTGTGAAAGAAACGTCGAAAAACTTAAACCTCATAAATAAAAAATAGGTGTTTGTTTAACATTGAATTTGTGTGCATTATAGATTCAATGTTTGTGTCTACACAAGTTTGTGTTACGATTTTCAAAAAATAATATGAAGCTCATGTGCAAAGTCAATTCGAGGTGTTTCTCCGATACTTTGAACTGTCCTAATGTCAATATGTGTCGTTTATTTCTTATGTTATAAATACACTTACGAACCTAGGCTATCGTCTCAGTCATTACTATTTCAAAATGATTGGTATCTCATTATATTCACAGAGAAATTTTAATTCATATTTAATAACCAAAGTTAAGAACATCCATAGAGCTAAAAATTCAAACTGTGTAGAAATTATGTTATTTTATTTTCATCTTTTTGTTGTTTTTGTTTGTTTTTGTTTATTGTTTTGTTTTTTGTTTTTTGAAATCTATTTCATTGCCAACAAGTTTTCCATGCTTTGATTTTGGGGTAGCCTGCAAGCATATTTAAATGCTTCCGTCATTTTTCATATTTATCTACTGCGATATTTTGTTTTGACAGAATAACCTTTAGGAATCTGGTCCATTTTTTTTTTTTTTCATTTTTCAATTTAAAAGGCCGGAAAGCAAACGTCGTTACTTCATTTGTATCTTAGAGGAAATATTTACTGAGGTAAATTAACAAAACAATAGATATTGTAATATTTTTAACGGCGGAGGCCCTATAGGCCAAAGAAACTGCATTTATTTAAAGATCATAAAATGTTTATTTACAATATGATTATTAAAACCAAAGACTATAAATGACTGGGTTGATCCATTAATACAAAATGATGAGCATTTTTCTCTTTAGTAACTATTAGTTAAGTTTTCTTGGTACGTTTGGAGTTTTCCGAATAGAAAAAAAGCAATATATTCTTCCGCCCAACCACAAACACGAGCGAACCGCTTTGTAGTCAGTGTTTTCTTTAGAGATATGAGTTACGTTTGCAAGTAATATGTTTATTGTTGCAGTTTGCAATTAAAATGCAATTAGATAGATACAAAATAGCGTGTATGTGTCTTTCACGTTGTTTTCAAATATTTTTTATTTATCATCATTTCTGTTTTATTCGTGTCGTACAAATAGAAAATAATTTTCCGTAAAGAAGAATCATGTCTGTTTTTTGTGCAAAGAAACTTATAACGATATCGATAAATTTTAATCAGGCTAAAACACAAAACTTTCATGTACAGTAGAGTTTTCCTACGAAAAGAGCATCGTCGGAAACCAACTTTTGATTCGTTCCATTTTACTCTATTAATCGACCGTTGTAGAGTAGGTTTGGAACATTTCATACTCATGAATAATTAATGGCGTAATTGAATTGGTTTCCGAAAAAAATTTCTTACTTATTCTTAGTCAATGAAATTATACGTTAAATTTGAACACGAAGTTATGTTTAAATATCATGGAAATACCTCTATTTAAAGTAATAACATCCCTGTTTGCCTCTACAGACAAACCTTCAAAAATGAATAGTATTCTTTTGTAATGCGAATATAATTGAACGAAAAATTCGTTCACTTTGCTAAATAATATTCATGAAAACGAGTTATCAATTTTCCAACCGCACAGAATGTTTTTGAACGGAATAGGTACCGGGAGTAAACGACATTGCGACAAGACTCACACAGCTTTCATATCCATCTGGTGGATTTAAGGTTAAAAGGCATTGACTTGATAATTATTTGATTTAAAATATATTTTGCTTCCTATGCATCTTTGCTGGTCGCGGGCTTTCTTAAAATTGTTTTTTCTTGATATAACGGTACTGAATTTTAAAATATTAAGAAACATCATTATAGATTCACGACAGAACTAAAGAGAAATGCGTACTAAGTAATGTTAAGCTTGGCTTGTTTATAAAAACATGTCGATCATCTACGTTTTTCGTGTAGCTTTTGAGACAGTTCACAAGTGTGTATACGTAATAAAATATTTCATATAAAGAAGAAAACGTTTTACCTTCAGCCTGTTCTGGAACAAATACCATGGTAACGCAGCTCACTATGAGCAATACAAGAAGTAACTTGTTCATGGTAGATTTGATGAGCTGGTTGCGTTCGCTAGAAACTGTCATTAAGATGCTAACATTGAATTTTATATATATGGGAGACGAAAAACGATTATGATTTTTTCATATTGTGGTTACAGTTTGTAAATTTCCTTGTTTGTTCAATCTTGCTTATTCATAAATCATTTGATTTAAATCTGATAAAACCTGCTAGACATCTGAATGCGTACTGAATATGTATTTGACATTTATGTTTTATTTAACGTCATTTAAATATCATTGTTTCAACTATTTAATAAAGAAATAGTTTATTTGCATTAAAAAAAAAACAACGAATGCATGAGAAAATTAAAAAAAAACACACAAAACAAACAATTGATGCATCGTTTTAATAAGTCGTTTAATGTTATCTGTCTCCTAGATTTTCAAGGCATATATTGATTTCAACATACGTAGAGAATGTATAAACGTTTTATGTTTATTATTTGTATTATATATCAATTATTTTCCTTACAATTAATTGCGTCATTATTCAAATTATCATTCAAAAATTATAGCACTTTTATTGATTAAAACGATTAAGATAAAATTAAATAAGAAATAACTTTAGTTTTCATAGAAATATTAACACTACTTAAACATGTTATACCAATACTATTTCACTATATTGCTGTTAATTCAAATGCCATGCCATGTAGACAGACATTCAATTGTTTGAATTAGAATCACCAATCAGGGCTGACAAGTGGCAAACTGAATAATAAAAGAAGGCTGCAACATTTTGCACTTGGCAAAAACGTTGAATCTATTAAATGGTTTATTTCACATAATATTTTATTATCTATTTAAATATTAACTGATGTTTTATGATCGACGATAATCGTGTGTATGGTTAATTGCTTATCTAATTATACAGAAAGATGAAATTGGTTTCCTTTTCAATATCAAGAAATAACAGTATGTAAAAAAAACAACAACACTTCATCATAAATATCAATTTATCTTAATTGTTGTGATTCTTTAAACAGGAAAACTTCCGTCACATCAAGTTGTGTTGGACATGTATAATTATGAATCATTACTTTTCTTTAGTTTTTCTTGTTGCTATTTGTCTCGAAAGAACTGCAAAGACAACATTACTACAAATGGTATGATACATCGTAATTTAATAAGCACAGCTAAGAACCGAACTTAGGCATTTGTACGCTATCAGGACGGGTGTATTATGTTTCTTTGTAATAATCATCCAAGCTTATAACATGTCATTTTTTAATCTTCATTGCATTTTGTTCAAGTTACAGAGAATCTAAAAATTCGCGGTTATGGTATTCAAAGTAAACAATAAGGAAATGTAAATTAAATTCTGCACTCTATCGCCGACAATAGATTATATAATTCAAATAATTAATACAGTTTTGGACTGAGACAAAACATGTAAAACATGATTAAAATCAATGTAAAAGAAAAATTGTTGACATTATGTAAAGTTTATACTGACAGTTAGCCACAATGTATCATCGTTGAACGGGATCTCTACGAACTGACGTATAATTTATTTGTGCGAAGCTAAAAAGACAAAAAGTCTTACCTTCAGCAAGCTACTGGATGTTAAACACAGATAACTGAAAACATGGAGAGACGTAACGTTTTCATGCCGACTCTGAGCTCGTATTATCCAATAGTTGAACAAAGTAACCTTATCATCAACGAAACAAAATCTCTAACTGCATTTTGAGATTTCAAGGAAACATTGTTTTGAATACGTTGATAAGTTAAAAAATACCTAGGTTGATGGCAAGATTAATTCCTGTTATTTTAGACGATCACGCAACAGGCACACCAAAATGAAATAAAAGTATGAGCTTTTTAATCAAGCAGACAAAAAATAGATCTCTATTTAAAAGTAAGAAATATCTTTTAAAAAAAGATGTTCGGCGGGACGTAGGTGGAAAGTAAGTTATGTATGCACTGACACTGAAGTATGTATTTTTAGGGATAAAGGTACAAATTGTGTTTTGAAAACAGTGTACCGCTGGTGGAAGAAAAAGTAAACATAAAAGGATTGACAAGAGATGGTGGTAAGTAAATATACGAGTAGATCTAAATGACAATTACCAGATATGGAAGGAATGCATGAAGACATGAAAAAGTTATGTTCAAAATGAAATTTGCTGAGTTGTTTAGTTTAAAAAAGAGCACATTGATAGTGAATGTAACTCGTTTATTTATTAATGTGAAGGACATGTGACAATAAATGGATGTGTAAATATCAAAAATATGCATAAAAAAATGAAAAGTAATGTCGAAAATTTGGTAAGTGTTTGTTATTTAATCAGGTCACCTTGAAGGTCAAGGCCATTACAAACCATTTTATTGCTGTACATTGAAAGCCTGCGACACTGGTCATCCAATGCCCTTGATGAAAAGATCCTATTACAGCAGGCATTGTGTACACCTTATCAAATACTTTCTATTTTCAGTTGATTTATATTGATACTTGAAAAAATTAAATCCGTAAAAAAGTGCTTCTAGACTCTTCTTGAACTTCCGGCTTACCGATACCGAGATGAATGTTTGCTAACACCACACCTGTGATACGCAGAAGTACGTGTCGGATAATGCCTCACAAAGGTCATTCAGGATGATTGTTGTAACATTTCGGCGAATTCCACTCCGCGTTGCACAAGACATACAGTGAAAAATTTGAACTCATTCTTCCAATCGGCAAGACTGTTGCGTAAACTGTCTATGTAGCAAAAATACAATGCTTGACATCAGGCAATCTGATTGGCAAATTTAGTCGAGTGGCATAGGTCATGGAAGGTCATGAAAAACGAGCTTAATACGGCTGCGCCTAAAAACAATAACTTAATCATTTACGTAATGAAAAAAAAATGAAATCATTGTTCCTTACTTAGCGTGTTTTCATTCATACCACTTGAGGCATAAATATCATTTGATTTTGGAACATAAACAAACATTATGCATAAGTTTCAGGAAAAAAAACAGGTAAAAATGAGACCTCTGTCTAGAGTGGTATCTAGTCTTTTTATTAATAACTAGATTTTGACCCCATATGATATTATTGAACAATCGACAGACGCCCTGCATATTAATTCTTAAAAACCTATGTCTAAAATATCGATGTCTTGACGATAACCGCTCATAAAATCTCTGTCTGATATCCTGTGTTCTAATGTACACGACGAATAGTTAGAAGTTGCAGTGCTTCAGTCTTTTTGGTGTTCTATATTGTTTAAATGTTTCTCTCTAACTGGACACTTATCGTTATGAGATCTTTTACCTCATGAAGTCATAAAAAGACAGGTACTGACTTGACTGCAAATGATCAAATGATATGCATGTTTCCAACAGACAGTTTAATACGTTACACGGCATCCAGTCGGTAGCTGCGTTCTCTACTTCTGGCGCACTTTACCCTTTATTTTATACAGCCTCTAATAAGCATAAAGAATCGAGTTATCTTGCGTTTTGGAATACAAACCAGCCTCTTAATCAAAGTTGCACAATAGATAGTGTCGAATAATACCACGAGGTCACAAGTATGAATCTGAACCGCGACTTCCGCATTCTTCTGTGTGGTGCTGAATGGAGATTTTTATAGTCTTGTTGTTACAATATTTACAGGTTCCCTTGATGCTTTTTGGGGGTCTTTAAGTTTGTTTATATAATTTCTTGAATACAGAAGAGGTTGTTGTATAGTTAAATAGAGTTATGATATCCCTGTAAAACGAGTCATGTTATCTTTTGGTTAAACACCACCAAATCAGTGTTGTCGGTGCGGAGCTTTGAGACGAAAAAGCTGTTAAAAATTGAAAAACTGTTCTGAAAATCATTTTACTTGAAAATAACACATATATTGAAGAACAAATTGAAATTACGCATACGTGTGCTGCACAATTCTCGACTATCTGTTGTCGTTTGAAAATAAACGAGAAATGTTGACAGTTTGTAATAAAAATACTGAAGTGACAGGAGTGATCTCCTTCGTAAAGGCATACCGGAAAAGCTAACTAGGCATCCTGTGAAAAAATTTGAATGAAATTGTTTCTCATCATTGATTCTTTCCAGAAAATGGCAAAGGTAACATCTTCAGAATCTAATAAAATGAGGTTGAGATTTGATGCTACGTTGAAATTCTATAAGACTTGAATTAGTTGTGTGTAACCTAAACCGAGAAAATACCCGACGTTAACATCAAAAATGAAATACACATAGACGAAATATATTTCATTTACATGTTTTATTTCTTTTGTTTCTGAAACGGTTTTCAACACATTAAAATGATAGGCTGTATCGAAATGCTTTGGTTTCATAGGATATATCAGTGTCAGTGTAGATTTCACAACGTGAAAAGCAGATCAGTCTAAATCACTATGCATCGAATCCTATCACTGTGGAATTATGGACCTCTCTAAATAAGAAATAAAATCAACACTTAATAGCTTTTGTATCGTTTAGCAAAGCAAACTGCGTGTAACGCACGGAATGAACTCTGCTTAAAGCTGCAAAAGAAACGACAAATCGGAGAATGTGGTTTATGGCTTTTTCGAACAGTTTAACCAGTAGTATTTCATCACATTTTCGTAATTACAAACCTGCATTGGGCTTGCTGCAATTAGAAGACGTGTACTATTTTCATTGAGACGATCATGAAATTGGCCTGTCTCTCTTAAGCTTTTCTTCGCATCTATGTTTTATTTGTTAAGTATTAACGTCTCTATTCCTGTTAAGTCGCTTATTTTGGAAAACAAGGCCAATGGATTCCATCTTAGAATTGCTCATTCATTGTAACTATAAAGTCTTCAAGAGTAAAACAAATTCCAGCAATTACAAAATGATATACTAAGACAAACGCTTTTACATTTCATTTAATTTTATTCTTCTTATCTACAGTTTAAATTCTTAACCAAGCATTTGAGTTTCTACGTGATGTTGAAAGTAAAGCGGTCGAAACTTTACTCTGAAAAGAGAACAAAGTGTTCATTTTATAGTGTTAGAGATGTCGATGTAAAACACCAAAATTATGCCACCAATAAAGAAATTCAACTTGTAGCAATAAATGTTTTTATTAATAGACAATTAAATTATTCAAAAGGGTTAAAGTCAGTCCTTTTTGAATGCTTTAGTTATCTGTCATAAATCAAAGCATGGAAACAGCTTAAGTTTTTTCTTTGAGCTTTTTCCTTAAGGGACAACATACCGCAGTTAAATAAGAAATTTATGTTACCAGCAAGTCTAACAACGATATTTAAGGACGACAATTAAAATTTTAAAACATTAAAGGCATTTTTACCTACCTAATCATCCATAAAAACGTTCGCAGCAAATACGTTTGTATCCACAACGTCCTTTATAGACTTCTCCGTAGTAACAGCGGTATCTGCATTTACAAGGTTCGAGTTGGCCGCCACTAGGCCATGCTGGAAGAAATTGCATGCTTTGCGTTAGATTGCAATTTTCACATCGCAGAATATTTGCCCAGTGAGCCAAAAAAAGATGTACCTTATGTTTTTATTCATTTGGAGCCAAAAAAAATACGTCATTTAACACTTTCACAAGTGCAATATAAATAACAATAATAATTATCATTATGATCATATATTGATATTTCGAAAACAAGAAATATAATGTACTGGTTTAAAGCTTTGTAAATTTTAGAAGATACCGGACCTTCTTACTTTCAGCTTCCAGTGAAATGAGAATCATCAGAAATAAAACAAAAATACGTATTGTAGCAAAATAAATGAAGATTGTCTTACCTCCAGCCGTCTGTGGAATAATAGCCATCGTCATGCAGCTCGCCACAAGCAGGGCTAGAAGTAGCTTGTTCATGCTGACGATGTAATGAACTTCTAAAGTTCACTTGAGGCTTTGCTTACTGAGAACATAGCTTGATTTAAATAGTGAAGACAGAACCGGATGCAACGATTTTTGCACCTTCTTGAGGTTGCACTCTGATAATATTTGTCTCTTATTCTAATGGTGTTTATTAATTTATTATTTTTTAACCATTAAACAGAGAGCACACTCGAGTGGACATCAAAATTATATTGAAAATTAATGTTTGATGTCATACAATCCCTTTTTTTTTTTTTTTTTAGCTTTGATGAAATCATAATCATAAAACATTAGAACGCGACATAAACAAAACTAAGAAAGAGGACAAACATAAAAATGATTAGATAGTTCCTTTGTTTGAAATGTGTAAACCACGTTTTACTCTCCTGACTTTTATTAAGTGCCACTCACTGCAAGGAATTCCTATGAAGAGAAAGCATCCTTAGTACAATTGATTTCTTATACCTAGTGTAGGTAAAAGTGTCTTTTTTGGCAACCACACATGTGAACATACCTGTAAATTCAGAACCGCATTAATCAAATTAAATCAGAGAAAAACGTAACAGCAAGCAGCTGGTATTTTAGTTTCTTTAAAATTTCATCCTAGCTACTGAGCATTTTGACCAAACTTTCAAGCAATTGGCTAGTGAAAAAAGGTCCCTTAAAACATAACAGTGTAAGTCCTTCCGTAAGATAAAAGGCTTCAAAACCTATATTGTTTTCTTTCTAATGTGCCATCAGATAAGACACCACGAACATGTGTTTTTCAGGACAGTGTATATATTCAAGCTTCCGGTGTATGTCTGACCTTGGTGTTGATTTTTGGAGTGGTGGCCTACGAGTGGTCAGACAGTTTGCGCATGTCCTGTAATGTGTTAATAGGTTATTTAGAAATGATTAAGAAATAGTACACTCAATAGAGCAAAGACAATCAGAAGAAAGCAAAAGTGAAGCATTATTTCAGGATATAACTACCTTAATCTCAACGGGGCGCTAAGTTTAAGTAATGGTCGTTAAAGCGATTCGCTTAATCAAAGCCACTGGTCAAACTGTTTAGGATCCACTATTACTAACATACTCAAACACGAACCACGTTTGTATCAGCTCTTATATAATATACAGGTATAAGACATGTAATACATATGATATTGATCTTATAATAATACGTTTTCTTTCCTCCTTCTTATTTTTAACATTGCTGTTGTGGATATTTCTTGTAATACGAAAAACAAAATTATTATGACACCTATATAACTGTACCCTTTTGGATAAGTTTTGTTTAAGATAGATACATGTACTTTTAAACAGCAGTTTTTTTCGAGAAATTTTGATAAAATAAAAAGAATTAATCTACCGGAGAATATCACAAGACCTTTTATTTCACTGTTCAATAGATTGAGATGTCAGCAAAAAAAATCGTTTACAGATATTCTTTTTTTCAGTTAGAAGACCATGGGATATATCTTTGCTGATAATAAATGCTTCATGTGGTTTATATAAATCTGTTGCTCTAACATGCAACGTCACAATCACATTACAGCTCTGAAAATGGGACTTTTTCTTAGCTCCGCATAATATAACTGCTTCAGTCTGCGCAGTCCCTTAATGGCGGACGCAAGGGAGGTAATCAGGGAGATACTAATTTCTGGAACGGTCTATACTCCAATTTCTTAATGAGCCTTTAAGAAAATTTACTTTCAGGTTACATTGTATGAAAAAAGTGTACATTTTGTACATGTGATTAATAAAATGTGTCTGTTATATGAATAAGAATATTACATTGAGACAAACAAAAAATTACTGAACTAATGTAATTTAATTTTAAACTTGAATATAAGCATGCTTTATGTGAAATTCCATAGGGACTGTTTGTCAATTTGTAATTTGTAGTTCTTAATAGATGAATTTATTATCTTGATTTTTTAGCATTTATATCTGAGTATTAAAGATTTATAAAGTTGTATATCATCTTGTTGTCTGTTGTTTGGTAATCTGACCTATAATGAATGTAACAAAAGGCCCAAAGATGCACCAGAATGCACCATTTTAGACCTTCATTTTTCAAATTATCCGGGGGAGGTCCCCCGTACCCCCACAACGGGAGGAGACACCCCTCCCGTACCCACCCCAATGTCGTTCTACCCTTCATGTCAGCCACCACCACCACCCCATGCAGCCCTATTCTGTATCCGCCCCTGTGTATCATGCTTATTGAACTATCAAAACAAACAAAGTCGTTAGTATTGTATACAAGGATTCCTTAAGACAATCATAGATATGCTGACATCTTAATATGGCGTTGATTGCCTTTCAGTGTTTGAATTCAGAACACTAAAAAGCATAAGAACTATAATGGAATTTAGTTCTAAAGTATGTTACAATGCGTTACTGTCATCTGTAAACACTGTCTAGTCTAGTTTCTGTACTTGAATACATAATTTTTGCATGAATCATTCTGCCGGTGGGACCTTTTCTTTATTGGAAAGACACGCCGTATGATTTACCTTTATGCTCAACTGGCAGTTTATACGGCAAACACTTGGATGTTTATCAACACGACTTTGGTTGCTATAATGATCCTTGTCAGTGGAATCCTACTGTTTGAAATTTACAGGTGATTTTTTTTCTTCGTTCAACTTTTGTTTTGAAACCAAACTCGAAGCACAGATAAGTTTGTTTCTAAGGTTAGGTAGTGCTGGAAACCTGGTAAGTTTGTTTTAAATGTCAGCATACTTTATTTCTCATATGAAAATACATAGAGGGAATGAGGCATTGTTAGTAAGTTTCTCATATAAACATATTTTGAGATAAGTGGCTAGTTCTTAACTTATTTCAACAAACGTTCAGGCACATTAAGAGTCGTTTGCTTTTTTTGCTCTATTCGGAATAACTCTGTTTTTCTAGTCTCGCTTTTTGGCAAAGAAAATTTTAAATAATTATATATATATAGAATATATCATTTGATTCCTGTTATCATTTAAGACGCTTAATAAATGACTATTGGTGTTTTTGTTTTATCAAAACTTGACTTTAAACTAACCAAACAGAACAAACTTTTTCCCTACCGAAAATTATACACTATATATATCATATGCAGACAATATATAAGTTAGGTACAGAGACTGCAAAGCGTCATTTAAAAGTCCTCAAACGATAGTCGTAGGAACTTCTTGATGTCATTTTGACGTTACCTCACGTACACCCATAAGGTCACTTTTGTCAAAAGGCTCCACGTGTATATAAAAACAAAACAGAAATTTCCCTTCACTTTCAATACAAATTTGCACCTTTCAAAACCAGTCATTTTATTTCCTACTCCGGTCTCAGTTTACTTATATGATATTTAAGGTTCGTAGAGTTTCATAATGTACAGTATGTTACTCATTTTCAATGAGAAAAAAATCCATAGAATCAAGTTCTACAGTATCTAGGCGAGAACTCCTCCTTGTATCTAGTTAATACGTCGACGCGGAAACCGTGTTCCCTGTTTTATAAGCTCAGATGTTTTGACACTGGCATTCTTCAGTTAGTGTAGTGATATTTCAGTTTTTCCCCTTACTTATGCCTGCTGTTATTCAAGTGAAAAATATCAGTTGATAAATAGTTACATGTTTAAGATCATTTCTTAAAGCGACTGACTCACAGAATTTAGATAAATTTGTTTTCTTTCAAATTGAAGAGAAGTTAATAATAATCTTATGTTTCTAAACACCAGGAAAACTAAAAAAAGAGAAAATTTGCTTTAAAGATATACCATGACCATTTTTGCATAAAATACTTTAAATGCAGAAATGAATTGAAATCTAGGGAATTCTTACTGAATATGTCAAATTAGGCTACTAGAATATATACACTATTTATAGGAAGCTGCATTCGCTATTACAGGTCATATTATATTGGTGTTTCCTTAAAAAAACTGCCAGTTTTTTTTAATGACACTATGCATTTATAGTTTGAAACGTAACATATCTAATCTATGTGTGCACAAACATGTTAATTTTATATTTACATAGAAAAAGGTGTAGTAGTTAATTGTATCTGAACCTTGAGCATAATCTATCTTTAACCGGGATTTGAACCTATGCCGTTTCGGTCAGTAAAAGATTAAGCGACGATCTACACCACTGAGATACAGAGACTAGTTATCAAATATCGTGAAAATTTAATTTATAACCAAAGTATCTACCCCGTGACTAACGGGGTAATTTTTTACCGATAAAAGTGTGTTAATCTTGATACTGTGATGTGCTTCTGTAACATAAATCGGTCAGTAACTTAATTTAGATATATATTCTCTACAAATTCAGCTAGAATGTTTACATTTATAATTCTTTTTTTCTTTTCTTTTTCATAGTCGGCCCATCTGTGAGTCAGTCGCTTAAACCTCTAGTTAGGTTTTATTAAGAGTTGCATTCAGCTGGCCCGGCTAGCAATCGGTAGAGCATCGGATTGTCAAGGGTTCAATCCCCGTTATTACTGATAACTGATCTCGGGCAATGCGTCTGTAGGCGATTTGTCCCTCAACTCTGGAGCAAGTGAGCATGCGGTTACAGAAATTGGTAAGTAAACTGGTTGATGATAAATTAATAAAATTCTACATTAATTATTCTATTCTATGCATCTTACGTCAAGCAAAGAAGTCTTTTGTCATGTAACATTTAAAAAAACATCAACAACAACAAAAAAAACAACTTAACCTTGACAATCTATATCAAGGTCACATACAATAAGTGACAGTAGCATTGAACCGAAAGCTCCTGCAACCAGCGAAAGGCATACTGGGAAGACATGTACTAATACTAGAGAACGGAGGAGAAGGGACACGCCCAGTGAGAGTAATGACACGCAGTGTTACGTCATTTCCGTGGACATCAAACCAGGAAGTATGTCAGTATTTATTTTGCTATACTTATTTGAATTAGTTTACATGTAAGAAACAACCAGATACCGAAAACTTACTTGCTCGTCTTAGGTTAACAAATGACCTTTTTTGTAGGAGTAAATATCAAAATTTTGTTGTAACCGTTTTAAGAGTTTTTTTGATGATTATGCCAGTTAAGCCAGTTAAGACCAAACTGGATATTAGTTCTTTATTGTGACCAAATTCAAGGACTCTTTTCATGATCTGGTAAAACTGTATAGTTATAATTGTGTGATACAATGCATTGAACTTTTCATTCACACTCAGCTTGTTTTATAAATAGAAGACACATCGGATATCGTTTCCAAACCATGTGAAATAATTGTTAAAGATAACGGGGAAGTAAACGATCCTTTTGGCCTGTATGCTTTATGTTGATTAAAATGGTAATAAACCAATGTTAGTGTTTTCGAGGCAAACTGTTCTAACTGAACGTATTAACCTGTTGTTTAATTTAAACAAAATTTTATTTGCATTTACTGCGCATGTTACAAACAAACCAAGCGTCGAGTAGATAGCTCCATCCTTGTTTTTATCTCTCTTTTAGTACTTGGTACATTCTTTTTGAATTCTCACATAGGGTTTTCAACGGTTCCCATACCGCCTTTATTTTGTCCATCATATATTGAATCTTTAGAACTGTTGAAATTCTATGCGTTGAATCAGTTTTCAGTATCTTGATATACTCCGAAGCACTTGTTTCAAGAAAAATTTCTTTAAGGAAAGAAGGTTATCAGACTTGACAAAAGTGTGCCAAGTATATTAAACTTGTACCCTGCCGTTGGCAATTGTTTTGTTTTTCATGATCATTGCCTAAACTGTTAAATACTAAGTTACTATAGACATAGAAAAAGGAAAAGGTATGTCCTAACTGGATGACGGACAAGTCTATTTTTATTTCAAATTTTGCATGTAAGCGTTACAGATCTGCTGAAGATAATACGGGTCTAGTAAGATTTTTTTAAAGAAATTGTCTACTTCTAGAAAAAGCAAAGACGAAACAGATACAGGAAGTGAAGGCAATATCAAGCCGTCGTGAACTCCGTCGTCGAGAGTTCAACAGGGCCTGCCGGACGGTTAATTTCTTCATGGCCACCTACCTCGGGTGTTGTACTCCTTACATAATTGTGAACGCTCTCTGTAAGACATATCTCTTTGAACAAACATCGCTATTCGAATTTTTTCTATAGAAGGGCTCAATTTCTTTTTAAAGAAAAATAAAATTTGCAAGTACATATATTTCGCAATGTGAGTTTAATCTCTATACAGCTCAGTTCGTTTCTTTTTTAACAGGTCTTGCTTGCGGCATTGAGTGTAATGACAACGACCAACCAGAGAATAGAGTGATTCGAGCATTACCAAATTTATGTTTGTTGTTTCCAATGAAAATAAAAGAGATGAAACTATCTGCATGAACTTAGTTGTGGCGGCAAGATTTTTACATATAGTTGAACAGAGGACATTTCCATCTCTCTTACCTTTTTCTTTCCCTTTTTAAAAAATATTCTTGACCATTTTATGTGTATATCACTAAGATTTATTATGAAGAACGACTGAAAAACCATGTGGGACCAACAGGCAATCTGTCTCTTTTTCACCAGTTAGTAATTTAGCCAAGGGAGGGAATCGAACCCACTTACATGGATCTCAAGTTTCAAAACTTGAACTGTTTTAAGTAAACATTCTTCATCAGAGAACAGAGATGACAGTTTTTACAGAAGTTATATTTGTATACAGCAACCAAAAACAGAATATGTACTGCAGAATTCTGACCATTTAATATAATCAGTAACTATTATTACACTTCTTGCAGACAATCATAAAAGAAATTAAACTATTTATGACAAAATGTGCTTTTTTAAGCCAACTAACAAATACAATAGTTACTTTTTTTTCTTATGGCATATCTATAACAATCATAATTTACAATCTCAGCAAAATTTAAAATAAACAAAAGCTTCAGATAATAACAGTGCTTATTGGTGTGTTTTTCATTTTTCTGACAGCCATTTAGGTGGTACCATTAAAGTAATCAGTGCAAGCGGAGGTTGACCTACTTTTCCATTTGGCTTCAACAAGCTTGTATAAACCTGTAGAGTGATGTTCTAACCAAAGCAATATTGAAGGGCAAGCACTTATGAAAAATGCTACAAAGATAGATCACAAAAAGCTACTTTCAAGTACCAAGTCTTGTAGTAGCTAAACAACATCTACAAGGGCAAACCTTAACTGCAGTTAGGACACTTGCTTACCAAGCCTGTTTGTGCCTCCACTTCTTTTGACATGCCAAGACCAGCCTACATAACCCCTACCCTGCCAGCTCCGTGTAGAAGGTAGACTACCCTTACCAAAAAACCATCTTACGGATATGTTAGCACTGGAATCCTCGATGGCATTGATTGCTGGCTCAATCAATGCATAGCAGCATTTTGACTGGAGACTGCTATTGACCTAACTTGAAAAGACAATCTGTTTGTTGCCACAATAAAACCTACTAAACATACAAACTCTGACAAAGTGATACTGTTTGCTTACCAATCCTGGTGGCACCTACTCCAATCCTGTTGACATACCCAGAGAGACTCTTATCTACTAACCTGCCAGCCAAGGAAATCAGACAAGCCCCTCTTCACGATGCATCTTATGGACATACAGGCACTGGATCCCTCGATGCATCGATTGCAGTCTCAATCAATGGATAATGGTTAACAGGATTTTAGCCTGAACTGTGTACAGTTATGATCCTTCACGTACCTGTAGAATTATAACCATTTCATGTAGCTGTTGTTGGGTTATGACAATACATTAGAACGCCCACCAGAGATGGTAGTGACGGCTTACACTCCTTTGCTTCTACCAAATTTCTAAGAGGGTTTTCTCTCCAACTTACACATCATAGTCTCAAGGCACCTCACAATGTCCACCAAGACAGTCTGACATCTTGTAGCGTTTGTAAAACTGTCTTCCATAACCTTCATAGTGAATTTGAACCAATAACAACTATAGGAAACATACAATAACCACCTTGAATAATAAAGCAACACTGGCATATTCCAAGTGGAAAATTTATACTTTAAATCTTATAGTCTGCATCAACACTTAATACATAAATTAACAGCATTCAGTATAAAACTTAAGTAGTGTTTATATCACATACATATATGCAAACATGTTAAACAAGACTGTTCTAATTAAAAAGAATCCAAATTAAATATACTAAATTACTTCTGCTTAATAAACCTTTAGTGGTCAATAAAGGAGAAAGAGGTTTTACATAGCACATTTTACACATGGCAGACACAAATGATAAATGCACTAATTCAATGAAAAACCTAATAACATGTGTAGAAATTTAGCTTTGACAGAAATATTAAATGTTCATTAAAGTAACAGGTAAATTGTACAACATATAATTGTATACATATTACTCAAATGGGGTTGACGATGATAAATACGTATACAGTACATTAACTAAAGAGTGACTTCAAATCTGTCTCTTATGTTTCACAAAGAATAAGTGATAAAGTAAATAACAAACAAATACTAATAACAAAATGCTAACACTTATCAGTTCCCTACTTAGCAACAAGAGTTCAGTAACTTTTTAACTTTACACTGTATCTGATTTTATCCCTAGGCAATTTCTTACCTCTGAGTTTTTTAGATACAGTCATGATCTACATAACAATGGAACAGTAGTCAATCAACGATCTCTGTATATGACAGTAAAGATATAATAACAGCATTCAAATTAAGAAATGAAATGTTCATTACATGTCAATAAAATACAAGAACATCTTTTCAATTCTACCGCTAATGTCGATTACTGACTTGAATTCCTGTATCTTACAAAATATGTGCTTAATTTGCTTGATTACAGCATATCATATTTATATACGGTATATATCTTTCTTAAATATCAAAACCATGTATAAAACACTATTTCTAGTATTCAACTATTAAGTATTCCAATACTAAGCAAAAACATAAACAAAATATGTTTTATAGGTCAACAATTCTTATCTTAATGTAACCAAACTGTTACACAATACATCTACACACTTCATCAGTCAAATCTGCAAATGCAATATATGATTTCCTGGATCGTTTACTAGGTCAGACTTCCTGCATCCTACAGAAAAAAGAAAAGGCAGAAAAGTTTCCTTATTATATTAAAAGCTCCTGACCTGAACACTTTCACCTGGCAAACCCTTAGTGCATGTGTAGTGCAGTGCAGGGGGTGCTGTGGGGGGATGAAAGACTTTACCATTTGAAAGTGACAAGTCTGGAACTTTTATTTAATAAGAAAGGAAAAAAGAGCCCAAAATAAAGCAGAAAAATCATTCCAAAGCTAAGACCCAGTACTTACACAATTGACTGACAGACTCTCCGTCAAAAGTAGCATATCTGTATTCCTACATATTTCACATGTATTTAGGCAACATTTCAACAGTATTTTTTTAACATAGCATATACTTCATAATTAAAGAAAAGTATAGGAAAAATGTTACTATACATCTATCTTACATAGTTCATTCTTATTTTTATTTTTTATTTTTTTTATTTCCCTTTTCTTATTTTTCTTGTTATTTTTTATGTTTTTTCATTTTCTTTCTTATAATGTTCTGCTTTTCTTTTTCCTTTTTTTTCTTTTTTATCTTTCCATTTTTCTTTTAGTTAACTGCTTAGTTTTCTTGTGTAGTATGATGGAAGTATTGTTGATGATGATGAATCATTCTGGATGTCTAACAGGGAATGCCATGCCTCCTCCTCTTCTATAATGAGAGTTTTGTTACTACATCTGTACACCTGTGCAAGGAATGTTGACATTCATTACAATAATTTACATCATATCACACACACAAGCTGCATTTGCACAACAAAATGGTAATAAATGCATATTTCTTAGATGTATGAGAATATCATTATTTAAGACTTTTATTAAGTTTTTAGCTCTTGCTCTTTCCCGTCAAGGAAAACGTCTGCTGATGACATGATATTGTCTTCATATTCATGTATGTCTTGTCTTTAACAGTTTAAAGAAACATCTATCAATTACTAAAAATTCTGAATATAAACAATACAGGTCACCGTTATCTTTCTTTTATTATCATCATTTCTTTCATAAAGTCTAGCTTTAAATGCCGGTAAGACTTTTCCCTTATAAATGATGTCTTTACATGTAACTGAAAATAATATTTTAATAGAAAAAAAAAACTCTTAATATTAGTGACTGAACTATAAAATATACCTTATTAAAGGAATCCTTACTTTTGATTACATTTCAACAGTTCAATCAAAGAAAACTTAGGCTAATGACATACTATAAGAATAATTTCCTTCATCATCTGATTTCTTTCTAGTTTTAAAAATACTGAAAACATTAATCATTTTAAAAAATGTTCACAAAGAAGCAATTGCAGCAAGAGAAAAAGTTTACTTGGCCTTATGAATCCTTCTTTTTTCCTGTGAAGATAAGTAATTCCTAATTTCGGTTGAGTTGTTTGGAACATCTAACACTCAAACATGGGTTTACTTTGCAGTTGAAGAGCTGAGTCAGTTGAGTTTCCATTTGTGTCTTGGTGCCATTAGAGCAAAGCTATGTCTTTTGGTTATACTAAACTCCTTGTCTTTTAGTTTGAGTCTTCGCATAACCCTGTCAGCCCTGCTGTGCTGAAAAAATAATTGTAAAAAATTTATTTTAAAAAATGCACATTTCTTTATCAAATTTGCTTAAACTTGTTCTTAGAAACAAGAAAGTCCGTAACAGAAAGATCCCATGCAGCTTAGACCATCACTCTAACAACTGAGCCAAAGACTCGATTCCCTTACACAGTTGTCAGAAGTTGTATTTATACATTTATAGGGGGAGTATGCACTAGACTGTAACATATCCCCGCTTGAGAAAGTCATCATTTATGATGACGAATGGTGTTGTGTATTTTTTAGATCAGAAGATCAGACAGAAATCTTGAAAGATTCTTTTTTATATATATTTTTATAACTGAGTGCAGAAAAAGTCATCCTGGACGAGCCCCCTTCTTACGAACATGAAATTCCGTAACAGAAAGATGCAATGCATTTCAGAATACACAACCCAGAGCGGGAGTCGAACTGCGATCTGAGCGCATCGAAGACCAATACTCCAAGCACTGAGCCAATGAATCAATTCCCTGACACAGTTGTGAGAAGTGGTATTTATACATTTTTAGGAAGATAAGAACTAGATCGTAACATTGTGCTTAAAGCAAAGAATTCATTTAGTAACCTAGTTTTGTTGACATTTTTTCAACATCTAGAAATGACACAATAATATAAACTGACAAATCCTAGTCTAATGGTTGAAGAGGTTTCCCTCAGCCACAGAAGCAAAAGTTAAATAATAACCTTACTATAATAATCAATAGTTTTCGTTGCGTCTCCATATATTCAATCCAAATAAGTTTTCCCCGATGAGATATGTCTTGGTCTTACTGCTCAAGACTATTTTTTCTATATTAAATTTACTTTAAATATTCATTTAAAAGAGATCTACTTGTTATATCAGCTAAAAATAATACAAACATCTACCTGGCTTTAGTTTTCTTCCATGGTGTGGCTATTTTTTGCACTTTTTGGTCGACTGTTCTGGAACACTTCAATGTAGGATACCTTTATGAATGTCGTTGATAAACATGCCTCCTGACAATGTTGTTTCTTTGTTGTCTTTGAAGATGTGGAGCTGTATCACTTTGTGTCCGAACCGTGAAAACAAAGCCATGTCTCATTGGACATACTTAATTCATAGTTTTTTAGCTTCAGCCCTCGCACAACCCTTATAGAAAAAGACAGTCTTTCAAGTGATCTGAGCTGCTGATAAAAAGAACATTTTTAGGTGCCTTGTTGACCTGAAAAAACAAATGCTAGATGTATGCAATATTATAGAATTGTTATATTTTGTGCCATCTTTATCTACTAGAAAAAAACATAATTGATGCATTTAGCACATCCTGCATAAATATTTAAATACTTCTCTTTCAAATCTTAAAATTTCAAAATATAAATATTTAAGTTATTTTATTATCAGTCCTTTTTCAAACTTGAAATTTCTACCTAATGACACAAGCTTTGGATGATCAAAAATATTAGTTTTTATATTCAATATCTTAAGTCAGTCATTAATCAAGAGAAGCATAGTTTTAATATCAGTGACCAGAGTATTATTTAAACAAAATCTACCTGGCTATAGTTATCCACGGTTTTTCTAACATCACTTTGTTTTTGGCATTTTTAGTGAACAAGGTGACGAGAAAATCTTTCCAGCAATATTAGCTGCTGAGAAACCATGTGCCCTGTTGACCTGGAAAAAAACATTTATTTCATTTTCTGTAATTTCCTTAGAAACTTAAGTAGTACTTAAAATATCTACCTCGTTGTAATCATCCTTATTTTTCATTTTACAGCTATGTATTACATCCACAACAATTTCCAGATTATAAACTTTTAGCTAAACTGCACAAGAATATTCATCTTATAATAAAATAACTGGAAACATTCATTAAACACAGATCTACCCATCACTTTTGTTACTTTACTACTTTAAGTATCAACCTGGTTACGGTTTTTCTTTTTTCCCCACTAAGTCACTATGTATTTTGCATTTTTGGTGGACTTTTCTTGAACTGTGATGAGACGGAAATCTTTTCAGCAATATGAGTTGCTGGGAAAGCCTGTTGCCCTGAAAACACAATTTTATTTTTGTAATTTCATTAAATATTCAAATATATGACATTTATTTAACAGAAATATACTCTTTTCCTTACCAACTTAGCAATGATTTAAATATGTACTTCATCAAAATTATCATTATGTTTTATTGTGTAGCTATGTATTACAACCACAATTGATAGGTTTTAGCTGAACTGCTCAAGTATATATAATTTATAATAGAAGGACTCAAAACATGTATTCGAAACTTTTACCTAATGACGCAAGCTTTAGCTGATTTTTCATAAATGATTTGTTTATATATTCAGTAACTGAAATCAGTCATTAATCAAAAGAAACATAATTTTAAAATTAGTTACCAGCGCATTATCTAAAAGCAATCTACCTGCCTATAGTTATCCACTGTTTTTCTAGCATCACTTTGTTTTTGGCATTTTTGGTGAAATGTTTTGAACAATGTGATGAGAAGTTTTTTTTCAGCAATATAATTATAAGCTGCTTATAAACCATATGACCTGTTGACCTGAAAAAAAATCATTTTTCTTTAGTTTCCTTTAATATTCAAATAATCTTAGACACTTAATTAACATAAATGCACTGGTGTCCTTAGAAACTTATAAAATTAAGTCATACCTAAAACATCTATTTATTTAACAGAAATGTACTCTGGTCTTTACAAATTTTAGCAATACTTAAAATATTAAACTCATTATAATCATCCTTATTTTTCATTGTGTAGCATTGTATTACATCCACAATTATTTCCATTTATTTCCATGATGACATAAGTTTAAGTAAAATTCCTCAAGTGTATTTCTCCTATTATGAAAACACATAAATCATTCATTTTGCAAAGATCTAGTAGTACCTGCTACATTAGCTACTAAACTACTTGTAATATCTACCTGGCGATAAGTTTTCTTTTTTTCAACTGTGCCCTATGTATTTTGCATTTTGATGGACTTTTCTTGAACACTCTGATGTAGGATAACGCTATAAACGTCCTTGATAAACATGACTCCTGACAATGTTGGATGTTAACTGTCTTTGAAGATGTGGAGTGGTATCATTATGTGTCACGGTCACGAAAACAAAGCCATGCCTCTTTTGTCATAGTTAACTCATAGCTTTTAAGCTTAAGTCCTCCTACAACCCTTAGAGACAGGGGCAACTTTTCCAGAGATCTAAGGTGATGATAACTGTTTTTGTAGTGCCTTGCTGACCTGAAAAAATAATTCCTAGATGTATTCACTGATTATCATAGAGAATAATTTTTCAGGAATATTTTTTTTATAATCAATTACAAAAAAAAATATGTATTTATTAGAAACACAGCTTGATTTAAATGATTAAACATTATTTAAATGTTTAGCTGGCTATCTTTATCTATTGTTTTTCTAGCTTCTCATTGCCTTTGGCATTTTTGGTCGATTAATTTGATCACTATGATTTTCCCCTTTTTCACGGTGCTGCTTTTTATTTTGTATTTTGATGGACTTTTCTTTAACATTCTGATGTAGGATTATTCTATGAACGTCTTTGATAAACATGCCTCCTGACAATGTTGTTTCTTTGCTGTCTTTGAAGATGTGGAATTGTAACACTATGTGTCAGAACCATGAAAACAAAGCCATGTCTCACTGGTTGTACTTAAAGTTTGCCTTTTAGCTTCTCATACAACCTTAAGAGACAGTAATTCCAGTGACGGGAGCTGCTGATAAACATTTTAGTCATTGCTGACCTGAAAATACAAAATACAAAATTTAGATGTGTTCACTTTATATCACAGGATTTGTTATAATACTCTGTGTCATTTTTTTTACAAAACTAGAAGAAACAAATAATATTGTATTTGTAAGACATGTTGATTTCTTTTAAATATTCAAATCTAGAATATAAATATCTAAGTTACCTTCATATTTTTCTTTTTCTACCAAATGACACATTTTTGGTTGATTTTCTCTTAAATATTTTTTATACTCAATTACCAAAATCATTCATTTAAGAGAAATTAAGTTTTTATGAAAGTGACCTTAGCATTATTTAAAGTATTTACCTGGCAAAAATTATTTATCTTTTAATGTGTCACTACAGATAAAACAAGTATGATTGTTGTCACAATTTTATTTTTCGCTGTGTAGCTATTTATTTCCTCTGAAAAAAAATTCCCTGTAGACATTAGGTTATTTGTTCAAAAATATTTCATCTATTACAAAATAACTAAAAAGATTCAACCTGTTACATTAGATACATAAGTACTTGAAATATCTACCTAGCTTAAGTTTTTCTTCTTTTCTACTGTGTTGGTATGTATTTTGCATTTTTGGTGGATTTTTCTGGACAACTCTCAAGCTGGATAACTCATGAATGTCCTTGATAAACATGCCTCCTGACAATGTTGTATGTTGGCTGTCTTTGAAGATACGGAGTTGTATCAGTACGTGTCAGGGCCATGAAAATAATGACATGTCTCATTTGTCGTACATAACTTGTCGCATTTTTAGCTTCAGTCCTTATACAATCCTTAGAGATCAAGACAGTCTTTCCAGTGATCTGAGCTGTGGAAAAACATTTCCACTGCCTTGTTGACCTGAAAATACAAAGTTTTGATTACTCATTGATTATCATAGAATTTGTTTATATAATTTGTGTAACTTTAGTTATTTTGTTATTTAACGTTTATTCTCTAACAGGAAATTTTTATCGTAAGAAACAAACCTTGGCTGATTTTCACAGAAATAGTTTGTTTTTAACCTTTTTTTTCAATTTCAATAGTCATTCAATTAAGAGAAATATCTACATGGCTAAAGTTATCCACTGTTTTTCATTTGCCACCTTGTATTTGACATTTTATTTAAACTGTTTCGGACCTTTGCTGAGACAACAAACATCTTTGAAGTGAGAAATCTGTCACCTGAAAATTTTTCTTAAGATTTCCACCAATATTCAAAGACATCTTAGACATTCATTTAAGAGTAATGTACGATTTCCCTTAGCAGCTTAAGCAATACTTAAAGTATCAAGCGCGTTATTATTGTCCTTATATTTCATTGTGTAACTATGTATAACATCCACAAAAAGTTTCAAGATGACGTAAGTTTTAGCTTCATTGTACAAAAATATGTTTTCTATGCAAGAATAAATGAAACAATTCATTCCACAAATATCTACTTTCAACATTAGTTACTGAAGTTTTCAATAACATAAAATACCGTTAAGTTAAAAAAAGGAAGAGCAGTATACACTATACAATTAAATATAAAGTGCGGTACAGCCCCGGATACATTTTGGTACTGTCAGCAAATGGCTAATAAAACAAAAGTACTGCTATTTATCCGGAGAAAAAGTCTTCTTTAGAAATGAAACAAGGGGGTCATTTACCCCAAAGCGCTCACCTGAGGACAGACTGTTATTTGTGTGAAAACGGACAAAGCTAGTGTTTATTACAAGAATTGGAACAAATTTTACTATATAGATGGTCCAAATTTCAGATTAAAAAAGTCTTCTTGTCAAAAGATTTTTTTTTTAATTTGCAATTTTGAAACTTCTTTTTTAGCCCTGTGCAACAGACCGGAACCATTTCAACAACTTTGAATGGGGACCACCCAAGGAGCATTCATGTGTAGTTGGTTAATGTGCAGTCAGTGGTTTCAGAGATGTCTTAAAGAAATTGTTGACGACGGACGACGGACACAGGGGGATCACAAAAGCACAAAAAGAATATCTAGCTTCAAGTTTGTACTAATTAAAAGCCTTTGAAGTCCTTCATTAATAACTATAGGAATGGTAATTTTCTGCCATGTAATTTTTTGGTCAGTCTCTGTAAGTTACTGAACAGTTTGCAGCACATCGCTGTTACTGAAATTTGGATTGCACAAAAAAGTTTTTATGGGTATTTTTTCTTGAAAGACCCACTTTAAGATGTTCCCCCACTCGGCAATATTATAATACGATTCCTAAAAATGTGTCTTATAAGTGAGTACATAACATAGCTACCTGGCTACAATTTTTTTCCAATGTGTCGCTATGTATTTTGAATTTCTGGTTGATTTTTCTTGATCAATCTGATGAAAGATATCTCTTGATAAACATGACTCCTAACAATGTTGTATTTCGGCTGTCTTTGAAGATTTGGAGTTGTATCACTATGTGTCAGACCAATGAAAACAAATCAATGCCTCATTGGTTGTACTTGACTCCTCGCCTTTTATCTTTAGTCCTGATAGACATTTTTAGTGCCTGGTTGACCTGGAAATAAAAATTTTAGATCTATGTTTAAATATTTACTGAATTTGTTTGTTAAATATTTAAGTCACTTTCGTATTTGTCTTTTCTCCAACAGTTTTCGAAATGACACAATCTTTCGCTGATTTTCTCAAGAATATATTTTTATATTCAATTACCAAAATCAGTCATTTTAGAGAAATGCAGTTTAAACACCAGTGACCTAGGCAAAATCTAAAATATCTACCTGTTTAAAACTATCCGTCTTTTTCATGCATCAGTTTGTATTTGGTAACTGTTAACACTTTGATGATAAAAGATTCACCTTCCTAGTTATCTTAGCTGCTGATAAACCATGTGTGTCCTGAAAGCACAATTTTATTAACCATTTTTTCTGACATTTCCTTTGATATTCAAATAATATTAGACATTCTTCTAACAGAAATGTACTGTATCCCTTAGCAACTGAAACAATACTTAAAATATATACCTGGTTATATATTTGTGATCGGAATATGTCCGTTATTTATACCCTTATATTTGGTCGTGTAGTTTTGCTTTACATCTGAAAAACTTACCTTGATGACAACTTTAAGCTTAATTGCACAGAAATATCTGTAACAAAAATACTGAAAACATCCATTTTAAAGAGATCTACTACATTAGCTACATTTACTTCTTGAAATATCTACCTGTGTAAAGTTTCTTCCCATTGTGTTACTATGTATTTTAATTTTTTTGTGGACTTTTCTGGAACACTCTGATGTCTGTGAATGTTCTTGATAAACATGACTCCTGTTGTATGTTGGCTGTCTTTGAAGATATGGAGTTGTATCATTGTGTCAGGGCCACGAAAGCGTTGCAACTTACTCATTGTGTTTAAACTCGAGTCCTTTTACAACCCCTAGACATGAGCTGGCTGAAGTACAAATTTTACATGATTGTATCCAGTAATAAACATAAAATCTATTTAAATCTTTTGTATTGTTTTTCATCTTGCTGGTAAAAAAAACAAATGACTTTGTAAATACTGTTAAAATACTTTTTAAATATCTAGAAAAAGTGTATTTAAAATATTTTGATATGTAGTTTTTTTGGGAAAGAAAATTTCTGCTTGACGACACAAGCCTTGGATCATTTTCTCAGGAATAATTTGTTCCTACATTTAATTACCCAAATCATTCAGTTTCGAGAAATGTAGTGTTAATATAGGTGACCTAAGCTAAGATATCTACCTATGTATAGTTTTTTTTCCACTGTGTCGCTAATTATTTGCATTTTGGTGGACTTCGTTGGAACACTCTGACGCTGGGTAACTCTATGAACCTTCTTCTAAAACGATTCCTGACAATGTTGTTTCTTTGCTGTCTTTGAAATTGTGTAGTTATATCACTATGTGTCAGAGCCATGAAATCAAAGTCATGTCTCATTGTTCATTCATAATTCCTCAGCTTTAAGCTTCAGTTCTCTGCAAATGATTATAACGAAGGACAGCATTCTTGTGATCCGAGCTGCTGAGGAAATTTTAGTGCCCTGTTGACCTGAAAAAGCACATTCATCGATTTACACAGATAAGTTGAATTATTTTGTTATTTTGTACCAAGCTAAGAAAACTAATGATCTTTTATTTTTTAATATTGTTTAAATGTTACTCAACTTTCAAATATTTAAAATCTAGAATATGAATATTTGTTGCTTTCTTATTACTGTTTTTTCGAACAGAGGATTTCTCCCTGACAACACAAGCTGATATATGACTGATATTCTTCTAATTTGTTTGTTTTTACATTCAATCACTATTTTTTTGAGAAATGTAGTTTAAATACAATTAAGCATTACTTAAAATATTTACCAGGCTATAGATATCCTTTTTTAATGCATCACTGTAATTTGGCAATATTTTTGAAATTCTTTTGAACACTGTGATTTGACAATCAAACTCTGTCCCCTGTTACCCTGAAAACAGAATTGTGCGTTTTCTGTAATTTCTTAAAATATTTAAATAACCTTTTAAATGACATTCATTTAACAGAAATGTACTGAAGCAATATTCTAAATGTCTACCTGGTTATGTTTTCCTTATTTTTCGTTCAGCAGATATTTATTTCATCTACGAAAACTTTCCCACCCGACGTAAGTTCTAAGAATATTTTTCCTGCAATAAAATTACTGAAAATGTTTTCTAAACAGAGATCTTCCAATTACATTTGCTAGTAAAGTAATTATAAATTCATAATATCTACCTGGCTACAGTTTTTTCCTTTATCATGGTTTTTGCTATGTAGTTTGAACTTTGGATGGTTTTCTCTGTCACATTCTTATGTTGGATAGCTGTATGACTGTCCTTAATAAGCATGCTTCCTGACAATGTTGTAAGTTTGCTGTCTTTGAAGGCATGGATGGAGTTTATCACCATGTGTCATGAAAACAAAGCGATGTCTCTCACTGGTCAACCTGGTACTTAACTTGTCGTTTATTTAGCTCGAGTCCTTATTGAGTTACTTGTTTTCTTATGGCATATCAATAGCAATTATGATCTTCAATCTCAGCAAAATCTAAAAAATACACAAGCTTCAGATAATAACAGTGCTTATTTTTGATTGTGTTTCTCTTTTTTTCTAACAGCCATTTTGGTGGCACCATTCAAGTAATCAGTGCAAGCAGAGGTTGACCTACTTTTCCATTTGGCTTCAACAAACTTGTATAAACCTATAGAGTGATGTTCTAACCAAAGCAATATGTAAGGACAAACACTTATGAAAAACGCTAGGACAAAGATAGATCACAAAAAGCTTACTTAAAGTACCAAGTCTTGTAGTAGCTAAACAACATCTACAAGGGCAAACCTTAACTGCAGGGTTAGGACACATGCTTTCGAAGCTTGTTTGTGCCTCCACTTCTTTTGACATGCCAAGACCAGCCTACATATCTACTACCCCGCCAGCTCTGGGTAGAAGGTAGACTACCCTTACCAAAAAACCATCTAACGGATATGTTAGCACTGGAATCCTCGATGGCATTGATTGCTGTCTCAATCAATGGATAGCAGCATTTTGACAGGACACTGCTACTGACCTAACTTGATCGGACAATCTGTTGCCACAATCAAACCTACCATACACACTCTGGCAGAGTGATACTGTTTGCTTACCAATCCTGTTGACACCTACTCCACTTCTGTTGACATACCCAGAGAGACTCTTATCTACTAACCCGCCAGCCCAGGGTATCAGACAAGCCCCTCTTCACGATGCATCTTATGGACATATAGGCACTGGATTCCTCGATGCATCGATTGCAGTCTCAATCAATGGATAATGGTAAACAAGACTTTAACCTGAACTGTGTAGAGTTATGATCCTATATGTACCTGTAGAGTTATGACCCTTTCACGTAGCTGTTGCTGAGTTACGACAATACATTAGAACGCCCACCAGAGATGGCCAATCACTTCTCTGTCACTAAAAGTAGTGACGGTTTACACTCCTTTGCTTCTACCAAATTTCTTAGCAGGTTTTCCCTCCAACTTACACATTATAACTCTCAAGGCACCTCACAATGTCCATCAACACAGTCTAACATATTATAGCGTTTGTAAAACTGTCTTCTATAACCTTGATAGTGAATTTGAACTAGTAACAACAGCAAGAAACATACAAAATCCATCATTAATAAGAAAGTCTCATTGACTTTTTCCAAGTGGAAAATTTAGATTTAAATCTTATAGTCTGCATCAACACTTAATACATAAATGAACAGCATTCAGTATAAAACTTTTGTAGTGTTTATACCACACACGTGTATGTAAACATGTTATACAAGACTATTTTAATTAGAAAATAATCCAAATTAAATCTGTTAAATTACTTCTGCTTAATAAACCTTTAGTGTTCAGTAAAGGAGAAAGAGATTTTATACAGCACATTTTACACATATCAGGCAAACATGGTAAATACACTAATTTTCTGAAAGACATCGTAACATGTGTAGAAACTTAGCTTATACAAAAACCTTAAAAGTTCATTAAAGGACACAGTTTGTGTAAGAGGTAAATTGTACAACATACAAATGTATACATATTACTCAGATGGGGTTGACGATGATTATACAGTACATTAACTAAAAGGTAACTTCAAATCGGTCTCTTATGTTTCACAACAGAATAAGTGATAAAGTAAATAACTTACAAAACTTAACACAAATAACAAAATACTAACACTTATCAGTTCCCTACTTAGCAACAACAGTTCAGTAACTTTTTAACATTACACTGTATCTGGTATTATCCCAATGCAATTCTGACCTTTGAGTTATTTAGATACAGTCATGATCTACATAACTATGGAACAGCAGTCAATAATCGTTGTATATGACAGTAAACAAAAGATATAATAAAAGCATTCAAATTTTCAATTCTACCCATACTGTCGGTTACAGACTTGAATTCCTGTATCTTACAAAAATGTGTGCTTAATTTGCTTGATTACAGCATATTATATTCATAAAGTATATACATCTTTCTTTAACATCAGAACCATGTATAAAACACTAATTTTAGTCTTCAACTATTAACTATTCCAATACTAAGCACAGACATCTGTTTAATAGGTCAACAATTCTATTCTAAATGTAACCAGACTGTTACAAAATACATCTACACACTTCATCAGTCAAATCTGCAAATGCAATATATGATTTCCTGGATCGTTTACTAGGTCAGACTTCCTGCATCCTACAGATAAAACAAAAGGCAGAAAAATTTATATAAAAAGCTCCTGACCTGAACATTTTCACCTGGCAAACCCTTAGTGCATGTGTAGTGCAGTGCAGGGGGTGCTGTGGGGGATGAAAGACTTTACCATTTGAAAGTGACAAGTCTGGAACTTTTATTTAATAAGATAAGAAAACAAAGAGTCCAAAATAAAGCAGAAAAAAATCATTCCAAAGCTAAGACCCAGTACTTACACAATTGACTGACAGACTCTCCCTCAAAAGTAGCATATCTGTATTCTTACATGTTACGCCTGTACTTAGACAACATTTCAACAGTATTTTTCTTAACATAGCGTACACATCAGAACTGTAAAAAGTATAAGAAAAAAAATTACTATACATATATCTTACAAGGTCCATCCTTATTTATAATTTTTATTTCCTTTTTCCCCATTTCTTTCTTGTTTTCATTTCTTTTCTTTTCTTTTTATTTTGTTAATTTCCTTTATTTCTTCTCTTTTTTATGACTTTTTCTTTTTTCTCTTTCCTTTGTTTTTGTTAACTGCTTAGTTTTCTTGTTTTCTTGTGTAGTATGATGGAAGTATTGTTGATGATGATGAATCATTCTGAATGTCTAACATTCCATGCCATGCCTCCTCCTCTTCTGTAGTGAGTGTTTTATGACTACATCTGTACACCTGTGGAAGGTATGTTGACATTCATTACAATAATTTCCACCATAACAAGCTGCAGTTGCACAACAAAATGGTATTTCTTGGATGTAGTAGAATATCATTATTTAAGACTTTTATTAAGTTTTAGCTCTTGGTCTTTCCCATCAAGGAAAACTTCTGCATATGACATAATATTTTCTTCATATTCTCATATGTCTTGTTATTAACAGTTTAAAGAAACGTCTGTCAATTACTAAAAATTTGAATATAGGCAATACATGTCACTGTTATCTTTCTTTTATTATCATCATTTCTTTCATAAAGTTTAGCTTGAAATGCCGGTAAGACTTTTTTCCTTATAAATGACGTCTTTACATGTAACTGAAAACAATACTTTAACAGAAAAGGAACTCTTAATATTAGTGACAGAAACTATAAAATCTACCTTGTTAAAGGTATCCTTACTTTTGAATATATTTCAATCAAGAAAAACTAGGCTAATGACATATTATAAGAATAATTTCCATCATCATCTCATTTCTTTCTAGTTTTATAAATACTGAAAACATTAATCATTTAAAAGAATTGTTCACATATAAGCAACTGTAGCATGAAAAAATGTTAACCTGGCATAATGCATTCTTTTTTCCGGTTTAAAAAACTCATAATTTTGGCTGAGTTGTTTGGAACAGTGTGGTGATGAAAAATTCCATGACTGTTCGTCAACCTAACCCTCAAACATGGACTTTCTTTGCAGCAGAAGAGCTGTGTCATATGAGATTCCATTTGTCTCAGTGCCACTAGAGCAAAGCTATGTCTCTTTGGTTATACTAAACTTCTTGTTTTTTAGTTTCTTGATTCTTCGCATAACCCTGTCAGCCCTGTTGTCCTGAAAACATAACTGTAAGAAATTAATTAAAATAAATGCACATTTCTTTATCGAATTTGATAACACACTTGTTCTTACAAAATAAAGTCCGTAACAGAAAGATGCAATGCATCTTAGGCCAACACTCTAACCATTGAGCCAAAGAATCGATTCCCTGACACAGATGTCAGAGTTTGTATGTATACAATTATAGGAAGGTATGCACTAGACTGTAACACATCACAGCTTGAAAAAGTCGTCATTATGGTGACGAATGGTGTACTGTAATATTTATATCAGAAGATCAGACAGAAATCTTAAAAGATTCTATTTATTTATATTTTTATAACTTAGTGCAGGAAAGGTCATCCTGGACGAGCCCCCATCTTACGAACATGAAATTCCGTAACAGGAAGATGCAATGTATTTCAGAATACACAACCCAGAATCGGTTTCGAACTCCGACCTTAGCGCATCGAAGACCTACACTATAACCACTGAGCCAAAGAATCAATTCCCTGACACAGTTGTCAGAGGTAGTATTTACAATACAGTTTACAATTTCAGGAAGGTATGAACTAGATCGTAACATTGTGTTTACAAAAGTGAGATGAATTCATTTGGTAACCATGTTTTGTTGACATTCTGTAACATCTAGAAACCTTAGAAATGACAAAATAATTTAAACATACAAATCCTATTCTAAGAGTTAAGGAGGTTTCCCTTAGCCACAAAAGCAATAATTAAATATTAACCTCACTATAATAATCCTTATTTTTCGTTGTGTCTCCGTATATTTAATCAAAATAAATTTTTCCCGACGATATATGTTTTGGCCTTACTGCTCAAGACTAATTTTTCTATATTAAATTTACTTTAAATATTCATTTAACATAAATTTACTTGTTACAGTGGCTATAAAAATAATCTAAATATCTACCTGGCTACAGTTTTGTTCCATAGTGTAGCTATATTTTTACACTTTCTGGTCGACTGTTCTGGATCACTTTCATGTAGGATACCTCTATGAATGTCCTTGATAAAATGCCTCCTGACAATGTTGTTTTACTGTTGTCTTTGAAGATGTGGAGTTGTATCACTATGTGTCCGAACCGTGAAAACAAAGCCATGTCTCATTGGTCATACTTAACTCATAGCCTTTTAGCCTAAGCCCTCGCACAACCCTTAGAGACAAAGACGGACTTTCCAGTGATCTATGCTGCTGATAACCTTTTAAGGTGCCTTGATGACCTGAACAAATAAATGCTTGATGTATGCAATATTATAGAATTTGTTATATTTTGTGCCATCTACAAGAAAAAAAACATAATATTGATGCATTTAGTACATCCTGCTAAAATATTTAAATATTTATATTTCGAATATTAAAACTTCAAAATATAAATATCTAAGTTATTTTATTATCACTCTTTTTTTCAAACTTGAAATTACTACCTAACGACACAAGCTCTGGATGATTTTTTTCAAAAATAATTAGTTTTTATATTCAATACCTGAAGTCAGTCATTAATCAAGAGAAACAGAGTTTTAATTTCAGTGACCTGAGCATGCTTTAAAACAAAATCTACCTGGCTATAGTTATCCACTGTTTTTCTAGCATCACTTTGTTTTTGGAATTGTTGGTGAAATGTTTCGAACATTTTGATGAAAAGAATTTTTCAGCAATATAAGCTGTTTAGTAACCATTGACCTGAAAAAAATATTTCATTTTCCTGTAATTTCCTTTAATATGCAAATAATCTTAGAGATTTAATTACCTGAAAAAAACACTGTTGTCCTTAGAAACTTATTAAATTAAGTAATACCTAAAACATGTAATTATTTAACAGAAATAATCTATTCTTTACAAACTTAAGCAATAGTTAAAATATAAAACTCATTATGATCATCCTTATTTTTACGCTGTGTATTACATCCACAATTATTTCCAAGATGACATATGTTTAAGTAGAATTGCTAGTGTATTTCTCCTTTTATGAAAATACATAAAACATTCACTTTGCAAAGATCTACCTGCTACATTAGCTACTAAACTACTTGTAATATCTACCTGGCTACAGGTTTTCTTTTTCCACTATGCCCTAAGTATTTTGCATTTTGGTGGACTTTTCTTGAACTCTCTGGTGTAGGATAACGCTATTAACGTCCTTGATAAACATGTCTCCTGAGAATGTTTGATATTTGCTGTCTTTGAAGATGTGAGTTGTATCACTATGTGTCAGGGCCACGAAAACAAAACCATGCATCTTTTGTCATACTTAACTCATAGCCTTTAAGCTTAAGTCCTCCTACAACCCTTAGAGACAAGGGCAGCCTTTCCAGAGATCTGAGCTGCTGATAACTTTTTTGTAGTGCCTTGTTGACCTAAAAAAATAATTTCTAGATGTATTCATTGATTATCATTGAGAATAATTTTACAGGAATCATTTCTTTTTATACTCGATCACAAAAAATATTACTTTATTAGAAACATAGCTAGATATAAAAAACTTCAGCATTATTTAAATCTTTAACTGGCTATAGTTATCTATCGTTTTTCTGGCTTCTCTTTGTTTTTGGCATTTTGGTAGATAAATTTGAACACTATGATGAGAAAAGAATCTTTTTCAGCAATATTAGCTGTTGAGAAAAAAGTATGTGCCCTGAAAACACAATCTGGTAACATTTGTCCTTCATTATCTTTAAAATTCGAATAATCTTAAACATTTGTTTTAAAAGAAATGTACAGTTTTCATTAGCTACTTAAAGAATGCTTAAAATATGTACCTCATTATAACTTTTTTTCATTGTGTAGCCATGTATAACATATATAATAATTTGCATAAGGACATGATTTAGCTTTTTTGTTCAGGAATATTTCTCCTATTATAAAATGACTTTAAACATTCGTTTAACAGATATCTACCTGTTATATTAAACTACATGAAATATCTACCTGGCTACACTTTTTCCCTTTTGTAACTGTGCTGCTACTTGTTTTGCATTTTGAAGGACTTTTCTTTAACACTCTGATGTAGGATTATTCTATGAATGTCTTTGATAAACATGCCTCCTGACAATGTTGTTTCTTTGCTATCTTTGAAGATCTGCAGTTTTATATTTTGCATGCATCAATTCGTAGTAAACAGTTTGGTAAAACTGTTTCAAACACTGTGATGAGACAATGATCGTCTTTCTGGTGATCTTAGCTGCTGATTAACTGTGACCCTGGTTGCCTTGAAACCAAAAGTTTATTACTTTTTTTGTAATTAACATAGAGTCATTTAACATAGATGTACTGTTCCCCTAATAAACAGAAGCAATATTTAAAATAAATCATTAACCTGGTAATAATTAGACATCTCCTTATTTATCATTCCATAGCTATGTAGTACAAAACTTGCTCTGATAATTTAAGTTTTAGCTCAATTAGACAAAGAGATGTACCCGCTATATTTGCTTTTATAGTACTTAAGATATCTACCTGGCTACAGTTTTTCTCTTATTTCTCATGGTGTCTCTGTGTATTTTGCATCTGTGGTGGACTTTTCATGAACATACTGATCAAGGATAACTCTACGAATGCCCTTGGTAAATATGCCTCCTGACAATGTTTCTTTGTTTGTTGTCTTTGAAGATATGGAGTTGCATAACTATGCGTCAGAACCATGAAAACAAAGCCATGTCTCTCTGGTTGTAATTAACTCTTGTCTTTTAGCTTCCGTCTTCATACAACCCTTAGAGACAAGAACAGTAATTCCAGTGATCGGAACTGCTGATAAACATTTTTAGTGCATTGCGGACCTGAAAATACAAACTTTAGATGTATTCACTTTATATCACAGGATTTGTTATTATAATATTTTGTGTCATTTTCTTTCACAAAACTAGAAGAAACAAATGATCTTGTATTTGTAAAACATGTTGATTTCTTTTAAATATTCAAATTTAGTTTTTAAATATTTGAGTTACATTCATATTTTTCTTTTTCTCCAACAGGAGTTTTCACCAAATGACACATCTTTTGCTGATTTTCTTTAGATATTTTTTATCTTCAATTATAAAAATCATTCATTTAAGATACATTTAGTTTTTCATATAAGTAACCTTAGAATTATTTAAAATATTTACCTGGCTAATTTTTTTTTCTTTTTTATGAGTCACTTCGCATTTGGCATTTTAGAATCTATACAGCGATCAGCTTTCTTGTGACCTTAGCTGATGAGAATTCCTGTGTGCCCTGTTGCCTTGAAAACAAGAAATCTGTTATTTCCAACTTTAGCCATACCGATAAAACAAACATCTATCTTGTCACAATTTATCTTATTTTTCATTGTGTAGCTATTTATTTCCTCTGAAAAAAAATCTCTTGAGAGATAAGTTTTAGGTTAATTGCTCAAAAATATTTCTTCTATAATAGAATAATTGAATACATTCAACAGAGATCTACCTGTTACACTAGATACTTAAGTACTTGAAATATCTACCTGGCTTAAGTTTTTCTTCTTTTCTAATGTGTCGGTATGTATTTTGCATTTTTGGTGGATTTTTCTGGACAACTCACAAGTTGGAAAACTCTATGAATGTCTTTGATAAACATGCCTCCTGACGATGTTGTATGTTGGCTGTCTCTGAAGATGTGGAGTTGTATCTGTATGTGTCAGGGCCATGAAAATAAGGCCATGTCTCATTGGTCGTACTTAACTTGTCGCATTTTTAGCTTCTGTCCTCATACAATCCTTGGAAATCAGGACAGTCTTACAGTGATCTGAGCTGTGGAAAAACATTTCCACTGCCTTGTTGACCTGAAAATACAAAGTTCTGATGTATTGATTGATTATCACAAAATTTGTTTATATTAATTTGTGTCATTTTCCACCCAACTACAAAAATGAATGATCTTGACTTTTGTAATTATGATAACTGTTTAAATACTTATTTTTAAAAAGTTTAAAATTCAGAATATAAATATTTTAGTTACTTTCTTATTTAACTTTTATTCTCTAACAGGAAATTTTTATCTTAAGAAACACGCCTTGGCTGATTTTCTCAGAAATAGTTTGTTTTTAACTTTTTAGTTTCAATTTCAATAGTCATTCAATTAAGAGAAATACTGTTTTAATATTAGTGACCTAGGCATAATTTAAAATATCTACCTGGCTAAAGTTATCCATTGTTTTTCATTCGTCACCTTGTATTTAGCATTTTAGTGGGACTTTTTTGGACATTGTGCTGAGGCAAGAAACATCTTTGAAGTGAGAAACCTGTGTCTCCTGAAAACATCAATTTTTCTTAAAATTCCCATTAATATTCAAAGAAATCATAGACATTCATTTAAGAGTAATGTACAGTTTCCCTTAGCAAATTAAGCAATACTTTAAATATCTATCGCGTTATTATTATCCTTATTTTGCATTGTGTAGGTATGTATAACATCTACAAAAAGTTTCAAGATGGCGTAAGGTTTAGCTTCATTGCACAAAAACATTTTCTATGCAAGAATAAATGGCACAATTCATTTTACAAATATCTACATTTTATATTAGTTACTGAAGTTTTCAATAACATAAAATACCGTAAAGTTAAAAAAGAATGAGCAGTATACAATATACAATTAAATATAAAGTGCGGTACAGCCTGGGATACGTTTTGGTACTGTCAGCAAATGACTAATGAAACGAAAGTACTGTTATCTATCTGGAGAAAAAACCTTCGTTAGAAATGAAAAAAGAATGTCTAGCTACATTTTTGTACCAATTAAAAGCCTTTGAAGTCCTCCATTAATTACTATAGGAATGGAAATTTTCTGCCATGTAAGTTTTTGGTCAGCCTAAGTAAGTAACTGAACAGTTTGCAGCACACAACAGTTACTGAAATTTGGACTGCACAAAGAAAATTTTATGTTTGTTTTCTTGTAAGATGCACTTTAAGTAAGATGCTCACCCACTTGGCAATATTATAATATGATTCCTAAAAATGTGTTAAAATTGAGTATATAAAGCAGCTACCTGGCAACATTTTTTTTTTGAAATGTGTCGCTACATATTTTGCATTTTTGGATGATTTTTCCGGATCACTCTGATGAAAGATAGCTCTATGACTATTCTTGATAAACATGACTCCTAACAATGTTGTATGTTGGCTGTCTTTGAAGATTTAGAGTTGTATCACTATGTGCCAGAGCCACGAATACAAATCAATGTCTCAATGGTTGTACTTGACTCCTCGCCTTTAATCTCAAGTACTTACAAAACCTTTAAAGACAATAAGAGTCTTTTCAGTAGTTTGAGCTGCTGAGAGACATTGTTAGTACATTGTTGACCTAGATCTAAATATAAATAATCACTGGATTTGTTTGTTAAATATATGTCACTTTCATATTAAATTTTGCCTTTTTCTCCAACAGGAGTTTTCGAAATGACACAATTTTTCGCTGATTTTCTCAAGAATCATTTTTTACATTCAATTAACAAAATCATTCATTTTAGAGAAAGGCAGTTTAAACACCAATGACCCAATCATAATCTAAAATATCTACCTGTCGAAATCTATACATCTTTTTCATGCATCACTTTGTATTTGGCATATTTGGTGGAACTGTTTTGAACACTGTGATGCGACAAGGATAATCTTTCCAGTTATCTTAGCTGCTGATAAACCCTGTGTGCACTGAAAATACTATTTCATTAACTTTTTTTCTGTAATTTCCTTTGATATTCAAATAAGTTTAGACGTTCTTCTAACAGACATTTACTGATTCCCTTAACTTAAACAGTACTTAAAATATCAACCTGCTTAAGTATTTGTGATCGGAATGTGTCCATTATAAATATCCTTATTTTTGGATGTGTGGTTTTGCTTTACATCTGAATAACTTTACTTGATGACATAACTTAAAGTTTAATTGCACAGAAATATCTGTACTACATTACCTACATTAAGTTCTTGAAATATCTACCTGGGTAAAGCATTTTGGTGGACTTTTCTGGAACACTCTAATGTAGTATAACCATGTGAGCGTTCTTGATAAACATGACTGCTGACAAGTTGTATGTTGGCTGTCTTTGAAGATGTGGATTTGTATCATTGTGTCAGGGCCACGAAAGCAAATCCATGCCTCGTCGTTGAACTCATTATGTTTAAGCAAGTCCTTTTACAACCCCTAGAGACAAGGACAGTCTTCCCAGTCGTCTGATCTACTTGAAATACAAATTTTACATTATAGTATCCAGTAATAAACAAAATTTATTAAAATATTTTGTGTCGTTTTTCATCCTGCTGGATATTCGAACAATCGTGCCCATCCATAAAAAACAAATGATTTTGTAAATACTGTTAAATAACTTATTACTTAAATATCTAGAAAAGGTGTATAGAAAATATTTTTATATAGAGCTTTTTTGGACAGGAAATTTATGCTTGACAACACAAGCTTTGGATAATTTTCTCAGGAATAATGTTTCTACATTCAATTACCCAAATCATTCATTTTGGAGAAATGTAGTGTTAATGTAGGTGACCTAAGCACTGATTAAGGTAACTACCTAGCTATAGTTTTTCTTTCCACTGTGTCACTATGTATTTTGCATTTTTGGTGCCTTTTTCTGCAACACTCTGAAGCTGGATAACTCTATTAACCTTCTTGTAAAACGAAGATGTTGTTTCTTTGCTGTCTTTGAAGATGTGTAGTAATATCACTATTTGTCAGAGCCATGAAATCAAAGTCATGTTTCACTGGTCATTCTTAACTTCTCAACTTTAAGCTTCAGTTCCCTGCAAACGATTAGAACGAAGGACAGCATTCTTGTGATCCGAGCTGCTGAGAAACATTTTAGAGCCCTGTTGACCTAAAATGCATTTTTATATGTATTCATTAATTTTCATAGGTAAGCTGAATCATTTTATTATTTTGTACCAAGCTAAGAAAACTAATGATCTTTTATTTTGTAAATCTTGATTAAATGTTCAATATGTATCTATTTAAAATCTAGAATACATTTTTTTTACTTTCTTATTACTGTTGCTTTTTCGAACAGAGGATTTCTCTCTGCCAACACAAGCTTCGACTGATATTCTCCTGATTTGTTTTTATATTCAATCACTGAAATTACTTTGTTTAAGAGAAATGTAGTTTTAATTTTAAAATATTTACCAGGCTATAGATATCATTTTATGCATCACCTTGTAATTTGGCAATCTTTTTGAAACTGTTTTGAACACTGATTTTTTCTAGTGTTCTAAGCTGCTGAGAAACTCTGTGTCCCCTGATACCCTGAAAACAGAATTGTGTTTTCTGTAATTTCTTAAAATATTAAAATAACCTTTTAAATGACATTCATTTAACAGAAATGTACTGTTTCCTTTACGAACTGAAGCAATATCTAAAATGTCTACATGGTTATAGTTTTCCACATTTTTCATTCTGCAGATATTTATTTCATCTATGAAAACTTTCCCGCCCGACTTAAGTTCTAAGAATATTTCTCCTATAATAAAATTACTGAAAATGTTTTCTTAACTGAGATCTACCAATTACATTTGCTAGTAAAGTACTTATAATATCTACCTGGCTACAGTTTTTCCTTTCCTTTTTCATGGTGATGCTATGTATTTTGAATTTTGGATGGTTTTCTCTGTCACATTCTCATGTTGGATAGCTGTACAACTGTCCTTAAAAAGCATGCTTCTTGAGAATGTTGTAAGTTTGATGTCTTTGAAGGCATGGAGTTTATCACCAGGTGTCAGGACCATGAAAACAAAGCCATGTCTCTCACTGGTCATACTTAACTCATCTCCTTTAAGCTTGCCACCTTGTTGAGTTACTTATTTTCTTATGACATATCTATAACAATTATGATTTACAATCTCAGCTAAATTCAAAAAATACACAAGCTTCAGATAATAACAGTGCTTACTGCTTGTGTTTCTCATTTTTTCTAATAGCCATTTTGGTGGCACCAATCAAGTAATCAGTGCAAGCAGAGGTTGACCTACTTTTCCATTTGGCTTCAACAAACTTTGTATAAACCTGTAGAGTGATGTTCTAACCAAATCAATATGTAAGGACAAACACTTCTGAAAACCGCTAGGACAAAGATAGATCACAAAAAGCTTACTTCAAGTACCAAGTCTTGTAGTAGCTAAACAACATCTACAAGGGCAAACCTTAACTGCAGAGTTAGGACACTTGCTTACCAACCCTGTTTGTGCCTCCACTTCTTTTGACATGCCAAGACCAGCCTACATAACCCCTACCCCGCCAGCTCTGGGTAGAAGGTAGACTACCCTTACCAAAAAACCATCTTACGGATATGTTAGCACTGGAATCCTCGATGGCATTGATTGCTGTCTCAATCGATGGAAAGCAGCATTTTGAATGGACACTGCTACTGACCTAACTTGACCGGACAATCTGTTGCCACAATAAAACCTAACAAACAGACCATCTCTGGCAGAGTGATACTGTTTCCTTACCAATCCTGTTGGCACCTACTCCACTTCTGTTGACATACCCAGAGAGACTCTTATCTACTAACCCGCCAGCCAGGGTATCAGACAAGCCCCTCTTCACGATGCATCTTATGGACATATAGGCACTGGATTCCTCGATGCATCGATTGCAGTCTCAATCAATGGATAATGGTAAACAGGATTTTAACCTGAACTGTGTAGAGTTATGATCCTTTATGTACCTGTAGAGTTATGACCCTTTCACGTAGCTGTTGCTGTTGTTGAGTTATGACAATACATTTGAATGCCCACCAGAGATGGCCAATCACTTCTCTGCCACTAAAAGTAGTGACGGTGTACACTCCTTTGCTTCTACCAAATTTCTAAGCGGGTTTTCCCTCCAACTTACAAATCATAACTCTCAAGGCACCTCACAATGTCCACCAAGACAGTCTGACATATTGTAGCGTTTGTAAAACTGTCTTTCATAACCTTGAAAGAGAATTTGAACCAGTAACAACTGCAGGAATCATACAATATCCAAAAGTCTAATTGGCTTTTTTCCAAGTGGAAAATTTAGACTTTATATCTTATAGTCTTTATCAACACTTAATACATAAATAAACAGCATTCAGTATAAAATTTTTGTAGTGTTTATATCACATACATATATGCAAACATGTTACGCAAGACTGTATTAATTAGAAAATAATCCCAATTGATTATGTTAAATTACTTCTGTTCAATTAATCTTTAGCAGTCAGTAAAGAAGAAAGAGATTTTATACAACACATTTTACACATAGCAGGCACAAATGGTAAATACACTAATTTTCTGAAAAAAAAACATCATAACATGTGTAGAAATTTAGCTCTGACAGAAATCTTAAATGTTCATTAATGAACATAGTTTTTGTAAGAGGTAAAAAGTACAACATACACTTGTATACATATTACTCAGATGGGGTTGACGATGATAAATACAGTACATTAGCTAAACGGGTGATTTCAAATCGGTCTCTTATGTATCACAAAGAATAAGTGATAGAGTAAATAACTAACAAAACTTAACACTAATAACAAAATACTAACACTAATTAGTTCCCTACTAAGCAACAAGAGTTCAGTAACTTTTAAACTTTACACTGTATCTGATTTTATCCCTAGACACTTTCGTTTCTGACTTTTGAGTTTTTTAGATACAGTCATGATCTACATAACAATGGAACAGTGGTCAATCAACAATCTCTGTAAATGACAGGTTAAAGATATAATAACAGCATTCAAATTAAGTCATGAAATGATCATTACATGTCAATAAAATACAAGAACATCTTTTCTATTCTACCAATACTGTCGAATACAGACTTGAATTCCTGTATCTTACAAAATGTGTGCTTAATTTGCTTGATTACAGCATATTATATTTATGTACGGTATATATCTTTCTTAAATATCAAAACCATGTATAAAACACTAATTTTAGTATTCAACTATTAACTATTCCACTAAGTACAAACATCAACAAAATCTGTTTTACAGGTCAACAATTTTATTCTTAATGTAACCAGACTGTTACAAAATACATCTACACACTTCATCAGTCAAATCTGCAAATGCAATATATGTTTTCCTGGATCTTTTACCAGGTCAGACTTTCTGCATCCTACAGAAAAAAGAAAAGGCAGAAAAGTTTCCTTATTATATTAAAAGCTCCTGACCTGAACATTTTCACCTGGCAAACCCTTAGTGCATGTGTAGTGCAGTGCAGGGGGTGCTGTGGGGGATGAAAGACTTTACCATTTGAAAGTGATAAGTCTGGAACTTTTATTTAATAAGAAGAAAAAAAGAGCCCAAAATAAAGCAGAAAAATCATTCCAAAGCTAAGACCCAGTACTTACACAATTGACTGACAGACTCTTTCTCAAAAATAGCATATCTGTATTCTTACATATTACACATGTACTTAGGCAACATCTCAACAGTATTTTTCTTAACATAGTGTATACATCAGAACTGTAAAAAGTATAAGAAAAAAATTACTAGACATATATCTTACAAAGTCCATCCTTACTTATATATTTTATTTCCTTTTTTCCCATTTCTTTCCTGTTTTCATTTTTTTCTTTTTTTAATTTCCTTTTTTCTTCTCTTTTTTATGACTTTCTTATTCTTTTTTTCTCTTTTCTTTTTTTTCTTGACTGCTTAGTTTTCTTGTGTAGTATGATGGAGGTATTGTTGATAATGAATCATTCTAAATGTCTAACAGGGAATGCCATGCCGCCTCCTCTTCTGTAGTGACTGTTTTATGACTACATCTGTACACCTGTGGAAGGTATGTTGACTTCATTACAATAATTTCCACCATGGTATTTCCTGGATGTAGTAGAGTATCATTATTTAAGACTTTTATTAAGTTTTAGCTCTTGGTCTTTCCCATCAAGGAAAACTTCTGCATATGACATAATATTTACTTCATATTCTCTTGTTATTAACAGTTTAAAGAAACATCTGTTAATAACTAAAAAAATTGAATATAGGCAAAACATGTCACTGTTATCTTTCTTTTATTATCATCATTTCTTTCATAAAGTTTAGATTAAAATGCCGGTAAGACTTGTTTCCTTATAAATGATGTCTTTACATGTAACTGAAAATAACACTTTAACAGAAAAGGAACTCTTAATATTAGTGACTGAAACTATAAAATCTACCTTGTTAAAGGTATCCTTACTTCTGATTATATTTCAATCAAAAAAAACTTAGGATAATGACATATTATAAGAATAATTTCCTTCATCATCTCATTTCTTTCTAGTTTTATAAATACTGAAAACATTAATCATTTAAAAGAATTGTTCACATATAAGCAACTGTGGCACGAGAAACAGTTTACCTGGCATAATGCATCCTTTTTTCCTGTGAAAATAAGTAATTCCTAATTTTGGCCGAGTTGTCTGGAACAGTGTGGTGATGAAAAATTCCATGAATGTTCGTCCACCTAACCCTCAAACATGGACTTTTTTTGCAGCAGAAGAGCTGAGTCATATGAGTTTCCATTTGTCTCAGTGCCATTAGAGCAAAGCTATGTGTCTTTGGTTATACTAAACTTCTTGTTTTTTAGTTTCTTGATTCTTCGCATAACTATGTCAGCCCTGTTGTCCTGAAAACATAACTGTAAGAAATTAATTATAATTAATGCACATTTCTTTATCGAATTTGATAACACACTTGTTCTTACAAACAAGAAAGTCCGTTACAGAAAGATACAGTGCATCTTAGGCCAACACTCTAACCATTGAGCCAAAAAATCGATTCCCTGACATAATTGTCAGAGGTTGTATGTATACAATTATAGGAAGGTATGCACTGGACTGTAACATATCACTGCTTGAAAAAGTCATCATTTATGGTGACGAATGGTGTACTGTAATTTTTATATCAGAAGATCAGACAGAAATCTTAAAAGATTCTATTTATTTATATTTTTATAACTTAGTGCAGGAAAGGCCATCCTGGACGAGCCCCCATCTTACGAACATGAAATTCCGTAACAGAAAGATGCAATGCATTTCAGAATACACAACCCAGAACCGGTTTCGAACTCCGACCATAGCGCATCGAAGACCTACACTATAACCACTGAGCCAAAGAATCAATTCCCTGACACAGTTGTCAGAGGTAGTATTTACAATGCAGTTTACAATACAATTTCAGGAAGGTATGAACTAGATCGTAACATTGTTTTTACAAAAGTGAGATGAATTCATTTAGTAACCATGTTTTGTTGACATTTTGTAACATCTAGAAACCTTAGAAATGACAAAATAATATAAACTGACAAATCCAATTCTAAGGGTTAAGGAGGTTTCCCTTAGCCACAAAAGCAATAATTAAATATTAACCTCACTATAATAATCCTTATTTTTCGTTGTGTCTCCGTATATTCATTCGAAAAAATTTTTTCCCGACGATATATGTTTTGGCCTTACTGCTCAAGACAATTTTTTCTATATTAAATTTACTTTAAATATTCATTTAACATAAATTTACTTGTTACAGTAGCTATAAAAATAATCTAAATATCTACCTGCCTACAGTTTTGTTCCATAGTGTAGCTATATTTTTTTCACTTTCTGGTCGACTGTTCTGGATCACTTTCATGTAGAATACCTCTATGAATGTCCTTGATAAAATGCCTCCTGACAATGTTGTTTCACTGTTGTCTTTGAAGATGTGGAGTTGTATTACTATGTGTCTGAACCGTGAAAACAAAGCCATGTCTCATTGGTCATACTTAACTCATATCCTTTTAGCTTAAGCCCTCGCACAACCCTTAGAGATAAAGACGGACTTTCCAGTGATCTATGCTGCTGATAACCTTTTTAGGTGCCTTGTTGACCTGAACAAATAAATGCATGATGTATGCAATATTATAGAATTTGTTATATTTTGTGCCATCTACAAGAAAAAAAACCCGTAATATTGATGCATTTAGTACATCCTGCTAAAATATTTAAATATTAATATTTCGAATATTAAAACTTCAAAATATCATTACTTAAGTTATTTTATTATCACTCTTTTTTCAAACTTGAAATTTCTACCGAACGACACCAGCTCTGGATGATTTTTTCAAAAATAATAAGTTTTTATATTCAATAGCTGAAGCCAGTCATTAATCAAGAGAAACAGAGTTTTAACATCAGTGACTAGAGCATGCTTTAAAACAAAATCTACCTGGCTATAGTTATCCACTGTTTTTCTAGCATCACTTTGTTTTTGGAATTGTTGGTGAAATGTTTCGAACATTTTGATGAAAAGAATTTTTCAGCAATATAAGCTGTTGAGTAACCATTCACCTGAAAAACATAATTCATTTTCCTGTAATTTCCTTTAATATGCAAATGATCTTAGAGATTTAATTAACTGAAAAACACTGTTGTCCTAAAAACTTATTAAATTAAGTAATACCTAAAACATGTATTTATTTAACAGAAATAATCTTTTCTTTACAAACTTAAGCAATAGTTAAAATACAAAACTCATTATAATCATCCTTATTTTTACACTGTGAATTACATCCACAATTATTTCCATGATGACATATGTTTAAGTAGAATTGCTAGTGTATTTCTCCTTTTATGAAAATACATAAAACATTCATTTTGCAAAGATCTACCTGCTACATTAGCTACTAAACTACTTGTAATATCTACCTGGCGATAAGTTTTCTTTTTTTTTCAACTGTGCCCTATGTATCTATGTATTTTGCATTTTGATGGACTTTTCTTGATAAGTTTAGCTACTAAACTACTTGTAATATCTACCTGGCTACAGGTTTTCTTTTTTCCACTATGCCCTAGGTATTTTGCATTTTGGTGGACTTTTCTTGAACACTCTGGTGTAGGATAACGCTATTAACGTCCTTGATAAACATGTCTCCTGAGAATGTTTGATATTTGCTGTCTTTGAAGATGTGGAGTTGTATCACTATGTGTCAGGGCCACGAAAACAAAGCCATGCATCTTTTGTCATACTTAACTCATAGCCTTTAAGCTTAAGTCCTCCTACAACCCTTAGAGACAAGAGCAGCCTTTCCAGAGATCTGAGCTGCTGATAACTTTTTTGTAGTGCCTTGTTGACCTAAAAAAATAATTTCTAGATGTATTCATTGATTATCATTGGGAATAATTTTACAGATATCATTTCTTTTTATACTCCATCACAAAAAATATTACTTTATTAGAAACATAGCTAGATATAAAAAACTTCAGCATTATTTAAATCTTTAACTGGCTATAGTTATCTATTGTTTTTCTGGCTTCTCTTTGTTTTTGGCATTTTTGGTAGATAAATTTGAACACTATGATGAGAAAAGAATCTTTTTCAGCAATATAAGCTGTTGAGAAAAAAGTATGTGCCCTGAAAACACAATTTGATAACATTTGTCCTTCATTATCTTTAAAATTCGAATAATCTTTAACATTTGTTTTAACAGAAATGTACAGTTTTCATTAGCTACTTAAAGAATGCTTAAAATATGTACCTCATTATAACTTTTTTTCATTGTGTAGCCATGTATAATATATATAATAATTTGCATAAGGACATGATTTAGCTTTTTTGTTCACGAATATTTCTCCTATTATAAAATGACTTTAAACATTCGTTTAACAGATATCTACCTGTTATATTAAACTACATGAAATATCTACCTGGCTACACTTTTTCCCTTTTGTAACTGTGCTGCTACTTGTTTTGCATTTTGGCGGACTTTTCTTTAACACTCTGATGTAGGACAATTCTATGAATGTCTTTGATAAACATGCCTCCTGACAATGTTGTTTCTTTGCTATCTTTGAAGATCTGCAGTTTTATATTTTGCATGCATCAATTCGTAGTAAACATTTTGGTAAAACTGTTTCAAACAATGTGATGAGACAATGATCGTCTTTCTGGTGATCTTAGCTGCTGATTAACTGTGTCCCTGGTTGCCCTGAAACCAAAAGTTTATTACTTTTTTTGTTATTAACTTAGAGAGTCATTTAACATAGATGTACTGTTCCCCTAATAAACAGAAACAATACTTAAAATAAGTCATTAACCTGGTAATAATTAGACCTCTCCTTATTTATCATTCCATAGCTATGTAGTACAAAACTTGCTCTGATAATTTAAGTTTTAGCTCAATTAGACAAAGAGATCTACCCGCTATATTTGCTATTATAGTACTTAAGATATCTACCTAGCTACAGTTTTTCTCTTATTTCTCATGGTGTCTCTGTGTATTTTGCATCTGTGGTGGACTTTTCATGAACATACTGATCAAGGATAACTCTACGAATGCCCTAGGTAAACATGCCTCCTGACAATGTTTTTTTGTTTGTTGTCTTTGAAGATATGGAGTTGTATAACTATGCGTCAGAACCATGAAAACAAGGCCATGTCCCTCTGGTTGTAATTAACTGTTGTCTTTTAGCTTCCGTCTTCATACAACCCTTAGAGACAAGAACAGTAATTCCAGTGATTGGAACTGCTGATAAACATTTTTAGTGCATTGCGGACCTGAAAATAAAAAATTTAGATGTATTCACTTTATATCACAGGATTTGTTATTATAATATTTTGTGTCATTTTCTTTCACAAAACTAGAAGAAACAAATGATCTTGTATTTGTAAAACATGTTGATTTCTTTAAAATATTCAAATCTAGTTTATAAATATTTGAGTTACATTCATATTTTTCTTTTTCTCCAACGGGAGTTTTCACCAAATGACACATCTTTTGCTGATTTTCTCTTAAATATATTTTCATCTTCAATTATAAAAATCATTCATTTAAGATACATTTAGTTTTTCAAATAAGTAACCTTAGCATTATTTAAAATATTTACATGGCTAAAATTATTTTTTTCCTTTTTTATGAGTCACTTCGCATTTGGCATTTTAGAATCTATACAGCGATCAGCTTTCTTGTGACCTTAGCTGATGAGAATTCCTGTGTGCCCTGTTGTCTTGAAAACAAGAAATCTGTTATTTCCAACTTAAGCCATACAGATAAAACAAACATCTATCTTGTCACAATTTATCTTATTTTTCATTGTGTAGCTATTTATTTCCTCTGAAAAAAATCTCTTGAGAGATAAGTTTTAGGTTAATTGCTCAAAAATATTTCTTCTATAATAGAATAACTGAAAACATTCAACCTGATCTACCTGTTACACTAGATACTTAAGTACTTGAAATATCTACCTGGCTTAAGTTTTTCTTCTTTTCTAATGTGTTGGTATGTATTTTGCATTTTTGGTGGATTTTTCTGGACAACTCACAAGTTGGATAACTCTATGAATGTCTTTGATAATCATGCCTCCTGACAATGTTGTATGATGGCTGTCTTTGAAGATGTGGAGTGGTATCTGTATGTGTCAGGGCCATGAAAATAAGGCCATGTCTCATTGGTCGTACTTAACTTGTCGCATTTTTAGCTTCTGTCCTCATACAATCCTTGGAGATCAGGACAGTCTTACAGTGATCTGAGCTGTGGAAAAACATTTCCACTGCCTTGTTGACCTGAAAATACAAAGTTCCGATGTATTCATTGATTATCACAGAATTTGTTTATATAAAATGTGTCATTTTCCACCCAGCTACAAAAATGAATGATCTTGACTTTTGTCATTATGAGAACTGTTTAAATACTTATCTTTAAAAATTTAAAATTCAGAATATAAATATTTTAGTTACTTTCTTATTTAACTTTTATTCTCTAACAGGAAATTTTTATCTTAAGAAACACGCCTTGGCTGATTTTCTCAGAAATAGTTTGTTTTTAACTTTTTAGTTTCAATTTCAATAGTCATTCAATTAAGAGAAATACTGTTTAAATATTGGTGACCTAGGCATAATTTAAAATATCTACCTGGCTAAAGTTATCCATTGTTTTTCATTTGTCACCTTGTATTTAGCATTTTAGTGGGACTTTTTTGGACATTGTGCTGAGACAAGAAACATCTTTGAAGTGAGAAACCTGCGCTCCTGAAAACATTAATTTTTCTTAAAATTTCCATTGATATTCAAAGAAATCATAGACATTCATTTGAGAGTAATGTACAGTTTCCCTTAGCAAATTAAGCAATACTTAAAATATCTACCGCGTTATTATTATCCTTATTTTTCATTGTGTAGGTATGTATAACATCCACAAAAAGTTTCAAGATGACGTAAGTTTTATCTTCATTGCACAAAACATTTTTCTATGCAAGAATAAATGGAACAATTCATTTTACAAATATCTACATTTTACATTAGTTACTGAAGTTTTCAATAACATAAAATACCGTAAAGTTAAAAAAGAATGAGCAGTATACAATATACAATTAAATATAAAGTGCGGTACAGCCTGGGATACGTTTTGGTACTGTAGTATATAAAGCAGCTACCGGGCAACAGTTTTTTTTCAATGTGTCGCTATGTATTTTGCATTTCTGGGTGATTTTTCCGGATCACTCTGATGAAAGATAGCTCTATGACCATTCTTGATAAACATGTCTCCTAACAATGTTGTATGTTGGCTGTCTTTGAAGATTTAGAGTTGTATCACTATGTGCCAGAGCCACGAATACAAATCAGTGCCTCAATGGTTGTACTTGACTCCTCGCCTTTAATCTCAAGTCCTTACAAAGCCTTTAAAGACAATAACAGTCTTTTCAGTAGTTTGAGCTGCTGAGAGACATTGTTAGTGCATTGTTGACCTAGATCTAAGTATAGATAATCAGTGGATTTGTTTGTTAAATATATAAGTCACTTTCATAATAAATTTTGTCTTTTTCTCCAACAGGAGTTTTCGAAATGACACAGTGACAATTTTTCGCTGATTTTCTGAAGAATAATTTTTTACATTCAATTAACAAAATCATTCATTTTAGAGAAAGGCAGTTTAAACACCAGTGACCCAGTCATAATCTAAAATATCTACCTGTCGAAATCTATCCATCTTTTTCATGCATCACTTTGTATTTGGCATATTTGGTGGAACTGTTTTGAAGACTGTGATGAGACAAGGATCATCTTTCCAGTTATCTTAGCTGCTGATTTGTTTTTATATTCAATCACTGAAATTACTTTAAGAGAAATGTAGTTTTAATTTTAAAATATTTACCAGGCTATAGATATCATTTTATGCATCACTTTGTAATTTGGCAATCTTTTTGAAACTGTTTTGAACGCTGATTTTTTCTAGTGTTCTAAGCTGCTGAGAAACTCTGTCTCCTGATATCCTGAAAACAGGATTGTGTTTTCTGTAATTTCTTAAAATATTAAAATAACCTTTTAAATGACATTCATTTAACAGAAATGTACTGTTTCCTTTACGAACTGAAGCAATATCTAAAATGTCTACATGGTTATAGTTTTCCTCATTTTTCATTCTGCAGATATTTATTTCATCTATGAAAACTTTCCCGCCCGACTTAAGTTCTAAGAATATTTCTCCTATAATAAAATTACTGAAAATGTTTTCTTAACTGAGATCTACCAATTACATTTGCTAGTAAAGTACTTATAATATCTACCTGGCTACAGTTTTTCCTTTCCCTTTTCATGGTGTTGCTATGTATTTTGAATTTTGGATGGTTTTCTCTGTCACATTCTCATGTTGGATAGCTGTACAACTGTCCTTAAAAAGCATGCTTCCTGAGAATGTTGTAAGTTTGATGTCTTTGAAGGCATGGAGTTTATCACCAGGTGTCAGGACCATGAAAACAAAGCCATGTCTCTCACTGGTCATACTTAACTCATCTCCTTTAAGCTTGCCACCTTGTTGAGTTACTTATTTTCTTATGACATATCTATAACAATTATGATTTACAAACTCAGCTAAATTAAAAAAATACACAAGCTTCAGATAATAACAGTGCTTACTGATTGTGTTTCTCATTTTTTCTAACAGCCATTTTGGTGGCACCAATCAAGTAATCAGTGCAAGCAGAGGTTGACCTACTTTTCAATTTGGCTTCAACAAACTTGTATAAACCTGTAGAGTGATGTTCTAACCAAATCAATATGTAAGGACAAACACTTCTGAAAACCGCTAGGACAAAGATAGATCACAAAAAGCTTACTTCAAGTACCAAGTCTTGTAGTAGCTAAACAACATCTACAAGGGCAAACCTTAACTGCAGAGTTAGGACACTTGCTTACCAACCCTGTTTGTGCCTCCACTTCTTTTGACATGCCAAGACCAGCCTACATAACCCCTACCCCGCCAGCTCTGGGTAGAAGGTAGACTACCCTTACCAAAAAACCATCTTACGGATATGTTAGCACTGGAATCCTCGATGGCATTGATTGCTGTCTCAATCGATGGAAAGCAGCATTTTGAATGGACACTGCTACTGACCTAACTTGACCGGACAATCTGTTGCCACAATAAAACCTAACAAACAGACCATCTCTGGCAGAGTGATACTGTTTCCTTACCAATCCTGTTGGCACCTACTCCACTTCTGTTGACATACCCAGAGAGACTCTTATCTACTAACCCGCCAGCCCAGGGTATCAGACAAGCCCCTCTTCACGATGCATCTTATGGACATATAGGCACTGGATTCCTCGATGCATCGATTGCAGTCTCAATCAATGGATAATGGTAAACAGGATTTTAACCTGAACTGTGTAGAGTTATGATCCTTTATGTACCTGTAGAGTTATGACCCTTTCATGTAGCTGTTGTTGAGTTATGACAATACATTTGAACGCCCACCAGAGATGGCCAATCACTTCTCTGTCACTAAAAGTAGTGACGGTGTACACTCCTTTGCTTCTACCAAATTTCTAAGCGGGTTTTCCCTCCAACTTACAAATCATAACTCTCAAGGCACCTCACAATGTCCACCAAGACAGTCTGACATATTGTAGCGTTTGTAAAACTGTCTTTCATAACCTTGAAAGAGAATTTGAACCAGTAACAACTGCAGGAATCATACAATATCCAAAAGACTCATTGGCTTTTTTCCAAGTGGAAAAATTAGACTTTATATCTTATAGTCTTTATCAACACTTAATACATAAATAAACAGCATTCAGTATAAAATTTTTGTAGTGTTTATATCACATACATATATGCAAACATGTTACGCAAGACTGTATTAATTAGAAAATAATCCCAATTGATTATGTTAAATTACTTCTGTTCAATTAATCTTTAGCAGTCAGTAAAGAAGAAAGAGATTTTATACAACACATTTTACACATAGCAGGCACAAATGGTAAATACACTAATTTTCTGAAAAAAACATCATAACATGTGTAGAAATTTAGCTCTGACAGAAATCTTAAATGTTCATTAATGAACATAGTTTTTGTAAGAGGTAAAAAGTACAACATACAATTGTATACATATTACTCAGATGGGGTTGACGATGATAAATACAGTACATTAGCTAAAAGGGTGATTTCAAATCGGTCTCTTATGTATCACAAAGAATAAGTGATAGAGTAAATAACTAACAAAACTTAACACTAATAACAAAATACTAACACTAATTAGTTCCCTACTAAGCAACAAGAGTTCAGTAACTTTTTAACTTTACACTGTATCTGATTTTATCCCTAGGCAATTTCGTTTCTGACCTTTGAGTTTTTTAGATACAGCCATGATCTACATAACAATGGAACAGTAGTCAATCAACAATCTCTGTAAATGACAGGTTAAAGATAAAATAACAGCATTCAAATTAAGTCATGAAATGATCATTACATGTCAATAAAATACAAGAACATCTTTTCTATTCTACCAATACTGTCGAATACAGACTTGAATTCCTGTATCTTACAAAATATGTGCTTAATTTGCTTGATTACAGCATATTATATTTATATACAGTATATATCTTTCTTTAATATCAAAACCATGTATAAAACACTAATTTTAGTATTCAACTATTAACTATTCCACTAAGTACAAACATCAACAAAATCTGTTTTACAGGTCAACAATTTTATTCTAAATGTAACCAGACTGTTACAAAATACATCTACACACTTCATCAGTCAAATCTGCAAATGCAATATATGTTTTCCTGGATCTTTTACCAGGTCAGACTTTCTGCATCCTACAGAAAAAACAAAAGGCAGAAAAATTTATATAAAAAGCTCCTGACCTGAACATTTTCACCTGGCAAACCCTTAGTGCATGTGTAGTGCAGTGCAGGGGGTGCTGTGGGGGATGAAAGATTTTACCATTTGAAAGTGACAAGACTTGAACTTTTATTTAATAAGAAGAAAAAAGAGCCCAAAATAAAGCAGAAAAATCATTCCAAAGCTAAGACCCAGTACTTACACAATTGACTGACAGACTCTCCCTCAAAAGTAGCATATCTGTATTCTTACATAATACACATGTATTTAGGCAACATTTCAACAGTATTTTTCTTAAGATAACGTACACTTCAGAACTGTAAAAAGTATAGGAAAAAGTTACTGTATATATATCTAATATAGTTCATTCTTATTCTTATTTTTTCTTTCCTTTTTCCCTTTTCTTTCTTTTTTTCATTTTTTCTTTTTTTTCTTATCTTTTCTTTTTTATGATTTTCTTTTTTTCTCTTTCCTTTGTTTTCTTTTTGTTAACTGCTTAGTTTTCTTTTGTAGTATGATGGAGGTATTGTTGATGATGATGAATCATTCTGAATGTCTAACAGGGAATGCCATGCCTCCTCTTTTATAGCGAGTGTTTTGTTATAACATCAGTACACCTGTGCAAAGAATGTTGACATTCATTACAACAATTTATACCATAACACACAGAAAAGACGATGTATGAATATTTCTTGGATGTATTAGAATGTCAATATTTAAGACTTTTATTAAGTCCTTAGTTCCTGCTTTTCCCCATCAAGGCAAACTTCAGCTGATGACATGGTATGTTCTTCATATTCTCATGTCTTGTCTTTAACAGTTTAAAGAAACATCTATCAGTTATTAGAATATCTGAATATAAACAATTCATGTCACTTTTATCTTTCATTTATTACTATCATTTTTTTCATAAAGTTAACTTGAAATGCCGGTAAGAATTTTTCCTAAATAAATGTTGTCTTTACATGTTACTGAAAATAATATTTCAAGAGAAAAAGAACTCTTAATGTAAGTGACTGAAACTATAAAATCTACCTTGTTAAAAGTACCCTTACTTTTCATTATATTTCAATAAATGAAAATTTAGGCTAAAGACATATTATAAGAATAATTTCATTTATCATCTCATTTCATTCAAGTTTTATAAATACTTAAAACATTAATCATTTAAAAGAAAAATAGATCACATATAAGCAATTGTAGCAAGACGAAAAGTTTACCTGGTTTTATGAATCTTTCGTCGTTCCTGTGTAGATAAAAAATTCCTAATTTTGGCTGAGTTGTTTGGAGCAGTGCGGTGATGAATGATTCCATGAATGTTCGTCCACCTAACACACATGGACTTTCTTTGCAGTTGAAGAGCTGAGTCAGTTGAGTTTCCGTTTGTGTCTCAGTGCCATTAGAGCCAAGCTATGTTTCTCTGGTTATAATATATGCCTTGCAATTTAGTTTGTGTCTTCTTATAACCCTTTCAGCCCTAATGTCCTGAAAACATAATTGTAAGAAATTAATAAAATAAATGCACATTTCTTTATCAAATCTGCTTACATGACTGTAATAAAGCAATAATATGAATTCATTTAGTAACTTTGTTTTGTTGACATTTTTAACATCAAGATACCTAATGACAAACAAATGACAAAATAATATAAACTGACAAATCCTATTCAAAGGGTTAAGGAGGTTTCCCTTACCCACAGAAGCAATAATTAAATATCTTCTGACCTGAAGAAATAAATTCTATATGTATGCAATTGTATTTCATGTCATTTTTATCTACTACAGGAAACAAATGATGCATTAAGTACATCCTGCTTAAATATTTATATTATTATCTTTCAAATGTTAATATTCAAAACATAAAATATGTAAGTTTTTTTATTATCACTCATTTTTAAACTGGAAATTTCTACATTATGACACAAGCTTTGGCTGATTTTTTAAAAAAAATATTAGTTTTTATATTCAATAGCTGAAGTCAGTCATTAATCAAGAGAAACATCGTTTTAATATAAGTAACCAGAGCGTTATTTTAAAGAATATACCTGGGTATAGTTGTCCATTATTTTTCTAGCATCACTTTGTTTTTGGTATTGTGGTGTAACTGTTTTGAACACTGATGAGAAACTCTTTTAAGCAATATATTCTGCTGAGACACCATGTGCCCTGTTGACTGAAAAAAAAAAACATATTTCATTTTTCTGTAATTGCCTTTAATATTCAGATAACCTTAGATATTCAATTAATAGAAATGTACTGTTTTCCTTAGAAACTTAATACTTTAAAAATCTATCTCATTGAACTCATCCTTAATTTTCATTGAATAACTATGTATTACATCCACAACTATTTTCAAGTTATAAACTTTTAGCTGAATTGCACAAGAATATTGATCTTATAAAAAAATAACTGAAAACATTCAATGAACACAGATCTACCCATCACTTTTGCTTTTAACTACTTAAAATATCAACCTTGTTACATCTTTCTTTTTTCCACTAAGTCACTATGTATCTTGCAGTTTTGATTGCATTTTCTTGAACTTTGATGAGACGGAAATCTTTTCAGCAATATTAGCTGCTGGCAAAGCCTGTTGCCCTGAAACACAATAATTTTTATTACATTTTTTTGCAATTATATTTATTATTGAAATAATCAGACATTTATTAATAGAAATGTACTCTTTTCCTCACCAACTTGAATATGTACCTCACAATAATTATCCTTATTTTTGATTGTGTAGCTATGTATTACATCCGCAATTGATGTTTAAACTTCAGTAAAACCTCGTATTTTCCTATTATAGAATGACTCAAAACATTCATTTAAAATTTCGACGTAATGACACAAGCTTTGGTTGATATTTTTCATAAATAATTTGTTTTTATTTTCTATAGCTGAAATCAGACATTAAGAGAAACATAGTTTTAAAATAATTGACCAGAGGCGTAACTTAAAAACAATCTACCTGGCTATAGTTTTCCACTGTTTTTCTAGCATCATTTTGTTTTTGGCATTTTTGGTGGAATGTTTTGAACACCCTGATGAGCACCTTTCAGCAATATAAGCTGCTGAGAAACCCTGTGCCCTGTTGAACTGAACAATAATTATATTTAATTTTTCTGTAATTTCCTTTACTATTCAAGTAATATTAGACATTTAATTAACAGAAATGTATGGTTTTCCTAAGAAACTTAAGGAATATTTAAAATATCTACCTCATTATAATCATCCTTATTTTTCATTGTGTAGCTATGTATTACATCTGCAATTATTCCCTGGATGACATAAGTTTCAGCGGAATTGCTCAAGTATTTTTTTCCTATAGACTGACTAAAAACATTCATTTTACAGAGATCTACCTGCTACATTAGCTACTACATTTCTACTTGAAATATCTACCTGGCTAAAGTAATTCCTTTTTTCCCTGTGTCACTACGTATTTTGCATTTTTGGTGGACTTTTCTTTAACACTTTGATGTAGGATACATCAAAACGTCCTACTATAAACGTCATACTATAAACGTCCTCGCTAAACATGACTCCTGAAAATGTTGTATGGTGGATTTCTTTGAAGATGTGAAGTTGTATCACAATGTGTCAGGGCTACAAATCCAAAGCTATGCCTCTTTTGTTATGCTTAACTCATAGCCTTTCAGCTGAAGTCCTCGTACAACCCTCAGAGACAAGGACAGTCTTTCCTGTGATCTGAGGTGCTGATAACTTTTTGTAGTGCATTGCTGATCTGAAAAACAAATTCTTTATGCATCCACTGATTACCAAAGGGTATAATTTTCTCAGGAATAATTGGTATTTATATCCAATTACAAAAAATAACTGGTTATAACTATCCATTGTTTTTCTGGCTTCTCTTTGACTTTTGACATTTTTGGTGGAACTTTTTGGAACACTATTATGAGAAAAAATCTTTTTCAGCTATATTAGCTGCTTAGAAACCCTGTGTGCCCTGAAAACACAATATTATTACATTTTTCTTTATTTTTTTTTAAATTCAAATAATCTTTGACAGTAAAGTAACAGAAATGTACTGTTCTCCTTAGTTACTTAAAGAATACTTAAAATATCTACCTCGTTATTATTAACTTAATTTTTTGGTTGCCATGTATAACATCTTTAACGATTTCCATGAAGATGTGTTTTAGCTGAATTGCTCAAGAATATTTTTCCCATATTATCAAATGACTAAAAACATTCATTTTACAGAGATCTACCTGCTGCATTAGCTACTGAACTACTTGAAATATCTACCTGGCTACACTTTTTCCTTTTTCTTCACTGGGTCACTATTTATTTTGCATTTCTGTAATGCTCTGATGTAAGATAACTATATGAACGTTCTTGATAAACATGACTCCTGACAATGTTGTGTGTTGGCTGTCTTTGAAGATTTAGAGTTGTATCACCATGTGTCAGGGGCATAAATACAAATCCTTGCCTCACTGGTTGTACTTGACTCTTCACCATTGATCTTGAGTCCTTACAAACCCAACAGAGACAAGGGCAGTCTTTTCAGTAATTTGAGCTGCTGGTAGACATTTTTATTTCTTTGTTGACCTGAAAATACAAATTTTAGATCTAACTATTAGTATTCACTGGATTTGTTTGATAAATATTTAAGTCACTTCCATATTTATCTTTTTCTCCAACAGGGTTTTTGAAATGAAAATCTTTGCAGATTTTCTCGAAATAGTTTGTTTTTATATTCAATTACCAAAATTATTCATTTAAGAGAAATGCAGTTTAAACACCAGTGACCCAGGCATAATCTACAATATCTACCTGTCGAAAACTATACATCTTTTTCATGTGTCACTTTGTAATTGGCAAATTTGTTGGAACTGTTTTAAACACTGTGCTGAGACAACGATCATTTTTCTAGTGACCTTAGCTGCAGATAAATCCTGTGTGCACTGAAAGCACAATTTCATTAACCTTACTCTGTAACTTCCTTTGAATATTCAAATACTCTTAGACATTCCTCCAACAGAAATGTACCATTACAACTGAAACAATAGTTAAAATATCTACCTTGTTATAGTTATCTTTAGTTTTGTTTTAAATCTGAACAACTTTCCTTGATGACATAAGTTTATGCTTATTTGTACAGAAATATTTGTGTACAAAAATTACTGAAAACATTCATTTAACAGAATTTCACAAGGCATATTACTCGGTAAGTTCTTGAAATATCTACCCGGGTAAAGTTTTTTCCCAACTGTGTCGCTATGTATTTGGATTTCTTTTGGTGGACTTTTCTGGAACACTCTGATTAAAAATAATGCTATGAACCTTCTTGATAAACATGACTGCTGACAATGTTGTATGTTGGCTGTTTTTGAAGAAGTGAAGTTGTATCACTGTGTCAGGGCCACAAAAAAAAAACAAATCCATGCCTCTTCTTTGTACCTTATATCAGCATGAAAAAAAGTTTTATTGAATAAATTATAATGAAAGAATAATTATAATGAGGGGGGAGGGGGTAACACCATTTAGGGAGGGGGGACTAAGGGGGGTCCCCATGCAGAGGGGGGATGGGAAGAGTTGGGGGGGGGGGGGGCAAGTACTTACCCATCCTATGTAAGTAAATAGTTTATTTCTAGGCTTAAGAAGTTTTTTCCCTATATATAAGTATAAGCAAAATCAAGTGATCCCTGGGGTGTGGCTAACTCCAGGAACATGGGTACCAACAGTTAAAATATCTACCTGGTTATAGTTATCTTTAGTTTTGTTTTAAATCTGAACAAATTTCCTTGATGACATAAGTTTATGCTTATTTGTACAGAAATATTTGTGTACAAAAATTACTGAAAACATTCATTTAACAGAATTTCATAAGGCATATTACTCGGTAAGTTCTTGAAATATCTACCCGGGGAAAGTTTTTTCCCCACTGTGTCGCTATGTATTTGGATTTCTTTTTGTGGACTTTTCTGGAACACTCTGATTAAAAATAACACTATGAACCTTCTTGATAAACATGACTGCTGACAATGTTGTATGTTGGCTGTTTTTGAAGAAGTGAAGTTGTATCACTGTGTCAGGGCCACAAAAAAAAAAAAAAATCCATGCCTCTTCTTTGTACCTTATATCAGCATGAAAAAAGTTTTATTGAATAAATTATAATGAAAGAATAATTATTATGAGGTGGGAGGGAGTAACACCATTTGGGGAGGGGGGACTAAGGGGGTCCCCATGCAGAGGGGGGATGGGAAGAGTTGTGGTGGGCAAGTACTTACCCATCCTATGTAAGTTAATAGTTTATTTCTAGGCTTAAGAAGTTTTTTCCCTATATATAAGTATAAGCAAAATCAAGTGATCCCTGGGCTGGGGTGGGGCTAACTCCAGGAACATGGGTACCAACAATCTTTGCAGGGGTCTTGCTGGTGATCAAGTATTCCAAGTTTGAATGGAATATCTTTGACACTTTTTGACAAATGGACTTTAACAAAAAAAGGTTAACCAAGAAATTTTTAGTTAAAAAGGGGGGTATAACTTTGCAAAAATAAATTTGAGGGTTATCTACCCTTGAGAAATGGTGTCACATTTTGATAGTGAACATGTATTCCTAATTTGAAGTAAATAGCTTTGATAGTTTCTGAGGAATGGACCTTAACAAAAAGGTTAACCAATTTCCACACCAACAAGGGGGTCATGACCACTTTTTTTTTATTCGAAAAGTGAAGTTAAAAAACAAAAACTTTTTTCCGGAGTTGGGGCGTGGGGGGGGGGATGATTTCTTTTGGGCGAAGGCAGTGTTTGTGTCCCATGTGGAAGCTAGTGCCTAACCATCCCAGGTAAGTAAATAATTAAGTTCTATGCTTTGTGCTTTCCCATTAGTTTTTTGTTATAAAAGTGTTTTCAAAAAACCAAGTGACCCCTGTGATGGGGCTAATTTTCACCCCAGGGATATAACATAATCAATGTTAGTAGAGGTCTGTTAGAGAATGCCTCACATCAAATTACAAAGCCCTGTGTCAAGTGGTTTTAGAGAAAAAGATTTTTTAGAGTTTTTCCTATATAACAATATATAGGCCCCAGGGCATGGCCAATATTGACCCTGGGGTCATGATTTGAACGAACAAGGCAGAGGTCCACTAGAGAGTGCTACACCATATATCAAAACTCAAAGTCTTATGGTTTATCAACAATCAGCTACATTAAAGTTTTTGTACAACGCTGACAATGATGACGACTCAGTAACCATAATAGCTCCACTTTTTCTACGAAAATAGACAGGCTAAAAATGGCATCCTCTACTCATGGTGATCAAGAGTGACAACTGGTACTGAAATACCATCATTAGGCTTGTGCCCAGTACTAGAGGGTAGTACTTAAGTACCAGTACCAGTATTTGCAAGTTTATGCAGTACCAGTACCAGGTTTGGACTCAGTATTGCAGCACCAGTACAAATTTTAGGAAAGTAATGCAGTACCAGTACCAGTACTTTCATGATAATAAAAAATAGTTAAAAGTGAAAGACTTTGTAAATATACCAAAGGTAAAACGTTATACATTACTGATACACATTTATTTACTATACTGTGCATACACATTGTCTGAGGTACATGTATTGCAAATGTCATCTCAACTATAGTCATATAATCTCTATATTAAAAGATAGTCAACACTTTTCGTCTTTTGAGTTGCATTTTATCATTATAAGGTTTTTAAAGTGACTGACTCACAGATGGGCCGACGATGAAAAAACTAGAACTGTGTCCTATGGATGCCCCCACTATGCATAAGTGCTCATAAACAAGAGCAGCCATGTATATCCTGTATGTAAGATTTTTTCTGTACATATACCTAAAATGATCTACAGGTAACCTTATGTACATGTTAAATTAAATAACAAATGTAAAATTTATATGTTTAATTATTTATATGTTATATAGTGAAAAAATCAACAAAGGGCCATAATTCTGTTAAATATGGTCACAGCAAAAATTTCTTCCTTTACTACCATCTACACATTAAAGCTGTTCATCCCTGGAAGTTTAAGCAAAATCTGCCATCCGGTTTAAGAGGAGTTGCGTTTACAACATTTCAATATGGTATATAGTGAAAAAATCAACAAAGGGCCATAATTCTGTTAAGTTTGGTCGCAGCAAAAATTCCTTCCTTCACTTCCATCTACACATTAAGGTTGTTCATCCCTGGAAGTTTAAGCAAAATCTGCCATCCGGTTTAAGAGGAGTTGTGTTCACAAAATTTCTAGTGAAAAAATCAACAAAGGGCCATAATTCTGTTAAATTTAGTCACAGCAAAAGTTCCTTCCTTTACTACCATCTACACATTAAGGTTGTTCATCCCTGGAAGTTTAAGTAAAATCTGCCATCTGGTTTAAGAGGAGTTGCGTTCACAAGATTTCGGGACGTACGGACAGACAGACGGACGGAGGGACAAGTGCAACGCTATATGCACCCCACTTTGTGGGGGCATAAAAAGGCAATGTTCTTACATCTTGAAATTTTTGCTGCAATTGTGAAGAACATTTTTAAACTAAGTTACTGATTCATTTTTTGATACAGAATAACATCAAAATATAAAGTTTTACACACTTTTATCGGTAAAAAATTTACCCCGTTAGTCACGGGGTAGATACTGTAGTTATAACATTAATTTTGACACAACTGTACAAGTAGGCGCTGTGGCTCAGTGGTCTAGATCGTCAATTTATATTTTACTGACCGAAAGGTTGTAGGTTCGAATCCTGGTTGAATCAAAACTTTTTTTTCCAGTTTTCATGGTGTTAAAGAAGCATAATATTATGTTTTTTCCATAGTATATTAAATTCTCTTAAATTTTAAAGAAAAAAAACATTTCAGCAAAATTCTGTGAGTCAGTCGCTTTAAAGGTTGCATCACACATTTTCTCCATATCTGAACTTTGAAGTGTCCCTTTTAGTGTAATTTACTATAGTTGTTTGAGACTTTAGTTGAGAACTTCCAGGACTACAAGCCTTTTTAGGGACCTTCTGACATGCTTCCGTATACTCTTCTCTGTGTTTACACTATGAAATAAATTGAAACTATTTTACTTTGCTACCAGTTACATTTACTCTAAACAAGGGGTAGGACCAAAATCATGTAGCTTGGTGCTTTAAGCGAGAAAAACGTGTAGTCTATGACTTATGTCGTCAGTTTTCGCGTAAATATTTAGGAATTTGGATAAATTATCAACAGCTATGAGGATGTTCTTGGAATATTTGTATAATGTATACGACTAGTACCTAGCCATATATGTATGCTAACTGTAACTGCTATTTGACAGAAGAAGAAATGTGTTACAAAAAAGTTATTGATGGGATGCCAACAAAGGTGTCCCATTTTTTGTGTGAATCTGCAATATTTTGCTTCGTTTTTTCAGCTTCATCAACAATTTTGCGCCATTAAAATTATATTTTAAGTAAACAGGAACAGAATTAAACATTTACAACCAGTTAGGAACATACATAATGCATCAATGTTCGATTTGTTTAACTTGAAGACAATAAATGTGTAGTTTGAGTCACTTTAAGGCCATATTGTGTAACCTCGGTTCTCTCATAGCTACATACCAATATTCTAATACATAAAATATCTTTCTGTCACTAGCATATTGGTTAAATTTAACCCTTATTTTGTACTATAATCATACTCAAAACCAGAGTTTGTCCAATTTAAAGGCATTACATTAACTACACATTGTGATTTTATAAAGTGAAAGCAATCAAATGTCTTTTGATAAAACCGAAGTTAACGTTCAATATATGTATTCGTTCAAGATTGTTTTACAGACAGCTAAATAAATGTTAACAATAAACAATTCTTACAGTTGTGAGTTGAAGCAATAATTTAATATCATAATCAGATTTTGTTTGATTTCCAGCGAGAATTAAAAGATTAGAATATTTTAGCACAAATTCACCTTGGAATTGTAGATGCCAGAATGATAAACTCTATACACTGTAACTTGGGGCAACAGCTCATAATAAAATATCATAGCAAAATAGCATTATGACATATACTTACAAGCTATTCATACATATCATACATGAGAAGTAAATAGATCCTCCAAAGATAACTTACATTTTTTTTTACAAATACAGAATTAAATCTCAGATGTATGGAGATAAGAGGTTAGAAAGTCCTTTTTGATTTCATAAATATAATGTTTGCATGTATGTTATATCTACAAAAGTGTCAATTTTGATTTTTTTAAATAAAATCTGCAGACTTGTGGTCAAGTCATAACCTTTCATATTTAAAAATTTACTTGTAATATTGTATTTGTATCTGACAATGAAAAGCACCACATAACCTTCTAGCCTTAAAATCTCAAGTGTTCAAATTCATAATCATCTTAGCTTAAAAAGGAAATACTTTTGTTTTTTTTTGTCAGAAACATAAAGTTAAATATACAAACAGAACTCTTTGTAAAAAATTTCAACATGCTTAACTTTAACATCAATAAAGAACCGAGGTTACACAATATAGTCTTAAAGTGACCCAAACAACACGTTTATTGTCTTCAAGTTAAACAAATCGAACATAGATGCATTATGTATGTTCCTAACTGGTTGTAATGTTTAATTCTGTTCCTGTTTACTTAAAATATAATTTTAATGGCGCAAAATTGTTGGTCAAGCTGAAAAATCGAAGCAAAATATTGCAGATTCACACAAAAAATGGGACACCTTTGTTGGCATCCCATCAATTACTTTTTTGTAACACATTTCTTCTTCTGTCAAATAGCAGCTACAGTTAGAATACATACATGGCTAGGTACTAGTCATATACATTATACAAATATTCCAAGAACATCCCCATAGCTGTTGATAATTTATCCAAACTCCTGAATATTTACGCGAAACCTGACGACATTAGTCATAAACTACACGTTTTTCTGCTTAAAGCACCGAGCTACATGATTTAGGTCCTACCCCTTGCTAAATAAATAAACAATAGAATCCTTTCAAAGACTTTTATTAAAAACAGTGCTGATGATAACAATCTTTTGTTCATCTTAATACTTCCCTAATCTTTTTGTAACACTTTATCTCAAAGCCAGACAGTGACAAGTATAACTGTACAAACATCAACGCTAAATTGCAAGTATAAAGGGCTATCAATTCATTGTAAACATTTATCCAAGTTATTTAGTATAAATAAATCTCAATAAAAGAGAAAATAAAAATTATAGCAGCAGACAGATTAAGAGTTATTAAGACAAAATGTTTTACTTACTTTTAGATGCTTTATAAAATTTGACGACACTTTCAGAGACCCGAATATCAGTGCTGGACAGTGTAGGCACTGAGCTTTGAAGCTATCTTCTGTATTTTCAGGGAGTTTGTAAAACATATTCCAACTCATTTTTAATATTTCAAATCAAGTGTTCTTCTACTATAACCAACTACTTCTGTTCCTTCATAACAAATGATGTCAGGTCATGCTATAGTAAAAGGTTCATAGTTATTGATAACAGCTCACCACCCGAGCATGTTTTTGTGTGCTTGCATTTAACAACATAATTTTATGTCAATTATCAGATTTAAATATTCATACCTTAATTCCTTTTAAAATTTACAGTTATAGTATTTTGCTTACAGGCACAACATCAAAACTAATCATGATAGCAAATGATAGTGACTGAAAAACCCTAGGATATAATTATGTACTACCTTTAATAAGCTCAGTTTTAAAATTAACATTGTGTTACTGTGCCTAAAATGGTAAGAAAACCAAAGTACTGCTAAAGTACTGCAGTACCAGTACCACTTTTTGTGACAGTAATGCATTACAAGTACCAGAAATATATTAAGTTTAATCCCCAGCTGTGACCTTGACTTTTGACCAAGGCACTTGGGTCATGGAAGCGACAAATTGTCTACTTATGGTGGTCAAGTGTACCAATTTATTTTGAAATACCATCATGCGTACAGAAGTTATGGACTGGGCACAAAGTATATACTTTTTCAAACACACACACAGACATGGGTAACACTATAGCACCCCCACCCCAGGGCATAAAAAAATAATGACCTTCAAATATTAAAATTAAAGAATATTAACATTAAGTTCTATTCTCATTTTAATAAATTACCTTATTGCATAAAGGTAAACTTTGCCAGATGACTTCTCAGGTCTAATCCTTTTAATTTTCAATTACCATACTGAAAGCATTAATTTAGCATATTTTTTTTTTAAATATTAGCAAATGAAGCATTGTTAATAAATCTACCTGGCTATAGTTATTTTTTATTTGTCACTTTGTTTTTCTCATCAATTTTGTAATGCTGAGAAACACTGTATGACCTGAAAACTAGGATTTAAGTTATGCTTGAAGTTGTCAGATGAAAACATTTAGTATTAAACCTTTTATTAACATTTTCTGACATTAAAACCAAAGTAGAAATCAACAAAAAACATATTCACCAAATCCTTTTTAGGGTTGTAAAATTTTAAATATGTTACACAAATATGATCCCCATGGTGGGGCCAATTTTGACCCCAAGGACATAATTTGGGCAAACTTGGTTGAGGACCTCTTGCAGATGCTCTATGCATAATCTCTAAGTTCTAGGCCTTGTGATTTCAGACAAGAAGATTTTTTTTAAGTTTTCCCTTTATAACACTATGTAAAATCAAGTGACCCAAGGCACATCCATTATGCTCCTGCAAAAATTCTTAGCCCTTGGCTTTGTGGTTTCAGACAAAAAGACTTTTTAAGGTTTTCTTTATATCGCCCTTTGTACATAAGATCAAGTAATCCTTGGGCACGGGTATCAATGACCAAATGGCCATTAATTAAACAATCCTAGTAAATGACCTCCAGATGATGCTCCATGCACAAAATCTTAGGTCTAAAATTTACGGTTTCTCAAAACAAAACTTTTAAAGATTAAACATTCTACACAAACAGGACACTTGAGATGGGGCAAGTTTCTACTCCAGGGACATAATTTGAACAAACTTAGTGGAGGGCCTCTAGCTTATGCTTTATGCAAAATCTCTAAGTGCTAGGCCTTGTGATTTCAGACAAGAAGATTTTTTTAGTCTTCCCTATATAAGTCTAGGTAAAATCAAGTGATCCCAAGTCATTAATGACCCCAAAGAATCTTGGTAGAGCCATGCAAACATTCTTAGACCTTGGGAAGACAATTCTTTAAGGTTTTCCCTATATAAGCCTATCTAAAATCAATGACACCAGGGCAGTGCTATTAATTACCCAAGAGGCACTATTTGAATAAAGTTAGTAGAGGTTCTCCAGATGTTTCTCCATGCACAAAATTTTAGGTCTAAAATTTAGAGTTTCTCACAAGAAGATTTTTTAAAATTTAATATTTTGCCAGACCTGGGAGTGGGGCCATATTTTACCCCAGGGACATAATTTGAACAAGATCAATTATTTTTCATTTTATAAAGAATGAACTAAGGAACTACCTCTGCTGTTTATCAACAGTTAATGTGAGGGCATGTCACTTCAAGGTCTGTGTCTGAGCTTTATCTAATTAAATGCATGTACTTTAGTTTCAACATAGTAAAGGTTTTAACCTTTTCTTCTGTACTGAATGACCTACCCCAAATCTAAATTTTCTTGACAGAGATATAGATGGACAAACAGAAGGATAATTATAGTGTATTTTCAATTCATGTGAAAAATATTCAAATTACTTTTAATCATGCTTGTAATTAATACAAGCTTCATTTTTTAAGTGTTATTGGAGGATCTAGAATAGAGAATATATGGTTGAGGCCAAGATGGAGAAAGTAACAAGAGGGCCATGATGGCCCTGTATTGTTCACCTGAGTATGACTGCTTTTAACAAAGTTGCTATAGACCTGGTTAATTGACCCCAGATGACCAATATTCGAACTTGAACTAGAAATTATTGAAACAATCTCTCTGACAAATTTCAAGGTTATTTGTACTGAAAATGTTACCTCTAGAGTGTTAACAAGGTTTTTCCATATTTGGGCTCTATGACCTAGTTTTTTAACCTAGATGTCCCATATTTGAACCTGAAGTAGAAATTATCAAAACAATCTCTCTGACAAATTTCCAGGATATTTGGACTGAAAAAGTAGCCTCTAGAGTGTTAACAAGGTTTTTCGATATTTGGGCTCTGTGACCTAGTTTTTGACCCCAGATAACACATATCCAAACTTGAGCTAGAAACCATAGAATTAAGCTTTCTGACAAATTTCCAGGTTATTTGGAATTAAAATGTTACCTCTAGAGTGTTATAAAGCTTTTTTGAAATTTGGGCTCGGTGACACAGTTTTTGACCCAAGATGGCCCATACTCCAAACTGAGCTAGAAATCATCAGAAAAACCTGTCTGACAAATTTCCAGGATATTTGGACTGAAAGTGTAACCTCTGGACTGTTAAAAAGGTTTTTACATATTTGGGCCTTGTGACCTAGTTTTTGAACCCAGATGACCCATATCCAAATTTTGAGCTAGAAATCATTGAAACAACCTTCCTGACAAATTTCAAGGACATTTGGACTGAAAATGTAACCTCTAGAGCATTAACAAGGTTTTTCTTCTTTCGGGCTCTGTGACCTAGTTTTTGACCCCAGATAACCTTTATTCAAAACTGAGCTAGAAATCATTAAAACAATCTTTCTGACAAATTTCCAGATTATTTGGGCTGAAAATGTAACCTCTAGAGTGTTAACAAGGTTTTTACATATTTGGGCTGTGACCTAGTTTTTGACCCCAGATGACCCATATTCGAACCTGAACTAGAAATCCTCAAGGCAACCTGTCTGACAAATTTCCAGATTATTTGGGCTGAAAATGTAACCTCTAGAGTGTTAACAAAAATTTTCTATTTGTTTAGCTCTGTGACCTAGTTTTTAAACCCAGATGATCCATATTCAACCTTGAGCTAGAAATCATAGAAGCAAACTTTCTGACAAATTTTCAGATTATTTGGGCTAAAAATGTTACCTCTAGAGTGTTAACAAGGTTTTTTAATATTTGGGCTCTGTGACCTAGTTTTTGATCACAGATGACCCATATTCAAAATTAACCTAGAAATTGTCAAGGCAAACTTTCTGACAAATTTCCAGATTATTTGGGCTGAAAATGAAACCTCTAAAGTGTTAACAAGATTTTTCTATTTTTGGGCTCTGTGACCTAGTTTTTTAACCCAGATGACCCATATTCGAACTTGAGCTAGAAATCATTGATAGAACCTTTCTGACACATTTCCAGGATATTTGGACTGAAAAAGTAGCCTCTAGAGCGTTAACAAGGTTTTTCTATATTTGGGCTCTGTGACCTAGTTTTCCAACCCTGATAACCCATGTTCGAACTCGTCCTAGATATTAATGATACAAACATCCTGACCAAGTTTCATGACAACTGCGGCAAAAATGTGACCACTAGAGTGTTAACAAACTAATTGTGGACGGACGACGGACAAAAGGTGATCACAAAAGCTCACTCTGTCACTACATGACAGGTGAGCTAAAAATACAAGAATGATGCCAAGATGGAGAAAGTTTATTCAATGAGGATTAAAAAGCTGAAAGGGTTGAGCTCATGTAACTTTTTGTGCTAAACTATAGATAAACTTTCTCTATCTTTGCACAAACCATATATTCTATTTATCATGTTTCTATAACCTTTCAACAATGACAGGTTTCAAAATATGCTAAAATTCAGACACCTGTCTGTCAGAAATGGAGGGCATATTTACAGTTTGTGTCAGTTTGAACCAACAAGAACTGCCACTGTCATGGCGTGAATACCCCCACATAGCGCTTTGTAAGAATCAACAGGGGTCATTTAGAGGTCATGGACAACCTCCCTGCCAAATCTGAGGGTAGTAAGCCAGTACATTGCTTAGTTATGTATTCTACATGTTTTTAGTGGCAAAGATCAAAGTAACCATTACCTTTGACCTACTACCTCAAAACTGAAACTGCTATTGCATGACTTGAACCCCCCTGTGGGACAAAGGATTGTTAAGTTATTGGGCAGACAAGGAAAATCGGACAGACAGACGGACAGATGGATGGACAGACAAGTTGATTCCAGTATACCCCCCTTACAACTTAGTTGTGCGGGGTTATAACAAATTTTCTGTTTATTACATGGTTGTTAATGGATTTTAGTCAATTTTACTCATTTATGCCGCATAATTGGGAGGTCAAGGTTTTTGAGTGAAAGCCATTGTAACCATGACCTTTGACCCAGTGACCTCAAAATCAGTAGGGGGCATGTACTAGTCATGACCAAGCTCCATACCAAATATGAAGACTGAGGGTCAAAGGATTCTTCAATTATAGGGGGGGACAAGCTTTTCTTAGTAAAAACTCCTGTGACCATGACCTTTGACCCTGTAATCTCAAAAATAAATAGGGGTCATCTTCTGGTCCTGACCAACCTCACACCAAATATGAAGACTGTGGATCAAAGGAATCTTAAGTTATTGGGCCGACAAGCTTTTTTTAGTCAAAGATCCTGTGACCTTGACCTTTCACCCAGCGACCTCAAAATAAATAGAAGTCATCTACTGGTCATGACCAACCTTCAGACCAAATATGAAGACTGTGGATCAAAGGATTATTAAGTTATTGGGCGGACAAGCTTTTGTAGTCAATGCCCCTGTGACCTTGACCTTTGACCCAGTGACCTCAAAATCAGTCGGGTCATGTTCTAGTCATGACCAACCACGATACCAAATATGAAGACTGAGGGTCAAAGTATTCTTAAATTACTGGGTGGACAAGCTTTTTTTAGTCAAAGCTCCTGTGACCATGACCTTTGACCCAGTGACCTCAAAATCAATAGAGGTCATCTACTGGCCATGACCAATCTCCAGACCAAATATGAAGACTGTAGATTAAAGGATTCTTAAGATATTGGGCAGACAAGGAAAAACCGACGGACGGACAGACAGACAAGCTGATTCCAGTATACCCCCCACAACTTTGTTGTGCGGGGGTATAAATAGGGTTTTATTATACATTTGGTTAACATGAATAAACTATAAATATCATGAATGTAAAACATCCTGGTTAATGAAATCATATTTTGGAAGGGGGTGGGGGTGAAATCCCCATGGTGGGACAGAAAGTACCTACACCCACCCCCTCCATAAAAACTAATGAAATGTAAAAAATAAATGGGGGTCGGGAAGGTCAAGTTAAAAATAAGAACAGTTTGCTGACAGAGCACTTCATTTTCTCAAAGCTGGATAGTAAATTATAAGCTTAGTCAAACAAGATGCCCTATATTGGCCTATACTGCTCCTCTGTGAAAAGAGAATAGTACATAAAAAGGTTCTCACCAATTTGTTGATGAGAAAAATTACACCAACACAAAATTAATATCTCTTAATTAATATCTCAGCTAGAATTATAAAGCCTTGTCAGCAATATAAAATATTGCTCTAAAAAATGTGAGAAGTAATCGTGGAAAAATGAATTTCAGGGTTATATGTTCTTATGACAGTAAACAAGTGTGCCAAGTTAAAAGTGAATGTCTTTGTATGTTTTTGAGAAATGGAAGAAAAGAAAAAAGTTAACTTAAAACTTACATGCCAAAACAAGACCTGTCGTTGTGAATGGACATATGCCCCCAAAGCTATACTTAGGACAAGAATATGTTTTTCAGTGGGAATGAAGGCCAGATAGTAATAAGGAAGTGTGAAAGGAGAAGTGAATGCTAATAAACACATCTCAGTAGGTTGGTGTAGGCACACATTTAATAAAACATAAATTACGAAACAAATTTGAACTTTGGAGGTTTCCTGTCTGTGAAATTGCTGGTGTCAGCCAAAGCACAAGCAACTTTTACATCTGATCACTGTATCATTTATCTTTAACTTGTATCATTTGTGCAAAGCAAAGGAAGTAGATGTGTTCGCCCACTGTTAAATTTGTAATACCATAAATAATTATACTGAAAGTAATTATCATAAATGAGAACAAACAACAAAAGAATTAAACATATATGTTGTATGTAAATATTTCACGAGACCATCCAAACAAGGCATTCATGAATAACAAAATTGTTGACCAGAACAATGTACAATACCATCACTGTATTTTTACGAAAACTTCCTTTCCAGTTAAGTGTGACCTTAAACTTTAAGCTACAAAGCTAGGATTGTCTCAATTTTCAACATATTTACCCATAATTATTTCAAAATCCATCTATGATTAACAAAAAATGTGCACAAAACATGGCCGTCTATTCACAACAATATCACGACTTTTGACATACAAGTGACCTTGACCTTTGAGGTTGAGGCCTGATTCTTGCATGTGACATGTTGTCATCATGTCTTACACATTTCTGCCGAATCATTTTAAAATCCATCCAGGGATGTCAGAATTGTTGACCGAACACTTCCATCAATGCATTATTATGAAATATTCTTATCATGACTTTGGACGTACAGGTGTGACCTTGACATCTGATCTGGACACCTGTTTCTTGTGTGTGTGACAAGTTGTCATCATGTCCAACACATTTATGCCAAGTCATTTAAAATACATCCAGGAATGACAGAATTGTTGACCTGACACAACCATGAATGAACTTTTATGAAAATTTCCTTTCAAGTCATCTACTTGTCATGACCTGCATACCTAGTCTGATGAAGGTGAGTCCAAGGGTTCTCTAGATATTGACTGTAAACGAAGTTTTTACCGACCGACCATCCAACACTGGCAAAACAATATTCCCCCTCATCTTGGGGGGGGGGGGGGGGGGGGGGGGGGGGGGGGGGGGTATAAAAATACCTATATGATATGATATTGATATTATACTTCTGACTAGCTGCAATATCCTTTAAGGGCACATAATAAATATCTATCTAAAAGAAGGATCCAAAAGGACAGCTTGTAAATGAGACTATACCTGGCTGTCTATTCTCTTCCCTCCTAGTACCATTACATTCCAATTCAAACTTAGAATAAAACACACAGTAACACTGACTTAAGCAGCACATTTTTTTTAAAACAACATGAAGAACTGTTTGAACAGTGTCGCTAGTCATGTTCATTCATGTAAAACAGTTAAGGACTATCTTAAAGAATTGTTTATTTGAAGTTTTTCAAGCCAAAATATTAGAAGTGTATACCATCAGGTCTAAGTAAAGGACCATTTTTGAGATACATATTTATGCTAGATGATAGTGTTCTGACTGATACTCAGTATGTTTCAGAAAAATGAATTTATCTCACAGTTCCAGTTCTCAATGTTGGACTCTTGGAAACTAATTTAAAAAAACAGTGTATATTTAGGAAATAGATTTTAAGTATGAGTGTTCTACCATCAAATATAGCACGGTGTCGAGTTCAGATGCATATTAATTTAATCACGAAGGCCGTAGGCCTGAGTGATTAAATAATTACGCATCTGAACGAGATACCGTGCTATATTCGACAGTAGATCACAAAAGCTTAAAAATCTATTTCCATTCTAACACATATGTATAGTTATAATGACACAAGTATGTGCACTACTTATCATGCCATTTTTTACGGTTATTGAACCTGACAGGCTTTTCTGTTTACGCCGCTATTCATTCCCTATGTGAAAATGAAAACAACAAGGTCATTTTAACTTATCAGTCAATAATTTACGTTTTAACAAATATGTATAATTTTATCATAGATGAACATCAAAGAAGATAATATAGTCCACAACAATATTTCACTATAAAAATATCTTAAAACAATTATCGCTTTATAATGACAAATAAGAACAGCCAAAAGTAGTATGCAGTGACGTCAGCGGGCGCACGCGAGTTCTATACTGTATATGGTGTATCACGCTCAATTCCTTCTTAGTTTATAGTTGGCAAATTGCGGATAGTGTTAGAATGGAATTTTCATGATTTGGTCAGGAAACTCCAAATTTTCTAATTAATTGCACACTAAACTATTTAAGAAAATTAACAAAACAAATGTTTGCAATATATACTAGATGGGTGTTCAGTTGAACACTTGTGTCGCCCTTGGATACTTTGTTAGAATAACTAAAAAGGTAAACAAGAGCCTGCTGGAAAAGACAGGGAGCTAGTCCAAGTACAAAAAGAGGCATAACTCCACTAAATGTGATCAACTTGACCCTGTTGTCATAAGTAATATAATTTTTTTGCTGAAGAAATGTTAAGAAATGGCAAAGTTATAGCAAATGCTAAGTTTTCATGATGGACAAACTGTTGGACGAAGCAATCCCTAGAACAGCAAATCAAAATCAGGTATCGATGGACACATCCACTTTAACATAATGTTACATTAATGCATCCACATTTGCATTATACACTTTTTTGAATAAGGGTGATCTAATTACATGCTAAAGTAAAGTCAACTAAGCCTTTGTGCCTTAAAGCGACTGACTCACAGACGATGATAAAAAGAAAATGTTTATTCATCTTGAAATACTTGCTGTAATCGTGAAGAACATATTTAAACTAAGTAATTGACTCAGTTTTTGTGACAGAAAAACATCAAAATATAAAGTTTTACACACTTTTATCGGTAAAACATTTACCCTGTTAGTCACGGGGTAAATACTTCAGTTATAACATTAATTTTGTGGCAATCTAATAGTTTGATTCCGTGGCTCAGTGGTCTAAGTCGTTGCTCTATATTTTACTGACCGAAAGGTCGTGGGTTCGAATCCTGGTAAAGTCAAAACTTTTTTTTCAGTTTTTATGGTGTATAGAAGCATAATATTATATTTTTTCCATAGTATATTAAATCCTCTTAAATTTGAAAGAATAAAAAATTTCAGCAAAATTTTGTGAGTCAGTCGCTTTAAGTTACTGCTTTTATTTATTTATTTTTTTGTTTTTGGCCAAATGCCCTCAGACAGTCAAACTCATTATCAGGCAGTAATAACCCAGTCATTGTTCCTGGAAAGGGCTAAGTACTCCCATTCTCCATATTAAGAAACTTTCTATTCTAAATGACAACGGTCAGCATCGGAATTTGAACCAACTGAACTATTGCAGGATTCAGATTTTATATCCTGGACAGAAACATACATAAACTAGACTGAAACTACATGGAAGACCTTAACTATAACATGGCAATACTTAAAATTGTAAGCAATGAATATTTAGCAACTTAAACCTACATATGACGTTTTATTAATGTATAGCAACCCATTCATTTTCTATCATCTAGAATAAGTAAAATCCAACAGAGCTATTGACTGACCAACCAACCAATGCATCTGACTGACTGACCGACCAATAAAAGCATCTGACTGACTGACTGACTGACCAACCAACCAACGCATCTGACAAGTCACCTTAAACTAACCAATTAACTGACTGACCAACCAACGCATCTGACAAGTCACCATAAGCCAACCAACTGACTGACTGACCAACACATCCGACAAGCCACCTTAAAGTTTGTCTATAAACAAACAGCAGTGAAAAACACAACACAGGCAGAGAAAAACACATTTTAACACTATCCGCAATTTGCCGACAATAAACAAAGAAGGAATTGAGCGTGTCAGATGTATCATAGGCAGTATAGCACGCTGAATACAAGCGTGCACCCGCTGATGTTACTGAGAACACCACTGTTAAATAGTGCACATATTTACTTCCCTTATAAATATACGTACGTGTTAGAATGGAAATAGATTTTAACATTTTTGTGATCTACCGACGTATATATCACGAATTCTCGTTCATATACGTAATTATTTAATCACAATGTCCTTGACAGAAGAAGACATGGAAAGGTAGTTAAGGGAATAACTTTAGTGGCACAAATACATATACATAAAAAGAAATTATCTCTGGTGAAAAAAACAAACAAATTGTACAGGAAATAGTATAAATATATATTGTCAAATCATGTTCGAAACAGTTACAAATAACCTTTCATTTTCCCAATGTACTAAAACAAACAAAAGCAGTAAAGTTAAGAAAATAGCATAATTATGTCAAAATGTAATTAAGAGTGGAAAAACTTTGCATACTGAGCTTACTTGTTCTAGTTTTAGAAATATTCAAGTACATGTTAAAATTTCAGAACATTTTCTAAGTCAATTTTTGACCTTCAAGTGTGGCCTTGACCTTAAGCTGGCACAAGGGTAAGATGGGTTCTGCACAATGCCCAGTTGGGGTGAACATTTGAGTCAAGTTTGAAGAAAATCCTTCGATTAGTATAGAATTTATAGAGCGGACACGACATATTGTCTAGTATTGATTGTAAGTAAATTAAAAGACTTAAAAAGGGGCATAACTTTGTCAAAATGCAATACAGAGTTATGAAACTTGACCTGCATATCTTACTTGTGATACCTCATATATCTTTTAAGCTTCAAGCAAATACCTGTGCTAGTTTCAGAAATATTCAAGTACATGTTAAAATTTAAGAACATTTTCTAAGACAATTTTGACCTTCAAGTGTGACCTTGACCTTAAGCCGGCACAAAGGTAACATGGGTTCTGCACATAACTTTGTTGAGTTGAACATTTGAGTAAAGTTTGAAGAAAATTCTTCCATTAGTATAGGATTTATAGAGCGGACACGACATATTGTCTAATATTTGATTGTATGTAAATTTGAAGACTTAAAAAGGGCCATAACTTTGTCAAAATGCAATACAGAATTATGAAACTTGACCTGCATATCCTAATTGTGACACTTCATATATATTTTAAGTTTCAAGCAAATACGTTTTCTAGTATCAGAAATATTCAAATACATGTTAAAATTTAAGAATATTTTTTAATATTCAAATACATGTTAAAATTTAAGAATATTTTCTAATATTCAAATACATGTTAAAATTTAAGAATATTTTCTAAGTCAATTTTTGACCTTCAAGTGTGACCTTGACATTAAGCTGGCAAAAGGGTAACATGGGTTCTGCACATCCCCTTGTTGAGGTGAACATTTGAGCCAAGATTAAAGAAAATCTTTCAATTAGTGTAGGACTTACAGAGCGGACACGACATAATGTCTAATATTTGATTGTTTGATATTTGACCTTCTATTGTGACCTTGACCTTGAGCTGACACATGGGCAACATGGGTTCTGCACATCCCCTTGTTGAGGTGAACATTTCAGCCAAGTTTGAAGAAAATCCTTCAATTGGTATAGGATTTATAGAGCGGACACGATAATGGAGACGGACGGACGGACGGACGGACCGACCGACGGACGCGACAAAGCGAATCCATTATAGCCCCCCCCACATTTTGTGGTGGGGGTATAATTAGCATAAGCTACATCTAATCAAAAGAAATAATACTAGAACAGTGTAACTTTTCTCAGGCCAAAAAAATGAAAAATTCATGATACTGTTATAGAACTAAAATTCTTAAAGTGCATACATGTGAACTTTTCCTGGTGCCAAGAAGGGAGATTTGACTCTGAAAGTAGGGAGATTTGGTCTGTCAAGTGGGAGATTTACCAACACAACATTATTTCAAGCACGGTCATAATACAGAGGCTAAGGATGTATTAGAAAAAGAACTGTTATTGGTTTATTGTATGTCGAAAATAAACAGTAAATGTTCATTATTTACATTGAATAGTCACTCTACCGTTATCAGTTAACAGTCATATTTGTCTTATTTACACTCAAAGTAAACATTGGTAACTTTTCTCTTTACTCTTCACACTCTCCCTTTGAGTGAGTGACACATGCCTTTTCCATACATGTGATAACTTCAGTAACTAAAAATTGGATTTTCAGCTGGATTTTTAGCTTGAAAACCATATTATTTCACAAAAAGAGAGAGGAGGAACAGCAAAGAATACTAGTGAAGTGATTTTTGTTCCTGTTTAATGCAGAAAACTGAACAATTTGAGAACAATTTGTTCATACTCTTGTACTCCTCACCGTACAGTCTGCAGCCTTCTTGTGACTGTCATCACATGTTTGGTAATATCATTTTTCCCACCATAATAAATTTTGAACTCAAGGTTGCACTACTTGCAAAAAGCATAATCTGTTCCCTTAGCACACTTTCCTATCCATTTATATCCAGATTCCCACTAATGATTGAATTTTGTTTTTGTCTTTTGAATTTTAGCTTTTGGACCTGAGTCCTTACAGGGTGAATGATCCCATTTAGGTATCTTTTCCATCTGAGCATACATTTTCTCTTACCTAAGATTTTATTCTCCGTGGTTTTTAAATTGCAGTTACTCATTTCAAACTCACGCAAAATAATCACTTTCCACCTTACCCATAAGTTCCCAACATCAGAGACGCCGATTCCTGAACTTTAATAATCTACCAATAAATGTACCACTGTTGTTTATCTGTTGTGTTGCCAATAAAATTGTAATTATGTGACAATACATCTCTTAACAAGTCACTAACTTTTGGTTTCTGATAAGGGGATTTTTTAAAAACTTTTTCCTATATAACTCTATGTAAACAAGTGTCACCCAGGGCAGGGCCTATTTAGACCCAGTGGCTATGATTTAAAACTTTATAGTAGAGGTCCACTAGACAATGCTACACCAAATATCTTAATTCTAGGCCTTGTGGTTTCTGACAAGAAGATTTTTAAGTTTTCCCTATATAATTCTATGTAAAATCAACTCAGTTTTGACCCCAGGGTCATAATTTGAACAAACTTGGTAAAGGTCCACCAGACAATGCTTCATACCAAATATCTAAGCTCCAGGCCTTAAGGATTTTTAAAGATCCAACTTTTAAGATCTATTTCTAGCTCCAGTGGTCCAGAAATGCAATGGACCAGAACCATTTGAACAATCTTGGTAGAGCTTCATGCAACGAACATCCCAGGCAAGTTTCATTAAATTTGGCCCAGTGGTTTCAGAAAAATGAGATGTCGTTGGAATGAAAATTTGACGACGGACGGATGGATGGATCGACTGACACGGACAAAGACCAATTAGAAAAGCTCACCTTGAGCACTCTGTGCTCAGGTGAGTTAAAAATCCACAAAGGGCAATTTAAACTCCAAGATTTTAAAGTGCAGAGCAACTTTTTTTGTGAACTTGCACTTGCCCTTTGTGAGATCTATCCACCTATGAAGTTTCATGCTGATACCTTTTTTAGTTTTTGAGTTATGGTCTGGACAAAAAGCGCTACCGATGTGCAGATGAATGGAAAGAACAACATGTGGATGGACAGATGGACACCGGATCAATTTCTGGGAGAGCATAATTATATGTAGGCTTTATTTGTAGCCAGGCATAAGACTAACACTGCACTATCCTCTCTACTCTAATAATTTACAAGTAAGTAAGCAGAACACACATTCACAAAATAACTATACATACTTGTGAATAATTATCTACATAAAACTGCATGTCCTTTTTACATTTGAGCTCAAGCTTAATCAAATGAAATGCAAATCAATGACCATACAACCTAAGACAAACCTAATGCAATGCAAATGAATGACCGTACCACCTGAGACAAACCTAATGAAATGCAAATGAATGCAGACTCACTTATTACATGTAAAAAAAAATGAAAAAATCGTGTTTGCCATTTAGTCTGATAAGATCTGAAAATTTGTTGGGCAAGAAAAATCACACTTGACTGATCAACAGCCTGAAAAAATTCTTTCTGCATCCTGCATCTTTTGTCTATAAATATCAACATAAAATCCACTGACAATGCAAGTAGAATTAAGGAGAATCAAATATTACCAAAAACTGATATTGTAAGTTTGCTGTACTAAGAAGTTAAAGGTTTAAACAGATAAAAGTAAAACCACTGCTCTGTACATCCAAAATATTGTATTTTAATTGCTTACTGCTTAACAATGCTTAATATTATCTTCTAACTGAACTTTTATTCTGAGACAAAGAAAAAGGTTGTATTTGAAAAGCTTTTCTACTGTGAACAGAATAAAAAGAATACCTAAATGCTCCCTCAGTATCTCAAATATGTTTCATAATCCTTTAAGAGAATAAATCAAACCACTGGCACAAGCAACACAATAATTTACTAAAAAGCATGCTAAACTGTTCTTACTGGTTGTAATTTGATTGGATAATCACTTTGTGTGTTAACAATTAATCTTCAAACCTCTCACAATCCCATCTGTATTAAAGGGACACTACTGGTAAATGATATAATTTATTTAAATACTGCAGTGTATTCTCAAAATTACAAACAAGTCAAATGTTTGAATGCCACCAAATGGAGTGGGGGTTGAGATAATTAATGTTGGATTAAATGTTTGATGGTTAACCAAATGTAATCTTTTTGCACTCTAATTTTGTATATGGCTGACATTTGTTGATGTTTACTGCTAAAAAAGATGATTATACGTCAAGTCCACTAGTGGATCGAGACGGGTGGGCGCCCCCCTCTAAAATTCCCAGACCATAGGTGTTATTGTAGGTCTACTTTGAATATGTCTTTAAATAATGTATACTTTATTGTTCAACACTGAACTGAATAATCAGAGGCCCATGTGATATTGCCAAATCAGTATACTCTAGCATATCCACAACTGTTGAAATGAGGTAGAAAACAGACACAAATTGGGCCGAACATTTTGTGCCCCCCTAACCTGAAATCCTGGATCCGCCCCTTTAGTCTATGGGCATTGTTTCCTCTGTCTGGAAATTGGCTGCTGTCACATGATGCTTTTTTGATTAAGGGAGTGTAATTTAACTTAAATCATTGACCTTATCAAAATATAATAATTATCTTTGTTTTCCTACCTCTGTAATTCTAAAATATAAATTTGCTTATTTTTTTGCAGTTCATGGAAAAAATAATTTAGGAAAAAAAAAGATTAATTCAAACCCATGCTTGAAACTACATGTTTGATTGGTCAATTACACTGTCGCGTCCATACTAAAAATAATCACATCATAGTCATTCGTTTAAAATCAACTATTTCCATAAAAGCTGATTCGTGATCTCAAATCAAAAGACAGCTTGTTACAAAGAACACACTTTAAAACCGGTTTACAATCTAAAAGGAGTTACGTCACCGCATGGAAATCTTACTTACTGCATTCAAATACACAAGCCGCCTCCAGGGCGGCGTGTTATAACTGAAAATATAAAGAACACATTCAAAAATAGTCCTAGCAATAAACTGCTCTTCATCAACTCTCTATGTTAAGCCAAGCTGACATTTAGGTGATGAACATTCCATAATTTGTTCAGTATAATTCTTATATAAAGGGACTGACTCACAGAATTTTATGGGTTTTTTTTCTTTAGAATTAAAGAGAAGTTAATATACTATTAAAATAGAATGATTTTGTGCTTCTATTTGTTATAAAAACTGAAGAAAATTGAAAAATGAATATTTTGATTTTAACAGGATTTGAACCCATGCCCTTCAGGAGATTAAAACCAGTGACCTATACCAATGAGCCACTCAGGAATGTTCTTTACAAAAATTGAAATTGACAATATAAACAAAGTACTAACCACATGACTGTAATGGGGTAAATTTTTGCACTTATAAAAGAGTGAAAAACTTTAAATTATGATGTGTTTCTGTAACAAAAACTGAGACAGTAACTTAGTTTAGACATGTTCTTCACAAATACAACCAGAATTTTTACATATGTAAACAGTTTCTTTTTTATGCATCGTTGACCCATCTGTGATTCAGTCGCTTTAATATACAGTTCTGAAAGTATCGGAGTGCTCTTAATTTTCAGGGAGGCCTCTATAAACCTTCATCTTGCTGACAGCCATTATGTTCACATTTGTAATCACTGTAGACCATGATCAGCCTGCACATTTGTGCAATCTCAGACCATGGTCTGCACTGGGCACTATTCAGGTAGTATTTGTACAACTAAAACTGCTATAAATATTAAATGGTTAACTGCTCTAACTGAAATATGGACATGTCCCTTTTATAAATTTAGCAGGTGATTATATAATAAAGGTAGAACAACAAATGCATAGAGTATTATCTGACAGTGAAAGAAGCAAGTCCAATATTCCAATTGACATCAGGTGCTAGCAGCAATAAAATTACTTCATTATTGATTTGAATTCTCAAGATATTTCCAAATTTGAATTAAAATAATAAATGGATTAATGCACATAACATACCAGTACAATTGGTTCCAACTCCACATTTGATCAACTTTTCTGGATGGAAAGAAAAACTGAATAAATATATGGATGAAGAGCCATTTTAATCATTATATTATTAACTATCAATCTTACAAGGATCTATGTACCCTTCTATAGTTCTGGGTTTGGGTGATATTTCCACAATTTTTAGATTTTCTGTGATTTTTAGATTGTCTGCTATAATTTCTGTATGCAGACATAATCTCTTAATTGTTTAAAAGCTCAAGTTAAATGAGAATGCATAAAAAAGCGCATTATTTTCAACATTAAATTAGCAACTCCGAGTCCGAATTTTGTTTTCAAATTAACCAACCCCTGTTTTCAAGACATTTCTAGAAAAAATCGTTTAGTCATCAACAACTGACAATGAAATGATTATAATTAACACTTATTATGTATAACAAATGCAACAGAACAGTCAGAGCTGGTTCTTTTTTAAAAATATATGATTAATTTCGAGCAACAAAATATGATCGAAAAGTTACAGCCATTTTAATCTATCAGACATTTTTTAACATAAATTTGGCTAAATATGTCTAAAATTTAATGTCTTTTTATAATCACACACACACACACACACGCACACACATATATATATATATATATATATATATATATATATATATATATAAGAAACTTAGCATCATTTGTGATCCATAATTAATTAATTAATCAATTAATTAATTAAATTTATAAATTGAATTTATCATGTATGTAGTGATATTCTTTATGTTGTAAATCGCACACTATTCTGCTATTTAATGCCATTTCTGAGACGTTAACAGCATGATAATGCTAAATATGTCTAAAACTTACTAAATTGGAGCACTGAATGTACTTGCTGGGGCCCAAGTTTGAAAGGAATTGTAAATTAATCTACTAGTTCTGGTTAAGCAGCTAAAGTGTTTATGCAGATATAAGCACAGTATGTTCATTACATATACCAGGAATAATTTGTTATTTTTCTTCTCTGATAAAACAAGTTTGTAGTGTTGTACTCAAAAGCTGTATAATTCCATGTTTTGGAAATCCACTTCTGATGTTTTAATTGCACATTTGTGAAACTACTTTTGTTGACAAATAAATAGCCGAAGTGTGAAATATGATGCATTAGACCTTACTGCCATAATACTGTAAGGGCGTACAACTGAATAATATCCTAGAGTATTTCAATGTAACATCAAGTCCCTGTCTCATTATAAAAGATATTAGCATTCCCGATTTCTGGGAAGAATCAATCATTAAAAACAATGTCATTCAGATATTTTTCATAGCAAGACTGGTGCAGGTATATCTTGTTAAAGGAGATTACCCCTGACACTTCAGTATTTTTATAAAAGTCTGTCAAAATTTCCTGTTTTCTAAATTCTGTGCCTTTCCTCAATACAATTTTGATATCCTCACATTGAAGGGAAGTCTTTAGTTTTAACTGAGTCTGACATCGTCTAACAGTAAAAGTCACATCAGACAGGTTGTTTAATTACCCAACCTTCATTTCTTGGAAGGGCCAGTATTAGACTCCCAATTAAGAAACTACCAACTTTCTTAATACTGATTAATGGTAATGGGCTGTAAGTGGTGCTTTAGAACCCATAGCCCTCTATCAGTGAGAGTTTAAGTTACACTAAAGGGAAGACTAAATTTTCAAATGGACAGACACTCAGACTCAAAGAAGACCATGACCATTCTGCCATTTTCAAATTCAAATTGGGAGATAAAATTCACACAAAAATTGAAATAAAAGAACTAATGCCAGTCTGTAAGATTTCACCACAAACTAACAAAAACATTCAGATAAACATCAGATAAAAAATGCAATATTATTTCAAACAGAAAAACAGAACTGCCTTTGTAGTACAAGTCCCTCCAAAGAAACTAAAATCCTCACTAGATCAAATCATTCCTCTTTCAACATCTAACTATATTCACAGAATTTCTAATGAATTTATATTCATTCTTAATCATTATAATTAATTACTATTATCATTTTAACAGACATAATATATGTTTCCTGCTATAAACACAATTTAACTATACAAAATTTATGATCTCAGAAGGCAATGTAAACTGAGGTACCTTTTCAAACACATACTTAAATTTCAAATGACGAAATGAAACAGACTATAAGCTATTTATATGTGATTTGTTCTTCATATACCTATCAGCACATGGGATATTTTTTTGAGTGTAGGACAATAGCCCACTAGGACAACAGCACAGTGGGACAACAGCCCACTAGAACAATAGCCCACTTACTTGCATAATTATGCATTTAATTAAGAAATCGAGTATGTAATGAGTTTAAGATATATAAGTATTCATAGGTCAACAGTGTAGACTTTTTTTAAAATTCTGACATTTCTGTTTAAACAAACAGCAGATCCAGATCCAATGGATTTTTTACCAGCTCTATACTTTTTACTCATGTTTTATTTGGTAGACACAGTATAAATACGTAAAAACACATCGTATGATTGAATATGAAAATAAATGCAGACAAAGGATTGAATTTGTATTTAAAATATATAGATGTGATTATTAAAACAATTAAACATCTATATAATTGATTTATTAAACTGCACCCTTTTTGATAAGCAGTGGGCTACTGTCCTCCCTGCCAAATAATGAAATTTAGCAGTGGGCTATTGTCCATTGGGATATTGTCCAGTGGTCTTACTGTCCTAGTGGGTTATTAATATTGTCCCAGTGGCATATTGTCCGTTCCCCTTTGTTTGTTTTTTTCATAGTTTAAGAATAAATCTACTCTTAAGTTCACACCTAATATTGTCCAGGCAAGTTAAAGTCACATTTCATTTCCAGCATAAAAATAAATAAATTAAACACTCAAATCTGCAAAACAAACTACAATGAATGCATCTATAAACCCTCAGCCCTCCATGATGTGGGTCAAACTTTATTAAAGCCAAGCTAAACCCCGACTGTCCATATAAGTAAATATCAAATAGACAACTGAGTTAAGGAACTGATTCAGCTTTTTCCATCTTTCTATATTTTTCTTCAAAACGCCATTTAAAATTTTGATGCCGAAAGGTTTTGTCCATAAATTTTTGAGGTTCTTTTCTTTAAAATATAAATAATTTCTGATGTTTTTAGCAATTCAAATTTCTGATAAAATTTGCGCAGAAGTAGCAAAAGAACAATACAGGTTTCGTAACCGTTACATTATAAAATATCACCTAGAATAAATATTACCATGATACTTAGGTACACACATGGAATAACTGATGCAAAGGAATGTCATTACAGCATATTATAAAATTATGACCAAAAGGTTCAGCCTATGGTCAAGCGTCTGCAAAATATTTCAGTCACCAAGGTAATTTTGTTAAGTCAATACTGCAAAATTGCATATATAATAAATATTTTATGATTTCTTTATGATTATTTTTTTTTATGAAATCTCTACATGTTTGGTGCAGTATTTTCACATATTAATCATCATAGTGAGAAAAAAAGTCATAATTAATGAACAAGAATAGTCATGCTGTAAATCTGCTACAAGAAATATCATATACATATATAAAACTTGTAATTTCACCATTTTGTATATATATTTTTAAAGATTATATATATATTTAATAAAGCCAAATTTTCCTTAGCATAGCTAATAACATATAACATATGAAAACACAAATTTAAAAGTATAATCACTAGCACCTATACTGACTGAGAGGTCACACTGTTAATTCTAGACATATATTGCACACAACTTTTAATTCTAAAGTCATAACAAGAATTGTTCAGTTATAAAGGCAAAATTCTGAAACATTCATTGCAGTTGTAAAGTACCGCAAAATACATACTTCTGGTCCTTGTGTATATTTCATCTGACGGACATTCAGAGAATCATTTCACAGCTGCTAAATAACATATAGTACATGCAACAAACACAAACCTACACAAGAAAATGAAGTCAGTTCTGTAGAAAATAATTTTCATGAATACCAGACCTGAAAAAAAATGGCGCGCACGATTTTCGCGCCAAAAATTCCAATGTGAAAAAAGTAGAAAATCAACTTACTCCCACCAGTGAAGCTCTGGGCAGGGGAACGAAGTCTGCCCAGAGCACGGCGAAGGAAGCCCACCACACGCCTTACCACACTCACAACAGCAGAGGCCATCGAACTCGATTTTGCAATAGCTACGAACAGATATCTAAGTCTCTAAGCTAAGCTATCTAGGAGCAATATGTGCTAAATTGCATTGTTAACCTTCCCTTTTATACTGAGTTAAAGGATTAACTCTGACACCAAGGTTCAAAGGTCAATTCACCTGAAGTTACACAGTGGGCGGAGTAAAGAAGTGAACGTGGCTGGTTCTCATGTATACCTGTTAGCCTGGCACACCTGCGTTTGGTGTCTATAGTGCGCTGGGTGCCAGAACATCTACCAGGCCCTCACTTTTAAGAAAGAACCTACACAAACCTACAAAACCTTTGCAATATGTTGTATTCCAAGAAAACTAAAAACTGAAGTACACGATCTCCCTGATCGAAAATTTCAAATAAGAAATTGGCAATGTTCTTAAGAATAAGTAAACAGTATGGTTCAAAGGAACACGAAACTGATTTATATTTCGAGAACTGAGCGTCAAAACTTAGTCTATACGACATAAACACTTATGTGTCCGTTTAGCTTACGCTTTTCCAAACGCTTGAAAGCCTTTCTCCATTTTAAAAGCTGCGTCCTTACACATGCCTTCCAGAGGCTAAATAATTCTGTTCTAGTGAGGTTAGAACAGCCCTTTGTTTGTATCTTAATAGATGGCACGCTCGTAGTCTTTTATCCGTAAAGCAGCCTCCATCCTCGTTTTGCCACCTAGGACTTTTTAGGGTAGTTCCTGCACACATTGGAATGTTGGCATGGGATTAAGCAAAATGCCACCTTTATTGTTTTACTCTTTGCTTTCCTAGGAAAAAAGATTTAAGCCATCGTTTGAATCACTGAAGCATCGCATTAGTGAATTACTGTACCCCTAGAATCCACTGTCAAAAGAAAAAAACAACAACAACAAAACATAAGTTGCAATTCGACGAAATAACGAAGACTGACATTAGTTTTTATTAATGAAATTAGAGATGTTTTAAACGTACCTGGACTCGTCTGCTTACAGCAATATGAAGATGTACATATGTTGTTTCTGTTGCGTAACATCTTCAGCTAAATTATTTTTACGTAATGAAAATTGGATAATGCTTCCGTGTTGTTTTGTAACCATGACAGGTAGGGAACATCCGGAGCAGTCCAAAGAAAATGTTTGCGAAGCAGGAAGTCTCATGCAATAGGGAAAAAAACGTCTGCTTAATTACTAGAAATCTCACTCTCACAAGACCATTTATGATTTTCTTGTACAAGATACTTGAATAACTTAGGTAATCTATCATAAAATATTTAGCTCCGTGCAAGTTGGCTGGTTGTGGTTGTTTGTTTAGGGCAAAGGAATTTTCAAGTCGAAATGGGTAACAAATACAAAGCGCGACCGTGTACGTTTCTGATGTTATAAAGAATAACCTAAACGTAACCAGGGCAACCACAGTGCACTATACAATACAATGCGCGAAGTTTATGATGTTGTAAGGAAATTCCCGAATAACTTAAACGTAATCATGCCAACCACAGTGCACCGGCTTACAATACAAAGCGCGACGTTTCTGATGTTGTAAGCAATAACCTAAAAGTAATCATGGCAACCACAGTGCACCGGCTTACAATACAAAGCGTGACGTTTCTGATGTTGTAAGGAATAACCTGAACGTAATCATGGCAACCAAAGAGCACCTTACAATACAATGCTCGACGTTTCTGATGTTGTAAGCAATAACCTTAACGTAACAACGGCAACCACAGAGCACCTTACAATACAATGCTCGACGTTTCTGATGTTGTACGCAATAACCGAAACGTAATCATGCCAACCACAGTACATCTTACAATACAATGCGCGACGTTTCTGATGTTGTAAGCAATAACCTAAACATAATCATGGCAACCACAGTGCATCTTACAATACAATGCGCGACGTTTCTGATGATGTAAGCAATAACCTAAACGTAATCATGGCAACCACAGTGCACCTTACAATACAATGACCAGGAGTACGACTCCCCGAGGACTCGGAACGTGTTCAACCTACCAGCATCCTTAAAGGGACTGGCTCACAGAATTTAGCCTAAAAAGTTTTCTTGAAGTTAAAGAGAAGTTAATATAGTACTATGGAAAAACATAATTTTATGCTTCTTTGCTTTACGAAAACCGAAGAAAAAGAATTTGATCAGTGGTGGTCTTAAGTCAAAATTAACAATATAAAATACCTACCCCGTGACTAACGCCGATAAAAGCGTGAACAACTTTATACTATGTTGTGTGTCTGTTACAAAAACTGAGACAGTAACTTAGTCTAGATATGTTCTTCACGACTTCAACCAGAACTTTTACATATATGTTATCTGTGAGCCATTCGCTTTAATATAATATATTTGTTGTCATCACAACGCTCAAAGGGAGAGAATCTTAATATCACCTGTACACTGTTAAACGTTGTTTACTGCCCTTGCAAAGAGGTCTGCCATAATAATGATTGGAATTATTTTCTAATTCGCTTGCTCAAACGAAAATAAATTATTTATTTTCTTTAAAAGCTATTAAGCGTAATAAACAAGGAGACATAACTAGGATTGGCCAATTGCATTGCTTTTATCGAATAAAATCGAAAACTGTAGCATCATGTAAACCTTACCTGCCTTTTCCTGTGAACAGTTGTTGAAGGGACAAAATATGTTTATTTTTAATCTTTCATCACAAATTGTGTGAAAAATCTTATTTTGGAAATGCCAGTTATGTATTTTTTTACTTGATGCTCCATAATGTGTAATTGTTTACATATTTGTACATGTCAGTAATTACAAGTATTTACAGATATTTAAAATACTCAGATTTTCCAGCATTTTGTCAGCCCTTGGAACAAATGGATATATTATTAGAACACAATATGAAAACTTAATAAGAACTTTGACTGATTAACAATTTTCACCAAACTGAGACTCCAAGAAAGTTAATTGATCTATTTTACAGGTAATGTAAACAAACAAGTATAATATTGATATTTTTCTTCTTTTTTTTTACAGAGTACTATTATAAATAGCAGGTAATTATGTCTGATTCTGAGTTTCCAGTTGCTGTCATTTTTTTATATTTTGGATGAAGAAGCTAGTCAAGCACTTTCAATCTGCAGTGATATGCATTTTGATATTATGGATATTTAGCGTTTTGGGTCCAATCTAGTTGGATTCTTTGTGTATTCAGAGTATGAATCTTGAAAATAGATTTGCTAACTCAATAACTTTAAAGTTGTTACATTTTCCATACAATCACTCCATTTATAGGGGACCGTCAGTTTTTAAATGAATGTATCAGCTTGGTTCTTGAATAGGCAAACTATTCCATTTGTCACATTTTTGGTCCAAGCTTTGTAAATACTGAGACTGTCTCTAAAAATATACTATTTTGTAGTGAGATAAACCAGTTTTATTTATTTAATGATTTTTTTAGCTCAACTGCTCGAAGGGCAGGTGTGGCTTTAAGTATGTTCTGTCGTCCGACGTCGTCTGTCGTCCACAATTGCTTTCAAAACACATCTCTGAAACTAATGGGCAAATTTAAACAAAATTACACTAAAATGTTCCTCTGTTGGTAGGGTTTCAGGTTTGTTTTTTTTTTTTTATTTCATTTCATGCAGAACTTTGGTTATCATGGCAACGAAAAGGAAAAAATAAGAAAAATCTCCTCAGAAACCACTGTCCCGATTTCAAAGAAATTTGCACAAATGTTCTGTGGGTGACCCTCTATCAAAACTGTGTTTTTTTTATCTTGATCCATAAAGAAATATGGCCGCCATGGGGTGGGGCTTATTTAGCCATATATTTTGTATTGAAATCTTTAAAAAAAAATAAACTATATGAAGTTAATTCTAAGTAAATACTTTTTTTCATGTAAATTTTAATTGCAGGCACATTCCCGTTTAGTGTCATTTTTTAATTTAAGTTTTTAATTTTTCAATTTTAGGCTGACGAAGTAGCTGGTATCAGTTGAATTTTTCCCTTTGGGTATTTAATTATTTTGGTTTCTCAAGAATTTATTCAAATTGTTCAGCATTGCCAAAATAAGGCATATGAGATCACAGTTGAAGAAGGCATTATCTATGTGAATGACAGCAGGGAGTTTTATGAAATGATTGACTTTTGCTCCGCTTGTTAAGATGTTAATGCTTATGTCATTATGGAGATAAATGCTGATGGTGCACTTTACAGAAAAATTTAGTGGGTTCCTAGTTTTACATAGAGTTGTTTAGGAAAAATCTGAAAAAATCTTGTCTGAAACGACAAGTTGTTCAGCATTTCCCCTCTTTACACATAGAAAATGCCTTGAATATATTATATTAAAGACTGCTCTTGTGCATAAATGTTATGGCTAAAGTCACAAGTCTTGCTATTATTTTAGTTGTCATTTTCATCCCCAGAAAAAGGGGGATGTTTTTGTTTGCACCTCAGTTAACTATCTTTGATTTTTTCTGACATGAATTGTTACTGTTTTAACAGAGTTCCATTCGTATGTTGTTTTTGTTAGCTACACATGTACATAGGATTTGAAACTGTAAAGAAAATATTGTCCAGGATTAATTGGGTCAAATTACCAACTTGAAAAAAAAGTGTAATGGAGGGTCAGTGGTTCAAACCCTATAAAAGACCATGACTGTTTTCTGTAAAGGTTGGCAGTTTTTCATTTTTTAGCTTGACTATTCGAAGAATAGGAAGGGCTATTCTACTCTCTTCGGCGTGAGCGTCCCGCCTTGGTTAAGTTTTTGAATGCAAGTACATATTTCAGTAACTACTAAAGGGAATGGATTCAAATTTCACACACTTGTTCTCTGGGATAATTTGACCTGTGCTCCATAAGTCCTATAACTCTGATTTGCATTTTGCAGATTTATGCCACTTTTTCGACCTAGAAATTCTTGGTAAAGTTTTTGCGTGCAAGCTGGTTACTCTATAACTATTGAAAGGAATTGATTGAAACTTCATACACCTGTTCTCTATGATATTCTTACATGATAGGCACAACTACCACAACTCTGACTGCATTTTTGCAGAGTTATGCCCAATTTTCAACTTAGAAATTCTTGGTTAAGTTTTTGTGTGGAAGCTGGTAACTCCATATCTTCTGAAGGGAATGGATTGAAACTTCACACACTTGTTTTTTGTGATTATCTGACCTGTTCTGCACCATTCCCATAACTCTGATTTGCCTTTTTGCAGAGTCTTGCCCCGTATTTGACTTTGGAATTCTTGGTTTAGTTATTACGTGCAAGTTGATACCTCAGTAACTACTAAAGGGAATGGATTGAAACTTCACACACTTGTTCTCTGTAATTATCTGACATGTTCTGCATAAATCTGATTTGCATATTTGCTGAGTTATGCCATTTTTTTCAACTTAGGAATTTTTGGTTACGGTGTGCATGCAAGCTGGTATCTCCTCAACTTATTTTTTTGATTATTGTATGCAGTAGTCTATAATGTTGATTTCTAAAAATTGACATGCATCTACACACAAGTGTTCAAACTCATAGTAGATGTCTTATTAATAAGGAAGATTCTTAGTCTTATTGCTGATATATACTGTGAAGTTCTGAGAATAGTCGAGCGTGCTGTCCTGGGACAGTTCTTGTTTATTGATAAAAATAACCAGAGTCACAGTTATTGACCCATGAACTATGCCTACAGTACAAGTGTTGACCTGAACTGTTAAATTAAAAAAGATATTTTTCATTTTGACAAAATTAGATCTACTTCTACAGAATAAACAAAAGTTGGATATAGAAATCAAGCAAGTGTCATGATGTATACAATAATTGGATGAAGTGTTTAATTTGGCCACCAGTTATATTACTCAACCAACAAAATGTCATATCTGATTATACAACAGTAAACTGTTTGAAAATTCATAATATGGATCTGTGTGGAGATGTCCGCCTCCATGGTCGAGTGGTCATGTTAGCTGTCTAGAAATACTGATAGAGGGTATTTGGTTCAGTCCTCAGTACTGACCATGACTGTTCATACCAGAAAATTGGCAGTTTCTTATGGAGATAAAGGTTCAAGTACTAACCCTTCACAGAAATAATGATTGGGTAAATTGCAGCCTGATATTAACATGTTGAAGGGTGTTGAACCCGGACAGCAGAAGAATTTGTGAGGTTTATATAAACACGATTCCTGTTCGTAAGAAAGAAGTATGCTAATGCTTGTAAGAAAACGTGTTCTATAAAAACTGCATCTCACTTGGATAAATATATATCCCCCAGTTCAGTTATGGACAAACTTGAATGTTCAAAACTGGTTTGTTCTAATGTACCGTAAAAGATACCAGGTACACACTTAGCACCCTGTATTCGGGTAAGCCAAATATGTGATTTACTCCATGCTGTAATGTGCATCATCTCCAAGTTGCCATCTATTCACATACAAAGTTTCAACTACTTAACTTATACGTTTCTTGTTATCCAGATTTCCAGGCATCACGACGGACGAACGAACAGGGACAGACAGAAAGATAGACAGACAGATGGAGGGCACCCGTGGGGGACTAAAAGCTCATTTAGACTGTTTGTCTATTTCAAAGCCGTTATGCTATTCTGCTGGAGTAATTCTGCTATTCTGCTGGAGTAATTCTGCTATTCTGCTCGAGTAATTCTGCTATTCTGCTGGAGTAATTCTGCTTTTCTGCTCGAGTAATTCTGCTATTCTGCTGGAGTAATTCTGCCATTCTGCTCGAGTAATTCTGCTATTCTGCTCGAGTATATTTTGTTATTCTGCTGGAGTGATTCTGCTATTCTGCTGGAGTGTTTCTGCTTTTCTGCTAAAATCACACAGACACATATATCTCACGTTTTTGGCGTCCCATACTAGGCTTATTATTTACTTCATTAATTAATACTTAAAAAACACCGGTTTCAAACACGCACATACCCGTAAGCAGTTGCTGGTTAAATATCCACTGATTTAAGCAGGTTTTGTAATTAAGCATTGTTACAGCAGGTAAATTTCCTATTTTCCACCACAAACAAGATAAGTTATCACTGGCAGAGCAAGAACATTTTAACAAATGATCATTCAGGAACACGTCTGCTGATGTGCGGTTTTCCAACCTAACTAACATACAAATACTGCGATATTTCAGTTTCTCTTGTAAGACATAATGCATTTATTCAGCTGCTAGTATCGCAGACAGGCAACGGTTTGCTCTATGCCACAAATTTATTATAGTGCTTCGTCTGCGGTTATTACTTTTAGGTACACACTTAGCACCCTGTATTCGGGTAAGCCAAATATGTGATTTACTCCATGCTGTAATTAAACGAACATTTAAAATATCTACCTATATCATTAGTTATATAGACTCTTAGCGGGATATACGGTCTCGTATAGCCTCGTCAATTTGATATAACCCGAGCCACCTTGCAATGGCTACACGAGGCCGTTTACCTAGCCAAGAGAGTATCTATATAACAAATTTATAATTATACTGCAGATTATTTTCTAAACAAAAACTGATCTATATGCTACAAGGAAAATGACTTTTTTCTTTTATTTGTGTTCTGTAATGTGCCCCCTTTCCTCTTTTTTCATATTTTTCCATTACATTTCCTTTTTTGTCCATAAACAATTTGTTTTTGATTTCGATATAGATCTTTCAGAATCTTATCTTAACCGCACACAATTAAGTTACATTTTGGATTTCTTTTCACTGTCTTGGACACTGGACAGACACATGCCTAAGAGACTATTAATGTGAAGCTATTGTTTAAATTTTTGAATCGAGAGAAAAGATGGCTGCCGTCATTTCAACAGAACCTGTGTAAGACTACATCACGGATTATTTTATTTTTTGCCAGCTATATTTTACATACATTCAGTCAACAAAAAACTTATTTATAATCATTTATTGTAATGGCTATTGCAAAATCAGAACGTGACATATTGTTTAACAGTAGTCTGGTTGTTCTCGCTTTATAATATTATTGGATAAATGCACTTTATCTACAATTCCATCAATCAGTAGGGCAACATTTTTTTGCATACGGTCGAACTTGTGTGAGACTCTGTATCCCTTGATTACATATGCCATCTTCTTTTTCTTCCGGTCCACAGGAATATCTGCAGGGACAACTGGTCGACCGTATCAGCCACCAAGCTGTAAACAATAATGCTCAGAATTATCAAAGTTTACAAAAAGAATGATGGACTGATTGTCCTTGAACTTGATTTTGCAAACTCGGCAATGTTTTTAAGTCCTTTAAACAGATTGATAAATATACCATACTGTTTACAAAAAGCAGGGGATATTGTAGGTTATATTGTTATTGCGAGTAATTAAGAAAATACTTACTTTTTTATTTTTATTTAATCAATTGAATAAATTCATTCACACATTTTATCGAAAATTTAACTACGTCATGACATTTTAAGGTACTTTAAACAGCACCCAAAGTCATTACGTTGTCATCATTTTCACACGCTCTCAATAACGTGTTGGACCACCTATGTTGTCGCAACAAGCTACGAAACGACGTCTCATACTCACAATAAGACAATAAAAAGACTGATGGTGTGCTGAGGGAATCTGTCCCACTCTTCCTGCAGCGCCGCACCGAGCTCACGTAACGTTCTGAGTGGATGATAACATCTTAGTACATATCTTCCAAGAATGTGCCACACATGTTCAATAGGTGATAAGTCCGGGCTCATCGCTGGATATGGTAAAGTACGGATACGTTGCTCTTCCAGGAACTCAGAGACAAGTTTTGCCCCATTAACCTTAGCGTTATGATCCTTGAAGATGAGTTCTTGGCCATGACGTTGAGCAAACGGGACAACATGCGAAACCACCCCATATCGGTCGTGGGCTGCCATATCAGCATCTGTAAAAACCATTACCTAGGCGACGCCAAACTCTTCTTCGTTCATCACTAAAGTCTAGATTGAATTTGGATTTGTCACTGAACATCGCATGTGTCTACTGGTTAATAGTCCACCGACTCCGCTGTCTACACCACGCCAAACGTTCATGACGACGCCTTGCTGACAACGGCAAGGCCACTTGAGGGCGCCAAGCGTTAAGACAGTCTGAGTGAAAGCGATTTCTGATTGTCTGTCTCGAGACATTGACCCCTCTAACATGTCGAAGGGGTTGTTGAAGGTCTGTGGCATTCAGTGCTCTATTACGGATAGCTTGGTTAACAACATAGCGGTCGTCTCGGACGTCAGTACAGCTTGGACTTCTACTTATTTGGATATCAATCGTGTCACCAGTTGTTTGATAGCTTGACCACAATCGACAGACAACAGACTGTGAAACATTTAAGTCAGCTGCAGCCTGGGCCTGTGTACTTTCCGCCTGGAGCATACACATGACGTTTCGTCAGAAGTGTCATATCTCCAATTAAAAATTTGATTGTGAATATGTGTTCGACATCTTCAAAACGCTGAAAGGTTTGCCCAACTAAAGTCACAATTACCACGATTTCGGTTAATGTTAAAATCTGCATACTACCCTCGCCCGCCCCCCCCCCAACATGATGTTTTAGCTGTTTGGTTTGATTGCAAGTTTTTCAAGTGTGGATAGAGCCCATTTTCTCTCATATTATAGCGCATTCAAAACGCCACAGAAAGCTATTTCAAACGGTATATAGATCAGTTTTGAGTTCCTTCTACTTTCTGACTTACCTTCGAGGTTTTTTGCAAAGCGAAGAATATTTTCGGTAAATAAAGCATGACACTAAAACACGGAATCACATTTTCTCGCCAAATTACCGACAGCTGCCTTTTGTTCAGTGACAGAAGCAGACGCTAGGTACATATGCATATAACTTTGAATAGTTTTTAAATAAAGAAATTTTGATTACATGTACTTGCTTTTTTTGAAAATCATTTTAGAAAAAATGCAGTGCCAAGTCAATGGATAGAATTGACGGTAAAATGCTTCATTTATGTAATAGTGTGTTTCTAAACTGCAATGGCTCATCTCACTGACATGAGTTGATTGTGTATGTAGTTTTCTGAGCTCTAGCACATGTATGTTTGTCTGATTAATGGTATATTCTGACCAACAAATTTCAAGTCATTTTTGGTTTCAGTATGCTGCACTTGTGCTAAGAATGTGTTTAGAACTTTACAAGTACCTCTGGCTTGTCATACCATGAAAAGAGGAAGAATAAAACCGCAGATCTTGTGACAATCAGAACAGAACAGAGTTAAGAGGAAGAAGATGATGAAAATCTCGATGACGTTATCCGTATATTCTTTGTCTAAAAGCTGAAAGTAGCATAGGGTATTGTAGATTCTATAAATAGAACGTGTTCACAGACTAGGCCAAGCCAGGGATGATACAGAGGGGCAAATTCGTCGCTTCGCTCAAAACCTCGAATGTTAGTCAGCAATTAGAGGGAACTCAGAACTGGTGTATACACCGTTGGAAAGAGCTTTCAGTAATGCTTTGGATGTTTTATAATATCAGACAAAAAAAGAACTTTCTCTTTTTCCACGGTAGTTAGAAACATATTGAATTAGGTAGATTCCATATTGCTGAATAATCAATGGACTTCTAAGTACAGATATGTCATCTTAAGTGTTTGAATCAACAGAACTATTTATTTTGATGTTACGGAGAAAATTCTGGTCGTTGATAGGTAATCTGTGATAAACTGGTATCCTTTGTAACATTAAATCGATTGTCACAAATACACACACATACGCACACACATACGGACGAAAATATTATTCCTCTTCCAGTAAATATATGCTCATATATTTACTGGAATATATATATTTATATTTGAATTTCTGAAAATGGTTTGTTTAAAAGACAAATCTTACCTTCTGCTTGAGGAATAGTTACCATCATGGTTACACATGCCACCATGAGAAAGACGTGAAGTAGTTTGTTCATGCTGATTACAGTGTAGACGAACTAGTCAGAATAACTTGGGTTTCTATTAGGGCTTAATAGGTGAAAAAACAAACAAACTAAATAAAAACGTTTTTCTCATATACTGTGATTATTTATATATGCAATAATATTGGTTTCATTTCGCTATACCCTGCAGATCCATTTAATCAACTGGCCACTCATATGTAAAAAAATTAACGTTTCCTTTCTCAAATGCATGGTAAATACCCAACTTATTTATTTAACGTAAACCTAGAATTTGTACACGTATACATAATAAATTTATTTATTGAGACGGCAATGAGAAAAACTTTGTAGGTTATGTCAACATATAATGGACAGATTAAAATTAAGCAATATTCAGTGTATATCAGTATCATGGATTCAAAAAGTACTGTGAATAGAAATGATAAACATCAGCAAAATCAAGCAGTTTGCCTATTATTTGTTCAATTGTCTCTGGGATCTTGCTTATTTAAAAACCAACGGTACTCATTATAAGGTTTAATCTTTTGATAAATACAGACTATGGTAATGAGAGTGGCATTGTATCTATGTTATGCATGGAGTTGTTTTATCAAAAGAAAAAAAATAATATTTTTATTTTTTAAAGTAGAAAAATTAACTTACCTTCAAACTACGTTCCTTCGGAACAATTATACCCAGACAGAAGTAAATAACGTATTTATAGAATTTGGAGCTTGCTGAAAAACAACAAAACACCATTTATAGTAACGCATAACATGAATTGCGCCCCTACTAAACGGTGGCTCTTTCACATTTTGGTGATCTGTTTATTATAATAAATGAGAGCCCTCGACACTTCCGTTGTAGAGCCCTCGACCAAAACAAGGCTGAAAAAGGTAAGCACATTTTATAAAAATATACGTTTTTAAAAAGCATGCTTATTTTTCAAAAATCGAAGAATGTCATGCCACGTAGAACATTTTTCACATCATTTTAGATGCAATTGCGATAAGAAATACCCCATAATGACGTTGCTAGAACTTGTACCAAATATCAACTCGTTTGTTTTCTTTTACGAGGAGACACATCTTGAGTGATTTCTTTACCGTGAAGTAGGTGTTGGCCCACATAATCGTCATGTAACATTGTTCCAACCTCCTCTTTGGCTCAACACTAAAAATATTTCACAGAGTTCGGTTAAAAACAAAATACTCACATTTTTTCAAATGTGATCGAGCCATCGACAATGTGATGGCGCCATCGATCGGCAATGTGAAAGAGCCCTTGAAAATGTGATGGAGCCAACACCATCATTCAATAAGTGTTAATATTGTGGAATTATACCAATTAAATTCATGTATAGATCAAATTGCATGAGTTGATACTTACTTTCTTGAAATGTTTCGAATAATTGTTCAATCAGATTCGTTCATATGAACTAGTTTTTCATTACTCTATAATTGTATATGCACAGTTTAATTACAGATAATGGTCTTTAGAGGTAAACTAAGAACAGAGTAGCGATTAGCACGAAAAAGAAAATTTCGTCAAATCAATGCAACACGACTCAAAAGTTATTGTCAAAACAATGAACATAAATAAAAGAAACATGGGGAAAAAAATTTTCGAGGCACCACATCGGCGAAAACGATTAAAAGAAAGCGTATCCAAGGTTCAAGTTCTACAAAGCAAATCAAATACTCTATGTTAAAGACAATATTTTCGGCAACTAAACATTTTACACCTAGAAAACATCAAAAAGAACATTGAATCGTTCACTTGAAAGCCATTCAATCAGTGATGAAGAAGTTATTTGTACCTATTAGACGAGATTTTTTTACAGATAGCAATGTAGCAGATATTGAAGAACCTATCTCAATTAGTTCGGAATATGAAGCAGAAGACATTAAAAACAATATACCCAATGATGCTGGAATTGAAGATAAAACAATATCCGGTGTTTTCAATAAAGTTTTACCAATTTTGAAAAAAAAGAAATCAGATCGTCGCTTTTTTTCGTGCTTTTTAACATACAATATTAACACTTATTGAATGATGGTGTTGGCTCCATCACATTTTCGGGGGCTCTTTCACATTGCCGATGGCGCCATCACATTGTCGATGGCTCGATAACATTTTAAAAAATGTGAGTATTTTGTTTTTAACTGAGCTCTGTGAAATATTTTTAGTGCTGAGGCAAAGAGGAGGTTGGAACAATGTTACATGACGATTATGTGGGCCAGCATCTATTTCACGGTAAAGAAATCACTCAAGATGTGTCTCCTCGTAAATGAAAACACACGAGTTGATATTTGGTACAAGTTCTAGCAACGTCATTATGGGGTATTTCTTATCGAAACTGCATCTAAAATGATGTGAAAAATGTTCTACGTGGCATGACATTCTTCGATTTTTGAAAAACAAGCATGCTCTTTAAAAACGTATATTTTTATAAAATGTGCTTACCTTTTTCAGCCTTGTTTTGGTCGATGGCTCTACCACGGAAGTGTCGAGGGCTCTCGTTTAAACAGATCACCAAAATGTGAAAGAACCACCGTTTAGTAGGGGTGAATTGGTTGCTTTTTTAATGTAGTTCCCGTTTATCGTGTGTTGATTGAAAATATATTCAGGTTTGTTAAATACTGTATTGTTGCAGGTTAATTTAAATATCTCACTAGAATTACTGTCAAACTAATGCCAATACAATCCGGCATTCATCTTATTTTAAATATTCAGATTAATACATATTTTACCACCATACTGAGTCTCCCGGCATCCAGTTATTCTGTGTAGTAAAATGTTATGATAAACTTTAAATGATTTAATATTTAAGAGGACTTCGGTCAAATCGGCAACCATTTCCGATGATAAATATATTCAGAAAGAAATGTTTCATTTGCCAAAGAGAAAAGAAATCCCAAATCCGGTTTTGTTTTCGATTACATTTAAAAGGGAACCAATAATAATAATTGTTAAAACTGGTACCACGAGGAAAATGCTTCTTTGAAAGATGATTTTAAATGCGATTTTACCTTTAAGAATGCTATCTGAAGAATCAACGCTTGAAATAACTCAACAACATAGCTATATTGCTGTATCAAAAAAGACTTATAGGACAGAAAATTTCACAACTGCTAAATAAATGCATTAGAAATACTACAAAGCAACTTATAAACAAAAGAAAACTGAGATACCTTTCCCAAACAAATGGCTTCCTTGCTCCTAATAGAATCCTACCAGTAATGACTGCATATAACACGATAATTTTTCCGATTGTCACAAGTAAATCAACGGCTTCACAGAGCTATATCGGAAAATTAACGTTAAATGCAACTTTAAGAGTTCAATACGAGAAAGATATAAGGCAATGTTGTCCTAGTGGGTATTGTGTGATACATAAAGCCTTCATCGTAATAAAATTGTGAATTAATATCCTACTTGAGAAGAGAAGACGGTGCTAAGTCAATACTTATGTTCTTGAAACCTGACTGAACGTATCAACACAGCATTGTATACATAAACAAACAAAGTATGAAGAACATCAATATTATATATATTATAAAATCGGTATGAACAAATAAATAGTGTAACATTAAATCTGTCCTAAACTGTAATTTTGAGACCAGTTTATTACACATTTTAATGTGGCAGTTAAATTGACAGCTGCTTTTTAGAATTTCACTACACTTACAACAGAAACTGTACTTCAACTATAGTACAATATCACTTCTTTAGGGTTTATACCAGCTTAAATTGCATTAATCTGGTAAACAAGTACACTTTTTTCATTTCCTCTAGAAGGGAAAAAAGTGGGACCTCTGTATCTAAAACATTTTGATCAATTAATTTAAAGTCACACACAAGTTTCACTCATTCTGATAACAATTTCAATTTCCTCAATATCACCAGCTATCTAAAATTTCTCTGTACAGCAAAACAAAAACTCTATATAAAAGTGGCAAAAACATAATGATCACTTTTGTGACATCCTACTTGTTCAGATGGTAACAGCTCCGACAGTTACAGAGTAATTACAGGGACAACTTTTTACCTTACAAATGAATACCTCTGTATCAGTTTTTGCTGCAACAAACACAAGAAACACGCAATAATAAATACTATATGACAATTAGTGTTGCAAATGATATTAAAGATGCCAGTGTTATTATAATAATACATTCTAATTATACCTTCTTTGGGAATTACAGACATTAGTCTTAATAAAAATGTGTAGAAGAGAAACTGAATTCTTCAATTAAAGTCTGTTTTTCACCGTGTATGCAAATCTGAATTAAGGTAATTTTTAGAACTATCTTAATTATTTCTGCTTGACGAAGCAGTACCTTTTCATGTTTTTTCCCTGAAACCCAATAATGCATCATAGTGTTGCTTCTTACTAATATCAGAGCCTAATTTTATTCACCCATATATACAGACAAAATGTTTGTTTCTAGATATTTGATGCAGTCGCCAAGACGATTCATTGGTATGTTTTTCAAGACCTGAGTGTTCATCATTAATACCAGGTGTAATGACCCTAAAAAACAAGAAGCACATACAGAGATCAAAGACAAAGATTTAGAAAAGAAAACCTGAGAAAGACTATGCTTTTTTCTGTCAAGTTATCATATTTTGTCAAGCTACAATAAATATACAAATGGAAATGTATAAATTCAACTGCTAACCTCTCCAGACATAGTTATTTTAACTAAATTCCCTGGAATGGGTTTGAATCATGATATTTACAATTTGCATTTTGTAAACCAAGCCAGACAAGCAGTAGGCTTCTTGACATTAAACTGTCTAGATCTTGTCTTTTTTGTGCAGAAACATTTTACGACTGGCAGATAATACATTTGGCAAACACATTTCTTGACAGCAAACCAAGTTACATATCAAGTGGCGAATGCGAAACGATGCTATCTGCTTCTTTATTTTATAGCATTTGGAATTGTTCTGCATTCATGGACACCCCTGGGTACACTTCCTGTCTTTGTATACTGCTAATCAACAAGACAATAACCGAAACATTTAACTGACCAAAAACGACTTTCTCCATAGTTACACACTTCCAGGGTGTTAAAAGCAACTACTGCCAAGTTAACACCAAACATTTTGAAGTATTAACTCTAACCCTGCTGGAGGCAAATGTCTCTGCCTTTGCGACCAGTGCAGACCATGATCAGACTGCATAGACTATAAGATGTATTTTTTCTCTATTCTTTCAAGCCCATGATAAAACAGCAGATTATATTTTAATAAATTCAGGGAGTGCAAATAAATTATCAGAATATATAACTGTGATTTTTTGTTTGTATCACTTGACTTGAACACTGTTGAATGTTTTTGTTCAACCTACACATATGAATTTCACTGTGCTGGATTAAAAAGATCCTTGCATGCTGTCATTCAAATAGTGACATCATTTATCTAGGCAAAGACATTCTCCTTCTCAATTTCAAGAAAACATTAATGAATGAAGCAAAAAAAAAGTGTTTGCCGGGATATGAAAGAATTTCTGCCATTTGTGAAGAGAATTATTTCTGGTGCTCACGCAGTGAAATGTACCTTGACCTTACACTAAGCAAATTACCCAGAATAATCTCTGTAGTTCTTTCTCAAGGACCAAATTTATCCTGATTAAATTCATTTCGGCAGCTTTATCTCCTGAAATATTTTGCAAGCAGATAATTGATGTTTGAGTGACTGAATACTTCCATTTTTGCTGGCAGCTTTTCTGACTTTTCAGTAGTTTTATATACCGAAAGGAGCACGAGCGTAAAGATTCAAAGTTGTTGCAAAGTTCAGATAGATAACCATATAAGTCGGGAGAGGTCTCGATTTTCAATCAGTTAATAAACACAATAAAAACACATTTTAAGACAATGATACTTTGGTAATTGTGACGGTTTTTAGGAAAATAACATAATTTTGAAGATTTGATATCTATTTCAGTATATGTATTACTCGCAAAAAGTGACACATGTTTATGTATGGAACAGAATTACTGCATTTATTCCATCTTGCTTGGTGACATTGGTAATTATATTATGATTGATTCCATCTTGTTTGATGACATTGGAACTTGCATTATGCTCGATTTCATATTGCTTTTTGTCATTGGAACTTGCGTTATGCTTAATTCTATCACTCTATCATTGGCTGTTGGTCTTTGAACTTGCATAACTCTTGATTTAAAATCTTGCTTTGAACTATTTTATCGGCTTTTGTACTGTGTTGGAATAATCAAAATGTGATGTCATGTAGCTTAATGTATCATCCAACTTTCTTCATGCTCTATTCAAACTATTAACGGATAAGTGCTTTTTGCATGATTGTCATTTGGAGTTTTTTGTTGTTTTGTTTTTTTCTTGTCGAGCGTTGTCATTAATTCAACTATTTAGCATTGTCGGAGCCCACGGTACACATTCCGTATAAATTACATTGTACTGTATTTATAAAGTTTGATAAATAACATAGGTTACAATGTACCGAGGATGACTCAGGTAAAATAAACACTGAAGTAAAATCGTTCACAAAGTTGTAGGGTTTAAGGATATTCTATTTATGATTTAGTCGATTATTTTTGATATGCAAACAAAGTATTGAAATAAACATCAAAACTTTGCAAAAATCTAGTCGCAAAATAGCGAGACCATCCGGAAAATAACGGGATGTACCGACGAAGCGCCATCTGTTTTTTTCATAATATGAACACAAATATTGTAAATCGCATTATGCTTACTGCTTAGTGCTTACCGTAAAGTGAATACTTTATTATTGGTATCGTTGTCATCCTCGTGTTCGGTGCGTAGTGTTTATGAGATGCCTTTATATTTGTGTTGAATAAAGACTGTTCGATAGAACGCCGAACATACTGCGTTGTCAGTAAAGAAAGCTGCAATTAAACATATAACATATTGCATATGTCGGAGAGGAAAAATTCAAATTTCAATGAGATGATAGCGCATTCACCTACCGTAAAGCATGATGTTATTCAGCAAAATACAGATTTCTGATGCCATAAATAAAATATTTTATGGTGTTTGTCCCCTTTCTGAACAACATATCCTTGAGAATAATGGACAATATGCTACAGGCAGCAATTTTATTTTAACTTTTTGAAAAAATGCTATAAGCCGACCAACAAGCCTTTAAAAGTTTTCAATTTCACAAGGGAACTAAAAGGCGAAATAAAAACTATAAATGAGCAGGAAGTTGTGTTCAAGGGCTACTTTGATATATATTCAACAGTAGAAATGACTAATACAGATTGCAACAAAACTTCAGAACAAAGTTATCAAGAAGAAGACAATAAATTGAAGTATTAAGGCTTTATTTGGCTCATTAGTTAAATCTAGTATTATTGAAACATTTGTTTGAGATGTAGATCTTGAGGACATTTTACTATACGAAAACAATATTTTATCTTTAAGCTCAATTTATGAGGAGCATTTTACTGAAAAGGAATGGAAAAATATGTATGTTTGAAATCACTTCATGACGTCAAATATATATACAGATATTTGTGAATATACTTATGTAGACCTGCTTGAGAAAAAATCAAACAACCATCAAGATTTACTAAAACTGAAGAATTTCACCAAAGCGATCAAGAAAATATCAAACAGAAGGCTTAAACTAGAAATAATAGAAAATTTGTTTGAGAAGAGATGGATGGAATATAACTGAAAGCAAGATATTTGCACTGACATCAGTTTTTAGAAGATTATTTGTTTTTAAAAAATAAACATTTCAGTAAACTGCACAGTTCTCAAAAATTATGTGTTGACTATGTTTCATCATGCCGCCATCCTGCTGTAACGAATGTTTATAATGAAAACAATTCAAATGATCTGGACGAAAACATTGATTTTGCAAAACTTTAAGCATTGCGGTTGCTCAAAATGCACATGGACAGATGATTTGAATAATATTGCAGATTTAAATATTTAAGATATATCTGCAGTTAGAAAGTGTCACGTCCAATACTGTATTCAGTATTAAATTCATTAATGACTAAAATGAAGAAGGGTCTGATGGCAGATTGTTTAAAGCTCTACAAGAAGAACATGAAATGAACAATTTCATATACAGTCATGGTTTTGAGTCACATACTCCATCTAAAATGATAACTAGGCACCCACCATCAGTGATTGGAAGAGATGACATACAAAAACTGCAATTGGTTTTAGATGATATTCTCATCAAGGCAGATCTTGAAGTTCGGAAAAGCAGTATGGAAATACCATTTGCACCTGACAACAAAACCTGAACAAATTCATTCAAACCAGAAATAGAAGTACCATCAATTTCTAGCAGAATTTCCTGTCTTACATCTTAGAAAATCAAAGATAAAAATTCTCATAAGTGCATAAAAAGATGCTGGCCTACTTCACATTTTCAAATACATAAAGTGATGAATTTTCAGTCAGTAGAACACACTGACATTGCGCAAAATTCATAAGGCGTCTAACTGTAGGTTTTCAACTTTTATTTGCAAAATTCCTTCAGAGTCCCACATCAACAGAACAAGATGCTAAATCAATTATTTCAATGCAGATTTCGGTAGAATCAGGCCAGACTATCATGATTTCATGAAAACAGGTGAAAATAACAATTGCACATTTGCTCTGTATGTTGAAATTATGCGTCATTGTGAAGCGATATGTACAACTTCTTTTGCAGTTGGAATGAGCAGTAAACTCTTTTTCCTGCAGCTAAAATTAATTAAAAGTTTCAAGCTGCTGTTTTCAAGAATGTTAAGAATTGAAAGCTGCTACTTTCACTGATTCTGACACTGTTTCTAATTAGTTCACCTCTGTTTATTTATAGTGACTAACACACTGGTCATTAAACAGTGCATAAAAAGGAAAATATTTATAGACATTTAAGTGGTTATTGTGAAAAAAACATATGAAAACGTAGCCGTTGACTTTTTGAAATACATCAGAATTCATACCTTTTCATACTTTCATTGAGACTGTCTATATTTCATACACCGAATTCAAAAGTCAATTTGACTCCTGCTTGAGGCAATATATTTATCTTGCATTTTCTCACAAAGTATTAATAGGATTGGCTTCAAACTTGGAATATAGGCTGTTGGTGATGAGTCTGTGAAAAGTGCACAAGAACCATAACTCCTGCTTACTTACCTTTTGAATAATGTAACTTTACCATGTTTGCCTGTTCAAATTTAACTCTGGGAATAACTCAAATAGTGATGGAGACATCAACTTAAAACTTCACAGATAAATAGATCTCATTGAGAAGAAGTGCAGTGCTGAAAACCATGACACTCTTTTGTTTAATTTTGGAATTATTAGCCTTTTAAATCGTTCATTCTTAATTTTTGTCCGAGGCATGATTCAAAAAGTATTGGAGGTATCAACTTGAGACTTCATATATAAAGTAACATGTTCCCATCTCAATATCCTACTCACAGGAACATCCTGACCAGATAGCTCACTCTGAGCAGTGGTTTATCAGCATGGTTCATCATAGCTGATTAGCCAGTGCAGTTAAAAAGCAATAAAACCAGCCATTTAGTACATTCCATCTGACCACATGTGGCCAGCAGCACTCTTCTGTATAACAGATGTTACTTGTTCAGCATGCATGTGATACATGCATGATGTTAAGATAGTGTTTACTGTGATTTCTTCAGTGGATTTCAAATATCAAAAGGAGAGTTGAATTACATTTTCAACATATATTTCTTGTTAAATATACAGACTTAATATTAAAGACACATCAATGTACAAAATTAAATTAATATATATGCATACTTGTGTTAAATCAATGACAATAACTCCATCGATATTAATACTATTTTATCCCGTGTAAACACACTATTAATCTGTTTTTCTGGAATAGCATCAAAGGGAAAAGGCAGTTTTTGCCAGGGAAGGGAAAAGATTTCAAGTGGTTAGTGATTTTCAACAAAATGTTGAAAATAAGTTTCATTATAATCCTCAAACATTTCATATTTCGGTTGGTTTCTTTTCATCAGTAATTTCATCAAGTAATTTTCGCTGGTGATTTTTATCAGCTCCCCCCAGTTGTTGACGAACTATATGGGGAAACAGGTCATTATTGTTTCGAGTACCGTCACTTTTCCCTAGCGATTCCTCATCAAATAAATTTAAAAACCATATTCCGACAAAATGACATTGGTCTCGTAGAATGTATAAATAACCTTGAAAAAGGAATACCGACTTTAAATACTCTTGGTTATCTTAAAAAATTGAAAAGAGAAATACCGCGAAATGAAAATACTGTGCATCTGTTTGCTAAAAATTACAAAAAAAGATCTATTTAATCACGACAAAGTAAAATCATTTCATGGTCAAATTACGTTGTACACTGCCAAAGACGAAGGCGATTCTAATTACTTAAAAAAATTTCAGGCACCAAAGACACTTGGATTGAAAGTCGGATGTCCTGTTATGTTAATTGTTAATTTAAATGACTTTTTAGTAAATGGTTCTATTGGTAAAGTTTCAAAACTTGGGTCCGACGAAGTTGTTGTTTATTTTGAGAAATTAAATAAAACGGTGTCACTTAAACGTCATTTGTTTTCAAAGGTTGACCCAGTTTCTAGAAAACTTTATCTAAAAGACTTCGATTTCCAATTATGCTGGCATTTGGTATGACGATACGTAAGTCACAGGGCATGGTTTTGCAGTCTGTTGTTGTCGACTGTGAAGACGCCAACATCCCAGACCAAATAGGTGTTGCTCTCGGACGTGCAGTGAACGCAAACAGTCTGCAAATTGTCAACTTTAATCAAAATTTAATAAAAGAGCATTCTGTTAAAGTAAAACAATTTTATCAAACAGATGCAGCAGCTATTCATCCAACCTGTATATGTTGTAAAAACGGATATATTTCTTTACAATTTGAAAACGACCTCTTTTCTCCATTTGAATTTGACAATGAATCCAACTCTGAAACCGATGATGCAGATGATAAAAAGATGATGCTGATGATGATGATGATGATATCTACTCTTAGAACAAACACACTTTACTGAGCAATTTCCTTACTCTGATGCTGCAAATTTTACTGAAGAATTATGTCACTTGCAAAGCGCCCCTTCGTTGCCTGATTATGTCAATGCAGTAGAAATTTTAAATAATTGTTACTCTGAATACATCCATTGTCCTTTGTCGGGAACACTACGTGATTTAATGATAACTGAAAACATTGAAACTTTTACTGATTGGCTTGCCCTAATTTTTCTAAAATTCAATTCAATTTTCGAATAAAGCTTAACAAATATGCAAGCTGGTGAACTAAAATACAAAAAAAAGCATTTTGTGCAAATACAAATAATTATTTAACTAGTGGCTTGTTCTTAGAGTCTTGTAATAAAATTCTTTCAAATTATGACTGTGAATTTGGACAGTGCTTATTAACGTCAGTAGCCTTTCAAATTCAAAACATAATAATAACAAAATCTTCGGAAACTATTGCGACAGATCAAATTAAAGAAAAAACAATACTTTCTCAAAATGTGAACAGGGAAAGGGTGGGTTGCGTTCCGTTGGTGGGTACTGTGTTAGTAAAATAAAAAACAAGTATAGGAAATGCGTTCAGAATTCACTATTTAATTTTGCTAGAGAACAAGTATTGGAAGAAAGCAAAGCAAAGGTTTTTTTTTATTATCACAAATGGTTACGACATACACAGATCTAATGCATACTTCAGTACACAAAAGGTCATTGGAGACAACATTTAGGAAACAAAATGTACGTGAATGTTTGACAAATATAACAGATGAATCGTTTTTTGAACAGCTTAACAATACAGTTAGAAAGCTTGAAACATTTGAAAATCTTTATAAACACGGGGAGAACACCGTAGAAATGGTCAAATCTTTTTTTTTTTTTTCAAATATTGACATTTATAACGCCTAGATAAAGCTATTTAAAGTTAATGCAATCAAGGGAACAAGTTATACTGACCTTTCTAGTCTCTTGAACGATGTCGTCACTCTAAGTGCATGTATGACAGATTTGTTTTATGAAGTTGTCGGCCGTTTTGTTAAAGTGTCTGCTTCGAATTTCAGGAAAGACTTCTTATTACATCTTAAAGTCGAAAAAAGTGAAGCCCACCGAAAAAAAATAATGGAAAAGAAAGATAAACAATCGAAGCAAAAATCTCTATTGATGAAATTTATTAAGATACTTCAAATGGAATAGTGGTTTCACATCTAAAATTAAAGGCTGGCGTAGTAGATGATAGAGAATATTTTAACGAAAATTCATTCACCAAGAAAAATTTGCAACTGTTATGCCAAGCGTACGAAATCCCTGTACAAACGAAGTATACTAAAAAATATTTGAATGATCAATTAATTGGGGTTATATCAAAGTGCGACTTCATGTTAACTCCAAGCGTGTTTGTAACAAGTGTAGAAGAAGAAATAACCGATGACGATTCTGTAACTATTAACCCCATTGCTTCTGCTGTTGTACACTCACATAGGCAAAACAAAGAAACGGCAAAAGGTAAGACCAAATGTAAACGTGCGGTTAGAAGTAAATGTGCAGAGAAAGGAAATAATACTAAAAGGAAAAAAAACAGAGTATTCTAACTCTGAACGTGAATCGGAATCAAAAGAAAGCGCTGTTTGCCATGGTAAGTTTGATGAAAGTCCTAATTGGGTACAATGTGACAAATGTGACCAATGGGTCCACGGATATTGCGTTGGTATAATAACAGCAGAGCAATGGGAAGTTATAAATGATGAAGATGCAGAATTTTTCTGCCCATTCTCTCAATGAACTTTTTTAAGGGACATTTGGTGGATTTTTAAGCATAACATTTAAAGTCAATTTTGACATTCCCATCTGAAAAAAAAAATCCAAACAAAAAACATAATTATATCAACTTGTTCTGAAATAGAACGTAGTTGGTATTTTTCTGTATCATACTTTAGCGCACCCAATTTTTGGTTGTACAAGAAATGAAAATGGCAGGGAAATTAGTACACAAAATTATATACATTTCATACTTAAAACCTAAAATGGATTGAGTATTTTATACAATATATCCACCAATCATTTATAAATATCCATTTGTAAGTCCTGAAATACATATATTTAAAATAGAAATTTTTTCTTAAAACAACAGAATGTCTCTTAACTTTTGATATTATAATACATGTTTTGCTAAAATTCAGCATTAAAACTATAGTGCTATTCCATCACGGTCGTATTTAATTTTCTTAAAGAAAACAGGTACAGTCTCTGCAAAATACATAACATCCGTACAAAGCTAAAACTGTCACAATCATGGCGTGTATACCCCCGCATGCTGCTTTATCATTTTGACATTGACCTTTGACCTACTTACCTAAACATAAGAAGGGAATATTACAGGTCGCAAACAACCATCCAACCGAATGCTAGGATTGTAGCGCAAGGCGTTCTTTATTTATTGAACGGACAGGCTTTTGGCGGTATAGGTCACCCTGACCTTGACCTTTGACATAGTAACCACATAATCAACAGAGGTCTTCTGAATGTTACGACCAACCATCCCACCAAACACTAGGACTGTAGCTCAAGGCGTTTTTTAGTTATTGAACGGACAAGGTTTTTGGCAGTACAGGTCACCCTGACCTTGACCTTTGACATAGTGACCTCATAATCAACAGGAGTCTTCTACATGTCACGACCAACCATCAAATCAAATCCTAGGACTGTAGCACGGCGTTATTTAGTTACTGATCTGACAAGCTTCAAGCACTACATGTCACCGTGACCTTGACCTACCGACCTCAAAATCCACAAATTACACAATCTTAACACACATTACCCTATTATTAATATATACTAAGGATAGTTATATTTTTTAAATGTAATCTAAACAAACCTATAAAACTTTGAGTCACTTACCTTGTTGCGTGTGTGGACTGGCCGTACCGCTCAAGGAAGTTTCTCAGAATAATACCTTTATCAGTTAGACGCATTGATGCTATTTAATGTATTGCTTTATTAACTGTAAATAATGCTACTGTTATTCAGGCCTAATTAATTAATGTTTTGAAATATTTTCTCTTAGTACTAAAAGCCAGTATATTGCTTAAAACATGTTTCTGATAACTTCATTTAACTGTAGTCTCCAAGAAGAAATTAACCATGTAGAATGCCACTGCCACTTTGATCAGTAGACCATTGTGTTAAATTAATTAACACTGTTTATAATCATTTTATTTCAGACTGTCGGCATCTATTTTAAAATCCAGCTTTCCTGTTGAAGTTTTTTTTTACTTTACAATCACATTTAGCGGTTAGCTTTTAACATGGCAGAGGGCGGAGCTGATACTGCCCAATCTCGTAGTGTAAGTAAATTTATTGAAAATCTGAAGGGCCAGCCAAAATTACTGAGTACGAAAATGTGATTATTTTATCTGACAGCAAGGGTAATTACTTAAGAAAAATATGCAGGCTGTCCGTGATATTGTTGACACTTCCAAACTGACTTTTTGGGCACGAGGTGGCAATGGTGGCTGACGATGTCAAACCGCGAGCCGTTTCGTTACGAAGACAGGTAATGGTTTCGTTGTGAGTATTTGTTTACACACACGCCTCACACACGCCTTTGTTTACTGAAATTGATAACTGTTCCTATAAAGGTAAAAGTATTTGTGTGAAACGTAAGCTGTAAACCTTTACCAATTGCTAGCAAAGCAAACATGTGACTAATTTGCAGTTGTTTGACCGTAAGTTGATTAAAATCAGACAGTTTCTTTTTGAATGTGTGGTTTTATTCAGCAAATTCATGATAAACGCAAGCATCCGTTATTAAATGTAATTATTTTGCTTAAACTTTCAGCTTTTGAAAACGAGTTCAACATATTTTTGGACTGTACATGTTTTTCATTTGATTTTATGCCTCTATTCCTACAAAAATTGCCTTTAATACTCGGTCGTGATTATAAGAAATGAGTATGGGTTTTCTCTCGAATTCACTGCATTAGGTATGGGTTTTCAACTGAAGGGGTATGTGTTTTCTACTGAAGACATCAACAGAATATCAGCAGCCATTAGATAATTATACATGTGTGCTGACCTTTGATATAATTTGTTGTGTTTTATATAAGGGAAAGATGATTCATTATCATCTGTTTAAGTTTCACTAAAAAGAATTCGTCTTGGTAACTTTTTGCATTGATTAAGCATACCTCTTTTGATGTATAGGTCTTTAATCATTTAATTCAATTCAAGTTTATCATATTTTTTTTATTTATTTCAACTTTGATTTGATGCTTCAGCCTTATAAACTCGTAGATCATCACTTAGTTTGGCTGTAGACAATCTGCATTTTCTTTGTTTTCAGATGGGTGACTGCATGGACTGGCTAAACATTTCTTTTGTTGATGAAGGCATTACTAGCAGCGACGATGATGAGAAGGTAATTATATACATGGTTATAGGAACACTATAGTTATTACCTTGAGGATGCGTCCCATGACTATCTTATCTGGGCCATTATTGCGCCAGTTCATAAACCAAGCAATCCAGTCAATGCTGCGGACCCTGGTTCGATCCAAACTGGGGACGAAGTACTTGTTCTACGCAGGAAATTTATAGGTACAAGTTATAGCCCTGGTACACAAACATGTACACACAACTTTCTTGAGGAAGATCCCCCTTCCTGCGTCTACCCCCACTCACCGCTATGCGGCTCGTTATTTCGGTATCTGGTCGCATGTTGCCCTCAGCTTCAAATTTCTTGATCCGGGGATGCCAGATCTGTTTGTGAGAAAAATGAGCATTTTTAGTAGTATTTTTTGTTGCTTATCAACAGATACACATAAAGCTCTCATCGGTTTTATGTCATAGTTTATATGTGTGCTGTTATATTTTTCAGGATGTTAATAACAACACTGACAAGAATTTTAACATTGATGTGGAAGAAACCAACGATGGACAAAAGACAGGCCTAAAACCTACCAAAACACTGTGTATTTTATGTTCTCAAATGTAGAGTCACAATAGCTGCACATAGGATTCTGAAAAAAAAAGAAAATCGACTTTGTAACGAAACACATACTATTTTGATGTACTTCGTATGAAAACCTAGACACTCTCTGTGCAAAACACAGACACAAAAAAATGGTGTAAATTGCCGATTTTAATAATGTTTTCGTAATTACAGAGACATCTTATTGTAGCAGGAACAAATATTCACTGATATCTCGACAAGTGACTCTTTCTTTGATTATTTGATCTTACTGTTATACCGTTTTGCAAATAAACAAGGATTTTTATGTAACACATAGTAATTAAAAACTTATACACAAAACTATTTAAGAAAAAACAAAATGTCGCATATAGGACATACACAAACATAACATACACATTAACCGACCATTTTTCTGTTACTATCCAAAGATCCACACTGAAAAAAAAGCAAAATATATTAAAAAGTGTAAACCGCATATGCATGCCACGCTAGATGTAAACAAATACAACGAAACCATTACCTGTCTTCGTAACGAAACGGCTCGCGGTTTGACATCGTCAGCCACCAGTGGGTGGGCGCTCATCCGCGGAAGGTGTTGCTTTTCTCGAGGAACAAATTGCAAATTAACGCCTTCAACTGTCGTTTTATTTTGGCATACAACATGTGACCTAATAAATCTCGTAAAACCAAACCGTTTCTTGGAGCCAGCATTTCACTCCCCAGACGAAGCTTTGGCATATATTAGGCCAATTTTTCAAAAATTATTGGATTTAAATAATTATAATAATTTTAGAATAAATCTTCTTGAAGCTCCCCCAATTTTTCTATCAAACTGGAATCGGGATAGGGGTCACCCTGACTGGAACAAATTCGATGATACTAAAGTAAATGAGCAGATTGATGTAATTAATAACTACGTGCGTGATGTCAATGATGAGTACGACTTTAAGTCCCCAAAGTTTGTGCTTGATTGTATTAAATACAGGAAAAATCACATAAGGTACATAAATCTTTTTTGACTAGCGATTTATTTGTCGTTAGCGTGCACCCTAGTGACATCACTTGTCAAAATGGCTATATCAAATAGTAAACAGTGTTTCCAGGTACACGGTGTGGTAATTACAGATTGAAATTACATAGAATATGTTTTTGTTCTGACTTGTTTTTTTTTCGCTAACCTAGCGCTTGTTACCTTTGGATGTTCGGTGTATATCGTCATTCTAAATATAACTCGGAGAAAAGTTAATGTCAAATTTTCGACCTAAGTTGTTCTTAAGTTGTGTTTGCATTTGCTAAAGGCTTCATTCTGAGGTTAGAAAATATGAATTTGTTTAATTAATTGCCCTGATTATCACTATGAATGTACAAACTCAATATGTTCGTAAACTTTTGTTTGTCATCGTTCCTTTGTTTGATGATGGATGGAGCAAAGCGCGTGGGGACTGGCCGTACCGCTTGTGAAGTCTGCCTATCTAACAGTTAATTGTCCGACTTTTGTGATTGTTTATTGTGTTTTAATCACTGATTTATATTCATATATATAAGACAGAAAAAGAAATATGACCAATAATAATACCAGTCTATTCCTCATAACTGAATGTACTTCTTTTTGTTATGTCATGAATCTTTCCAGTATTCCACGTCGTTATTTCCATTTTCATTAATAAGATTAGGCGTGTTTGATGATAATTACAAGTTGCTCTATCCCAGGTTCACTGTACTTTGTAGTAATTTTGGTAATCAATAGTTGGCCCCGTGCGTTTATGATTCATAAACATACTTGTTAATAAGGTCAAGGTCTTAGCGACATTCGGTTTTGGAAATGTTTCCGGCCAATAACTTCTAACTAATTAGGACTATGTTCAGCAGACTACTTATTACATGTACATTATCCTTATTCAGCTTTAGGTCATTAGGTGAGAGTCACAATGATTTCTAACGACTAACAAATCTAGGTCAGTATGAATCGAATCCAAATGAAACTTCACAAAACGAGAACCTGTGGGCTAAACCACGATGAGCAGAACGATTGCAACTGGGATTTGATCAATGGTCAATGTTACAGCGACCTTGCGCTAATGGGAGTGATTTTTTTCTAAATGACAAATAAACATCTATTGTTTCATGAAAATTTATTCCGTGATCATAAAATATATAAACATTAACAAACTTCTGGTTTAGGAACAGCAATAAATAAAGGATACGTAAAAGATTCTGAATTAATTCATTCGTTAAATTTATTGTAAAGGTCTAATCCTCAATGCTTTTTAATATTGTATAAAATTTTCCTGATATAAAACATATCACGACCCTATATATATCGATTTTCAAAGGAAAATATCTCGAAATATGCCTTTTTGATAAATTTGAAATATTTATCAGTTAATTAAAGTGTTAATATCAATACATATTTAGTAGAATAAAATATTTTGACATAGAATTGATAGAAAATTTAAAATGTCACCAGTAATGGTAATGCTGATAATGTAAAGGGAATCTGGATTATGTCTAATTTCTAATTCACTTATCAAAATGCGTGCTGTATCACGCTTACGGAGGATCCGGTTGTTTGGAGAGACAGTTCGCACCATAACAACATAACATCTGGACACAGACTAAAGAAAGAATTGAACTGAAAAGGCAAAACTTCTTATTTACATGTGCAAATTAAGCAGTTTACTAATTATACATGTTTTACAAATAGCTTCATTGAAATTGGCGGCAACGTACATGCTTCATTCTCAGCATATTGATCAAAATCTTTACAATTTTGATTATATATGTAATATTTTTCCAGACAATAAAAGCAAGAAAAGAAGACTGTTATATACATCAGTGAAAGTGATGGATATACATCTATAATATAAGGGAAAGTAAAAGTGTATCAGAAAAGGATTAGTGAAGTACATGCCTTGGAAAAGGCAATACAGCATAATTAACAATTTCGTTTCAGAATCCTAATAAAAACTGTTGAATGTCTGTGAGGAAAGAGTCTGTAGTTTGCGTTACAGTTGTGAAAATGAAATCACTGACTAATTCTTCTCTATTCAGGTTTAACGTTTGTATTCAGAAGTAGTTTTCAGATGCACACTTTTCACGGGTATTACAGTAACGTTAACTGTATTTTAAAAAAAAGGCAAAAAACGTCTGACGAAAGTAGGTACACTCAGAAAACAAACACTCGAACAATAGAGAAGAAAAGATTACAAAAGTAATATAGCATGTGCCTTTAAAGTCGTATAGTTCACAGATACGGTGAAATAGCTATGTGAAAATATACTGGACTGATCAGTGTTGCTCTCATATTTGGTTCGATTACCCCAGTGTTTCCGGTCAGTCAACAATCAGACAAATGCCAGCGGTATAGTCAGTCCACACGCACGAGCATTGTCTGTGTCCCTCGCAGTTAAATTAATGACATGGTAGCATTGTAATATTTAAGAGTCTCATGCAACCGTGAAAACTATGTATTGCATAAAAATATGGAAATCGGAAAAAAACAAAGGTTTAAAATGAACATTTAAGAAATTCCTACATGTTAATGTTACAAACTGTTTAAACAATACATAAAGAACAAATACATACAAAACTAGCGGTACGGCCAGTCCACACGCGCATAGTTTTTGAATGTGTGTTCTATTAAAGGAGTTAATTGAGATTTAAAGATGCCAATGGTTTTCTTACTGAAGTAGATTTGTTTATTTTAGATTTCGGAGGACTGGAGCAACTTGGCGTGAAACTACCACTGCCAGTATTTGAAGATTTAGAAATGGTACTTTGACCAATGATAACATTGTTCATATTTTTAAGGAACTGATAGTATGTTGGACTTGTGTTATTTCCGTTGATAATACCCCGTTGCTGACAGAAAACGTTCTCTATAACATCGCTGTTGATACAGGCAGGAACTATGGAGTTTCTTTCTTTAGACAGTGTATTTTTACATAATTGAGTGAAGCCAACTATGCATGACTTTAAGTCTTCTCTGGTCTGATATGACATTAACTGTCTCTCTTTATTTGCTGACGGAAGTTTGTCTTGCCCTTGAACATGTGATTCCCAGTCAACAAACCACTGCAACGAGGCATTCAACTGCTCCAGACGAAGATCTTAGGAAACCAGATATTTTTGATAGAAAACTTTTCAACTGAAGGTACTGAATTTTGAAAGAATAATTTCATAAAATCACGATTTGCTTGCGCTCCATCCATCGATACAAAACTTACTTTAAAGTCGTACATATTGAGATGCTGTACTGCTCGCTAAAACAAAAAATGAAGATTGACAGAGTTTGCCTGTGAAACTGGAAAACAGGCAAACGGAAATCGAAACCCATTTAGTCCCATGTATACAAATTGTAACACGTGAGTTGCCAGTGACCTTTCTGATTTTGAAGAAAACAACTGATCAAATGATTCTACTTCGGCACCCATGTCAACAAACCCCATCAATTTCACTTCGCCATTACTATTAACCATGGAGAGATCTTCCTGGATGCTCATTTCGTCTATAGCAATACCGCCATTCATAGTAGTATCATCCGCCACATAAGTTCTAGCAGCTTCCTTCATCCACCGAAATACCTCATGATTGAAACCAGTTTTTTGTTCTACAGAATTTTTATATATTCGAAGGGTTTCTTTAGACTTTACTATTTCTAAGGACTTGATAATTTTTTCTGCTGCGACACAATAGCGAAAGACAAAGTCGAATAGTTTTTTTGTACCATCGGCGACCATTTGGATATTTCTCAAGATTTTTTTTTCTGATCTAAAAGCATGTCAATCATTTCTTTAGGTGCTTCAGGGAGAACTTTTTCCAGTATATTTTTCATGTCATTGTTGTCATTTATTCTCAGAAGTACAGAGTCCTGCCTATCAGTGTTTGGGTTGTTTACGACGGGAGATAATTGACATGGAGTTTGATTTTCAAGATTTTCTTTATTAAGGCTAACATTTACAGACGGTTGTTTTGGGACGACTGCTGTTGTGCACTGAGATGTTGCAGTTTTTGCAAGAATCACTTAGGAAGAGGAAAGGCAATGCTCGCTTGCAGGACTTGCTTTCTATATATTTAAATTCGGTCTTCACCTAGATATTCGACAACATGTTGGGTTACATTGATGTTAGCAGTGTTTTCTTTTTCTTTACCATTACATAATTTTAATTTGCAATTCCACATACATTTTGAATGCACTGTCTACTTGCAACGTATGTATTTTGAATGTTGTAGCTTTCAAGATCTAGTTTGCATTCAGTAATGAACATGTCCCAAGTGCCAGTATTATGAAGAACTATTTTTTTATAACCCGGTTACCATTTATAGTGGTGGCACAAAGCATTGATATATGCAGTTCGTTGCTATCTTCATGACTTACAAAAAAGGTCATTGTACCCACTGTTTTACGAATGAGAAGTCAAATGTTTCTTCAGAAATGTCTGTTCTTTCTGACAGACCTACATAAAACAACTCATCTTTATACTTCATCGAGCTGTGCCGCCTACTGACATGTACATTAGAGAATACCTGTCCAATGTATTTCCCAATTACCTTTCTATCGATATTACCACCTTCCTCCATAAATCTGTTGTATACAACTTCAGCAGGTACCTCTTTGGAGGGCAATCTCTCGTACCTCTCTTGTAACCTATAAAAATTGTATTGACAATAATTTTGCTATTTTTTTGTACCTATCATGCATGTATAAGTTGTATTCTACTAAATATATATTTCAGTCATATAATGGTATATCTTTAATACATGCTTGTTTTGTATGCATTTTTATGATTTACATATAAATGAAGTATTTATGAAATAAAATGCGTATTTTCATTTTACGTATTCTCACTGCAGTGAAATATAGTTTCCGTATTTTCAATGGTGTCTTGCCGAACTATTTTCTTCTACATTCATATCAAATAAATAATTTGAAGACGAAACAAATAAATTGTAACTACCATTTGATTATCAAAACAATTTTTACACAAAAAGAGGTGCCAACTTTTACAATTTTCTGTTCTATTCAGTTCTATTCCTTATTCAAAATTTCTATCACTAGATGCTTATATGTATAATAGCAGCTTTCAGATGCTTGAAAATACAGTTGAAGTAATAAAACATAAGAATATTATATACATTCTAACTAAAACTAAGTTTAAATAAAATGAAAGAATTAAAATCTAGATCTAGATCTATGTACGTATCAAACGAAGATCTTATTAAAGTAATTGATACATTTCTTACCAAGAAACGCAGTATTCGGCTTTTCACATCTCTAGTTATAAATGGTTTGTGTTCAAAATATAATTTCTCAATAATTTCATTTCTGTTGTAAGATATTGAAAAACCGTTTAAAAATCACGCGCCAAAAACATTTGAACATTAAGATTCCAGCGTACATGGTAATTTGCGCCCTGCTCAAAAGCAACGTATCATTACCGTATACGACACTGAGGACCATTCGTTTACAGCAGCTTCGCAAGATGACGGGTCGAAAAAAATCAGACTTTTGATGGAAACAAATGTGATTTTCTCCGCAACAAAGTGGAGTTATTGGTAGTGACATATATCATTGGAAAGGGCATATATTACAGGTATAAAATAATGCTAGAATTATTCTGAAAGTGCATTTGTGTTTCTGTAGGGACTTGATAAATGTGCTTCGGTTTTGTTTGTTTACATTTCGAAGTTGGTTATCTTGTAATATAATACTAAGTAATTAAGACCATTGCTAGCAGGCGCGTAGCTAGCCTATAAAGAATGTGGATTCAAAATAATCTAGGGGTGTCAGAAAATTTTGAAATAAATGGTGCAATTTGGTGCGTTTTGGGGCCTCCGGAGAGCTTTCTTGACCAACGAAAATCCATTTATTTTAGCATAAAAATGGAGATGAATAGCTTTGTCAAAATAATGTGGATTCAGCTGCGTACTCGCGTATAGGCAGCTACGCGCCTGGCTAGTGTGACATCGGCCAGGCCGACTGAATTGATTGCTATTACAAAGACGACACGAACTTGTATATACATAAATAAGAGACTTTTTAAGTTATATCCTTAATGCTGTCAATCCTGCCATCTTAACAGAAAGGACTATCTGTAGATGCAGGGCCGGATCCAGAAGTAAATTAGCTGGGGAGGCCCGTTTTAAAGCGACGCCCCCGCCCCCGTTTGAAAAAAATCAGATTTGTCCCCCCCCCCTGCCCCGTATTCAAATGAATATAGTGGGTGGATCCAGGTTATGTTTCTCGTTGGTGGGTTCATCTAAGGTGGGTATGGGGTGGCAATTTGGAATCTGGTAAAAAATACTGGGCTCTGGCACATTTTTAGACAAAAATACTGAATCAAAATAGTGAACTTTGCTGTGAGATGAATGACCATAAACATCTGAACAATGTGACAATGTGAGCTTTTGTGCCGAACTAGATGGACTTTTCCGCTAATGAGACACACAAATATGTATGAATTCAGCCAGATGCACGAGTACAAGATTAATATTGTTTGTTTGTTCTCTTGTGGTTAAACATCAGTGATGTTCTGGAAGTCAGTCCACCTAACGGGCGTTTCTGGGTATCCGACCAGTACTAACCAATTTCTCTGACTGTTAACGCCGTTTCTATTAAGACATTGTCGATTAACTCGTGTAACATGCGGAGGGGCATTGTCGTGCATCAATATAACAGGTCCGTGTCTTTGTAAGAAAGAAACTGCTTTAGGCTGCAAAATCTGGTCAACATAGCCTTGAGCATTCAGATTTCCAAGTACAATAGGTGTTGTGCACGAAATATTACACAGATACGTCGCTAAAAACTTGAAATGTTAAAAATTAAACAGTGCACACTTTCTTTTGCAACTGAATGTATTTGTAACACATGTTTTTTTTAATAAATTTAAATTAACATAAATTAAATTATGTTTAATGTAATGGAAAGTGTGTAGTGTCTTTAGAACATGTAGAAAGTGCATATAATGCTTTTAGACCGTTTCCGTTTTTCTTATATCCGTTGCGTACTTTAAGCTGCTAGGCTGCTAACTTCACATTCTAGCAGCCTAGCGATTAAGTGAATATTTAAGGCTCGTTTCTTATCCAATAAGCTTGTAGTGTCCGTAGAAAGTGATTATAATGCATTTCAGACCGTTTCCGTATTTCTTCTTCCCGTCACTCATTTAAGGCTGCTAGGCTGCTACTTTCACATTCCAACAACCTAGAAATAAGGTGATTTTTTAAGTTTCATTTCATATCCAATAAGCTTGCAGTGTCCTTAGAACGTGATTATAATGCATTTCAGACCACTTCTCTGTTTCAAATATCCGTCGCTAAGGCTGCTAGGCTGCTACTTTCACATTCCAGCAGCCTAGAAATAAGGTGAATTTTTAAGTTTAATTTCATATCCAATAAGCTTGTAGTGTCCGTAGAAAGTGATTATAATGCATTTCAGACCACTTCTCTGTTTCAAATATCCGTCGCTAACGTAAGGCTGCTAGGCTGCTACTTTCACATTCCAGCAGCCTAGAAATAAGGTGAATTTTTAAGTTTTATTTCATTTCTAATAAGCTTGTAGTGTCCTTAGAACGTGATTATAATGTATTTCAGACCATTTCTCTGTTTCTTAAATCCGTCGCTAACTTCAGGCTACTAGGCTGTCAACTTCACGGACATCAAATCTTATTAGTATTTTTTCATAATTACTGTGGGCTTGGGCATATCCAAAATTTCGTAAACTTTCGGTGTTAAATTAGGAAAACGTCAGAATTTGGACACACGACTCCACCCCACCCCTCCTCACTGAGGAAATGACCCAATGCCTTTGGGGTCATTGGGTCAAAGGTCGAGATCACTTGACCCTGAACATTGGAAAATGGTTTACGCATGATAAGTTACGAACCCTTTACTCACACTTTTTACATTTTACTCTGTGGGGGCAACAGTTCATCGACTGAGTTCACAGAGGCAAAATAATATTCATTGGGAGACAGCAAATTGTTGGGGAGCACTAAATAAATGTGGGAGTATGGTATCCAAGCGTTTGTGCATGCTCTTTATTTGACTGATGATTATTTAATTTATTCGCTTACGCAAGAGTTACGTAAGTTCACTATCATAACCCTGCCTCGGTACGGGATTCCCTTTGCCACGTGACATGACCCATGTTATATGTTATGACTCAGCATCTTCATAAGGAAGATCTGGTTTACTTTTCTCTAGGATCACATTTCACAAATACTGTTGTTGTATTCAAGCAGAATTAATGTGTTGTAAAGGCACCTTTTTCCCCTTTCATGAGTCTTGTCTTTGTGACTTGTTTATGTCCATGCAAATACGAGTAGATAATTAATTATAACGTAATCTTATAACAGGAAAAATGTTGCAGCTTTTAATTCGTTTGTAAATGACAAAATTCTAAATAAAAGGTTACGTCAGTGCTAAGAGGCACAGGCACATTTTTCTCACTGCAATTAATCATCCGTAAGTTATGGTGTCGTTGAGACAATTCTAAGGTCCACGTAAGTTAGTCTTAAAATCACTTTAAGGCTTAGACACATTTCAGACATATGAGTAAATTCAAAAGACAGGAAACCAAACGACGTGACTTCAAATGATCTATGTTAAGACATATTGTTTACTGAAAGAAAACAACAAAACATGAAATATCATAGAATATCTTTAATGATAGATGCCCTCTTGACCAGTGAAATTCCATTATAACAATAACTACCATATGCTTATAAAAACTTAAGACTGCAGCATTTTGGTGGCATTTCGAATTGGAAAAACCAAGTATTCTTCTGCCAATGTCAGTGTTTTCTTTAGGGGATATGAATTTGCAAGTAATATGTTTATCGTGTCAGTGTGCAATTAAAATGCAAACAGATTGATATTAAACAACGTTCATTTAAAGTTTGTCTTTCTGTTATGTAGTATTTTTATTATGCGGAAGGGAGACATATAGCTTTTGACCTGTCTGTCCTTCAATCCGTCCGTCCGTCAGTCCGTCCAAAAACTTGAACATTGGCTGTATCTTCCTATATTTATTTGAGCTTGACCCTAAATGACCTTCATCTTAAAGATCTAATCGTTCAAAACTTTAACATTGATCATAACTTCTTTATTAGTAAGTGGATTTACTTCATACTTACTTAGATACAACACCCCTTTGGACAAGACCTTCCCATTGACCTATACTTATTTGACATTGACACCTGATTGACTTTCCCCTTGAAGATCCAATTGTCCAAAACCTTTTACATTGGCCATAACCTCCTTATGAGAAAGTCGATTTACTTCAGACTTGGACACAACACCCTTTTGGACAAGACATTCCCAATAACCTATTAAACCTTGACCCTTGAATAACTCGTCCTTAGCTCAAAAACCACTTCGGGGGCATTGTCATCTTACAGTGGCAGTTCTTGTTAATCCTCGTTTTGTTTTATTCGTGTCGTAAAAATGGAAAGAGATACAAAAGGCCAGAAAAGATTTTTTAATTAAAAAATTTGTTAAAGCACAATACTTTCGTTTTATTTTCTTTGAAAAAAAACACAGTTTTCATCTCCTCTGGTGCATGTTAAGGAAAAACAGACTGGGGTCGATTCAGACGCGGGGACGTTGATTTGAATAAACTTGGTAAAGGTCTATTGTAAACACGATACTACATACCAATATGTCCCTTTTTTCACATTTTATTTTCTATCAACAACATTTTTACAAATCATATGCATGTATTATAAATCATATGCATGTGTGCCAGATATATAAGCATAATACCAAAAATATCATTTAAACAGTAAACAACATTTAAATAAATAGTTTCAGCCGATTAACAAATTTTGTTACTAATGTAAGGTTTGAACTTTTGTTTGACAAGTAAACCGAAGTTGAACATAGATCTTGATATATAATGATTTAAGCATGTTAACATACTTTGTTCGTCTATCACTTATTATATAAGATTTGTAGATACAAAAACAAATATGACTAAGGATGATATTTAATTCATTATACTCCTTATATTGTATTTTACAACCTATATTGATAGTTTCCAAGGTTTCGTTTGTTTCCGAAAACCTCAGTTTTCAAAAACTATAGCTAATTTACTCCAGAAAACATGTAAATAATTACACTCTAAGAAAAAGTGTGATATATCTTCGTACTAGAGACAGTGTTTGCATAGAGGTGAGTCTAATATTTTCCAGATGAATATATTTTCATTTGTTGGGATGATTTTATGAATGAGTTAGAATTTGCATTGCTTTACTCTATTGTAAACAATCATTTTGTTCACAATAAAGTAAAAGGACTGCCATTGAATTTGGCGATTAAAAAACATTTTCCCAGTAGGAATGTATGTTGGGTTTTTGATATTTTCTTTCAATAAATATGTCGTAGAAGAGTTTTGAATTAATGCTTTGTAAATCTCTATTTTGTATTTTAATGCAAAATGTTGTATTCACGGTCGTGTTTTTTGACGCGACCGATTTCAGCGAGTTTTTCCAAGTTGACGGTAAAGAGGTTCTAATTATGCTTATTTCGGATATCCAATTAAACTTGCTCTTCAGTTCATTTAATAAAACAGTAAAGTCAATTTCTTCGTTTAGGTTTATGATGTCATTAATAAAAATAAGACCTGAATTTATCCAAGAATTGAATATAAGACACTTGCCTTTAAATTTTATGAACCAATTTCCCTAAATAATTTGTTTTCAAAAATCTGCAAAACTTTTCAAACTATTATTTATTCTTTTATTTGATATTTCTGACCAAGCTTCTATTACACTTTTATAGAAGTCTGGAATAGAAAAACGTACATTGGGGAGCGATTTAAAAGAGTCTAGGTTCATATCAAATCTAAGGAGGTCTTTCCCATATTGATTGAGGTAAAATTCCGGTATGACCTTCCAGTTGGCTTTAATTGTGTAATTATCCTTCAAAGATTTAACCCATTTCAATTTTAAAGATAAACATACCAATATATCTAAGCTCTAGGCGTTGCGGTTTCTGAAAGTTTTCAGTTTTAAAATCCATTTTTACTCCTGCGGCCCATATCTGCAATGGAATGGAACAAATTGAGTAACTCTGATAGAGCTTTATGCAAAGAACATTCCAGACAAGCTTTATCAAATTTGGCGTGGTGTTTTCAGAGGCGATGTTCTTTCAAGTATTGTCGACAACGGGCAGCGACCGGTCCTAAAAGCTCACGCTCATTAGATATTCACGCACAAGATACATCCAAGAACAATATGTATTTAGACAGAAGTATCTTATAGTAACATCGTTTTAATCAGTGATTGTCTTATGCGTGCTTTCTTTCTAATTATTGAGTATTTATTCATTTTGCCATGTAAACATAATAGCACTTTTAAAGACTAAGTAGGTTGAAAAAAGTAAATAAGAGATAGCCCATGTTTTTATAAAAAGAAAAAAAATACATCACATATACCAATATCACTTCACTGCCCGGTTATTAATTACATCGCTAAATAGGCAGATATTTTATGGTTGAAATGACAATTAGCAAACAGGGCTGATGTTTCAAATTACCAAAAATGATTTATCAAATAATGGTGTGATATGAGTCGCACATAACAAAAAACTCGAATCATTTTAAGCGCTTAAATTAAATTGTATTTTATCATCTTGTTATAAATTAACAATCTCTTATGATCAACAATAATATTGCCTATTATTTGAAATCAACATAAACTATTGCTCATCTAATTATGTATTTTGAAAGATATTTGGCTTTTTATCAATTAACGTAATGTAATTAAACCACATAATCATAAATGCCACTTAATCTTATTTGATTTGTTTCGTAAGTTTAAACAGGTGTACTTCTGTCAAAACAAGTTGTGTTATATATCTAAAATTAATTGCCATTCATCAGATTTTGTTGTTGTTTTTTTCTGAAACAGGATAACACTGCTGCAAAGGCACATAACCACAGCTTAGAACCATAGTGGGCATTTGTACTTTAGGGAGTTCCATAGTTCAGTGGAGGAAGGTATAAATGAATTACTGTATAGCTGAGTACGGCGGGCAATTATTGTATAGCTGAGTACGGCAGGCAATAATTGTATAGCTGAGTACGGTGGGCAATTATTGTATGGCTGAGGACGGCGGGTAATTATTGTATAGCTGAATACGGCGGGCAATTATTGTATAGCTGAGTACGGCGGGCAATTATTGTATAGCTGAGTACGGCGGGCAATTATTGTATAGCTGAGTACGGCGGGCAATTATTGTATAGCTGAGTACGGCGGGTAAATTTTGTATAGCTGAGTACGGCGGGTAATTATTGTATAGCTGAATATGGCGGGCAATTACTGTATAGCTGAGTACGGCGGGCAATTATTGTATAGCTGAGTACGGCGGGCAATTATTGTATAGCTGAGTACGGCGGGCAATTATTGTATAGCTGAGTACAGCGGGCAATTATTGTTTAGCTGAGTACGGCGAGCAATTATTGTATAGTTGAGTACGGCGAGCAATTATTGTATAGTTGAGTACGGCGGGCAATTATTGTATAGCTGGGTACAGCGGGCAATTATTGTATAGCTGAGTACAGCGGGCAATTATTGTATAGCTGAGTACGGCGGGCAATTATTGTATAGTTGAGTACGGCGGGCAATTATTGTATAGCTGAGTACAGCGGGCAATTATTGTATAGCTGAGTACAGCGGGCAATTATTGTATAGCTGAGTACGGCGGGCAATTATTGTATAGTCGTCTTGATTTCGTAGCGAATATTCGTTTGTTTCAGATACTACAGATGGGAAAATATTATTCAAGTATGAAGAAAGAAGATTATCTTTGTTTTTATAAACTATGATTAGCCTTTGTATTTTACAAATTTATCTGCTTATGAAACCCAACCTATTTCTCTTAATAGTTTGTCTATAGAAACGGATCTTATAAGCCTAGTGACCATTCTTGCAGAAATGTATCATGATAAATGAAAATACCTTATTAAATATTTGACGACTTTTGATTCCGATCCTGTAAAAACAACTTCCATGCAAAGTGGTTGATATAGTTTATATGTAGTATAATAAATGATTAATGTAGATATGTCAGGAAACATAATAACAAACAATTTACAAAAAACACTGTTACAGTTTGATAACTCATTAAGTCCGTTATAACAGGGGATGAACATGTTCTTTATTTTCTTTTGTAAAAAATAAAACTAAAAATTAAAAAAAAAATTTCATATAAAGAGTATAATAATTTATAAATGCAGATAGGTAGGGAAACGTGATTACAAATAATGTACAAATACACTGTAATAGTTACATCATTATTTTCTGATCAACAACGTTAAACTAAAAGGGAAATAAATAAGCCTTGTTTATATATTACATGGCCTTGCTTCTATTTAGTATATTCAATATGTATCACTGTCTTCAAGTCCACCTGTGCACATAATTCACAAAATAATTGTTCATGTCATGTATCGATATGTATGCACAAAGAAACTGAAACTTTTTTTCTACATTTTGCTTTGTCATAATTTCGAAATGTTTAATCACGATGAAAGCTTTGGTTTCACTGTAGAGATGAATGTACACAGAATGGATAAATGTATATAGAATAATTCTTGTTTGTAACATGCAAAGAAAAAAAACAACGTAGCAAATTGTCAAAGAAACAGCTGAATATAGACAAACCACAGATAGAATGTCAAAAGTTACTTTTTTGCCATCAATTCACTTTTTAACTATTACACTGCCCATCTATTCCGTCTGACAAAAAATGTGCTCCAGTTGTTTCCAAACTAAAACGTTAAATTTGACGAAAACTGTATGTGTTTTTTCACATTCTGAGTTCAGCTCAATGACAAATTGTCATAAACAGGATTTGTCGTCCTAATTGCATCTGAAAAAAAGTTATATTGTTGTAAAAGCTAATGTGTAATTGTGTTATTTTTATGCCCCCTATCGAAGACGAGGGGGCATATAGTTGTTCGTCGATCGGTAAACACTTTGGTTTCCGATCAATATCTAGAGAACCCTTGGACCCACCTTCCTCAGACCTAGTGCCTAGGTTTGTCATGACGAGTAGATGACCCCTATAGTTTTTCTGTTCACCAGGTCAAAGGTCAAGGACAGAGTGATCTTGAATGGCAAAATGGGTTGCGATCAATAACTAAAGAAATCTTGGTCTCAGGTTCTTCAATCTTAGTATATGGGTTGGCCATGAATAATAAATGACACCTATGTATTTTCAGGTCACTAGTTCAAAGGTTTAGGTCACATTGAGCTTGAAAAGCAAAATGATTTCCGACCAATTACTATATAAGGCTTGGTCCCAGGTTGTTCAAACTTAGTGTGTAGGTTGACCATTCTTTAGTTTTTTTATATCACCAGGTCAAAGGACAAGGTCACAGTGGGCTTGAAAAGCTAAACGGTTTCCGAATAATAACTAAAAAACCTTTAGTCCCAGGTTGTTCAGTCTTACTATGTAGATTGGTCATGACCAGTGAATGATTCCTGTAGTTTTTCAGGTCATCAGGTAAAACGTCAAGGTCACAGTGAGCTCGAAAAGCACAACGGTTTCCGATCAATAAATATAGAAGGCTTGGTCCCAGGTTCTTCATACTAAGTGTGTAGGTTAGCCATGACCAGTAGATGACCCATGAAGTTTTTGACTTCGCCAGGGCAAAGGTAAAGGTCACAGTGACCTTGAATAGCAAAACGGTTTCCGATCAATAAATATAGAACCCTATGTCCCAGGTTATTCAAATTTAGCGTGTAGGTTGGTCATGACAAGTTAATGACCCCTATAGATTTCAGATCACCAGGTCAAAGGTCAAGGTCACAGAGAGCTTGAAAAGCAAAAGTGTTCCAATCAATAACTATAGAACCTTTGATCCCACGTTCTTCAAACTTAGTTTGTAGGTTGGTCATGACAAGTAGATGACCTTCTATTTTTTCGGTCACCTGGTCAAAGACCAAGGACACAGTGACCTTGAAAAGCAAAATAAATTTCAATTAATTAAATATAGAACGCTTGAGCCCAGATTTCTCAAACTTGGTATTTTGGCTGGCCATGACCAATAGATAACCCTATAGCTTTTCAGGTCAAAGGTCGAGGTCATTTTGCCCTTGTATAGCAAAATATTGTCCGATCAATTACTATAGAACGCATAGGTCAAGCTCCTCAAAACGTCATAGGTAGGTTTGTCATGACAATTAGATGACCTCTGTTGTTTTAAGGGTTATTAGTCAAAGGTCAAGTCACAGTAACATTGAAGAGCGAAACAGTTTCTGCTGAATATCTAGGTAATTTTTGGGCTCAGCTTCGTCAGACTTAGTATCTTGATTTGTCATGATCAGACGATAACAAGTATCGCTTTTCAGGTCATTGGGTCAAAGGTCAATGGTCACAGTGACTTTAAAAAGCAAAATGGTTTTTAATGAATAGGTATAGACTGCTTGCGGCCATGTTCCTCAAACTTTATATTTAAGTAATTCAGTAGATAAGCCCTTTATTTTTTCAGGGCAGCAGCTCAAAGGCCATGGTCACAGTGTCCTTGAATAGCAAAATAACTATAGAACGCTTGGTCCAACCACCTCAAAACTTCATGGCTGCTTCTAGGGATAAGGCGCTAGGGGGATATATATCTTTTACAAACATCTCTTGTTTAACTGTATTTTCATTAAATTTGTCTTCATTTATGTCTTGATTGCCATGATGTTTATTCTAGATCAAGTTAAAAGTCGACCAAACTGTATGTTATCAGTTACGAAAAAAATATTTAATATTTTCTATCCACATAATACGATTTGCTTTAAAACAGGTCAAATACATGATCTTCAAATAACCTTTGTCTCTCTTTATTGCTCCATGAGTTGTAAGTTTTGCTTTACTTGGCTTTTCGGCTGTAACAAATCAAGGTGAAGTATCAGTTCAAAATAAAATGATAGTGTGAGATAAGTAGGCAAGAGAACATGAACTTTGCTAATTTCTAACAGGCTTTGTTTGTTTATTTACATAAGAAGCACAGATTTATCAGTTCGATATATCTTTGTTTCCAAACAGTTAACAGAACAAACTGTATATGTTCTCTACTAAGTATCGGTTCGTTTAATCAAAATAAGTTTTTTCCTTAAATTTGTTACTATTTGTTACTAAAATAAACACATGTTTCTATCACACACACACACACGCACGCACGCGCGCGCGCTTAGATTGTTTCAAAACGAAAAAAAAAATAGTACAGTTAATGAAAAGTCGAATTTCAGTTATCAGATTTTATGTTATTAAATAAACTCACTTCTTTCTGTTTTCAGCTTTTCATATTCTTGTTCACTATCTGAAAATCAAATGCAGATACTTTCCAATGAAGATTATTCATAATATTAAGGAAATACATAAATTATTTTTATTTTTATTTTAATTAAGAACAGTTTGAGTTAAATACATGTTGATGAGCTTCAAAAAAGGTTATAGCGTTAGGTATATAAATGCAACTGCAATCGCTTCAGATCATTGGAAACATTAAATGCGGTAATAACTTATAAAAGAAGTTCTCTAACTTAAAGAACTGTTTGTATTTTCCTAACACAAAGGTAATTTTATAATTTCCATTAAGTTATGTTTTATAATTATTTTGCATGACCATTAAAACTGGCTACGAAAATGAAATGTGATGATTAAGGACGAATTCACTTAAAGTTAACACAAAAAAACGAAGTTCAACGTATTTTAATTAGTGATACGCAGTACCTTTAAATATGTTTAGGTCTTGATACGATGGTCCACTTCGATTTGTCATTTCTTCAGCTGTAAATTAAAAACGAAACATGTGAAATACAAATGAACATTAAAAGGTGCTCCAACTGCATGACATACTGCATGACATATCGTATAGTTAATACAGTGCAACATACTATATTGCATACTTTTACTGCGTATTTTTTTAATGATTATATCATTTATCGCACAAGGTATTTACAAGACGTAGAGTTTTTTTTTTCATCTGTACAATAAATACCAACTCTTTTGTTATATTGCTACACCACCGAATTCTTTTTTTTTTTAAGCTATAGCATTGCGGACTTATATATCGGTCTCTTAATCAGTTTTAAAAGTTTATATTGTTTCTATCCAAAGTATTAATTTACCAGGATTTTCCTGCATTTCTGTGAAATCGCTGCTAGGACCAGAAAGATTTGTATCTTTGTCTCTGTCATTCATTTTGTATCTAGTTAGGAAACAAGAATCATGTTTTACATCAGACGTTTCAGAATAATATTTGACGGTCATCAAGCTTAGAAAATAGCCACTAATTATCAGATTTAGTTGATCAAAGTGTGTAACTCAAAATTTAAGGGTAACGCATCAGTAATAATCAGTAAGTTATATTTATTTTTCACTAGGTCGCAAAAAATCTGAACATTTACAACAGCATAAGTTCAACAGCATCAGATAGATGATAAGATGTACAGTAAAACTACTCATATGGTGTTCTGAATAAAGAATCGGGTTTTATAGGGACGTCTAAATTTTAGACTCTGGTTTTTTAAATTTGCTTATTTTTGCGTGATTTCGAAATTAATAAAGAAAGTTTAAAAGCAAACCTTTGCTGTACTAACGATCAAACATATGAAAACAATTTTACAAGTATTTAAACCAACGCAATTTATTTATTTGCTGACAATATCGTGCAGTTTTGACCAATCTCATAAATACCTAACTTAAAGGATTTATAATACTGCAGAAATAAGGATTTATGGTTTTATAAAATTGTTTGTTACACTGCATTTCCTTTTTAAAAAAGTAGCGCATGTGACCACCGTTTGCGCTCACGACAGCCACATATATTTGTCTCTGTAGATAATTCTGAGAGAGGGAGTGTCTTAATTCCGTTACAGTGTACATATAACTTTATTTTAGCTAACGCCAAGACATGCCTAACTGGGTTCAAGTCTCGGCTCATGGTAAAACGTTCACTTTACTGTTCACATTAATGTTCTCTTTGAGTAGATCTTACCTTCGCCAGCTATGTATGATTATAACAAAGGCAACACCAGTAACAAATACAGAAACCAGACAAGCAGTCACTATGGTTGTGACGCATGAACAGCTTTCTTCATATCTCCCGACGGAATCAATATCTAAATACACAAATGTCAATAAAGTAACAAAGCACGTCCTTGATAAATTGACATAGCACTAAATTTGCTTTGCTGCAGGAAAACAATGACAAATTTGTCAACTCTTGTGAAAATACATTTTCCTATGTCCAACAAAGGAAGAGAATCACTGTTTATATACACGTTTGTTAAACTCAAAAACATTCCTTAAGTTAGAAGTTCGTTTAAAATTGTGAACAATTAACATCAGACACAAGGTTATTAACATATATCTGAAAAATTCCATCATTAACACAACAACTTAATTATTCATAAAGAAAGCATGTTCTAAAATCAAATATGAGTCTTGATACAAAAGATAAATATTTGAAAAAGAATTACGCTTTCTTTTACGCAAAGAAAGGTATTTCAGATATACTTCGAGAATGTCTTAAAATAATACCAACCTTCAGTGCTTCATGTTTCCTTACATTTTCTTTTGTAACATTTCAGCTGGTTAAAACAATAACACAAAAGTAGCACATATACTGTGTCAAATTTGTTTTAAACTTGTGGCTATTTTCTCACTTTTGATCGTGGAAATAAAGATCAAAATAATTTTTCCAGTATTTTTTTTCACTACGGAGAACTGAGAATAAGCTTTCTTAAAATGCAAAGAAATTTAAATAAAAACATGTCGAAATTGGTAAATAACTGTAAGCATGCGAATAAAAAACAAAACAGCTAGAAATGTGACCAGGGGACACGTGTACCCTCAGGGGGTGGCGTAAGTTCCCAAGGCACGGATGGGGTTTGGGTTGTCAAGGTATCTTTAAGTTAATTGTAAAACCCAAGGTGTGCAACCTTACATCTTAGCATATATATTCCTGTAAAGATTTATGACCCTTCTTAGGAACATGGAAGTCCGTAACAGAAAGAGACAATGCATCTTGGAAAAGATCACCCATAGTCAAAGAATCGATTTCTTGTCACAGTTGTCAAAGGCTGTATTGATAAAATTTCATGACTCTGGGTGCAACACTGTTGACTGAGCACAATCTTTTTGGTAGGTTTTTCACTAAATCAAGGGCCATTACTCTGTTATCCCTGGACGGCGGAGACGAAAAACACCAATGCATACTGCATTCGCATTAATTTATCCTGGATGGGGGGAGACCAAAATCTCCACGTGAGCAAATTCACTTGCTGATCTATATCCCTGTTAGTTTCATGACCCTAAGTGTAAAAATGTTGGATGAGTTCGCGATACAAACTTTCGGACAGACGGACAAGAGCAAATCTAATTGCTCCCTCCCATATGAAAGCTAACAAAACTACAACAACATTTGATGGAATAGTTATAAAGTATCAACATTCCACTCACCTTTCACTGCATCTATCAGGTAAAAGTTTTGTTCATACCTCCCAAGACCATTATCAACACTTAGCATATAATTTCCATAGTCATCTGAAGTCACGCTACTGATTGATAATTTAGTTTGTAGCTCTGTCGAGGATATTTTATACTTTGAGGAAGCAGTTAATGGGGTCCACTTTGAACCTGTTACTTTATGCCATATAAACCCTAAAGGGCCAGGTTCTGGAAATGCCAATGCGTTGAACGTGAATAATGCAGCAGTATTCGGATGAGCGTAGACATTTGTTACTCCGGTGTCAGAAGATGCTCTTGGAGGACCTATTAACATTGTGATACTTCATATATATTACAAATAATACAAAAGTAACACTTTGCATGTCAATGTGTTATGCTTTTAAGCCGGACGTTATCTATCAACCTACAGTCAAAATCGTTCCACTGAATTAGACAAACGTTAAAACGGGCTAAGAAAAATGAAACATTAAAACAATATTTATATCGCATTTGATCAAATTATATGATTAACTATTGGACAAGTCCGATTTTAACATAACTCAGGGTTGGATATCGAGCCTATTACGACACCATACATCATAGTTTACAGTTTTAACAGTTTCAGACTAATGCTTTTTGTTGTTTAATCAGACTACCGGTAAATTCTCTGATAACATTATCTTAGATTCTTACTGCATTAAGTACTCCGCTGATGGCGGCACATCCGAAGAAAGCTATGACAATGAATGATTTTTGTGTCAAACATTTATTATCCAAAACCATGCAAGTCGGTATTTCGCGTCGCCTTAACGGCACAAACATCTTACCCGAGTTTCACAATTAGCCTGAAAGTGTTTTAGCTGACAAGAAGCGAACAAAAATTCTATGGCTCAAATCTTTTTATCTTTTACTTTGACCTTGACCTTCAAATGGTGCTTTGAAATTGTAAGTTATGCATGTCGTTTCAATGAAATAAACATTTGACCAAAGTTTAATGAATATTCTTATAGCACTTCAAGAGATAGAGAGCCAACAAATTTATCCGAAATTGTATTTCAGCGGCCTAGAACTTTGGCTCTCTATGTTCCTTTGATATGTTAAACATCTGAGCCACTTTTCATGAATATCCTTTGTAAAGGAGGTATGGAGCTGACAGGAATCTGTTTAGTCAAATCGTTGACTCTGAACAGTAACATGGACGTAAAAGTGGTGTTTCTGAAATATGGGGTTAGACGTCGCAATGAACTAAAATATTTTACCAAAGTTCATTAATATTCTTCAAGTGGTTCAAGAGATAGAGAGTGGACACAAAATTTGCCATTAAAAATTTACAACACGAATTTTTGCAATTTAGCCGTCTAAAATGTTGTTTCTGTACTTTGCCTTGATGATATAAACATCTGACCAAACATTCATGAATATCTTGCATATGGTTTAGGAGATAAATAGCGGACAGGGACTATATAGATCAAAACTTTGTCGTTTAAAAGGTAATGGACCTTTAAGTGATGGGCCTGAAATAGGCGTTCTGCAGTCAGTTCAATGAAATAAATATTCAACCTAAGTTTCATGCATACAATACAAGCAGTTCAAGAAAAAAAGAGCTGACAAGAAATGGCGGACGAACAGACAGTCATAGAGACAGACTTATATACAAAAAGACGCACGACCAGAGGTATAACATACTACGTCCTTTCCGGCGAATAACTAAAATGAATTATTCCTAAAAGAAGAAGAGTATTTGGATCACATACATTGAACCTGTAGTAGCAATATCGACGTAGACGGATGTCTGTAGTTGTAGTAATTATTGGCAACGCAAGAATAAAATCCACCCTGAAGACATGTAACATTTTTCTGCTCATATGTCAGCTGTTTTGTATTGCTTGACCTTAATATTTCTTTTTGGTCTTTGAAATATAGCCTTATTGTTGCTCCTGGACTGCTGTCAATGTCGCAGTAAAACTGCACAGTTTCATTTTCGTTAACTGTAACCGTAATTTGCCCTTCAAAACCAACAACAGAAAAATAGTTCACGCTTGCTTTATCTGAAAAAAGACAAAAACGGAAGTAAAGTTCATATTCATAAGTTCAATTCAAGAGTACATATGAGGAATTTCCTAGCTTGTTACAGGAATTATCATAGTATGAAAAAGGCATTAGATTTCATGAAAGGAGTACGTTACATTGAAAGATAGCCTTAAAGCGAAAAGATCTTCTAACAGTATATTACTGTTGTTACATACGGTTGGTTATCATTGAAAAAAATTAAAGAACTATTCAGAATAAATTCCATACTGATTTTGAAGTTCAGCTGGCCTATCACTGGCATTGACGAAAAATAAACAGAACACTACACAGAAATAAGGAATTATCATCTAGTTTCACAAAAGCAATTGCGTAATTTAAACCATACACGAAACATTCAGGTGGAAAGATCTGCTTGCATTTCCTTCTGCTTTTGACCCAGTTGTAGAGACCATATTATAAAAAACTGTACATGTGTATTCGCCATCATCTGTTCTTGATACATTTGTTATCCGTAACTGTTGCTCTATCCATTCCTTTTTGTTATCAAGGTGTGTCCATTTGTACCGAGTATATGGAGGGTTGCCTGGTAAAGAGGGACACGTCACTTCTAGAACTGATCCTTCAGAAATGCTTCGATTCTCCAAGTGACCTATTGACGGTGGATCTAAAAGGATTCAAGTACAAAATGCACAAATGTGTGATTTCTTGGAAAAATAATGTCGTTTGACTGCTAAAATAGATATATCTTAGAATTTCCAGTTTCAAACTTCCTTTTTTTAATTGCACTTGAAAAATTGATACAACATTAAAATATATAATGGGTATATATTTCTAAACAAGTAATATCAACATATAAAGACTTTATACATTAAAGGAATACTGACAATTGTAAAGTTTTGATATTTTTCTTACATCGAGTAATAAAAAACATTTAAAAGGTGATGTTTGTACAAAAAGCTCTTCTATAAGTTTTCGATTTTTTTCAAGAAGACATCTTAAAGTTTTATATAGTGTTTTAATGCAAATATTTTGAAACGTTCGAGCAATTATTTTGAAAATTGTCTAGCGATAAAGTATTACCCTTTTCCACAGTTCTTCCGCAAATATGTATAAACAACGCCACAGTACATGATAAGTCACATGACATATAAGGTGATTGAAAAAATATTAATGTCGATTTAAATCTGTTTCAATGTGCTGTAAAACACCCGAAAAACGTTTTGGAAATGTGCATATTCTCTGACAGATTTTTCTTTCTTTCTGTGTTGTCAATTTATTAGCTTCTGAGCATTCGTTGATCTAGAATCACACTGCCCTGGATGGGCTTGCGGATGAGTTTTGGATACCCTCCGAAACGAATTTGTAGAACTCTGAATTATTTGTAAGTTATCCGGTGTATCCGTTCAGAAATTGGGGTCATCCGGGGACAATGGTGCAAAGCTTGGAACATGCTTCAATTTTTGCCATTTATAACATATCCGTAAAGAATCCGTAACAGTTCTGACAGATCTAACAGATATTAAAAGATGGTAACAGCCAGGAAGACTCACTGAGCTATTACTGTTTTATTCCGATTCTAATAAGGCTTATTAAGGTTCGTTTATGATTGCATTAGATATTTATAACGGTCTCTTTCAACAGAAAATTCGCAAAATCCGTTTTTTCTTACACATCCAGAGCGAATCGGGGATTGGAATCCGGCACTCAATCGCAGTCACATCAGGGGCAGTATGATTAAAGCTTTATGTTCTATATAACTGAAGATTTAAATCAGGCCTCGTGACTACCTAGCTGTCTATAGTTAATTAAAATTTTGTCTTTAGTAGATATATCTGCCAGTCAGTGAAATTGTAGGCGTTTATAAGCTTGTTGTGGGTTGTATTTAGCTGTTTGAATAATGGGAATGATGGTTAGACACTTAGTTGCAACATGTATGTAAATCCTATTATCTTAGCATAAAAGGTATTCAATAGAAAACAATGGATCTTTAAGAGATTGCAACACATATTTAGATAAATATTAACATCAAACACTTGTTGCATTTTTTGAAACCTTTTGAACAAAAAAAAATAATGAAAACATTTTTATTGTTATACAACACATTTTACGCCATCATATTAGAGCGGAACTACGGTCAAACACTAGCTTATGAACGCTTTGAAAAAAATATGATACTTACATGTTACGTTCAGATTTTTCATTTCGGACCGTACACTATTGTCAATGGTGTTATTGGCTTTGCAGTAGATTTTCTGCCCATTCATCCACCTGTGTACTTGGTAAAGAAGTCTGCTTCTAGCAGACATAAGAATATTACTTCTGTTGTAAGTGTTGTTTACAGATTTGTTGACGTATGATTCCTCGGTGTTAGCAGTTATACGTATGTCGGCACTAAGGTCTGATGCTCCATTGTTAAGAAACCATTGTATGTTGGCTATTGGACGACAGTACGATGTTTCACAATCAACTAATAACGTGTGGTTTTCTCGCACGACATTTCCATTCGGAAGGCTAATGATTGCCGTCTGAACACGGACTTAAATTAAGATACAAAAGAAATTTAGGTAATCAAGAGCTGGTATCTCTGATACGTCAGTGACGGTGTAGCTCATACAAAAGATAAAAGTTCGAAGCTAAATACGCTGACATATGACCGTACCAGTTAGTGTGACGGTTATTGCCCTTTTGTATATTTGTTTAATGGCAAAAACATTATCACAAAGATACCAATATGTAAAAAAATATAACACTATCAAATACATTTAACTGCACAGAGGGAGGGCACTGCAAAGCCCGCAATGTGTCCGTAAGCGTTAAATCGTGAATATCTAAGCTGAACATACGTTTTCCTTTTAACCATCTCTGTGTTGTAAGGTATTCCCATTTGAACAACACACCTTATTCTTACCTCCTTACAGCAAACTTGTCCAAATGTATTTCAAAATCACAAGCTTAATTGTACCTTTTGTGTACATTTAACCTTAAAGTAAAACATTGACCTCTTAGCAACAGACACGGTTCTTACACGCGGTACTCTGTCTTGTCAACGTGCATGTTTGTCACTTGTAAATTACTTTCTGTATTACATAGTTTTAGGCCGGAAAACTAAGCTGTTCTAATTGTTTATCTTTTCCTTTTGGAGTGACATTGACCTTTAGGTATCAGACCTGGCTTTTACATTTTGAACTGTGTCTTACTAAGAAACATGTTTTTGTAAAGTTATATCGCTATAGCTAAAGTACATTTATTTTTCGCCTTTAACATTGTAATGTGACCCAGATTTCCGAGCAACAGATCCGTGTCTCACATGTGGCAATCATTCTTGTTTAGTGCATTTTTTGGTACAAGGTTATTTTAAAAATCATTTTATGCATAGAATCTAGCAAAGAAAATCTAAAAAGCTCTTTTTTAACCCTATATACAATTAAGTGATTTCTATGTTTGCAGCAATTCGTCTTGCAGTTTTACAAGTATTCAATTTGTTATAAAATCCCTCAAAGCATGACCAGGTTATTGCCAGGACAAGATAGAGTGCACTGTTTTCTGTTAAATATCTCAGTGTGACCTTGCAATATGACACACTTACATTTCTCTTTCAAGGGACACTCCGTTCTACCACGGGTCACAGCTGAGAAAAGAAAGGTTAACTTCTTCTGGGAAAGATAAGTTTATAGCCTGAATAAGCTTTTATGCACTGATTATTTTAACTTCAATATCTTAGAGTTGGTTTGACCGTTGAACAACAAATAAGCTTCCTAAAACATTTGAGCAAGTTATTCAAATATTCTTTCAACCATGACCACGTCATGGTATGGACATGTTATGGTTTACTTTGAACAGCTCAGAGTGACATTAACATTTGAGCAAATCTTTTCAGAAGTAATTAGATTTGAAAACATAATGAGATAATAAATAAGAAAAAAAACATTTACCTTTAACACGGATGGTTATGGTGTTGCTCAAGGTAAACATGTACCTACATCTTACGTTTATGTTGTCCATTTCAAGAGTGACCCGCTTCATTAATACTGTAAAAACACAGTTTCCAAGACACTCAATCCCGAAGGCTGTTTCATTCGTTAAATATCCAATGGCTAAGCAGGTTTTGTTATTAAGCATTGTCGCCGCTCTTAAGTATCCTATGTTCCACCACACATACCCATCATCACTTGCAGGGCAAGAACATTTTAACAGAAGATCATCATTCACGAAGACGTCTGTAGATGTAAGGTTTTCCAACTTGACTTCCACACAACATCCTGTGACATTTCAATTTTTTCATGTAAGATGTCATGCATTTGATAAGCTGCTAAAGTGCAGATATGCAACAGTTTCTTTGCATTTCAACAAAATATTTCCTGTACTGTTTTGTCTGTGTCTAACTTTTTTCGGTTACATTATAACAGGATCACACATGATTTGAACTGTCTTCTTGTTTTTCTTTCTTTCTTTCTCTCTTTCTTTATTTATTTATCTATTTATTTAATTTCCCACAGTCAGACCACAGCTGAGCAAAGTAATTATGTTACTCGCAGCGGCCGAACCGTCAAACCAGGGCGTGCGAAAGACCAATTTCCAAAGTACTAGCAAACCAAAAGTATGTTCAGCCAAAATACAGTATCTGTCAAACCCAATTCCAGATACCCTTCTGATAAATGGCAAAAGTGAGACGGTCTGTGAGGGAATGTGCTAAGTACTGAACTGACTCTTTAAAATATGAGATAAAACTGAGAGAGTGTAATTAAAACAAAACATTAGCTTATTGTTTTGTATGTTGATTAATAGCTTATGTGACATTCTGATAATAGAACAATGATGTTTTATGAACTTATCAAAGCACAACCAAAAATTCTTCTTTTATCAAATAATGGACAATATGTTATTTTCGTGAGAACTGTGAATGATTTTGTGAATGAAATTCCAATGTAGTCCAGTCAAGTAATTTCATGAGCTATACTGTGTTATACTTCTTATAAAAAATTTCAGACAGTTTTATTTTTTAATATTGTGATTTTATTAATACATTTAAATTTTATTGAAAAACAGGGGTGTGTAGTATTGTTTGTTAATGGTGTTATAGCTCCGCCTACTACACTGTCTATCATAAGCCTTATATATAATGCCATGCAAATCACGCACTATGGTTTTTCTGGCAGTATACTTTACAACTGTATTGTTACTCTGTTAATGTATATATGTATATAATAACTATATTAAACTGTATATTATGATATGTGTTATTCATATAAGACATCAATATACCACATGTTTTTTTTTTAGTTTTTTTTTTTAGAAAAAACTTCTATGTGTTTAAACGTTAAGTTTCAAGTCTGGTATAATCTCGACGCCTTTAGGAAAAAGGCGAAAAAATAAGCATTTTACTAAACGTTTAGTTTAAAAACATCAACAATATCAACTTATAACAGATTTTATTTGTTAACATAAGTATATAATGCAGGCATAGTTGTGATTAGACGTTTTTTTCGACGACCTACCCTTTGCAGCAAAATATGCCAAAAGTCCAAGTTGAAATATCCAGTGCATCGCGCTAGATAAGCCTGAAATAAATAAACGACTGACACCCATACGTACATACATACATTTGACATTTAGTACAACAGTTATATAAGTGAAACAAATGATAAGATATACTAAAACAAAATATGAGTCTACAACCGATTTTAAATGTGAGACAAAATATATAAAAGGGAACATTATTTAACAAATGAGACATGGATACAAAATATGACCTCTCGGTAAAATTAAATGTATTTTACCTAAATGACTTTGAGAAGGAAGGAAACGACGAAAATATCTATCGCAAAACGAACCAGTTAGTTAATGCAGACTAGTTTCCTTCGAAACTCAAGTTTTTATGCTTCTGTTTTCTATAGCAGCAGACATATTTTCTTACACAATTGAGTTTCTGAAATACTAGTCTAACAAAACAGGGTCTTTTCAATTAGACTGTTTTCATAATTTAACAGCTATGTACGGTGCAGGACTTGCGTTTTAAAAGATAATGTTTTCAATGCAGATACGTGCCCTATTCAAAAATAAATTATAAATCACTCTGTAAGGTTTTATTAAATTCGGACAGACGGACAAACAAGGTGAGCCAATACAACATTCTTGTTTTGAAAGATATCAATATGACTTTATACTATTTATCTCAAAACAGAAAATTCTTATGACGCTTAAGCAATGCCTTAAAGCACCAAACATAAGAAAAAACTAACCTCGTGCTCCAAAAGAGATTCTGTAGAAATAAATTTCCAGAATTAACAACAAGCAAAATGGTCTGTATGTGGTATTTGCTTATTTCACATGTAATTAAAACACATTTTTTACACCTGTTATGTTTGCTTACACTGGATTTTAAAGTCGCACAAGTTGTACAATTTCACTTCCTTGTTAGTATATTACATTTTTGTGTATTTTATAAATAAAGTGTGTATGGTGCAAATTTGTAGTAGTTTAAGCATGTGAAAAAATATTGTCAAGTGGTATTGTGTAGAGAATTCTAAAATTATTAGCGCAATTTATGTATAAATTTTAATGGATATGTTTAATTAAGTCCATTTAGTAATAGCGTTCATGTAGTACCAATAGGCGACCCGTATATTCAACAAAGCTCAGCTTTTATAAATGCATGTTGAATAATCATATATGGATTCATTATGTTCAAAAATAACTCATGAATGGAGAGATATTCTTTCATTCCATCATGAGATTACAACTTATCTATTAAAGATATTCTTTAAGTCCATCATAAGATGAGATTACAATCTTAACTATTAACAGAAATGTGAGAAACAAGCGAGCAAAATGATACGTACTCAAACGTATTCCTTTTCAAGTTTTGATGCTCGAGTACTTTAGTGGGGAAAGGTAATTGTTTCACTTAAACCTTTACCGTCATTAAAACGTGTGTGTTTTAATATCTCCCTTAAACAGCTGTAATTTAGATATCGATGTATTATCATCAGCGTCGACATCGCCAATCAGTTTTTATTTGTATCCTTTAACATCTTATGAACAATTTGAATAATTAGGTAGCAATAAAACACAGTCTGTTCCATCATATGTTCTCAGTCAAAGTAAGGACAAAAGGTCACCAAGAGCAAAACAGATTCGAGCAGTTGTAAAAAGATATACTAAGACAAACGCTTTAAATTTCTTTTTTATTTTATTCTGCTTATCTACAGCTTAATTTTCTAAATTAAGCATTTTAGTTTCTACGTGATGTTTATAGCCCAAGCGGTCGATACTTCACTCTGAAAATAAAAGATCAACGTGTTTGTTTTATAGCGTAAGAGATGTAGATAAAAGGCACTAAAATCACATAAAAATTGGATCCTGCTACCAATAGAGAAACTTATCTTGCAACAACAAATGTAACTTGTTAATAAGCAATTAAATCATTCAAAACTGTTTTCGTTTGTCCTTTTTGAGTGCTTTATCTACATAAAGGTAAATGCATTGTATGAGCATTACTATGCATGTTTATCTTTCATAGATTATAAAATGGAAACAGCTAAAGTCTTTCATGAGCTTTCCCTTAAGAGACAACATACCGAGATAAAATAAGACATTCTGTTGCCAACAAGTCTAGCAATGATGTGTAAGGACGACAATTATAATTTTAAAACATTAAAGGCATTTTTACTTACCTAATCATCCATAATACTTTCTGCAGCAAATACTTTTGTATCCACAACGTCCTTTGTAGACTTCTCCGTAGTAACAGCGGTATCTGCATTTACAACGTCCTTGATGGCCGCCACTAGGCCATGCTGGAAGAAATTGAATGCCTTACGTTAGATTGCAATTTTCACGTCGTTTTATTTTTTGTTAGTGAGTCAAAAGAAGGTTGTACGTAATGTCTTTATTCATTGGGAGCAAAAAAGTACTACATTTAATACTTTTTCATGTGCAATATAAATAACAATAATAATTATCATCATGATAATATATTCATATTTCAAAAACAGGAAAGTATAATTATTGGTTAAATGCTTTGTAATTTTAAGAAGATAACGGACCTTCTCACTTTCAGCGAAATGAAAATCATTAGAAATAAAACACAAAAAAACGTAATTTAGCAAAACAAATGACGATTGTCTTACCTCCAGCCGCCTGTGGAATAATAACCATGGTCAGGCAGCTCACCACAAGCAGGGCTAGAAGTAGCTTGTTCATGCTGACGATGTGATGAACTTGTAAATTCCACTTGAAGCTATGCTTACTGAGAAAATAGCTTGATTTAAATAGTGAAGACAGAACCGGATGCAACGTTTTTTGCACCTTCTTGAGGTTTCACTCTGACAATATTTGTCTCTTAGACTAATGGTGTTTATCAATTTATGAGTTTTTTAACCATTAAACAAGGAGTATACTCGAGTGGACAACAAAATTATATTGAAAATTAATGTTTGATTTATGTCATAAAATCCTTGTTTGGCTTTGATTAGATTTTTATCTTAATAAATGAGAACGTGACATAAACAAAACAATGAAAGTGGACAAAAATATAAAAATGAATAGACATTTCCTTTGTTTGAAATGTGTAAACCCTGTTTTACTCTCCTGCTTTTGATTAAGTGCCAATCGCTGCAAGGAATTCGTACGTAGAGAAAACATTCTTAGTACAATTGATTTCTTATACGTCGAGTAGGTAAAAGTGTCTTTATTGACTACCACAAAAGCCAGTACATGACTGAGGGTAATATTCTTGTATAGAACGACAGGTCTGTTTGCAGCTAATACATGGAGATTATCGGTTTATGTTTTATTGACAAAATCTAACATTTTTACTCTCACTCAAATTTACACAGAAAAAAAAATCCAGTTTGCTCATAAATTTCCTTTTACAAAAATAGTTTTCTTTTAATAACCATTTTCAAGAAAAACATCATGAGAATAGTTTTTCTGTTGTTAAACAAAAGCCTCTTAAAATCACTATTACATTTTTTCGAGAAACATCAAACAACACGTTTGCTAAAAAACAGATAATTCATTCCTTATATGTCAACATTTTTATACCCATTATTTGAAAATACGTTACTTTTTAGGCGCGTTATGCATGTATTTTTATATTTCCAAAATATAGATATAATGTTGGTGATTGTACACAAATCTTCGCAAAATTAGAATCTATACTGAATTACATATATAAATAAGTCATAGGCTTATAATTAATTATAAAAATGTCATGGAAGTAAAATAACAGGGTAATTTATGTTCGTTTATGACAACATCAGTGGTCAATTAAATTCGGTTATTTTAAAACCGAAAAGCTTAATGACTTTTCAAGTTCTTATAAATATGAAAGGCGAGATGAGGCGAGTATGGAAAGTGGGGTAGAAGACACTCTGACAATCCGCTGCTATTATAATAATAGCATAATGTTTTGAAATTCTTTCTTGATTGAAAAGTTCTTGATAGTTTTCTGTTGTACCTTCTTTAAAATAAACAAACCAACTCTTGCAAACCATGAAACGGTATCTGCAGCCTCTACATTTTGCTTAAAAATATACCAGTACATGTACTTAATAATTGTGGATTTGGGAAAATATCAGTTGTAAGCTATTTCAGGATTACACAAAACTTTAGTAATAACCTATAATGTTTATCTTGTGTTGTGTTTCCAATAAATGACGAAGTACAGCCTAACAATCGGAAAGAAATTTGAATTAAACAAGACTAAATAATAATGAAAATAATTTCAAATATTAGCAACTTGGACCTGATTTGTGTTTTATACTTTGGCTATATGTGAAAACCATAATATATATAACAATTGTAAAAGACGCTGAAAATAAAAAAAAAATACATTACAAAATATCTATAGCTATCTCGGGAACAATAAACGCGGTTACTAATTTTTAAGCATGACGAGGAGTATCTTGATTATAATGATGCTAGCGCAGTGCTGGTTAGTTCAAAGAGTTGATGTTTTTGACTAAATATAACAAGAGAAGGTCAAACAGGATCAACTTTTATACCTTGCGGTAACAATAATTAAAATCCTTTTTTGTTTGTCTAATGGTATTTATTGATATTTCAATTATTTAAAACGAATAATGTAATCTAGCTAACATAGTTTTTATAATAAATGTCTGTTTGACTGATGTCACTAAAATATGTCGTGCCTGTAATTTAGATAACAAATAATAATATTGTAAAAAAAAATGTTGTTGTTTTTAATCTTGAATATGCAAGTGAATGAAGAGCAAAGTTCACATGTAAGCACAATACAGAACAACAAAAAGCTAAGGTTATCATGATTTGACATTTTATTTTCATTTAATGTACATTATGTAATACCTTTCATTCTGTTATTCAACATTGAGGTACATTATACACAGTATACAGCAGAAATTAACTTATTGCAATTTTTAGTATTAATGAAAATATATTTTAAAGGATGGAAAATACGTGATAAGGCGACACCAGTCCTGGCAGAACAGTATTAACGACGTCGAGCCAGTGAACAAAGCACTTGCTAAGGGATAACTAGTAACGCATATGTAGGTGCATGTGTATGTTAGTTTATAACATTAGTGAAACTATAATGAAACAAACTCTTTGGGAATATTCCTTATGCATTTTTCCTGACAATGCTTGCGATGTGTTCGACATAGTTTTCACCACCGCGGTTCGCTGAATGCCTTTCCGTGCGTGGGTTTGTGCCCCTGTTCAATTTTATTTTGCTCCAAGACCAATGTTTCTTTGATACGTGAAATGTAAAAGTAAGTGCAGTGTAGCTTGTCAGTGCTCTAACTTTGACATGATTTTATTTTATCCACTGAGGTGAGTTTTTGTAATCGACCTTTTTCCGTTATCGATTGCCATCCTTTGAGCGCCATACGTCACGCGTCGACAATTTACTTTAAATGGCGTATACATCTATTGCCCGCTAAAGCTGCCCTCTACATAAAATTCAAAATTATTTTGCAGTCGTGTTTACCTCTGATGTGATATTTGCATCATTACATGGCGTGGAGCGGATTTCTATCATCGTGTTGTAATTTTGTCAGTCAGCAAAGTTGAATTCACATATCGCGATTTTCAGTGTCGTGTAGAAATCACGTCAGTTGGTGGTGGATCTTTACATGGAAGTGGGTTTCCTATTTTAATTGTACTGGAATGTGTTCGTAAATATAACTGTTTGAAAAGGAAAATGCAACGCCGGATATTGTATGCAAGCTATCGAGAAAATGGTTTATTACCATTTTCCTACCAACAAATTTATCAGTTGCAAAAAGTTTATCACATGATGGAAAATTAACTTTTTGACTCGATGAATTCACACAGAAAGTTGAGTGAACGGAACAATATATTAAATACACTACACGGCATTTTAAATTCAAATCTCGATTTATACGGGCTGTATATCACAAAAGTACGTGACTTTGACTTGACATGTTACATCCACATCACGATATGTAAATTGCACATCACCAAATAAGATTTTACGACATTGAAAATCTAAACCGCGATACCCACAAGAAATTACAAATCCAAATCCCGTCATACGAGTATAAGGATACGTCACCAACTGATATATAGAATTTGAACCGTTTGATTTGATAAATGAGACGAAACTGGAACTGAAACTTTGTTCCAAGTTATTTTAAAAACTTTAAACAGTTAAATAGTAATAGAGCGGACACGAAATGTGTGTGTGTGGGGGGGGGGGTGGGGGTATAAAAGACCTTTAAATGGACATTGACCTTCGGGGTGCGACCTAGTTGTTGCGCTCTGCTCATTGTCTAATAATGGTGATCATTTGTGCTAAGTTATTTTAAAAACGTTCCATAAGTTTAAAAGTTATGGAGCGGATACACAAATGTTACGGACGGACAGACTGACAGGCTACGCGGCATTGGATTAAAAACCTATACAAGAGGATAAATGGTAGACGAGCTTTGGTAAACTATATTTAAAACTACTTCTTATTCTGAGACAATGTGAATCTGTGGAAATTTTCAAAAGACAATTAAAATCCTTTCACTCTAAGGATTATTTTCATTTAATTTCAGTGACAGTAACGGCACTGTCTATTCCTTATGGTTTTATGTATGTTTGTATTTTTTCATATGTTTTTTATTATTTTCATTGTACAACGCCATTGAATATGTATTTTACGTATATGTGGATATAGGCGTTTAATCAAATGCTCAAGCTTCAAAAATGCATAATTATTTTCTCTTTGTGTTAAATTTGAAACTGCTAAATAAAAAAGCTTAACTGTAGTGTCTATCAGTACTGTAGGAAGACATTTGTAATAAGTTGAGAATTTCAGCTAATATTTCCTTAAAGGGGAGAAAATCTGACAAATGTGAATTTTTTACAGTAAGATTTGTTTACCCTGCATTCTCTTCAGCAAATAGATTTATTTAAGTTTTGAAAGTTAGATTACACTTGAAGCATTTTTTTCCTTTCTCTGATCATGTTTTGTCTGTTATATATTTTTATGTCTGAATGAATTTTTATTTTTGTAATTGTTGATAATAGACACCTTAAACCTGAGTGGCCACCAGCTTGCAACACTGGCAAGTATTCACCAGGTACATATTTAGTGAGCATTGGGCGAAAGTTCACGAACCATTTGTCATCTTGTATACTTGTTGTATCCACAGCTTAGCCACATCTAGTGGCAAAGAGGTCAGATAGCACAGCAAACGTCTTTGTATCTCAACTCACCTGTGTGAAATTAAGAAAATGATATTCCAAAACAACCATTCCACAGGCGACATTCAAAATACCAGATTTTCGTCGAGAAGAGAGCGACAGAAAACATGAAAGGAGAAGAGAGAGAGAGAGAAAGAGGGAGAGAGAGGAGAAGAATAGATGAGGGAAAAGGAGGTAGCGCTTTTGGAATTAATTTAGCTTCAGGTGTCTTGGATAATAAATTTATAAGCACCATTTGTAATTTTTAATGCGTATTTTTATCCTTTTTTTCGGTGCATAAAAGAGTTAGATAGTTGTGGTACTCATTACAATTTTCAAGAGGTTTATCTTCTTGATCTTCTCAGATAAAATATTCAGCAAATATTTTAATTAAATTAGGGGAAAGAAATGTAATTGCCTCTTGATTCCGTGATGAACGCAGTAAGTAAATGTTAGTCTAAACGTATAGATCCTATTAGTTATTGAACAATTCTAATAACGTTCACATCGATTGGAAATTGAAAAAGGCTTTTGTACTTCAAATGTGTGTGTGTGTGTGTGTGTGTGGTATATACATCTCTTTAGAGATGACTGGTCATTTGCCGGTCAGTTTCAAAGCATCAGAGCTTCTCTAGGGTTTTGGTCTATAGAGGAGTATTTTCTCTCTAATTTGTGTATCTTTGAGATAGATATTTCGCCTTTGTTGCGAATCAAATGCTTATCTTCACTTTTAGTTGGATTTATATAAAAATTGATATGTTTTCTAACTTTACAACTCCGTTTCAATAACAGTTTACAACAGTAAAACCTCAGTAAATGTTATATTTCTCAGTGTAACCTAAATAAAGGTTGTAGAACTGATTTTCTGTCTTGTTTCTGTCGTACGTAAGGAATTTACTTTGACTCCCGAATTATAAAAGGTCATCCATAGATCATTACTAAAAGAAACATAAGACTTTTAGGGCCAGGTTATCATCTAGAGTTGTATTAAGTACGGATCACATTCCTACTATTGTAAGTTTCAGTTCAAAGTAATGACAAATGACGCCTGATTCTTGATTTAAGTATCGTTAATTTACGCGAGCTCAGCCTACTTTCACATTAGGATCATGAATCTTCACAGGGATATAGATCTACAAGTGAAGTTGCCCACCTGGGAATTTTCATCTCCCTCCATCAGATTAATGGCTCCTAATTTAGGTAAAATAGCTAACAAAAAGTTTGTGTCGTGCACTTAGACAACACTACAAGACTTACGGTCATGAAACTTGAATGAAATTTAGATCAGCAAATGATGTTGTGCACCTGGTGTTTTTTGTCTCCCTCCTGCCAGATATAGCAGATAAATGGCCCTTGGTTAAGTGAAAAAGCTACCAAAATGTTTGTGTCATGTGCTCAGCCAACACTGTTGCACCCATGACCATGAAACTTTACAAGGATATATATCAGCAAGTGAAGTTGTGAACCTGGGGTGTTTTGTTTCCATCCTTCTAGGTGGAGAAGAGATATGGCCCTTGAATCAAATTTTTTTCATCTTTAGTCTTAGAGACAAATATTGTCAGAGTGTTACCTCAAAGAGGTGCAAAAAAGTTGCATCCATTTATGTCTTCACTATTTCAATCAAGCTATTTTGTCAATAAACATTGCTTCAAGTGGACTTTACAAGTTTATCACATCGTCAGCATGAACAAATTACTTCTTGCTTGTCATGAGCTGCATGACCATGGCTATAATTCCACAGGCGGCTGGAGGTTAGAAAATCATCATTTATTTTGCTACATTGCGTATTTTTCTTTTATATTTGATGATTCTCATTTCACTGGAAGCTGAAAGTGAGATGATTCGTCATCTTCTTTAAATAACAAAGCTTTTTTAACCAGTACACTATAATTGTCATGTTTTTGAAATATCAATTTATTATCATTATGTTAATTATTATTGTTATTTATGTTGCACATGTGAAAGTATTGAAAGAAGTATTTTTCTTGCTACCAATGAGTGAGAACATGACGCTGTGTCATACGCTCAGCTAACACTACACACGCCGGCCTTAAGTTATAAATACAGCCTTTGGCAACTTCGTCAAGAAGTAAATTCTTTGGCTCTTGGTGGTCTTTTCTAAGATGCATTGCATCTTTCTGTTACGGACTTTCATGTTCGTAAGAAGGGTCATAAATCTTTACAGGCATATATACCAGCAAGTTAGGTTGCGCACCTTAAACTAAGGATATCTTGACAAATTAAACCAAAACCCTTACCTTTGGAACTGACCACAACCCCTGGGAGAACACGTGTCCTCTTGGCACATTTCTGGTTGTTTTTTATCTGCACGCTTTCAGTTATTTACAAATTTCATTTTTTTATTTTTATCTATTTGCATTATTAGAATGTTTATTGTTAGTTCTCAGTAGTGAAAAAAAAATTGAAACAATAAAAGTACGCAATTTAGTTTGTTTTACTATATATAGTATACTTGTGTGTCAGGCAATACCTCATATATATATAAGTCTCAGCATGGAATGCCATTTTGTACCGGAAGATATACAATTTGTTCTGTTAACTATTTGGAATCAAAAATACCGAACTAATAAAATAGTGCTTCGTATGTAAGTAAAGAAACAAAGCACGTTAGAAATTAGCAAAGATGACATTTAAGTTCATGTCCTCTTGCCTACTTACACTAACAGTGTCATTTTATTTTGAATTGATAGTTCACCTTGATATGTCACTGCCGAAAAGTTTTAATAAGCAAAACTCACAGCTCAAAGAGGGATAAAAAGAGTCAAAGGAAGTTAAAAGATGCTGTATTTTAACTATTTTTCAAATCTTATTATGTGGAGAGAAAATATTAAATTAATTCTTCCTAACTGATGATTTACAGTTCCACTTACTTTTAACTTGACTTAGATTTAAAAATCAAAGCAATCAAGGCACATATTACGACAAATTTAATGAAAATTCTGTCAAAAAAAAAATAACACAAAAAAGTACAACAATCAAAGCATTTTCTTACAACTCATGGCTTTTGTGTGAAAACAATACCGAAAACCTGTTTATATGTCAACCTTTTTTTCAGACGCAGAAAGCACGATAAAACATTTTTATGATAATTTCTCATTGAGCTGAAGTCGGAATGTAAAGAACCCTAAAGTTTTCGTCAAATTTGACATTGTAGTTTTGAAACAAACGGAACACATTTTTGTCGGATGGAACAGAGGGGCAATGTAATATTTAAAAAATGAATTGATGGCAAAACGTAACTTTCGACTTTCTATCTGTGGTTTGGCTGTATAAGTAGAGCGATATTGAATGTTATGTTTTGATACTTTATTTATTTTCTGTGCATGTTACAAGCAACTTGAATATTATTTTATATTCATTAATCCTTTTCTGTGTACATTCATTACTACAGTGAAAACAAAGCTTTTATCTGGATAAAACGTTGTTAGCAATATTTTGAAATTATGACAATGCAAAATGTAGAAAAAATACTGTAATTGTTATCAGTTTCTTTGTGCATACATATTTGTACATGGCCTTTCAATTTCTAGTTTAAGGAGAGAGGGTAAGAAAGAAAACACAAAGAGGGAAGAGAAAAACAAAACAAAAAAACACATCCGTAGTTGCTACATATATAAAAATAAAATTCTATTGAATATCCATCGTTAATACTCTACATTTTTAACAAGCATCATTTTGTAACTTATTTACATAGATAACTAAAACTTTCAAGAAAGATATGATTGAGTTGAGTTTTGCCAACTTACTTTCTGAAACTATCTCATTATTCACGTACAAGTATTTTGTGAATCATGTGCTCAGGTGGATTTGAAGACAACGATTTATAATGAATACGTTTTCTATAAACTAGGCTTATTACTTTCCCTGCAGGTTTTGCTTTGTTCAGAGCATCCCCTCTTAGAACGGACTGATTGAGTGATTAAGCTATACCTGTGTATTTGTACTTTATTTATGATCACGCTTCCCAAACTACCTGCATTAATCATTTATAATACTTAATATATTTATGAAACTTTTTTCAAATATTTAGTTTTACTTTGTTCAAAAGAAAATATTGAACACGTTCATCCCCTGCCAGAACGGACTTAATGAGATATCAAACTATAAGTGTGTTTTATAAATTGTTTGTTATTACGTTTCCTGAAATATTTTCATTAATCATTAATCATACTCTGTATAAACTCTATCAACCTTTTTCTTGAAAGTCGGTTTTATTTTCAGAACAGGAATCAAAAGTAGATTTCTTCGTTTACTGTCAGCTTAAAGCTACTGCTTGAAGCTAGGTCGATGATCATCATCTGAACACTGAAAAGCTTACTGTACACATTTTGTATTTATTGTTCAACAAATGCTTATATTTCATACAGGCAAAAAGACGAATATGAATGACACCATTATCATTTCTGTCTCCTTTTGTCGTGAAAAATATACAATTAACGAATCCGTTAGCACTGTAAAATGCTTTGAATTCTGCTCGTTTTAGAAACCCCCAAAATAATATCTTACAATGCTAAAATTAACGACAGTCATTTACAAGTTCACAAGGAATCTCGAGAGAAGGGTCGGCGGTTTTTTAATAAATGCTGCCTATGAAATTGTTGACCATTGAAAGGCAAGGACCAGGAAATATGTAAACTTATGTTACCTGACACAATTTGCGCAGAACGAAGAGGCAGTGAACCAGGAAACACCGGCTGAGACTGGTGTTTGTAGAATTCAGTTCTACAGGCAAACTTCCAGTAGTGGTTACTTCCCCTGATCAGTACAAAAACCACTGCCACCACAAGTAAATTCGGTCGTTACAGAGCCGAGTATATTTTTTTTTTCACTTTTAATTTTAAATGTTCATACTTTCTATCACTTTAGTTTTCTTTCATTTAATTGTTATGCTTAATGTACGAAAAGGTAAAAAATAAATGTAAAAAAAAGAATATTTCGTAAAAATAACAAAAGTAGAGTGTTTTGGTCACATGATAACCTGTCGTCACGTGGGTTATAGTGGTGGTAGTGGTTAAAGTAGCAAAGCGTGACGTAACTGGTGCGAGGAGTTTGTTCTACCTGTATATGGTACCTGTATATGTTTCACTCTTTAACGTAATTTTAGAATCTGGGTTTATACCGTCTGTATGGTCACAAGGCATAATCATACCGATTTATAAAGGTAATGGTGACATAAATAACCCTGTTAACTACCGACCTATAACTTTACTTAGTTGTGTAAACAAGCTGTTTACATCAGTCCTAAATCATAGGCTAAATAAATTCCTAGAAATAAATAATATAATGGAAGAAAACCAAGCAGGTTTCAGAAGTCATTACTCAACATTGGATCACATATTTACGATAAATTCAATTATTGAAATATTAAGAAAACAAAAGAAAAAGGTATTCTGTCTGTTTGTAGACTTTGCTAAAGCTTTTGACTCTCTGTGGAGAATAGGTTTATGGCAGCGTGCTTCTTTAAGAGAGTCTTATAAAGGTAAAATTTACTCTGTTTTTAAAACGGAATTAGAATTGGAAAAGTATATATTATTACTAAGAAAAAAAGACTATATCAGTTTAATAAAATTCAGAACTTGTAACCATCACTTACCTGTCGAAACAGGTAGATGGCTCGGTATAATATATTCAAACAGAAAATGTTTAAAATGTAATTTAAATGAAGTTGGTGATGAACTACATTATTCATTGAAATGTCCTTTTTTTGATAATGCCAGAAAAAAAAATATATAAAAAAAAATTATTATACAAGACCAAATAAATTTAAGTTTAAAGAGTTATTATGCAGTACCAATATGAAACACTTACAAAGACTAAGTAAATTTGTTAAAATATTGCTTAACAAAATCAGGTAACCACATTTAGTTCTCTTTTATGTTGTTTGTTTGCAACTATTTGACACACCTGTTTCGGTTACATGTTTTTCTTTCTAAGACACACTGACCTAGATTATCTTTTAATCTGCACGTGATACTCAGTGAATTGTGAAATCTTACCGCCCCCGCTCTTAGTTTATACTGTCTGTCAGATAGAAACCGTGACGTAGAAAATAAGTTTGTTTAGCCCGGAAAAAAAATAAGGCCTACTGTATCTGCAAACTCGGTTAAAACTGGGCATTGACCCCTCCCCCCCCCCCCCCCCCCTCATCGCACACACCTCCATAATCTATGTATGACTAAAACTAAATCGATAGTGTGCCTTCTTTTTCTGTTTCTCCTTTTTTTCATGGTATTTTTTTTTCTTTTCAAACAAGGAATATGGTTGTATAATTCATGTCACGTTTGAAGTATCAGCTCTATGTTTAGTTATATGAATCGTTATACTCATAAGTGTTAACATGTATAACATATTGAGTGAAATAAAGTTTTTGTTCTGTACAGGGCAGAAGATGTGATAGTTTCAAACCCTAACGCTATTGAAGGATCACTTGGTTTTACATAGGCTTATATAGGGAACTTAAAAAATCTTCTTGTCTGAAATCAAAAAGCCTAGAATTTAGATATTATGCATAGAGCGTCAGTTATAGGTCCTCTACCAAGTTTGTTCAAATTATTTCCCTGGGATCCAAATATGCCCCACCACGGGGGACCTATTTGTGTAAAAGAAATGAATCTTTAAAAATCTTCTTATAAGATACGGACAATTTTAGACCGAAGGATTTTTTTTTGCATGGAGCATCATCTAGAAGTCTTTTACTGAGATTCTTCAAATAATGCCCTTGGGTCTGGGGGGAAGTGGGGTGGGGGAAACACTTGATTTTACATAGGCTTATATAAGGAAGACTTTAAAAAATCTTCTTGCTGAAACCACAAAGCCTAGAATTCAGATATTTTGCACTGAACACAATCTAAAGGTCATCTAACAAGTTTATTCAAAATGTAGCCCTTGGATCAATATTATCCCCGCCCTGGGGGCTCACTAGATTGTAATTAGGCTGATATAGGGAAGTCTTAAAATCCATGTTGTTTAAAATTACAAGGCCTCGAGCTTAGATATTTTGATTTGAGCATCGACTAGAGGTCCTCTACCAAGTTTGTTTAAACTATGTCCCTGGGGTCAAATTGGCCCCGCCCTGGTGGTCTTATTTGTATAAAATATTGAATTTTTGAAAATCTCTTTTTGAGATACCGTAAGCTTAAGAATAAGATATTCTACATGGAGCATCATCTGGAGATCCTCTATTGAGATTGTTCAAATAATGCCCCATTGGATCATTAATGGGCTTGCCTCGGGGAGTCACTTTATTTTACAAAGTCTTTATTAGGGGAGATTTTAAAACTCTTCTTGTCTAAAACTGTATCTCTTAGAACTTAGATATTGTTATGTTGCATTGTCTAGTGGACCTCTATCAAGTTTGCTAAGATTTTCTCGCTGGTGAGACGAGAAGACGAGGTCAGTTTATCAGTTAATATCTTACGTTTCAGCAAATAACTACTATTTTATCATAAATTAATATCAAAGAAGAAAAAGAAGTCCGTTACATTATATCACTTATAAAAAAATCTAAAAAGTTATGGAAGTTTACAATGACAAATAAGAACAGCCGGAAGAAGTTTGTAGTGACGTCAGCGGACGCGCCTTAGTATTCAGCGTGATATAACATATATTTTAACAGTACCTGCGTTTCGCTTACAATAAACAAAGAAGAAATTGAGCGTGCTATATTATACACAATATATCACGCAGAACACAAGCGCGCGACCACTGACGTTAATGTGAACGTCACTGTTAAGTAGTGCGCACTCTTCTGCCCCATATAAATATATGTAGGTGTTAGAATGGAAATAGATTTAAAGTTTTCGTGATTAAATTACTACGCATCTGAACTCGACACCGTGATATATTCGACGGTACATCACTCAAACTTAAAATCTTTTTCTTAATGAATGTTCAATGATTTGAATACATAAGGCATTTTGGAAGACCGCAGTGAGGCTATGTCATGATACATTACCTAAGATAATTGTTCTACTTGGAGCAAGAAATTTCATGGTTAGAAGTTTAAATGCTCTTAGCTCATCTCAGCAAAGGATAATCAGAGTTAGATTCTACGAGCGGTTATCGCCAGGACATCGATAGTTTAGACATAACTTTGGATTGCTGTTCAAGCTGTCTGTCGATAACGTCAATCCTATATTGTAATATATCAAAATCTAGTTGAAAGATCAGATACCACTCTAGACAGAGGTCTCATTTGTGACCTGTTTTCCTGAAACTTATTCACAATGTTTGTTTTGATGTTGCAAAATCAAATTACATTTATATCTATGCCTTAAGTGGTATTAATGAAGAAACGTAAATAAAAGAAAAACTGACTTCATTTTATCGGTACTTTAATAACTAAGTTTTTCAAATAGATTTTCATTTTGCATATGCTTGATAAAAAAAGTTTTCATTTTGTTGTGCCTGTTTTGTGATCGTCAAAAGTATTCACTACATAATCTTTAATGTCATCATCAAGTTAGGCCTATTTAAAACAATACTTCCTTGAAATCCTACGAAACAGTTACAGTTTTTGTGTCGTTGAGGCTGTCTATGATGAGGATACTTTGTTCAAGTATTGGATATCACGAGTTTATCTATAAAGTACAATCGGCATGAACAAGTTGCCCCCGCCATGTTTTCTTTTGTTGGCGATATCATGTAAGCTGGCTGAAGGCAAGACTTTTGTTTGATAAATTGAACACATAAACATTTTACATCAGTTCGCAAAGATCCCGTTTAACGATGATACATTTAGGTTAACTGTTACTATAAACTTTACAAAATGGAAACGTTTTTTTCTCTTTTCATTGATTTTAATCATTTTTTAACGTTATGTCAAAGTCCTTACAATAAAATATAGCACAAACTGTATTAATCTAAGGTCAGTAGTAAAGCACAAAATTTAATATACATTTTTTTTTGTTTTCTTGGAATACCGTTACTTCGAACTCTGGACTTTTCTTAAGAATCTATGTCACCTCAACAAAATGCCATGAAGAGTAAAATGACGTTATAAGCATGGTTGATTTTACCAAAGAAATAAATCAATAAATCAACTATTTCAATCAATCCGTCCCGATAGAGAACACATGCTTTACTACGGTTCTTAGCTGTACTTAACGAAATTGCAAAATAACGGTGTTATTTTCGCTGCTCCATCAAGACATTTGCAACGACAAAGACTTGTGAATAGTAATGAATTATAAATATCACAACTTGTTTTGACGGAAGTTCTCCTGCTTAAAGAAATGAAACAATCAAGATTGATTGATATTTATGATTTAGTCGTTTATTCACATAATGTTATTTCTTGATAAAAATGAACAAGAAGCAAATTTAATCTTTCTGTATAATGTGATGAGCAATTAACCATAGTCAATAATAAGACATCAGTTATTACTTTATAAATAGATAATAAAATATTATGTAGAATATTGCCAAGTGCATCATATTATTACATCATTCAATGATAATTCATTTTGACATTCTAAAACATCAATCCTGATTTTTTAATTCTCATTCAAACAATTGGATGTCTATCTATATGACAATGTAAAAAGTAGTTTGTTTTTTTCCCATAAAAACTTAATCCCATTTTATACCCCCACAACATTTGTGTGTGTGTGTGTGAGTGGAAGGGTTTAAATATTTTTAAAGATTTGCCCTTGTCCGTCCATCCGATGTCCCGCTGTCCGTACGGAAACTGGTTTGTGCCGCGTATGACTCCAAACGTATAACTGCTAGAGCCATGAAACTTTCTAAGAATAGTTGTCAGCATGTGAACTTATGCACCTGGGTAATTTGGTGCAAATTTTTATTGGAAATCTGCAGACTAATGCCCCCTGATTAAGCAAAAAATAGCATTTTTAGACTTGTGTCGCATGTAACTCCAAACGTATAACTGCTAGACCCATGTAACTTTCTAAGAATAGTTGTCAGCATATGATATACGTACCTGGGTATTTTGACGCAAATTTATTGAAGATCGGCAGACTTACGCCCCCTGATTAAGCAAAAGATAGAATTTTTAGACTTGTGTCGCATGTAACTCCAAACGTCTAACTGCTAGACCCATGTAACTTTCTAAGAATAGTTGTCAGCATATGGTTTATGTGCCTGGGTATTTTAACACAAATTTATTGAAGATCTGCAGACTTATGCCTCCTGATTAAGCAAAAGATAGAATTTTTAGACTTGTGTCGCATGTAACTCCAAACGTCTAACTGCTAGACCCATGTAACTTTCTAAGAATAGTTGTCAGCATGTAAACGTATGCACCAGTGTATTTTGAAGCAAATAAATTGGAGATCGGCAGAGTAATGACCCCCTCATTAAGTCAAAGATAGCAATTTTAGACTTGTGTCGCATGTAACTCCAAACGTGGTACTGCTAGAGCCATGAAACGTTCTAAGAATAGTTATAACCAAGTCAACACGCACGTGGGTATTTTGACGCATATCTTTTGGAGATCGACAGAGTTATGCCCCCTTATTAAGCAAAAATAGAATTTTTAGACTCCTTAATGTGAAGGACAATGTTTATACGCACCTGTAATTGTACAGTTTTTTTGTGATAATACACCGGAATGAGTGTGTGTGGGAAGGGGGGGGGGGGTGGGGTTGGGGGCATCCGTGTCCTATGGACACATCTGTAGTTTAGTTTAATTCTATTATTTTTCATCATTAAGAGTGCTAAAATGTTTGAATAATAAAGTAAATAAAGACGCAATAAATTGTACGGAAAAGGATTAATGCAAAAAATAACAAAGTAAAAAAAAATCTCTATGTTGGTATGTTGAAATCAATAAATACCTTGAAAATGTAGGAGTCATTTAACATTAAACAACTAATTAAAACGAAATATGTATTGTTCCATGATGTGCCTTTTGCATATCTTTCACATGCAAATAAACGAAGACGTTTTTTTGATAAATGTTGAAACAATGACCTATTCTACTGACAGTAAATAAAGCATAAATGTCAAGTGCATATTCAGTATGCACTCAGATGTCTAGGTTGCATCAAATTTTAAATAAATGATTTATTGATAAGCTAGACTGAACAAACAAGGAAATTTACAAACTGTTACAACAATCTCAATCATGTTTTGTCTCCGTTATATATAATAGGCTTCTTAATGACAGTTTATCTAGTGAACGCAACCAGCTCATCAAATCTACCATGAACAAGTTACTTCTCGTACTGCTTATAGTGAGCTTCGTTACAATGGTAATTGTTCCAGAACTGGCTGAAGGTAAAACGTTTTCTTCTTTATAAGAAATATTTTATTATTTATACACACTTGTAAACTGTCTTAAAAGCTACATGAAAAACGTCGATGTTAGATAGGTTTTTACCACGCTTAACATTGCCCATCACGCTTTTCTTTTTAGTACTGTGTCTTGTCGTGAGTCTTTCTGTTAATCTACAATGATGCTTCGTTACAGTTTAAAATTCAGTACCGTTATATCTAGGATTAATGATATCATGGTAAATGAACATTGTATAATCTCTAAATAAAGTCTTTTTCATTGGAGGAGAATATGGTAATGGCACCAGTCTGTGCGTGCGTCTGTGCGTACGTACGTGCAACATTTTTTTGTGACCGCAACTCTTAATTCATTATTAGACCTACGGCGTAAAATATATTATAGTATTTCCTGTTTTGTTGATTTCCCTCAGTGAATATTTCGTCTTAATTAGAATACGGATAAAGTCACGACGTTTGGTTTATGGCCTTTTGAACCAACTAATGGAAATAATCAAATGGAAAAGGATCCTTTCAGTTCTTCTTCCAGTATAAACAAGTTGGTTGCTTAAAAAAAAGCATCCAATGGGTTATGCCAAGTAATTGGATTTTACATGTGATCACACCTTGATGCAACATTTCTTGCGATATCGAGTTGTCTTCTTGCTTTAATGTTTATGTCCATGTTGCCAGTGTGTAAGCAAAGCGAGTAATTTTATTTCAATATAAAGTATTATAAGTCTTTACAAGCAGAGGGTATAATGAATACACTATAAAATATTATCTCTGAGAACTCAGCTACGATCATCTATTTAAGAAATAATAGTGTGCATTATATTCACTTAGACATTTGAAAATGAAAACAATGTATTTTTCGTTTTTGTTGTCACATTTCAACATATTGTCTATTTAAGCCGATGTAACGTTATAAACTGACCCCCATGGAATAATGACCACCGCCCGGTCATTATTTTATATAGAATAGTGACTCCCCAGTCATAATATTGTGACTTTCCCACACATAGAAAAATGACTCTCACGTAGAATTGCGACCCCCTATAGAATAACGACCCCCTAACCCAAACCCTTACCCTAACCTATCTAATGTACACTTTCTACATAATTATCCCCACCGATAGGCATCGAAGGAGAATATGGTAATAGCACCAGTCGTGCGTCTGTGCGTACGTACGTGCAACATTTTTTTTTGTGACCGCAACTCTTAATTCATTATTAGACGGAATTGATTCGAACTTTAAGGGATTACTACCACCGATGCCTAGTTATGGAGGAGAGGGAGAAACAAATCTTCTCCATAAAATAGTCTATATAAAGGCCCAAAATCGATGACGAATTAGCATATAAAATATATTTTCAAATGTGTCTATTTTCGTAAACGCTTTATTTCTAAAGGATGATCTCAATTTCTATCAAGAAAACATGACCAAAATCATTTCAGATGACTAATAAAAGATGATAACACGCTGTTTGTCATCCTCCAGCCTAAATATCGGACCTCTCTATTTCTATAGTGACCTTAAAACGACTTGTAATTATATCTTCTGTTATTGTAATACTTCTCTTTAAGTACAATACGAGGGGTGTCCAAGAATTAAGTAGACTTTTGCCATATTTTTTTATTTATAGAGATATTGTGACTAAACTTAACATACAATATCTTTAAACCTTTTTGAATAGAGTAATGTTATTGTTTTCTATTTGCAAACAATATACACACATTTTTCACGTCGTCATAATAACCAAGTATGTTAGGCGGAGCAGGCCAATTTTTTTTATGTTCCTGTAAGTTTCTATCATGTATATCTTCCGTGTTTCTAATGCAAAAATAGCGCGACGTCGTATGATTCATGAGTGACGGCATGTCAAAGTATACTGCAAAGTACGACGTCATATCCGTTACCGTTGTTTATAAATCGCAGAAAACTAACAACCGTTGCTCATAGATATCGGGGGAAAATGACGTCAACGGTTTATGCTGAACATCGCACTATTATTAAGTTTTGTGTGAATCTTAGGAAGACGCCCATGCAGTCGGGAAAATAATAGAAACTGCTTAAGTTATGCCTCCTGTTTGCCGGGCATTAATTTTCCATTGGCACAAGCATTTTAGCGATGTCCGGGAGAGCACTGAACATGGCAAGGTTCGGGGAAGAAAATCAACCTTGATTGTGACGTCAGTTAGGGCCATCAAGGACGTCACTGAAAGAAACCGGCGGTATACTTCGAGATATGTGTAACATCATCAGAATGAGTAGAGGAACAGTTTATCGCAAATTAACGGACAATCTAAACTTGAAGAAACTTAGTTCGCGATGGGTCCCTGGGCTTCTTACACTAGAGCATAAGGAAAAGAGAGTAGCTGCCTCGAGAAAGTTTCTCGCACAGTATCGCAAGGACTGAGATGATTATCTGGACAGTATTAATACTACCGACGAGGCCTGGATAATATTTCTGTTCGGCTCTGAAACCAAGGAGCAATCCCGGCAATGGAAGACGGACGACTCTCCACCTCCAAAGAAGGCATGTCGGGCGAAGCCCCTCGGAAAACAGATGTAAATCTTCTTCATGGACAGGGTGGGGATGATATCACAGAATGCAGTAACATTAAACACCACCGTGAACGCCGCGTACTATTCCAAGGTAAAACGCATTGAAAATAATGTTTAAAAAAAGCAAATAATAATAGATTTTAAAATGTACATTAAAATATATACTAAGTACTGTTTAAAAATGTACGGCACACTTTATTTCTTATTATCACTTGTCTGTTTATCAGGTATTGCGGCGAGATCTTGTGAGAGCTTTACTCTGTAAGCGACCATCACTGCCACTGGACAAGGTATTGCTACACAAGGACAACGCACCGAGCCATTCGGCCGCGTCTACCTAGCTGGAGATTAGTCTGCTGGACTTCCAGGTTGTTTAACACGACCCCTATTCACCCGATATGGTTCCGATGGACTTCCGCGTCTTTCCAGTTGTCAAAGCCTCACTGAAGGGAAGGAAATTTGAACTGTCTATGGCAGTGCAGAGTGTTGTGACGGGGTTTGATCAAGACTGGTACAAGTGTATTGACTTGGGCGGTGACTACATCGAGAAGAATTGAACTGCAACGTCAAATCGTGACGTAGAAATAGTTACGCTGACGGAATGGTGTATTGTGAATTTGTGGATTATAACAAAGCGTTCGATTCTGTGAATCGTATAGCCCTGTGGCGTAAGATTTTAAGTTACAATATCGATGGAAAGTGTTTTAAAATCATGTACAATAAGTATGACAATGCTAAATTATGTGTAAAGTCACATAATACTTTGTCTGAATTCTTTGTGAGCGACGCAGGTGTAAGATGGGTGAAAATTTATCACCAGTTCTCTTTTCTTTGTTCTAAGATGATCGGTGTAACTTTATGTCAAATAAATATCGTGATCTCCAGCTACTAACTGATAATGTGAATCAGATGCTAAGTGATGAAGATGATGAGGTGTTTTTTCAAATTGTTTCTATCGTTGTATGCTGATAATACTATAGTTTTAGCAGAAATCCTAATGAATTGCAGTAAGCTTTAAATGCTATGTCTGATTATTGCAACCAGTAAAAGTAAATGCTGCTTAAACGACAGTAGTTGTTTTTTGAAGGATAAAAAAGGCTTGGGTAACACTCCAAACTTCCTTTTTGAGGGTAGTATATTTGAGCTGGTTGATCACTTTTCCTATTTGGGTGTACAATTTTCGTACAATGGTAAATTTTATAAAACCAGGGCTTATTTAGTTGATCAAGCTCGTAGAGCTATTCATTCTGATATAAACAAATCTAGAAAGTTGTATTTGCCAATTGATATACAAATACAATTAGTTGATACCATGGTAGCTCCAATACTCATATATGGCGCCGAGGTTTGGGGAGTAGAAAATATTGATATTATTGATAAATTTCAATTAAAATATCTTAAAGTGATCCTGAATCTGAAACAAAGTACACCTAATTATATGGTGTATGGTGATTTTGTCATTATGCCAAGTCAAGCCATATTAAAAGTAAAGTGTTAAATTATTGGAGTAAAATTCAAAAGAAGATAAAATTGGTAACATTCTGTACAGAACATGTCTTGCATTACATGTAAATGAAAATGTGAAGTTTAGTTGGTTATCATATGTTCAACACAATTTGAACAGACTTGGTCTGTCCAGTAACTGGTTAAATCAGAAAACACTGTCTATGAGTTCATTTAAACATGTTGTTAAAAATAGAATTAAAGATCAGTTTGTTCACAACTGGAATAGCACCATCAATGAGATCAATTAATGCTTGAATTAAAAGATGTATAAGCATGAATTTGTTCTTGAAAAGTATTTTAATATTTTACCTAATGACCTCGCTATGTCTTTGTGTAAGTTCAGATGCACGAACCATAGGCGGGTAGATTTGATATTATTCCCAGAGAATTTAGAGTATGTCATCTATGTGGAGTTGATCTGCTGGGTGATGAATTTCACTATTTGTTTAATTGAACTTATTTTGTTGATGATAGCGTTAAATATATAAATGAATATTTTTATACTTTTCCATATGTAATTAAGTTTTCTTGTCTGATGAATCATGAAGAAAAGGACACATTGTTAAAATTATCGATATTTTGCAAAAGAATTATGTCATGTTTTAGATAATCCATTTCATATCCAAACTTAGAAATTTTATTAAATTGCAACAACTAGTTTCATTCTGCATTGTATCAAAACTATACGTTTGAAAATGTAATACTACAGATTCAGATAATTTACTTGTCTAAGAACCAAATGATTACTATAAGGTTTGATTGTAATACATTCTAATATATACCAACAATGTTAAGCAATATTAATATTACGTAGATGTTTAAGGATGCATTTTGCTCCAACGGAATTAGAACTAATAAGATATATGTATTACTCTACGAGACTGAAGCTGAGCGCATCCTTAGTCAACTCTGCAATTTATCAACTGAAATAAGACTTCTGATCCTCCATAATACTACATCTATATACCATTGTTAGTGATAAAACAATAATTCCAAATTGCAATTTAAACAGAATTTATGTATTCTTTGTTCATAGATCCATATTTGTATTGTTCAGAATATTGTGTTCTGTCATGCGTGAATGAGTTATAACAAAAGTCTAGGTAATTCTGGGACACCTCCCGAAATGATAATTCAAATGAAAACCATTTTAAATTTCATTTTCAATAGATGTACGCTTATTTCTTAGCGGGGCCTCTAAGATATACTGCTGTTTTGTCAGGTGTCGACGCAGCAGCAGCAGAAACAACAACAAATGTAAGCAGTAGAAACACGACAGTGACTTCAACTGATACAGAGTATGTTAGTAATAGGTTAGGTGGGGGTCAATATTTTATAGATAGATTCGAGGGGGAGTCATTATCTTATAAGGGGCGTCAGTATTTTATACAAAGGGGTCATAATTCTATATAAAATAATGACCAGGGGTCAGTATTCTATGGGGGTCAGTTTACAACGTTTCACCGGCATCCTGCAGAAGCAGTGTTCCAGTGGTAACGCGCTGAACTGGTAATCTAAGGGTCGCGATTTCGCTCCCGCTCCTCCATCAACATTACTTAATATAATATTCTCTTTCGGATGAGACGTTAAACTGGCGTCTCATATATCAGTCCTATACACTGAACATTGAAAAGAACTAGAGACGTTATTGAAATGGGATGTTTACTTGTCTTGCACTATCCCAAGAAACATAAAATAGCTAAGCTCTCCACGGGGCGTCGGTTAAATGATTAACAAGTACCGACGATAAATAAACTCAAATATATAGAGCAATACACAGCTATATTAGCAAGGCTCACATCACCTTCTAGCATTAAATGTATTTCTGAATTCTGACGAACTGCTCAAATTGTTGACTTTCCAAACATTTATTTGAACTGGGCTATTTTTAAAATATCACGTGGTTTTTATCAAATAATTTTAGAAGTGTGAAAACATGTTTCTACGGCAAAAACAGTTATAAAAACGCTATAGCCTGAATTGTAAGTCTGTTTATACGAGCAATAAGCAAATTTTAATTTTATTGCTGTCGTTATATGTACATTACAATTAATCTCTCAGTTAAATTAAAGCACATCATTTACCTAAAAAAAATCAAATATATGCCAGTCACAATGAAATAATCAGATTTAAGACATTAAACGCAGCTTCTTTTTCTAACTTTCGCAAATAAACATTTAGAGAAATCAAAAGATGGCATGTTGTCAAAACTAGAACGGCAAATGGGGCCGCAAATAAGATGGTAGGGCCGCATAATAAGGATGTCAGAAAATATCCTGCTCCAGACGCTCTGCTGCATATTCATTTTTTAGTAGGCGCTCTGTCGCATTTTGAAAACTCGCCACTATTCAGGGTGATGCCCTAAGGGCATGACCAAAAACCTGCGGTATTCATAAATTTATAAAAGTAGCAGAAGCCATAAAACTCAAAAGAAAAGACAGAAGAACTTATCGGCAATAAAAATAGATATAAGAAAGTAACCTTCCAAGCAGGCAATTTGATTGTTTTGTTCTATGGACGAACTTAACTTCGGCAGTTAAGGATAAAATAAAACAACAAAGGCCTTTCATCTAATGAGTTTGATGCGATATTCACCATTTGGGTGTAATATTGATTGATACGATGGCCGTGGTCCGTAAGTGTATATTATACGAAATAAAGTGCACATATTGACATTGAGACAGATTAAAAAACTGGAGAAAAACTTCGAACACACGAGCTTCATATTTGCAAAACCGTAAGACAAAGTTGTGTAGACACACACATTGCCTATAATATACAACGTACACTTATTTCGTGTTGAACAAATACCTAATTTTCATTTACGAAGTTAGGTTTTCGACGTTCCTTTCACAAAATACCCCTAATTAATTGTTCGTCTAGAATTTTAATGACAAATTTTGAAAGATTATTTTCCAAATTAGGTCAAATACCTCTGCATATTCTTATTTCAGCTTCCTGGGGCAGGCATTGCAAGTGTCGACCTCGCTGTGGCTATGGAGAAATTTACCAAGGCAGTTGCGGGTTTCTGTTAAGTTACTGCTGCGAAATAACGCATGGATGATTATGACTGTAAAAGGTAAGGGTTGTGACCGAAATTTTATCTTGTATATCTAATTCAAATGACACCTGAGGTTATTTGAGCCCGATGGAATACGTTAAAGAAAAAATATGTTCTGTTGTAACCTCAGAAAATATTTTACTGGAAAATATAAATAAAATACTTCTTATTAGGTTGAAAAATTTGAAAATGTTTTCACTTCACACCTAATATAAATAGAAGTTATAGAAAATATAGATGGCACCTTCTTTAAAATGTATCTTGCTTAAAAAAAAAGATAATTTGAACTTGGTCAATCTGTTTATTTCAGTATAAGTACTTACCACAGATGTAACTGAAAACTGAAAGGAACCCTATAATACAGTTGCTTTACATACAACTCTTTCTACAACATATTCTTATCATACTCAATAAAAAAAAAAACTTTTTGAGTGTTATTTACACTGACAAGATAGTAAAGTCATGATTTATACATGCATTTAGTCTCTGTATTTTGTGAAGTGAAGCTTATGCCACGGTCAATTTTATTATACACTTAAATATCAAAATTGATGACTTCGTTTCTATTTCAGAGTGAAGGTTTGACGGCGTGGAATAGAGAGCCTTGTTTATAAAAGTTTAGCTGTAGAAAATAAAAATTAAATCAACCAAGTTGTATCATATTTGTTATTTCGAACATTTATTTTTGTTGCGCACATTCCTTTCCAACATTTTTAACTTCTTTGTTTCGAGTGGTTTAATGCATGTTTTATTATTTATTTATTTATTGATGCGTAATAAAAGGGTAACAATTATTTATTTCTTGAAAGGTGCATGTCTCGATTTACAATAACTTAATGTAAATAGTTAATCATTTGATTTGATAAAGTGACAGTTAAATATTAAACTAGAAAGTCCAAAGTACCCCCCTGTAGCTCTACTGTATTACAAATGTAATAAAATATATAAATCACATAAAAAACAACGTGTCACAAACGTGTCCAGCTTCCAAGATCACATCAACCAGTACAGACAGTAATTAAGCTGATATGGACTGGCGGTTCATAGATAGATAGATAGATAGATAGATAGATAGATAGATAGATAGATAAGATAGATAGATTAGATAGATAGATAGATAGATAGATAGATAGATAGATAGATAGATAGATTCATAGATAGATAGATAGATTCATAGATAGATAGATAGATAGATTCATAGATAGATAGATAGATTCATAGATAGATAGATAGATAGATAGATAATGTTTGGTTCTTTTCGAATTCAACTCAATCTCGAAATACCTTACTGTTTCACTAAACAGTTACTTGTTGGTGGGGTAACCCTCTAAATGTAATTTAAGAATAACGCCCTTGTAAAATGTAAAACTTTTATTAGAATATTTTATTAACTTACCTTACAGAATGATACTCTTGATTTTTACTTTGTGAACAGATAGACAGAAAAAAATCTTTTGAAGAACCAGGGACCATAAAGTCTAATAGGATATTATAATCTGCCAGACTGAGACATGAAGTGAAAAAGTTAAAACATTGAGACTGCCTTCATTTTTGTTCATACTATTAAATTTCCTTATAAAATTCAAGAAAAAATATTAGTTATGTGCGAACAAACTAATAATTGTTAGGAACTACCTTAATATAGGTGTAAAGTTGTAACAATGATTTGTTAATTAAAAGACTGCTGATTGAGGGTTCAGAACTATCAAAACTGCATTCAGGTGTTGTGCACGCGGTAGACGGAAAAGGGGAACGCGTGAGTGTACACTTAGCATATTTAGCTCCGCCTATAAATTAAGTACGAATTTCTGATAGAGCGTTATCATCATGATTAAAATAGACTGAATCACTATTAATCCATCAAGGAATCAGTCCAATTGTCATCATGGTTAAAATGTACTGCCCTCCAGGGGAATATTCGGAACGGCTGTTCAGAACAGTGTTCCCAATGTTCCACTGCACAGGAATTCCGAATAACTCAGAACAGGGAGCTGCATCACTCAAAATATGAAGGACATAATTGCATTTCATTAGAACCAAATCCCATGGGTCAGAGTTCTGCAATACCCGTGAATCATGTACACTACCTGGGATGACTGTCTGTTGTGCAAACAGACACACTGCAGCTGTAAGCTGTGGAAATGTTTTCTATTGACATAATTTTTCGGGTTGTTTTTCGGAGCTTTTATTGGAATATGTGTCCCGTCTATTGCTCCGACAATCCCTGGAAATCCAGTTCGTCTAGCAAATTCCTGTTCTTCGTCTTGCAATCCTTGCTGATTTGGCCATTTTATAAGTCTGTTTCTTAATTTCATTATAACTGCCATAACTCTATCTCTGCAAGCAAGAACTGTTGATTCTGAAAATCAATCCGCAATTCTTGTTATACTATCATCTCCAGCAACATACCACAGTATAATGAGAAGCAGCTGTCTTTCAATACTTATTGGATCTCTTTTGTCTACACCTGCGGAAAGTACTTCTGTTTGATGTAATCAAGCAGGGAATAAAATGTAGCTGGTTTCATTCTAAACATTTTTCTGAAGTCTTCTCCTGTATAATGCGTGACTTCTTCTTCTACATAACCCCTGATGCGAAACTTTTCTTTACTTTCATTGCAGAAGACAAACAAATACTGACTTAAAAAATACCCCCAATGAGTTATTGGTGCTATCTATACTCTATAAACCATATGATAAGTTCTCCCCGGTAAGTGCTGTGTATAACGTACCCGCCTTTACCAATACACCCTGGTTCGATTCTCGCCCCCAGCGTTTACGAGTTCGGTTTTTTGGGTCATACGACTACCTCCAAACATAACATCATGCTAAAGCGAGTGATTTATAATATACTGTAAACTTGTTTCACAATCGTAAAATTAACAAGTTTTAAAAACTAATCTAACTTAAATAATCTATCGATTTCCTCCTAGAAAGATGTTTTTTCTTAATATCTGCTAAAAATGTATGTTTATATTATCTTACATTGCTTGTAGGATTGTTGCCGCCAATAAAGCAGTTCGTCCAATGTCATCGCGTCTTTGCACACTCTCATCGTCGTCTTCCAATAAGGCCATACCAAATCGTTCTTTCGTTTAGCGTCCGCGGACGGATAGGTTTGAGCTTCCGAGGTAGGAAAAAACAACAACATTGTTTTGTCTTACGACCTTACTGTACAAAGTATTAAATGCTCTCCGGTATGTTCGAGAATTTATACGTGACTAGTGTTGTTACCTCTTTTGCATCTTTACCCCCATTTTGTATTTATTGAGTCGTGTAAAAAAGTTCCATGCGTGCATAAATTTGTTGGCGACGTCAGAAGAGGTTAGTTTCTGGTCAGTTACTGTAAAATAAGATTTTAATGCCTTTTATTGTTTTTTCAAGATATTAAATAGCAAGTAAATGATTATTTTATGTAAATTGTATGCATTGAAGTATTTGTTATATGTTTTCGCTATCGGTCGAATTTCTCAAGTGTAGTGTATACGCGAGCTGCAGCTAGAATTTGTTGATGAACTTTAATGTAATTCAAATAGGTAGAGTTGAAAGACATTATTTATGACATTTTGTTAGTAGTTCATTAAGCAGATATTCCTTTTGTAACCTTTTTGCTGAGAATTCTTCTTTCATAAGGAAGACAAATTCATTTGAATTATTTAAAAGAATTGTGTGATCTTTGCAGTGAAGCCAACAGACAGACAAAACAGATAGAGAAAAACAAATACCAGTAAAAATGATATTTTGGTGTTCAGTATTAAATGTTTAAGTAGTGTTTACTTTTGTAATTTTTTACAGTGATACCTCATTTGGATTTTAGTGGCGGCATAGGATGGAAGGACCTGTCTAATAACATGAATGTGCATCAGCTTTATAGATTGTTGAAACTGAGTTGATATTGACAAGTTGGCTCCAAATATAGAGACTCAGTTGTAAATTTACCTATGCAGAAATATATTTTCAGTTGAATTTATAGGTGGTTTGATTGCAAATACTTTAAGAAATGCATTAAAAGTCTCTACAAAGTGGAATATGAATCTTGGTAATTATATCCTGGTGTAGATACTAGTCAGTATGACTTGTTTATTTTTTGGGGCTTCGTTTGTGTTTTCAGGATAGCTAGATAGGTTTTTGAACTTAGGGTGGACGCTAAACGAAAAAACAATTTGGTATGGCCTAAAGCTACTGCACAACCAGCATAGTCCGCCATCTTGAAATGACACTTCCTGTTCTGGCGTATTCTGAATTCCTGTGCAGTGGAACATTGGGAACACTGTTCTGAACAGCCGTTTCGAATATTCCCCTGGAGGGCAGTACCTTTTAACCATGATGACAATTGGACTGATTCCTTGATGGATTAATAGTGATTCAGTCTATTTCAATCAGGATGATAACGCAATTGATTTATAGGCGGAGCTAAATATGCTAAGTGTACACTCACGCGTACCAATTTCCGTCTACCTGTTGGTGCACGGTATCATGCATTGCCATAACGTTTTCAGATTTCTTGTGTATTGCCACAAAATTTACACAATACCTATAATACCTAGTTATGTTTTGTTAAAATGGAAAAGAAATGCTTTGTTATATTTAAGCGTTTGGCTAAATAAAATGGTTGAGGTTACCTGTTGACTGTTGACTATTTGAATGAATTGTGTGTCACAAAAATCCCTTTCAGTTTAACATAAAACTAAAACCTTTTTCTTCTTTGAAATGATTTTGTCTGTTTTCTGGCTTACGTCTGTTTTTTATGCCTCTCAGAATCACATTTGATGAGTGATAGCCACTTCAGTAAAGTCCATCTAGTGTAGAAATACTTTGGTTTTACAAGTGTACATTTACAAATACAATGTGTGGATTTACACTACATACTTTAGCAACACCTTAATGTTTTCGTTAACTAGCTAGACAGTTTGTTTAGTGTATTTTCTAAGTAATACAGTTGGAAATGATTACTGATATTCATACCATACTAACGACTGAATATTTGCGTCTGTTACACATACAGCATTTTCAGCAATTGTTCAATGGACAATGACATTCAACCAATGATATACAGTGAAACTTCGTTAACTCAAACAGCAAAAGCTCGCTCCGATGGTTTCTCTTCAGTATAGGCTAATTTCTAATTATTTTAGTTTTACTTAGAATTACCATAGATAACTCGAGCGTGAATAACTTGATACCTTTAAAGGTATTCTGTTTCATTTTTCCTTGGCAGCTGCAAAATATGATTGAACCTCATGATCACTCAATTGTTACTTGAATGATTGTTATTACTGATCAACAAAGGACACTGAGCTGAATTGTACTCCTAGAGGAGAGAAAATGATCAAATGTGTGTGAAATGACATTCACACTTTTTAGATAACGCTTCTGTTATTTATACATTGAATGCAAATAAAGAACTTGACTGTTTTTGCATGTTTTATTGTGTCTGTAACTTGGTCAGTCTTTAATAATGATTTATTTCAGTAAGTAAAGTAGACATTGTTTACTGTATGTTTCTATTGTAACAGTAATGTGATTATTGTGTTAGGGAAAAACGAGATCTTCGATAACTAACAAAACTAAAGCACCTCAAACATTATTTTTGTCCACTGACTACTATGAGCTAGTGACATATTACTGTTTTTGAATCCAAGTCATAGAGAGCACTTGTAACTTGAGTCCTAACCACTAACAACAACTTATACTTTTGAAGCTAAAATATAACAAACACAGAAACATTTGAATCCTATGAAGTATCTACACCAGATCCTTTATCTAAAACACAGTTACACAGAAACAATCATTTATCATCCTAACAACACTGTTAGCTATATACAAATCAGAATATGCCACAGCTTTTTAAAAAAACTAAATTGGCTAAAATTGTCACATACAGTTTTTCTTTCAGTTTCTGAAAACCTTTTGCCATTTTTGACGGTACATAAATACCTTTAAAAAGTAAATATACTCCAGTTTGAATAAAGTTGGTGACTGAAGTAAAATTGATATCGTTCATCAGTACCGTTTAGCCTTCTGTGCCTTAGTACTTTGATTTTCTACTTGTTACATTAAGAAAGAAATGGCTATTTGTATTGAATCTGGATTGTATATTGTAAATAACCAACTTTCGTTTAGACAAGGCCACCATGTATTAAACCATTACTAAATCAAATTAGAAACAATGTTTTATAAGTGTGCAAGTAAAGGTTATATACAACAGAATGCGATACACTACCTTTTGTTTGGAATTGCTTATACCTTTTGGCATTAAGACACTTCCGCTAAAGCTGCATTTGCCATTACACTGCTTGTTACAATTAAGAAACAAGCAAAATTTGCAGCATTTACCATTAGATAGGGATTAAAACTTAAGCCTTTTTGCTCATCAGCTATGATTGATGTAAAACAAAATATGCACAAATTAACTCAACTATGTGTGACATTTCTAGATCTTCTAAATTCCTACTAGGTTAACAACAAATTAGTTCTGACTTCCATAACTTTATTTGTCGTTCTATGAACCGAAGTTGTGAAAACTATGTCGAACACAGTGCAAAGCGTTTTCAACAAAATGACTAAGACATATTTCCAAAGAGTTTGTTCCATTAATGTTTCATTAATGTTTTACTAGTTATCCCTGATTAAGTGCTTTGTTGATATTTACACTTTTTATTGTTTTAATTCATGCTAAGACGAAAATTATTTGTCATGGCCAAGGCTTCAATAGATATGTTAGTTATGCTCGAAGTTTTCGTAAACGTTTTCTCACCATTCACAACCAATTACACGTTAAATTTTGTGTCATCAATAGAAAAAAAACGATACTACTGAACATTGACTTTAATTTGATAGAAATTGTAGCCGAGATACTTGGAGCTAAGTGCTGTTAGCCGAGATACTTGGAGCTAAGTGCTGTTAGCCGAGATACTTGGAGCTAAGTGCTGTTAGCCGAGATACTTGGAGCTGTGCTGTTATACAGGTCACAATCATGCAAAATAACTAGACAGTGATATTGTTTTTCTTATAGTACATAAATGATTTATTAATGTATGTATGATTGGGTATAAGATGCTTTTTGAAAGTTTATGATTTTTGAAATATAAACAACGAAACATAAATTTCATTTTACCAGCTGGCATGCATATTAAACGATGTTACGGATCCAATTAATGACATATAAAGATCATTCCACAATCTGACTACATAATTAGTTATAAAGTACATGTACAAGGAAGTAGTATATACTATTCAAGGAAATGGAACTTGCTTAAGCTTGGCGGCAGGAATGTTCCGTCATACATCTATTCCAGTATCAAGGAATAACACTATAGATGAACTCTGGTTATTCTAAAGCTCTGAAAAATTTAAATAATACTTGTCTGAAAGTTTTATGTTCCAGGGTTCTAAATAGAATGAGAGTCATTGTCTATGAACTTCTACCAATACTGTTCTGGTAACGTAAACAGCTTTCTTATGGAAACTTAGTATTATGTGAGAAGACTGAGTCTGTTAAGCAATGATTGTGTGACACTTATTCGTCTAAAATAATACGATATACATTGTTATAACTGTGCACAATATGGAAAAGGTCAAGGTCAAGGTCAAAGTTTAAAGCTTAAAAGAGAAATTCTGTAAAGTTGCTTAATTAAACATTAATAATTATATGCCGCAAAGGATTTTAAAATAAATTGCCACATATACTTGCCATGATTATATGATATTCTTCATGAATCCAACACATATAGACACATTACGGGCTCGACAATGTTGCACTTAAATTTGACCTTTATACATATTTAAGTCGTTAAATAATATCCTCTTAAAATACAAAAAGTTTACTGATTTGCTTTGTATGATTATTGTATACACTGAAGAAAAATAATCCCTAGTCTTTGAAGAAGTCGCTTTTAGACTTTCTTGTCACAAGATACTGGCATGCGAATCATATCTCAAACAAAGTACTGAGACTGATCATGGTAAAATGTGTAGAATTGCAAATATGTCGAAGGGACGATAACTTTGTATAATCAGCTCAGTTTTATACTCGACATGATGACAGAACATATTCTTTAAATAGATAGTCAAAACTGAGTTAAAAGCTATCTAGCCACAGAGACCTCCTTGGGGTAAGGACTATGTTCATTTGTATCACAATGAGAAATAACGAGAGATATTAGTTGCCATGGAACAAAAACAATTATGAAAAGTCACTTTTAATCATCCTAACGGTAGCCTATGCAGGCTTGATCGTTTATTATCTAAATATAGCTTGCAGTTACTTTTCTGTTCGAACAATGGGGATATTAATGAATTATCTACCCTGAGTACTCTCTGACATTACATTGGTCCTTCCATTTAGATTCCTCTGCTTTTATCGCTATTTCCTCTTTTAGTATTGTGACAATTAAACCTAATTTTTTGCAACAGTAGTAATCAGATTACACATTAAGTTTAGCAACATGTTTTGTTAACACCATTATCTTTGTTTTTTGATGATCCTAACTTTTTATTTACTATAAAAGTGACACTTTTTACAACTAAAAGTCAAGACCATCAAAATTAAAAAAAAACAAGGATAAAGTCAGAGGATTTCAACTGAAAGGACCAATTTAATGTGCTATTTGGTCTACCTTTGATGTTGTCTGAGTAAGGGAGATAATTTGTTATCAGGAATGACCCTCATTGACTGTTCAATCAGATGGCCTGTGGCATTTGAGATACGTGCAAGGTATTGTAGACTCTCTGATAGGTGTGTGCGTTAAAAAAATAAATAAATAAATGTAATTTCATCAGCTCTTATTATCAAACGGTTTGATGATTAAAGTAAACACTGGTCCCAAGGATATTCAGTAGGTAGCGCGATTGGATGAGACGGGGCAATCTGATTTCTAAATAGATCCCAAATGGTTCTCAACTTCATTTTTGTGTAAGTATAAAAATATGGCAACAACTAAAAATTCTGCAGTTATACTTTATTCGCTTTGTTCTGAGAAACAGTTTGAGATACAAATTCATGAAAAATATCAAGTTTCTCCATATTTGATATTCTGAATTCGGCGTATTCAAAAGGTCCTGAAAAGATAAAATGTAGTATATACAAGTAACGAGAATCACAATAAAGGTTAGGTGCACACTATTAATTGTTTCATTCTCTAACATAAGGAGACGAAACAAAACTTAAGCTGTGTTAACAGAACAGAACATAACAGAACAGAACAGAACCATTATTTTTATGACATAAGCATAAGAGCTCATGTTCATACAGTTATTCATGAAATAACAGCAACACAAATTAAACCTTTTTTTTGGAAATATTAATTTTTATTAAGATAAGAACTGAGATGTTTAAAATCGTTATTTAATACATTAAGTTAAATCTTCTTCTCGGTGAAACTTTTTTATATTTTTATTTGTTTCAGGTAAATGAAAACATCAACATACCAGGTTGAGTATGCAAACTGTATCACAACACACGTTTACAGAGTCTTTTAAATGGTAATGATAACAAATATATGAATATGTATTAATTAATTCTCAAAGTTTATTTTCATTAATTTGATATGACTGATATATATGTATATGATATATGTATGTATGCTCATAATTTGAATCTTTAATTCGATATATGTCCGATTGAATGCAGTTGAACTAACACTAGCAACACTGTCATGCCATATTGATATATGTAATTAATTGTATGTTGATATTGATGCTATGATCATGGGCCGTGATTGGCTTATTTCATAATAAAAGAATATCTATCTATGAACAGTGGTAAATTTTCTCAAGAATTTCATTGAAACCTAAAGTTACGCATAAGTAGTGAAGTTCTGGGTTTTGACATACTTTCTCACCTTGTGACTTGGCACGTTACCATCCCCACCGTTTTCTGCAGCAGTAACTTCTGTATCCACAGCGTCCTCTGTAGACCTCACCATAGTAACAGCGATATCTACATTTGCAGTCCCTACCGCCGCCGCCGCCTCCCCAACGAGGTCGTGCTGTGGAAAGGACGAGAGTTTAAAGGTTATATTAGTGTTCAAATTAATAAGATGAATGATGATCAATATAAATGCTGAAAACACAGCAGTGAATGTCAGAATTCATCTGGATTTGAGATAGAAATGGTATTATTTTACTTCTAAGATAAATATCAATGGAAAACCCCCAGGTCTTGATTTATATTATAACTATATTCAACTGTGCTCAGTAAGTGTAAACTTTTTTCACAAAGAATATATTTAAGAAAAAAGATATTTTTGTCACTTTGACCATATATGTAGCTTTGAAGGTTGAAAGCATATTGTATTATTTAGAGAAAGCAGGCATTCAAGAAAACTCCTCGATTTTACACTGCATGTAAGTAGAGGTTTTGTTTTGACAAAAATATGGAAGATGCATGCCCCAACTTTTCGGCACATTCTAGAAAGCTTTAACATATAATACACGTAATGTAGAATATATGATATCACTGTCAGGTATATTTTAGATTTGATCTCCCTTCCTTCAAAGTGAAATATGATTTGGACAACTACTGTTTCGAGACATTTTAAAATCCACAACTTTTTTTCAAGAACTCACTAATGGAATATACTGAACATATCCAGCATCAATTTGTTTTTGTTAATTGTGCCAATTTAAGGCGTTTTTTACAGTTCTGATAATACTGGCGGTTGCTGTCAGGCATCTCGATATGGGTAGTATCTTTACATCCGCAAAATGTTTGTCCTCGAAAAATGTCAGTTCAATATAGAAACCACATCGATAAGTTAATAAGCAAATGTAAAATAAACGATATAAAGATAAAATGATACAGCTCAGAGCTTCGAAGTACTGAGTAACATTTTTTTCGAGGAATTAGACAAAGTACTTAGATCAAATAAAAACCGAAAACAAAATTGATACAAAAACATTATTTGTCCTTTTTTGTCCAATTTCTGCAGATTGTTAGCCAAACTTAAAGACAAAAACTAGTTAAACTATTGATGTAACTAAGTAATAGAACAGGCCATAAAAAGTCCAGTAGACTTACCTTCGGCCACTTCAGGAAGAAGAGCCATGGTAACGCATCCCACAATAAATAAGACGAGAAGTAACTTGTTCATGTTGCTGATGATGAATATGAACTGCAACTGGTGCCGAATGAAGACTTTGCCCAGATTTATATAGTGAATACCAAACAGGATGTGTAATTGGAGCGTTCACTCATGGAAATAGTTACCAAATTTTCATGTTTGTAAAATTGTGTAAATTACCTAAAAAAGCTCTATAGTACTCTTGTTTACATCACAATTATATTGAACTTTTATGTTTTATTTCATGTAATTGGAAAAGGCCGTGACCATATACTATTTACTAAACTACATCATCTTAGTGATCAAATTATATAGATTAACATAATTTGCAATTTAAAACATTAGTTTCGTGAAAGTAAGACATAAATGAAATATATAGAAATGAGTAAGCACAGCGTCGTACTTCGGCATGTTTGCTTATATCAAAGTTTAGTAGATAGCTATTTCTTGAAAGATTATAAGGATACTGAACTGAAACTGTGTAGTACATGCTTATATGTACCAAGTCAAAACTTAAAAAAATAAGCATCTGATTTGGAACCCGATCGTAAACATGTCCACATTTGCCTTCAGTAAAAAGAAAGGAGTGATGATACAATTCATAGTGTTAACAAAAAAATGGTTAAAAGACGGAGCTCATTCATAAAATATACGTCGATGAACTATTTCTGAGTTGGCGATTCATATTGAATTTGTCTGGCTTCCTTCAAGTGGATAATGCATCTACCAATACAAGGGCAAATAAAGCCTGATAAATGCTTCTTTTGTGTTCAGAACTATCTCAGGAGTTTTGCAGAAATCCGCGACATCACCGGTGATTCTCTCCAAAACTAGCTTGAAATCGTATGGAGATACTTAAACTCCTCGCACTGAAAGGGTAGTAACTTATGCGTGCTGAGGAATGAAGAAGATATCACTTCGAAAGAGATTGGGAGCTTTCAATATATTGTATTACCTCGGCAAATAACGTGCTTAAAATTTGAGTTGTAATGCCACCGGATTGGAATGAAAAGTAATCAAGCGTGAAATGTCTCTGTGTGTTGTTAAGAGTTACTGCTACTTACTGTCAGGAAAAAGTAACACATAAGGCGACTGTAGTCAGTCTTCAGTAGATGTACAACGTACACAACATAATTATAAGATATTTTCCAAAATGATATTTTCCGTATAATTCCATCGAAGCAATTAAAGTGCTATGCTAATTGCTATATTATAGAGTACTAGTATAGCGTAAATTAATTCTCATGTAATGCAACTGGTCATTAACTTCACACAGTTTTAAGGTTGACTAATATTTGCAATCAACACCGGTGATATTTTTTTTTTTTTTTTTTTGCTTATTGTAAGTATTTTAAGTTACATTCCAGTTGAAGGGAATTCCACCAAAACACTATCTCGCAAACTAGTACACATATCTTACTTATATTTCGAAAAAATATGTCGTAAGCTCATAAACGTCGTAAATTTCCACAAAAACTACTTTAATCTTTAAGTGGTGCCATATTTCCAAAAAATGGCGAAGTATAACTTTACATTCGTAAAAAATGAATTTAAGAAAACTTAAAATGTATGGACAAATTGAAAATTGAAGCAAATATAGAGGTAAATAACTTACTTCACTGCCATAGATGTTGACAGAACAAACTTCACAAAATAAAATTAAGAAATTGCACTCTCATTCCGTGTCTGTTTAACTGTATTTATTGATATTTCATTTCTTTAAAACGAATAATGTAATCAAGCTATCATGTTAATTATACAGAAGATGTCTGTTTGATTTATGACAGTAAAATATGTTGTGCCTGCAATTCAATCAAATGAAATACTGTTGTAAAGAAAACCTTGTTTTGGTTGTTTCTAATCTTGGAAAATGCAAACGACGGATGAGCAAGGTTTACGTGAAATCATAAAACATAAAGAGAGAAATCTAAAATGATCATGATTTGACATTTCATTTTCATTCGATATACATATAGTAAAATCCCTCTACTTCGGTAATTAAAAATGAAGTACAATATACAGCTGGAATAAACTGATACATTTTCTTCTCTAATCAACAGAAATATATTTTGTAGGAAGAAAGTACGTGACATTGCAAAACCTGACAGGACGTCGAGAAGTCAACAAAGTACGTAATAAGGGGTAATAAGTAACGCATATGTACGACCATGTTTGGATAAACAAAATTGAAACAAACTTTTTAGAAATGTTCTAGGTCATTTTGTTGACAACGCTTGAGGTAGATTCGGCATAGTTTTTACAATAGCGATTCGGCGGATGCTTTTCCGTGCGTGCGTTAGTGTCTCTGCTTGATTTTATTTTGCTGAAAGGCCCAGGTTACATTGATAAGTGAAATGTAAAAATAAGTGCAGTCTATTTTGTTCAGGCTCAAAGATTGTCAAGCATTGCTTTTATTTGTTCGTCGACAAGTGCCATCGGTTTTACATCAGGCTTTAAATGACACCTGCCTCAATGGCACGCTAAAGCTGCCCTCTACATATAATAATTGTTTTGTAGTCACGTCTGTTTGTGATGTGATATTAATATGACGTCAAGAAGATTTGTAAGGTCGTGTTGTAGTCACTTCAGTTGGCAATGTGCAAACCATATTTGGTGATATGATTTCCAATGTTGCGTAGTAGTCACGTCAGTTGGCAATGTGCAAACCATATTTGGTGATATGATTTCCAATGTTGCGTAGTAGTCACGTCAATTGTGGTGTAATCTTTAGGAGTGGAATTTTTATTTAAATTGTTTTTGTATGGGTTCGTGAATCAATTGTTTGAAAAGGAAAATTGCCGATCACGGTGCTATTACATTTTGTATTTATCGTCAAATTTCTTTGATAGAAAAAGTTGTAAAGTTTATCACTTTACATTTATTGACTTAATGAATACACATAGAAAGTTGATTGAACAAATAATATACATGTATTACACACACTACACGACATTCGATATCAAAATCCCGAAAAAAAAAGTATTGCGTATCAGAAAATGACATGACTAGAACGCGACATTCAAACTCGACATCACCATATACTAACTAAGGTGACAACTGCACGACATTGAAAATCCATATCGTGATATCTTGAGCATATTGCAAATTCACATCCCGACATATGAGTATAAGGATCACGTCTATAATAGACGTTTTGTTGTTTCAATTCGTGAATGAGACGAAAATTATTTTTTCTTTGCCTAAGCTTCGATAGATGTGCTATTTATGCACGAAGTTTTTGTAAATGTTTTCTCGTCATTCAGCTCTGGGTACGAACGTGACGTTTACCAGTGTCAAGGAATAACACTAGATAGAACTCTGGTTGCTGTGGAAAATTCAAAATATACTTGTCTGAAAGTTTTATGTTCCAGGATTCTGAAATATAATGAGTGTCATTGTCTGTAAACTTCTACAAATACTGTTCTAGTAATGGCTACGACCCTGTTAGTAAAAAGCTTTCTGTAAACTTACATCTTAGGGAAACATAGTAGTATGTGAGAGAACTGGGTCTGTTCAGCAATGAGTGTGTGACACTTATCTGTCTTAGATAACACTATTTATATTGTTATAACCTTGCACAAAAATGGAAAACAGAAAAGGTCAAGATCAAAATATAAATGCATTTGGAAAGGTTAACGTTCACTGCTAAGAGTGAAATACTGTAAAGTTGCCTTAATAAACATTAATAACTACCTGCCTCAAAGTCTCAAAATAAATAACCAAATTATTTGCCATGAATAGATATTCACTATGTAAAATAATCCATAGTCTTTGAAAAAGGTCCTTTTAGAACTGTCTTGGCACAAAGATACAAGCGTGCGATTCATATTTCAAACAAAGTGCTGAGACTGTTGAGGGTAAAACTGTGTAGAATAGCAAATATGTCTACGGGAAAATAACATTGTATAATCAAGTCAATTTATACTCGCTATGATGACAGAACGTTTTGTTTAAATAAATAGTCAAAACTGACTTAAAGGCTGACTAACCACAATCCTCCAGGTTAATGTGTGTCACGATGAGATATCACGAGAGAAATTAGTTGCCATGGAACGAAAACAATGATGTAAAGTCACATTTGATCATCCTAAAGGTAGCCTGAGAATGCAGGCTTGATCATTACAGACGTTTATTTTCTAAATGTAGCTTTCAATAACTCTTCTGTTCGAACCATTGACTGTTCAAGTGGATGGCCTTTGACGACTGTATTTGAGTTACGTGTAAATAGGGCATTACAGACTTTCTGGTAGGTGTGTGCGTTCAAAAATGTACAAAATTAACCCATATTATTTTATAATTTTCATCGGCTCTTATTCTCATACGGTTTCATGCTTCAAGTAAACACTGGTCCCAAGGATATTCAGTATGTTGCGCAATTGGACAATTGCAGGACAATCTGGTTTCTAAATAGATCCCCAACAGTTCTCAACTTCATTTTGTGTGGGTATAACAATATGGAAAAAAACTAAAAGAGTGTGTACTTAAATTTTATTCTATGTTCCTGAGTAGACAGTCTGAGATCCAGTATCATAAAGAAAAATTCAAGATTCTCCATATTTGATATTCTGAAGTCGGCGTATTCAAAAGCTTCTGAAACGATAACATGTAGTATATACAAGTTAGCCTAATCATAACAAAGGTAAAGTGCACACAACTAATTGTTTCATTCTCTAAAATTAGTTGTCGAAAGAAAACTTAAGTTGTGTGAACAGCAAAAATTTTAACATAACAGAACAGAATCGTTTTCTTTGACGTAAGCATAGGACCTCATATTCATGTAGTAATTCATACAATAACAGCAACACAAATAAAACTTTCCTTGAAATGTTTTTTTTTTTCAAAAGATAAGAATTGAGATGTTAAAAATCGCTGATTAATAAATCAAATTAAAATCTACCTCGCAACATATCTTTTCTTATTTTTATCATTTCAGGTTTAGGAAAAGTTGAAAATATTATATAAGGTTGAGTAAGTAAACTGAATCACAACATACGTTTACAAAGACTTCTTAATGGTCTTGAATTACAGATATATGTATTTAAAAGTAGAAATCGTGCTCAGAGTTAGACTTTTCTCAAGAGTTGTCTCTCTTTGATTGAAAACTTAAGCTAAGCTTAACATAGACATAATTTCTTACCTTCTGTGACTTGGCACCTTATCATCCCCATCGTCTTCTGCAGCAGTAACTTCTGTATCCACAGCGTCCCCTGTAGACCTCGCCGTAGTAACAGCGATATCTACATCTGCAGTCCCTACCGCGGCCGCCGCCTCCCCAACGAGGCTGTGCTGTCGAAAGGACGGGAGTTCAAAGTTCTGTTAGTATTCAGTTTAATAAGATGAATGATGGTCGAGATAAATGCTGAAAACACAGCAGTAAATGCCAGAAATCATCTAAATTTGTGATAGAAAAGGAATTATTTCACTTCTAAGACGAATATCTATGAAAAACCTCCAGGTCTTGATTTAAATTAACGTTTTGAAGTCATTAAAGATTCTTATCATATTCAACTGTGCTCAGTAAGAGTAAACATTTTTAACAAAGAAAATAATTACGAGAAAAGAAATTTTTTGTCACTTTGACCACATATGTGGTTTTAAAGGTTTAAAACATATTTTTCAAATAAAGTAGGCATTCAAGAAAACTCCTGGATTTTTTCACTACATGTAAGCAGAGGTTTTGTTTTGACAAAAATATGAAAGATGCATGTTCCGACTTTTTGGCACAATTCAAGAAAAACCGGAAACAGATAAAATACATGGTGTAGAATATATGATATCATTGTCAGGTATATTTTAGATTTGATATCCACCCTTTTAAAGAGAAATATGATTTGGACAACTACTGTTTCGAGACATATAAAAATCCGTGATTTTTTTTTTCAAGAACTCACAAATGGAATATACTGAAAAAATTTAGCATTAATTTGTTTAGTTAATTGTACCACACGAAAACGTTCTGATAATACTGGCGGTTGCTGTCAGTCATCTCAATATGGGTAGTATTCTTTTGATCCGCAAAATGTTCGTTCTCGAAAAATGTCAGGTCAATGTAAAACAACATGTAAAATGTAAAATAAACGATATAAAGATAAAATGATACAGCTTAGAGCTTCGAAATACTTAGTCACATTTTTCGAGGATTTAGACAAAGTACTTAGATCAAATATCAACGGAAAACAAAACAAAAATTGATACAAAAACATTACTTGCCCATTTTTTGTCCGATCTCTGCAGATTGTTAGCCAAACTCAAAGACAAAACTAGTTTAACTATTTATGTAACTAAGTAATAGAACAGGCCATAAAAAGTCCAATAGACTTACCTTCGGCAACTTCAGGGAGAATAACCATGGTAACGCATCCCACAATAAGTAAGACGAGAAGTAACTAATTCATGTTGCTGATGATGTAGATGAACTGCTAAGGTCCACTGAAACTGGTGCCGAATGAAGACTTTGGCCAGATTTATATAGTGAATACCAAACAGGATGTTTCCTTGGACCGCTCGCTTGTGGTTATAGTAACCAAATTTTCATGTCTGTTAGATGGTGTAGATTGCCTAAAAAGCACGAAGTTTACATCATAATTATATTGAATTTTTATGTTTCATTTCATGTAATTGGAACAGGTCGTGACCATGCCATTTATTAAAGATATACTATACCCATCTTTAGATAAAATACTTTTATTGCAGAAATTAATTGAAATCTAGGAAATTCATACTGAATATGTCTATTTAGGCTACTAGAATACACACACTATGTATGGGAAGCTGCATTCCTTATTACAGGTCATGTTATGTTTGTGCTTTCTTAAAAAAAAACTGCCAGTTTTTGTGCCGCCCTGTCGGTCCGTCCGTCACGAAAACTTAACGCAATAACTTTGCCATTTCGTAACATTTCTTCATCAAACTTTCAAATTATATTGCTTACGACTACAGGGTTGTGATGATGCCAAAATCTTGAGGTCAAGATCACATTTGACAGAGTTATGCCCCTTTTTGTACTTTTGTCACGAAAACTTAACGTTGGCAATAACTTTGCCATTTCTCAACATTTCCTCATCAAACTTTCAAATTTAATTGCTTACGACAACAGGGTCATGATGATCCAAAATCTGGAGGTCAAGAGTTATGCCCCTTTTTGTACTTGGATTTTGTCACGAAAACTTAACATTGGCTGTTAAGGTCCATTTCTCAGAAACTGTCAATCCTATTTACTTCAAATTAAGAAAACATCTTCAATATCAAAATGCGACACCATTTTTCAAGCGCAGATAACCCTTAAATTTATTTTTGCAAAGTTGCGCCCTTTTTCAACTTAAAAATTCTTGGTTAACCTTTAAGTAAATGTCCATTTCTCAAAAAGTGACAAAGATATTCCATTCAAACTTGGAATACTTGATCACCAGCGAGACCCCTGCAAAGATTGCTGGTACCCATGTCCCTGGGGTCAAAGTTAGCCTCCACCCCTGGGGTCACTTGACTTTGCTTACACATATATATAGGGGAAAAAATCTTAAGCCTAGAAATAAAATATTAACTGACATGAGATGGGTAAGTACTTCCCCCCCCCCACTCATCAACCCCCCCCCCCTCTGCATAGTGACCTCTCTTACCCCCTCCCGCGTTACCCCCCCCCCCCAGCGCCTTCCACCCCCCCCCACCCAATTTTTTTTTCTTTCAGTATTCATTTTTTTAATATGTAGCCACACACACACACACACACACACACAAAATCACCCCCAGAGGTCACTTGATTTTGCTTATTCTTGTATATAGGAAAAAAAGTACTTCCCCCACCCTCCTCGCAGCCCCCTCTGCATGGTGAACCCCCCTTAACCCCCTCCCGCGTTACCGTCCCCCCATTTTTCTTTCAGTATTTATTTTGTTTAATATGTAGGTACTTGACTACTCCCCCCCCCCCGTATTTGGACCCTACCCCCACCCCCTCCCCCCCCCCCCCAAAAAAAAAAATCATTTCTTTTTTTTTAATATGTAGGTATGAAGTTACTTGACTCCTGATGTGTAGGTTTTTCCACCACCCCCAGAATGGGACGCTTCTACCCCATCCCCCCACCCCCGATTTTCTTTTTAATATATAGGTATTTGACTCTCCATCCACTCTCGACACGCCCCCCCCCCCCCCCCCGACCAGACACCCTCTTCCCTCCGCCCCTCAAGAATTTTTTTTCTTCTTATATGACTAGGTACTTGCGCTCCCCCTCTCACTTTTTTCACTTGGGCCTCTTGTTTGACTTGGCTTATAATTATTATCCAGCACTGAGAAAAGTGGAGTGTGCTGTCTGCGGACAGGTCTTGTTGTACTTGTCTTTTCCAGCAGGCTCTTGTTTACCTTTTTAGTTACTCTAACAAAGTATCCAAGGGCGACACAAGTGTTCGACCGAACACCCATCTAGTTTTAATGACACTATGTATTTATGCTGTGTTTACCTATAGTGTGTAGAGTTTTAAACCTAACATTTCTGCTCTGTGTGTACTCAAACATGTTTATTTTATATTTACATAGAAAGGGTGTAGAAGTTATTTGTATCTGAAAATTGAGCATAATATATCTTTAAACTAAATCATCTTAGTGATTAAATCATATAGATATGCACTTTAAAACATTAGTTTCGAGAAAGTAAGACATGAAAAAAAATATGTAGAAATTAATAAACACAGCGTCGCACTTTGGCCTTTTTAGTTGAAATCGGTTAAATTAAATTAGATTAAATAAATTAATTAAAGTTTTCATTAGTTGATAACTATGACGTGAAAGATTATATAAGGACACTGAACTGAATCTGTGTCGTACCTGTTTATATGAACTAATTCAAAAGTTAAGATGGAGCGAAGGGTGTCCAAATTCGCTTGCAAAAAAGAAACGACAGGAAAAATATTACACAATAATATATAAAAAGTTGATTAATAATCTGAGCTCAGTCATTAAATGTACATGGATAGAAAATTATTTCTGAGTTGAATGAATTTGTTTGTCTTCTTACAAGTAGATGATGCATCTACTAATATACGGACAAACAAAACCTAAGAAATGCTTTTTTTCTCAGAATTATCTCTGCTTTTGCAGGAATCCGCGACGTCATCGGTGTTTCTCTCCAAACCTGGCATCTAAAATCGTAGGGAGCTAGCTAACTCCTCGCAGCGGTTTCTTCCCTTTCAATACAGTAATGAAAGCAATTTTCTTCGCAGTGATCTTTCCTACGTTTTTCAACACAGAGAGCCTAGTAAAACATACGCGAGTCAGATATTTCTCAAAATAATATCATATTTTCACTGTATAATACTGAAGAAATTAAAGCACTATGCAACATATTGAAGATACTGATACAATGTAAACAAATTATCATGTAATGCTACGGACTATTACCTTTGTTAATACTTTCAAAGGTTGATTATTGTTTCCAAGAAAATAAAAATAATAGGGGTGAATTTCTGATCTGAGTTTCAAACTGAAACTTTTTTCTTCGTCTTCTTGCTGTTTGTAAATAGTTTCCTTTTTATTGAACGGATCGTGCGACCACGTAGAAGAAAAATTGAGTTTAATCTTTTAAATGTTGAAAAAAGTTTCCTTTTTTAAAGTTACAGTCAGGTTTAAAAGAAAAATACATAAGATTAGTTTTAAGGGGATTCCAGCAAAACATGTAATATCTAGCATACTAATATATCTAACTTAGGTGTGGACAAATATAAGCTCATGAACGTTTTCTTTTCCCGAACAAAATCGTAGATTTCCACAAAAACTTTACCATAGCTTCAATCTATAAGTGGCGCCGTACTTCCAAGAAAAGACATAGTATAGCTTTACATTAAAAACTTACGTCTTGTATGGTTATAATATTTAATGTTCTTTGGCTGTTTAATGGTATTTAAATATTCATTGCTTAAAAAAGAAATATTGAAATTTACCTAACATATTAATCATACTGGAAACGTTTGTTTGACTGATGTCATTAAAATATGTTGTCCTTACAATTAAATGAGATATAACAATATTATAAAGAAAAAAACTTGTTTTTGATGTTTCAGATCTTGAATATGTCATGTATACATTCATGTATGGATGAGTTTCTAACTTTAATGAAACATGCATGAAGCAAACTCTTTGGAAATATTTCTTGGTTAGTCATTGTGGTGTTTTCGACATAGTTTTCATAATTGCCGCTCTGTGAATACCTTTCATTTTGTTTTGCTCAAAGGCCCAGGTTACTCTGATATTTGAAATGTGAAAATAAGTTCAGTCTAGTTTGTGAGGGCTCAAACTTTGTCACGCATTGCCTTTATTTGTCCGTCGTCAAGTATTATCCAGAACAGAACGTTCTGTTCTGTTCAGTATTATCCGTTGAGGGCAATACGTCATGCGGTAAATGACACCTACCTCCATGGCACCCTCTACATATAATAATTGTTTTAGTCACGTCAGTTGTGATTTCTGTCTGTCTATTTGAGTTTATTTATTGTCGGTACAGTTGCCCATATGACAGACGCCCCCTGCAGAGATTAATTATTTTATGTTGTGCGGGATAGTGCAAACTACAGAAAGCATCCTATTCCAGAGACACCCCTGGTTCTTTAGCATACTCAGTGTACAGCACTGATATGGGACCTCGGCTTAGCGTCTCATCCGAAAGACAATTAGTATTGTTAGTAGAGGAGCGGGGATCGATCTCGGAACCCCTGGGTTACCAGCCCATCGCGTGACCACTTTGTGATGTGATGACGTGAAGTGGATTTATATCATAGACCACGTCATGGGCATGTGATAAAGCCGTGTTTTATTTTTGATATAATACTAGTGTAACACTTTGACGGCATCCTCATTAACTGTACGCTTATGATATATAATATACGGACAAAGCAAACAGTTTCTGTGCGTTTCTTTCACCATTCCATTACAAAACGTGTATGATATAAATAGACCACTATATTCGTGGTCATGTAATATGGGATTTATTACAGTCGTTATTAGAAAACGATAAAAACCCGACAGAGCTTCGTTTTTATCTTTTCAAAGAACTCCTTTATTTATAACATCGTGCTGTAGTCACTTAAGTTGGCAAAGTGCAAATCACATATTGTGATATGTTTGTCAAATATCGCTTAGTAGTCACGTCAGCTGCTGGGGTGATCTTTTGATATGAGTGGATTTCTTATTTGAATTGTCTTGGAATGGGTTCGTGAATCTGATTTCTTAAATGGGAAATATAACGTCATGGTGTTAATACAATTTTTCTACCGACAAATTTATCAGATCAACAAAGTTTCAAAATATTTATCTCATGATGGAATTAATACTTATTGACTTGCTGAATACACATTTAAAATTGGGTGAACAGAACAATGTATTAAACACACTACACGACATTCGAAATCCAAATCCCGAAATAAGGTTTGCATATCACAAAATGACGTAACTAGCACACGACATTCAAGGTACACCCTAAGGTGTCAACAATTCATATCGCGATATCTACGGGACATTACAAATTCACATCCCGACACATACGAGTATAAGGATCACGTAATCAAATAGAATTTTTGTCGTTTGAACTGATGAATAAGACGAAAATTATTTTCCTTTGGGCCTAAGCTTCAATATGTGAGGTAGTTAAGCACGGAGATTTAGTGCTGAAGTGTTAAACGTTTTCTCGCCATTTAGCTGGGGGTTACGAACGACCGGTTACATGTTTTTTCCTTAAGATGGGCCATTGTGTAAGTTTGTAATTTTGTTCGAAAAATGTATGTTTTAAATCTTAATGTAGCAAAGGGCTATTATACAGGCTATACGGTCATTATAGCAGAGCGTAATTATATAGATTATTCAAACAGTGATATTGTTTTTCTTATAGTTTGGATACATAAATGTTTTCTTAATGTATGTGTGATTATTAATCAGATGTTATATGAAATGTTTATGAAATTGGGGTAATTTCAAAATAAACTCAATCTGTTGATCCCATAGCTTATACCAACAACAACGGTGTTTTTCTGCTTTGAATTCGATACATATCATATTTTATCGAGTCCAACGAAAGACTAATGCGACATAATGGGACATTCGAAATCCAAACAACTGTAGATGAATTGCACTTCACCAGTGACATGCATACTACATGTAGTTGTACATATAAAGATCAGCCAACGAACTGACTACATACCATTTTAAGGTTTATGTAAAAGGAAGTAACCTATCCCTCTATTCAATTAAATGGAAATTTCTTAAGCTTGGCGGGGATGTTCCTTGCATACATCTCTTCCAGTGTCAAGGAATTTCACTCTAGAAAGAATTCTGGTTGCTGAGGCAAATTCAAAATATACATGTCTGAAAGCTACAAGTTCCAGGGTTCTCAAATACATTGTGTATAATGTTTGTCACAATCCTTTGCACAAACATACTTTAGAAAAAAAACAAAGTGGCGTGTGAAAGAACTGCGTCTGTTGCGCAAAGGTTTGTGTGACACTAATCTGTGTTATATTGTCCACGTTTTATCAAGGAGATTTCATTTATTACTTTGCATAAAAATGGAAAAGGGAAAAGGTCAGGATCAAAATATAAATGCATTTTGGAAAGGTCGAAGCTCAATGCTGAAGAGTGAAATGCCATAAAGTTGCCTAAATTGACGATGATATTTACCTGCCTCAAAGAATTTTAAAATGAATTGTCACAGTTATTTGCCATGACTGGATGATATTCTTCATGAGGATAGCACATATAGACACATATGGGCTTGACAATGTTGCCCTTAAATTTTGCTCCTTAAACATAGTTTAAGTTGTTAAAATGTTATCGTCGTGAAGAATACAGAAAGTTTACTGATATGCTTATTTTACATTGAGGTAAGGTAATTATAAGTCTTTGAAACTTTGTGTTTTTATAATGGCTGTCTTGGCATATAAACCGCTGCGTGCGATTCCTATCTCAAACAAAGTTGGAGAGAATGTGTAGAATAGCAAATATGCCTAAGGGATGATAGTTTTAAGTGTAAATGTAACCGAACAATACGTTCAGTCAACATGTCGAGTATAAAACTGAGTTGATCATACAAAATTTATTTAAAGACTGTATATTCACAGAGACCTCCTTGGAATAAAAACCAGTTTTATTTGTGTCACAATGAGATATAACGGGAGAAATCAGTTGCCGTGGAACAAAGACAGTGATCTAAAATCATATTTAATCATCCCAAAGTGTAGTCTTTGCATGCATGCTTTATCATTCCATAAAGGGGAAAGACTTTATTATTTCGATGTAATCTTCAGTAACTCTTCTGTTAGAACAATTGTCTGCTCAGGTAGATGGCCTGTGACTATTGAATTTGAAACCTAGGTAAATGTGGTATTGTAGGCTTTCCGATCGGTATATGCGTTCAAAATCGTACTGCGTATACTGATAATATTTTGTAATGTTCATCAGCTATTATTATTATACAATTTCAAGTTTCAAGTAAATACTGGCCCCAAGGATATTCGGTACGTGAAGCGACTGAATGGGACGGGACAAACTGATTCTAAATAGATCCCTAACGGTACTCAACTACATTCCTGTGTGGGTATAGCAATATGGCAAAAACTAAAAGAGTGTGCAATTACATTTATTCGATTTTCCTTGAGTAGACAGTTTGAGATCCAAAATCATGAAGACAAAAGCAATATTCTCCATATTTGATATTCCGAAGTCGGCGTATTTAAAAGGTCCTGAAACGAAAAAGGATGTGGATCAAAGCAGCGTATACAAGTAAGGCGAATCAAAGATTAAGTGCACACCATTTACTGTTTCATTCTCTAATATATGATGACGAATCGATATTCATTACGTTAGCAAAGGAGCCTATGTTCATATAGTAATATTTAAAACTAGAATAACAACACAATTTAAACAATTCTTGAAATGAGTATTTTTATGAAAACAAAAAAACCCTGAGATGTTTACATTTGCTACTTACTACATCAAATGTAAATCATCCTTTCCGTATGGTTATTAATTTCAGCAAAATATGTGTTGAAAAATAAACATACATTGTATATGGTTGAATATGGAAGGTGTCGTGTTCACAGGTTCTCCGGAATTTGCAGATAGATATATAAATAGTGCTCTCTCTTCGACTGAGAACTGAAACAAAACCTATGTAGTAAAGTTTCTGGGACATACTTTCTTACCTTCTGTGACTTGGCACGTTACTATCCCCACCGTCTTCTGCAGCAGTAACTTCTGTATCCACAGCGTCCCCTGTAGACCTCACCGTAGTGACAGCGATATCTACATCTGCAGTCCCTCCCGCCGCCGCCGCCGCCTCCCCAACGAGGTTGTGCTGTAACAAGGACAGAGTTCAAAAGTTATATTAATATTCAAATTATCAAAATGCATATGGTTAATATAAGTGATGAAAACACAATAAATGCCAGAAATCATCTAAATTTGAAATAGCACAAGGATTGTTTTACTTCTAAGATATAACTGAAAAGAACTTAAAAGGCCAGTCATAAAATATTTACCATATTCAGCTGTGCGCTTTTTTCATATGAATTTGTTAACTTTAACAGGGTCACTTTCATCACGTATGTAGCTTTAAAGGTTTTATTCAAAGAAAGCAGGCATTTAAGAGGACTTTACACTACATGTAAGTACAATGTAGACGTTTTGTTTTGACAACATTGAAGATGCATTCCCTAGCTTTTCGGCACAATTCATGAAAAGCTAAAACAGATAATGCACATGAAATAGAATAAGTAATATCTTTGCCAAATTAATTTTAGATTGGATGTTCATCAACAATGTGAAAACATGTTTTGAACAAGCAAAACGTCAAAATTTATCATTTTCCCCCAAGATTTCACAAGTGGTATATACTGTAAATACTCAGTATTAATTTATTTTTGTTAATTGTGCAACTTAAAAGCGCTCTTGACTGTTCTGATACTGCTGGCGGTCCCTGTTAGTCATCTAATCAGTAAGTAGTCTTTATTATCATTCGGAACATGTCGGCTCAATGTAGAAACAAAATCGATCAGTTTAAAAGCAAATGTAAAAGAAATCACACAATAGTTAGAACGTTATGCACGACAAAGTTAACGCTTTATTCCAGTATGAGTATAGAGCTAAGAACTTCAAAGTATTGTTACTTTGTGTGTGAGGAATTAGTATTTAGATCTAAATATAAACTGAAAAAAGCACTCTTCGCATTTTTGTCCAGTCTCTGCAGATTGCTAGCCAAACTCGTAGAAACAAGAGAAAAAAAACTAGTAAAACTATAGCTGGCTTAGCTTAGGTAGAAGATGACAAATACACCCAAAAAAGACTTACCCTCGGCTACTTCAGGAAGAATAACCATGGTAACGCATCCCACAATAAGTAAGACGAGAAGTAACTTGTTCATGTTGCTGATGATGTAGATGAACTGCTAAGGTCCACTTAAACTGGTGCCGAAGGATGGCACTGGGCTGATTTATATAGTGAATATCAAACAGGATGTGTACTTGAAGCGTTCGCTTGTGGTTATAGTAACCAAATATTCATGTCTGTTAGATGGTGTAAATTACCCAAAAAGCACGAAGGACTCTAGTTTACATCATAATTATATTGAATTTTTATGTTTGATTTCATGTAACAGGTCATGACAAACTATATCTTCTTAGTGATCAAGTCGTATAAATAAATATAATATGCACTTTAAAACATTAGTTTCGTGAAAGTAAGACATAAATGAAATATATAGAAATGAATAAAACACAGCGTCGTACTTCGGCCTTTTTGGCAGGATTGAAGTTCTAATTCAAGTAGTAGCTAGCTATGTCGTGAAAGATTATAAGGACACTGAACTGAATCTGTGTAGTTTATGTTTATATGTACTAAGTCAAAACTTAAGACATCCGATATAGAACCCTGTCCAACTTTGCTTGAAAAAAAAACGAAAGCAAAAATATTACAATTCATAGCTTTGATAGGAAAATTTGATTAATTGACGAAGCTCACAAAACATTTACGCTTTTTTTTTTGTTTCACGTATATTAAATTTAAATATATGCATCGATAGTTAATTATTCTGAGTTATAAGTTCAAATGAATTTCTCTGGCTTTCTACAAATAGATTATACATCTTCTAATATAAGGACAAATAGTTCAGGCCCTGAGGACCTCCCGTGTGCAAAAAAGGCTACCGCTTAATTTTTACATAATTGTGTAGATAAATATCTGAAGTGTCAGAAAAGTTTGGGTGGAGTTGTCGCATCATGGTACGTTTTCTAAAATCCAAGATGGCGTCCAAGATGGTCGCCAAAATTTTGAGAAAGGTGGCAGATACCAGTTTCACACTGAAATTTAGTGTCTGATGACCACTCAAACTGTTTGCGCCTCACTGACAATCCCAATACAACAACCTGAAAAGAAAAGTACAGCTATTCTTATAGGACTGAAGACAATCTACAACAAAAACTCAAATTTCAGATGAAACACTTCTCTAAAAAAATCAGCTGCAAGAAAGAAACTACTCCAAACCCCCAATTTTTTTACCCCTGGCCGAGGCAAATTCTATGAAACAGACAAGTCGCCTGATATTCAAAGGCACACGGTACAGTCATAACACTACATGCTAATTGTTCGTCTGTTATGGCACACCTAAATCAGCTAGTGCTAGATACCTGTCAACGCTACACTTTTTTCGGTATCCAGCTCAGACGGCATCCTATTGAACTTCTGCAGCCGAAACCACTGACATAACCTGCTTTCATCAGTTTCGAATTTCAAGCTCCTACTTCACACTGAGTGCATTTCAATACTGTTCAATACGGAAAAAACTAAGAGAACTTCATCCTGACCACTCTGAATACCCATATCTTTATGTAGTAATTAATTTAGACTTCAACAATACACAAGTTAATGCATCATACCCTCTCATTAATAATTTCTACATGGCCAGTTCGAATGTGTGGCTGAAAAACAGGTATGTGCTACCAAAGCGCCAATTATCACTTTTCACCCTTTATTTCAGGTAAAATCGAGTATTTATCTATTTTAGTGTACATTAACAATGTAATAATTAATTATCTACTAGATTAAGCTGTTTGCAGACACATTTTCAGTGAAATGTTGAAAATTTATGAACATTTTCTTTAAAAAATAGCTAAAAATGATTAAAAAATCAAAATCTATGTCCAATTTTACTTCTCAGTTATAAAGGTTAAAACAAACTTGCTTTTTGATAGAGTAAAATAAACCTACCTTCATATTTCATTACATTAATAACATTTTAGGGGATAAGCGACATCTGACTATTAGCCTTTTACAGTTAAAAGTGGGTGGGGTAAATTTACATGAAAATGCAATAAAATAACAAGTATTAGTACATATAATTAGCATTTCCAAAAATGCTTGAAATCGCCGTTCAGCCATGCATTTCGTCTTATCCGTAGATGATGTATTTCATGTTCTTCATTCATTAATTTGATAATCTTACAACATGCTTTGCACTGAAAAGCGAAGTTATATTTGATAATTTTCACACAGAGATTAAAAAGTAGATGAAATATACATTGTAATTTTAATTGCAGCTGGACTATTTTTGAAAGCGGACGATTTGGTTTCTTTATGAAAACATCCCAATATCTTTATACATCATGTTAAAATTTGCAGCATTAAAACCTTGTAAATATTGCTTTGTTGTAAACAGGTCTACGCATAATTAATTGACTATCTGCGTAGTTTTTAAACTTTATTTATTACTAAAAATGTATACTTAATAAAAGCTAGATACAGTTCTTCAATACCATAAGAATATTATATGTACCATTTAAACAGAATAAATTTTAGGTAAAAAATACGATATTGCCCTGACCCTAATCAAGCATATATAAAACACGGAAAAATCCTGATCAAACTCCTCGCACCGGTCACGTCACGCTTTGCTACTTTTACTGTACTAATCAGGGGAAGTAACCCCTGCGGGGAGTTTGTATCCTGATTTGAATCGCCCGGAAGCAAGCATTTATTTTTTTCTTTAAGTGCAAGTTTTGAAAAAAAACAAACAAACCATACTCTTATTTAGACTACATTCTCTAGTTAAAAATGACATGTAGCAAAAAATATTTGCGATTATCCTGTATTTATCATACACGCGCCTGAAGACTGGTACTGAGATCGTACATTGATGATGGTATTTTACAGTTGTAAGAATAAGTAACCCGACAAACATGGCGGTTGGGCGAGTCCATGTACGCATCCCTTGCTGAGAATTTTGACGTCCATTTTGTTATCATGTGATATGAAATGCTTTGCTTTGATTGGCTAAAAGCAGGCGGTGTACAGGCAAAACTGTTCAAATCTTGTTAATTGTATATATCGCCGTCCAGGAACGGCGATAATTAATAGCTACCATGTTTTTCCGCGATTTCTATCATTTGTACATAACTATTGTTAGGGTATTTGTATATTTTCATGTATATATAACATCGTTGTGCTAACACATATACCTTTCATGGGAAATCGGCAATTTTTATTTAGTTGCCAAGGCAACAGCTTTAAGGAGGGAACAAATAATCTATCGAACTATTAGACAGATGAGGCATTAAAGAAATCAAAATAATTATGCAACCTCGTTTTTTCCCAAGAAAAGTCAATTCTGTTTTATCATCAAAAACTTTAAGATGCAAATACAAGTATTTCGCTATGACTTTTCTCTGACTGAGTGCACCATTTTTAACAAAGGAAACGATAGTTTTGAAAACAAGAATTTCATGTTGTTACAAGATAACAAAGTGAGTATGTATTTAATTTTATAAAGCAAATAAATTTTCATGTAACGCAGAGTCAATATCTCAGAATGAAAAATACAAACGATTCCATGACAGGGGGTAACACATGGGTACTTATGAAAGAGTACTAGTACTCGGAATTGAAAATTTTCGGACAACATTATACAAATCCAAGTTAAAAAGTGACTCAGCAGAAATTCAGTATAGAAACATTACAGTAAATGAAGTTGAATGGAAAATATTTTTCATTTTCAGAACATTGTTCTAGCAGTAGTTTTTTGAAGCATGGTCTTTTGTATAAAACTGTCAGAAGAAGATAAAGCATTAAGTAGGTATGTGTTTTAGAAATAGAAAAAAAAAACATTTAGATTAGACTAGATATAACGATAGTAGTAGCAGTAGTAAATTATTTGGTTCACAAATGTTACTGTGAATATATATGAAATTAACGAAATGATTAAACGATAGTAGTCCTTAATATTCAGAAGTATATTTAAGCTCACTATTGAAAGGAAGAAAGGGCGATGATACTGCTAATACAGAAAAATAAGTTTACAGCACTAGAATAAGTGGGAAGATACAAGCTTGCCTGAAGCAAACGAGTGAAAGAACATGAACATAATATAGAGGTGAGCATGCAACATGTTTTACACAACAAAAACACAAAAAAACTTTTAATTAATTATTACATTGTTAATGTACATTAAAATAGATAAATACTCGATTTTACCTGAAATAAAGGGTGAAAAGTGATAATTGGCGCTTTCTCAAAATTTTGGCGACCATCTTGGACGCCATCTTGGATTTTAGAAAACGTACCATGATGCGACAACTCCACCCAACTTTTTCTGACACTTCAGATATTTATCTACACAATTATGTAAAAATTAAGCGGTAGCCTTTTTTGCACACGGGAGGTCCCCAGGGACTGGACTAAAACAAAACTTGAGAAATGCTTCTTTTTTTGTCAGAAATATCTCTGGAATTTTGCAGGATCTTTCAGCTCCGCGACGTCATCGGTGATTCGCCCAAAAATTCGTATCTGAAATCGCATGGAGATAGGTAAACTCCACGCAGCGGTTTCTTCCCTTCCAATACAGTTACTGTAGTCAAACAATTTCATTCGCAGTGATCTCCTCATAGAGAGAATTGTACTGAAATCGAAGTAATTGCTGCGTAAAGCTGAAGAATGAAGGGGAGACCACTTCGATCTTATTATTGGAGTAAAATTAAGAGTTTCTATTACTTACCATCGGAATAAAATGACACCTATATAGCGAGAACATCTAGTCTATAGTGGGCATGGTGGGTAGTCAGATATTTCCAAGAGTATTATTCGTTCGCTATGTGATATGGAACAGTACTGGTACAGTGTAAACTAATTCCCACGTAATGCGGTTGGACATGACCTTCGCACATAGTTTCTATTTCACTAAAACAAAATTAACAGGAGTAAATTCCTCGTCTGAGATTTAAACTGGGACCTTCTGATTTTTCTTTCTTGCTGTTTGTAAAATGCTTCCTATTTTTACTGAACGCATCGCACGATTCCACAGGAGAACAATTTACCTTTCGGGTTTCCTAACTAATCTTTTAAATGCTGAAATATCGTCTATCAGTCCATTTTCAGAGAAAACTAGATAAGGTCAATTTAAGGAAATTCCAGCAGAACTCCAGTGTAATATCTACGGAAGGGTCAGTGGTCAAGTGGTTTTTCATACAAAACTCTTATTCCAGGGGTTGCAAGTTTGATTCACTGCTTCTTCACTAATACTACTAAATTGTCTTCCAAATGAGACTACGAATCAATCCAATTACGGATACATACACGCTGCATGTAAAACTATGAGGGTGTCTCTGGAGTTCGGATGATGTCTGTATCATGTTGCACTACTCCCCACAACCTAAAATGTTGAAGGACGTCTGTCATATGGGAAACTGGTACTGGTAATAAATAAACTCAAATAGATAGATGAAACGTTTGATACTGTTACGTACAGTATCTCGGGTGACATGGGTTACACACGAAAAAGTAATTCAATAATGAATACGCATATGTGTAGTGAGATCAGGTTGGTTTCTGGTTCCCTTTTCTCCTTATTTGCAACATATCATAATATGACCTTTTTTTTTCTTTGTTTACGTAATTTTCTTTGTATTTAGCCATATAGCTCTATTTCCGTGAAAATAATAAAGAATAGCTTAAATACAAACCAGTTTGAGGTAATGTCTATCAAAAACATCTTGCACTATGCAAATTACTGAACGTTTTTAGTTACGACGATCGTTATGCATATCTCTTAGTAATAAAGCTTTTAATTCATGCTGGTTTATGCCACTCATTTTTTCTGCTAGGGGACGTAACTGTAAATAAGATTGAAATTTTCAACGCGACGGATTAACTTCCCCTAGAAATAATGTAAATTGATAATTCAATCGTCTGATTGGTCAGAATTTTGAGGGCGGAGTTAAAGGAAGGGCACATGGCGGATTTTGGAAAGTTGACAAATTTAATGTCAAAATTTGACATGTGATTTTTTGCATACATGCAGCATGTAAGTCAATTATGTTTTGTAATTGTTTGAAATAACTGCTTATCTTTAAGTTGAGATGTTGATGATGTGCCATCTTTCCCGCAGATAGAGAAATACATCATTAATTTCCGGGCATCTAAACAAAAGAATTTCAGTTAAAAAATCGGCAATGTGAATGACAGCGGTGTTGACATGAAAATTTATGAGAAGCAAGGCAACTTGCTATGACAGACTTGTTCTTTGTTTGATGCACTATTGTAAGGTTTTATCTTGAGCGAGTTCAGCATTAATTATTAAATGATATTTTTGTATTTGCTACAATTATATCATTTAAAGGGAGACAACCCAATTCCAGTAGATACATGTGAGGTTGAACTTTTTTTTTAACATATCCTTTATTTAACTGGTCATGGAAGCTCAGCTAAGCTCCTTATATTGTCTTTTTTTCTTCAAACAGTATGCTTCCTTGAATAAGTGTTATAGACCAAATCTCGCCAAAAAGTTTAAGATCAGAACAGAAGTCAAATTCATTTTGCAGTCTCACTCATAAATTTTAGTATTTTGAGAAATACTTTCAATTTTTTAAGACGGCCATTTTGTTGCTTCTTCAGTATGACAAACTATGGATTACAATGTAATGTATTCAAGAAGGAGTCATGTTGACTCAGGTATGTGAAAAAAAACAACCTTGAAAATTCTAAAAACATCCATGTTTGTATTTTAAAAATGTCAGGTTGTTCTAAAGAGAACCTGATTGCTTTGATATTTGTGAAAACCAAAACAACAGATACATGGATTATAAAATTGTATTTTATCTTTCTAAAAATAAGAAAACGATATTAATTTTTGGGCAAAATTGCTCTGATTCCGTAACAGTTATACAGGGCACTACGAGACAGAGAGCATGCTTTTCTCTGGAGACCTAAATTAGGGGCTGTTGGAAATGCCATATCTATCCGGTGTCCACTAGTACATTAAGGCAGATCAGAAACTCCTTAATGAGCAAGTGGAATACATTTTTTCATCTTGCAGCAAGTTAGTATTATCTCGAAAAACAGTGATTTTTTTACTTTTTTCGCAACAACCCATACCCCTGAAATTGTGAATTTTTAGCGCGATAATCTGTCAAATTGTGAAATAATAAGCAAGAATGACTCATCAACTGTAGTCACTTTAATAGATTTGTTCATAGTTTAAGCTTTATTCTTTTTATTCCCTCAAATATATCAATCAAATTCTCAAGATTTTCATTTGTCAGTTCATTATTTTGTTGGTACTGAAAAACAATCCTGCCAATTGTGAATTTTTTACACATTTTTGTGAATTTTTTATGTTTTTTGGCATTGTCAAAATCAACCCAAAAAATCACTGAAAAACCAGAATTTATATGTATAACAATTGAAAAGCTTTAGTGTAAATAAGACATGTTATAAAGAATGATTTTCCTTGCACAGAAGAGTTAAGGTTTAATGAAAGTTTTCGAGGTTTGGGGATTTTGATATAAAGCATGATACATTCCTTGCTACTTCTAGTATTATGGGCTTTTCTTCTTTCCTTTTAAAGAAACCTTTTCATTACTGGTCTGATTGTGAAAAGCACCATTTTGTAGGGGAAAAAAACATGCTTTATTCTGTAATACAATCTGTTTCCACTATTATTAAATAATTATGGAGGTATTTGAGATAAACAACAAAGACTTTCTGAGATTTGCAAAAGCAACCATCATCAGTATTCTAGGTCTTTGATTTGTCTATGTGATTGTGAATGACAGAAAACAATAATTATGTATGAAGGTTATGTCATTGCTAAAAGAAAATTATGTACAAGGTGTCCTAAAACTGAATGCTGAAATTATGGTCTTCATTTGGAATGTTTTAATGCCCAGGGGCATATCCCCTTCAAACTATACACCTGTATCTATCTAGGGTTAGCTATATCCCTGTCACAAATTATGACGCAAAACCTTTCATTTTATTTTGTCCCTGTATATATCAGATAACCTCCCAGTTACTATTCAGAAGACATTTTTTTTTCTGTGATGTGCACAATCATGGGAACCAACTGATTCAAAATAGTTTAGCATAAAAAGCTTTTAAAATGCGAAGAATAATCAGTTTGTGTAAGTGATGTGAAAGTGAACTTCTGAACATTTTCTTCCTTTTACTTTAACAAGGAAAAGAAAAAAGACAGTGGCAAAGATTTGGCTACCACTTGTGTCTACTTTACTGGTAAAATGTTTTTGTACTTAAATACCTGTGCTTAAATTGTCTTGCTTGGGTCTGTTATTCTTATCTTGCAAATATCTATTTATTTATATAAGTAAATAGGTATATTTGGTTATTTCTTTATTAAGTATCAAGTCCCCTTCTCCTAGCCCCTCCAAACATTCCATGTCCCTGTTTTCCCAATCCTATCTGTCTCTCTCCCAATAATGTCAAACCTCTCTCGGGGACGATGACACGTTAGTCTACTGCATATAGACATTTTGTTTTTATTTTGGTTTTCAGTTTGTTTTTGATCCTCTAGTAGTCTAGTAAGTTAATCTCATTTATTTCAGGATGTCTATATGTTGATAATTTGAGAGTCATGGATGTAGAATCTGATAGTCTGGATGAAAAACCTTCTCTTTCAGATGACCACAAGGTAAGGACTAATCAAAAGAATATCTTGTACAAGATAGGCCATATTTGATAGCTCACACTTATTTAGATACCTTTAGGTTCTCTCTGAAGTCATAAATGAATTTTCCCCCCATGGATCTTTGACTTTATATAATGCTATTTATCTGTTTTTTTCTAAATTTGATAAACAGGGTTCTTTGGTGTCATACAATCTGTCCCAAACACTCATTGCTTTATGGTCACATGACCTGCAGAGGCTACCAAGGTAGTACTAAATAATTCCTCTAATTAATTGAAAAATGAATGTTATGTATGCTATTAATGTTTTACAGAGTGAGACTCAAGAAGTTAAAGTCAAGGCAGAGAGGTCAGTCGCAATCAACAAAGATGATGTGGAGAAAGAGAATAAGGATGGACTTGGGGTCAAGGTTAAGCGGAAAGGTCGCAGAGGAAGGTCGTCCGGGTCACTAACAATGAAAGGAGATAAAATTACATCCTTTACTACAGAGAGAGGAATCACATATGCACCAAATGGTTTGAGCTATAGAAATTCAATATTATAAGTGAGCTAAGGAGGTTGATGTAGTATCTAGATGGAAAAAAAGCCTTGTAGGTTGGGGTTGGCTTTCAGGAAAGGGGAGGTTTCTATGGTGATGAAAGATGAGGCATTGTATCTGAAAATCAGAGACACATATATCAGTAAATGCATTGAGAAGACTTTATATCTGATTTTACTGTTTATATATATGTTTACAACTACATCAGAAATGTATGAAATAAATAAAACAGTGCAAGAAGGATACTTTATGGGTCACAAAATGAGGGGCATACTGCCAGTGTTAGTTTGTTGGACATGGGGCTACAAAAATGGCAGTGTGCAACATCATGGTGAAGTAGTCCAGATATAACACTACTTGAAAAACATTGTTGGCAAAGGGGTTTTGTCTTATAATTTGAAGTTCTCTCCCTTCGAATGAATCATTAAAGCCATTTGTAGGGGAGGTCAGTAAATTTAGATGTAAAATTTATCTTTAATTTATCTTAAATTTACTATACACTACAGAAGTGATCTTTGTATTTATATTTCTGATAACATTATAAAATTTTTACATTGAAATCAATAAGATTAAATCTATTTAAAGACAATTAACAAATTATGGTGATTATAACCAGTGTGGATATCTTGTTTACATCAAAAACAAATGACAGGCTATTTATATTGATTTGATTTTTCTTTCCAGATCATGTGTATATAGAAAATAACCGCCACAATAACGCTTATTTCATCTGTTCCATTCAAGACTTCAGTGTTGTAAGTACTTTCTTAGCATATTGAATAAGTAAAGTCTTTGCTTGGGCTAATAGGAAAATGATAGAAAAATAATAAAAATGAATAAAAATAAAATAAATGAAATTATAATGATAAAAAATGATTGAATCCTTGGACAGGAGAAGCTGTATTTGGCAAGGTAGCCAGATTGTTCATTTAGACCAAATACACGTCAGTTCAATTTAAGAAGGCGTGTCCTGTCAAAAATACAGATTTGAGAAATTTTAGTAACCAGTAGTTATTTTGGTATATTGGGGATGCTGGTGTTTACAAGTTTGAGGAGGAAGATTTTTATTTTTAATTGTTTCCTGGTTAAATGGTTAAAAGTACAATATGTACATGTAAAACAATTAGACATCCAGCGATTGCTGTCAGTTCTTGAAGATTTTAGTTCTGGTTTGATTTGTTAACTCAAAATACACGTTAGAAAGCTAGATTTTTTTTTTTGATTGCCTGAATTTTATCTAGTCCAGTTACTTATCCTGTCCCTTGCTGCTCAGACTTGTTTGAATTTTGATGACATTTGTCCAGCTGTCAGATTTTTCATACTTAACCTGGCTACTCACAGAGAAATGCATTTTTTGTAGCGTAAGTGTTGTACTGCATTAAATTTGTAAAACAACTGACTACTTCTGCATAAGTGTATATGATTTCTAAAGCACAGGTTTATTTTCCTGTATTATATCAAGTTTATAACAACTGTCCATTGTGGTTTTTGAGAGTTCAAGGTCACTGACTCGTAAACTGCTGTAGCGTCTTTATAGTTGAAGTTCACAGACCCAAGCTTCTGTAGTCTCTTCTCCATAAACCTGGAAAATAGAAAATCAAGTGATAGTTCTTTCCTGTAAATATGATAAAGAAATGTTGCCGTTTACCTAGAAACCACTTGACATCTTACAGTAGGACTAAAAAACTACAATGGCTAATCTTGTCGAAAATTAGTGAGCTTAAATTTTTATAATTTTTTTTACCAAAACAATAGTTGGTTTTTCTCCTAAAGGGATGTTAAATGAAAAAGAACCCAACAGTTTCTGCACTTGACTTAGAACCTATTCAAGATTTGATTTTAAAATTTAATGATTCAGTGCTATAGTGTGGTAAGTCAACATGAATAACGGTGGTGTTACTGTAGTATTGTACTAGGCCATTGAAATGTATGAAACTAGCCCAATGGAGCTTGAATCAAGGAAATAACATAAGGATACAACAAAAATATAAACCATGTAAGTAGTTATAATCACTCAGACACTTGGCGGTTAATAAAATGCGTTAAGTGTCATCCTATTTTTTATTGTCTCTAAATGGTTAGTTTTCAAGGATTTGATAACGCTGTAATGAGGTTTTATGTTTGTAATAGATTAGAATTGTATGTACTCCAAAATGAATGAGATTTTCTTTCCGCTATGCTTAAATAGCTGCATTCTTCTTAATCTATTTGCTGGTGCAAAACATGGTTTTATCAGTGAAAAGTTGCTATATCTAATGTCGGCAATAAATCAACAGCATAATATATCATCATGTTAGAATAGTTCTTAATGGCACAGAAGTGAAGTTTTCTAATAAACAATGTTCAGTGTTTGTTAACACAGGAATAAAACTTGAAACTTTTTTGTGCAATTTTGATAAACAATGGACTTAGTTATTTTGAAACTTAAGATGTTTTTACGCATGGAAAGCAGATAGCGTAGATGAAGACCTCAGAAGTCTGCTCGTGTAAAGGTACCGTTATTTATATACGAAACTTGAAAGCAGAATATTTTACAGCCTAAAAATTCTTCTACAAATTTTAGTAAATGTTTCAAAATTACACTTATGAAATTATTATGTGTGAAATACAGGAAACCAATGGATTTCAGCTAGTGAAATAAAGTAAGAGTGTTTGGTTTAATGTGGATTTGTTCAGTTCATCTGCATTGCTAAGTTATTAAACTACCTGATCATAATGGTCAGTGCAAGACTTTGCGCCAAGCTGGTTTAAGAATGTCTAAAGGGTATTGTTTTTTTTCTCTGGTATCACTCAGGGCTGACAACATGGGTGTAAAACTTACCAGCAGCAGAACTTTGATGTAAGTTAAAACCGACGTCATTTGTTGTCTGACATGATTGAACAAATCATGAAAAATGAAATATTGGTGTATAAGTAAATCACACCTTAGTTCCTCTAATACTTCTAGCCAGGAATAAAAGACAAAATACCACAATAATGTGATTTTTGAGGAATAATCTACCAGATACATCACCAATTTCAAAGTGTGACATTTTGACTGAGTTAAGCATTTTTTGTCACACTTTACAAATGGTATAAAATGATACATTATAAAAAAAGAAAAACATGGTATCTTCTTTATTCTGTTGTCTACGTAAAGTGAAAAGGCTGATCAGTTAACAGTACTGAGTGACAACTTATTGATAAGCAGTCTGTGATCATTTTCCTTTAGTCTGTCTAGCCTGTGACCATTTTCCTTTAGTCTATCTAGCCTGTGACCGTTTTCCTTCAGTCTATCTAGCCTGTGACCATTTTCCTTAAGTCTATATAGCCTGTGACCATTTTCCTTTAGTCTATCTAGCCTGTGATCATTTCCTTTAGTCTATCTAGCCTGTGACCATTTCCTTTAGTCTATCTAGCCTGTGACCATTTTCCTTTAGTCTATCTAGCCTGTGATCATTTTCCTGTAGTGTATCCTGCCTTTGAACATTTTCCTTTAGTGTCTTTAGCCTGTGACCATTTTCCTTTAGTCTATACAATATAGCGTGGGATCATCTGCCCTTAGTGTATCTTGAGAGAACTACCTTATTAAAAAAAATCTTCAAAAAAAAAGAATAGAAAATACTGAAACAACTAGAATAACTTGATGACTTTTCATTTATACTTGTTTTGAAATATTGTGAACAAGTGCTGTTTAAGCAAAACAAACGTTCGAATAGAAACAAAAAACGCAAAACAGAATCAAACTTGCATATTGATTTGTCATTGGAGTCACCCATCACTCATTGGCTGTTTTATAAATTGATTTTTGCTAATATTACACTTGAACGAGTAATAGGGTTGTTTTTCTTGGAGGTAAAACAAACAAGTTGTAAAACCTTTAATTGGTTGAAGAACTCATATAAATTGTTTTCAAGTACTTTTTGAATGGGGTTTTTAGTTGGCCTGATATAAAATGCGTATATTTCTCGAGTGTTAAATGCAACAAACGATAATAACACGGTTTTTTACGCATTTATCTTGATGTATGTGCATTATGCTTCAAGCCTTTGAACAATTTATTTTAATTTTCCTCTTCAAGGCTGAAGACATTGAATTCTAAGTTTTTGTGGTCATGCTGTTTTTAAATTTGTTTTAAGATAGAAACATGACAGATGTTGAGATCCCCTGCCCCCTTAAAAAAACCGGAACCAGAATTTTACATATCCTTACATAAAGAAGCGGAGAATTAATTAGAATATAAAATATTGTGTTTTATCATTTGCTTATAGTGGCATTTGTATTTGCTTTTGCGACCAAAGCAGGCTTCATCGGTCAGCACATGATTTGCTGTCTTACTATGGTCTGCAGGGTGTGTCCTCCAGTCGTTTGCGTTCAATTGAACCAATAGAATAATAAATGGAAGTGGCCAGATTGAGTGATGGACAGTTCCACTTCAGAAATATAACAGTGTTAAGGGTAATGTGATTAAGAAACAACTCAAGAATTACTCTTTTTTTTCAGGTGAAGAGAGACACATTAGTTGTTCGCGTGAAGTGGTATTACAGAGTAACTGAAGTTCCCGACAGTGTGTACCAGCACTTGATACAGGATCGGTACACTCAAAGTAAGTGAAGTAATAATCACCTTGGTGTTGTGTAAGAAACACAACTTCCCATACAAGACTTAGTAGCTATCTCTTGAACTCTAATTCTCTGAAAATGATCTTCTGTTCACCTATAATTATTTGTTAAAAAATATGAAATATGTTGTATGGAAGGTTACTAAATTTTCTAAATTTCTTCTTATTCACATGCACAGACATATGCTTGTTTGCTTTTTGAGGCAAATCATCTTGAGCAGTTAGGAGAAAACTGCTTTTTTTTGTCCATAAAAAGAGGATATATAAATGCATGGTGATCCTCACAGGAAGCTGCAGATAACCAAAGAGGCAATTACTTTTAACCAAGATATATATACCAGTTATTTGTGACTTCTAGAGCGCTGGAAAAGGAAGTAGATTTTATTACTCAAAATCTGAAATTGAAACCACATTTTCCTAAATTACAAAACAAACCAAGAAACTTGCACCCTAAATGCTTTTAGCATTCTGTTGACATACTCTGGTGAAACAAACCAAAGCTTTGGCATTTATTGTCAAAATATGTTTCTGAAGTGTAAAAACTGAGTTTGAAAAAGTGACTTGAAAGTAGAGTATGAAATTTGAGACATTTTCATTTTAATTTGTTCCCTGAAGTGTCTTTGCAGTCTTCTGCTAGTGCAAGTTATGTCTATTGGCTTTTCTATGAATATTTTCTGCGGAGTTTGCATGTAATCCTCAGAAACATTTTTCCATTATGGTTTCATATGAACTGTTTTGTAGAGTTAGTCTGTTTTTTTGCACATGTGTGCGGTGATCAGGTTTCAGTTTATGTGTAAGTGAATCATTCGAATATGTATAATAATATAAAAAATAAATAGTATCAGAAATGCTAAAACCTGTTCTAGAGGACAAACCTTTTATTTTGTTTCAAGCAAAATGAACAGAGAAAAAGTGAGTTCTCTATAATACAAAGCACTTTTTCATGTAGATCTCAGAATTTCACAATCCTTTATGTGCATGCTTCTTACAAAACATAAGAAAAAAGAAGTAAAATTTTAGAAAATGATTTAAAGATGTTACTTCAATTATCTTTTTACCATTTCAACAACAGAACACACTAGAGTTTGACAAGTTGTCCTGAATCATAGCTTAAAACTGACAAATCTAGAGGTGTGGTCGGGGACTTGATTTTTAGGGGGAAATGTTACATAACTAGAAGGCTTACATACGGTACCTGGAGTTAAAAATTCATCTGCTTATATAAAGTCCACAATTTGGTCTTTTTAAGGAATTAACAAGTTCAGATATGTTAAGAGAAACATGAAATTGCATTCTTCCATGCAGGGTGAATGCAAAAAAAGTATGTCTGTTTCTTTAAAATACAGCACATAGAACATGTTCGCATTCACTCCTTGATTGGTTCTTTTCCCATGAAAGTCTGAGCTATGGACCTGGTTTTGAGCTTGATATGAGCTTTAGTGAGCAAAAGCTCTTTCTCTCCATTTCCATCTAACTCCAGTGTTATCACACTTTGGAAAACAAGCACTAGAACTGCAGTAATGATTTGTTATTTTTAGCTCAAGCTTCTTGTATTTGATGATAATAATTTTGAAATTTATGGCTCTGTTCTTTCTGTAAATCCAGGAGAACAGTGGAGTGATTTTCTCACCCCCAGATTTTTATGTTCTCTGGGTGTTGAGGAAGAGTTGTGTACTAGAGAACTAGTGATATATTGTAACAGTTTTAGGTTGGGTACCTAGTGTTTTTCTGGTATACTTCTAACACATTTTTCTCAAAGGAGTATTCAGAAGTGCTGATTTTATATTCAGTTCTACAGATCTCATCAGTGTCCTGTTTAAGGAGTCTTTCAGACTTACTGAACAATTGCTAAGGTCTGTGCTAGATTTCATTTTTTTCTGGGATTTTTTGTTTTAATCTTTGAAGTGTTAAAGCTTCATTTTATGATTTTTATGCATCCGAAGGGATTCATATTGTTTTTGAACTGTCCGTCTGTCAGTCCGTCTAAAAACTTTAACATTGGCAATAGCTTTCTTATTAGTAAGTGGATTTACTTCATACTTGGACACAACACCCCTTTGGACAAGGCCTTTTCACTGACCTATATTTGTTTGACCTTGACCCCTGAATGACTTTCATCTTGAAGATCCAATTGTCCAATTGTCCAAAAACTTAAACATTGGCCATAACTTCCTTATTAGTAAGTGGATTTGCTTCATACTTGGACTCAACACCCATTTGGTTTTCCCGCTATCCTGTAATTATTTGACCTTGACCCCTGTATATCCAATCGTCCAGAAACTATTATTTGGCCATAATTTCCAAATTAGTAAGTGGATATACTTCATACTTAAACACAACACCCCTTTGGACAAGACCATCTCACTCTCCTGTATTTATTTGACCTTGACCCTGAATGACCTTCACCTTGAAGATCCAGTTGTCTAGAAATTTTCACATTGGCCATAACTTCCTTATTAGTAAGTGAATTTACTTCATACTTGGATACAACCCCCTTTGTATAAGACCTTCCCACTGACCTATTTGACCTTGACCCCTGAATGACAGGTTCTCAGATCAAAGGTCTTCGGGGGCATTGTCATCTTACAGTGACAGTTCTTGTTAGACTACAGTTTTCTAGACTGAAAACTCTAGGCTTATAGAAGACTTAATATTTATATCAGCAAGATATGGGAAATTGTTCCAGGTTCATGTTTCTCCACAAGTTCATACTTATCTGTGTGTTTACTTACATCTTGCTGTAATACATTTTTATGTGAGACAGAAATTGAGCTTTGCTGAAATATAAATAATAGTTAGTGTGATTAGCAACAGCTGTTTTTAGATATAGATTAAATGTGGTGTTTTCTGGGAATGATAACTGCTGCATGATATTCAAGCTTTCTTAAGGCAGAGGTCAATATTTAGCTTAATCAACCTTACTGGCAACTGTTTTGAAAAACAGTTTCAGATTGACCTGAATTTGTTTGTTTAAAAAAAAACTGCAGAATTTTCATTTTAGATGTGTTTTTTTTCCCCGTTTTTTTGTGGTGTGTCCGTGGGAGGTATCCTGTGTTGTGGGATGTTATTTTTGGTGCTTTTGTACATAGAGATCATAAGTTTGCTTCTTTTAATTTTAGGTTTTTTTTTGTTTTTTTTTTTGTTAAAGTCCTTACTTTTGTTATGTTTTTGTTGTTGTTGTTGTTTTCTGATACAGAAACATAAGTTCACATTATTAGCTGAGGTCAACAGTTGTCATTGACCCTTATGTCAAACTTGGAGTGGTTGAAAACAGAAAAACAATTAGAAATAATTTTGTTAATATTGGATCCATCACCCTGAAAATTGTAGAGCCTTCCATGTGATTGAGGAGCAGTTTCTGGCACAGATTAAGGCAGAAACCTATCTGTCTTTGACTGTTATTGTACATTCGGTATCCCCTATAATTGAGAGTGTTCTTTTGTTATTGATGACACCATAGAACTAGTATTTCGAGGGGAATATTCCATTGTGTTACCATGGCAACATGCTGTTAAAAGCAATGGGACAATTATTGCCCCTTTGTTGGTCTGATCATATCCAGAAGGGTGGCAAATTGTCTGTTTTATTGGGGTTGTAATTAAAATAAAGTGATCTCTAGCCTCTTGGTGACAAACTGTAAGAGAACAAATTAAGATTTGTGTTAAATATATTTTCATTGTTTGTCCAGACATTTTCCTGGAATTTTTAATGAGTGTGACTGTGTCACAAATATTTTCTTACACCATGACAACATAACATGATTTAAGTATTACAACCCTCCATCCCCCCACCTTCGCCAAAAAAAAATACTGCAACATTGTTTTGTCTTTTAAACTCAGTTTTGTATAATTCTTTGAATAGCTTTGGTCATTAACCCCTTTTGCTCAGATCCCTATATAGGCTTACAGCGGTTCTGTTTTATTCAGGCAACATGCTGGCCAGGTCATAGAAGATGTTGCAGTATTTATTCTTGTTACTTAGAGGTGACAGAGGTACATTTGTAGTTGTTACAGGAAATTACCAGTTTTCTTTTCTACCACTGATAGTGTTGTATCTTCGTGTATTACTGAAGTGTGATATGTGCCAAGGGGAGAAAGAGGAAGAAGTTCATTGTCAGTATGAGGCTGTAATATATCTAGTCATACCTTTAGTTTGTCCTTACTTATTCCAAAACACCAGTCCTGTTTATGGAAAACAAGTTATTCTTGCTTTGAATACTGTATCCATCAGTTCTGACAGATGCTGCTGAAAGAAGGGGTTTGGATGGCTGAATTGTATTTGTGGATGGAATTTGAACCTCTTACCTCTGAGTTAGGATTCTGATGGCCTGTGCCTCTGCTACCACATTTTGTGTGTTGAGACTTTGAAACTAGATACATTTTTCTGGCTAGGTACGAATTCATCATTTGAAATGATGGATTGTTCACTTTGACATGCAACAAAAAAACGTCAAGAAATTGTTGAGTGATACATTTTCTTCAGAAAAATTTTAAGTAAAAAAAGTTCTTACACCTCAGGGAAATCAGAGGTTAAATTTATTAAGTGTAGCTCGCAGGAATGTAATGTTGCACCTAGAATTCTAGGGATGGCTACTTTTTGTAATATGAGAACGATAGAAGTTTCAGCTTTAGAGTGCTTGTTGATTTCAAAGACCACACATTTGCATGTTTATGTGCAATAAATTTTTTCTACTGTACTGAATTCCTGGCAAATAATTGTTCCAGAAGAGCTCTAATTTGCCAATAATTGCACGGTTTTGCTTCTGTTCAAATAACAAATGTTTCATACAGACTGCAACAGTCTGTTGCTTAATTAGCAGCACTGTGATGAAAGGAAAATAGATAGTTGTGCGAAATCAATGAAATTTATCGATTCAAAGTTTGATCTTTTGTACTTCCTTTACTTTGAATAAGTTGTTGAGTGTAATGGAAACTGGCCATTATGGTCAACTGTAATTTTTATTTTTTATTTTTTTTTTTTTTTTTTTTAAGCATTATGATACTATTTGTATTTTGTTAAGGATACTTTCAGGCTGAGTAATGTGATATCCTTTTTGAAATTAGACAGGTTGCCTCTCTTGTATTGCTAGTAACAAGATAGTCTCCCTTGTATCATAAGGTACATGATTACCTCCCTTATACTGTTAAAAACAGTGTTGCCTCCCTTGTATTGGACATGATGATCCTAGGGTTATTTTTGTAATTTCTAATGATTTTTTTTCTGAGTATGCCTGCTTGTAAATTAGTTACCTATGACTTTGTTGAAATTACTTCAGAATAATTCAAAATATTTTCATAGTTTTTTCTCGCTTAAGCTACAATTGGCTTAATGTATATTAGTGTTCTATGTTTGATGCTATCAGATCTTTGTTTGTATAATACTTTCTTGCCTTTATTTGTAAAGCTTTTCCAAAGAGGTGCTATTAGAAATTTGAGTTAATGCTTTGTTCAATATTTTTCTTGGCAGAATTGGTTATTCTTTTGATTGTTTGATAAAATGTTTAATCATGAATGTTAAATAAATATAGTTTAGCATATTAATTCTCCATTTCAAATATGATTGAATAGTTAAATAAACAACTGGTAAAGCGATCAATTTGCCGATCAGATTTGAATAGCAATAAAAGTTACTAGAGAAATTGGCTGTGTTATTAACTTCTGTGAAGGGAAAACAGCAAGCAATAAATCAAATATTTATTGTGAAATGTTTTTACTATGAATGGGTATCATAATATTGAAGTTTATGTGTTGAATAAAGCCTGAATTTTACCTGATTAAAAGACAAGAAAATGAAATACAACAGCTTTCAGTTGACTTGACATGTGTGGAAAAATATCTTTAATCCTTGTAACTCCTGTGTTCATTCAGACACGTAGGTAATACAAAGGTCTTAGTGCTACAGTTTCAAAGAGTTTCCATTGGGCTTTGTTGGTCAGATGTGAAATTGTTTACAACCACTTTTTTCCATTTCTAGACATGAAATATAGTTTGGCCTAAAAGGAAGCAACTTGTCTATGTTTCCTATATGCATAATGTAGACAAGAGTGGCATAGCTATATGCATAATCTAGACAAGAGGGGCATAGCTATATGCATAATCTAGACAAGAGGGGCATAGCTATATGCATAATCTAGACAAGAGGGGCATAGCTATATGCATAATCTAGACAAGAGGGGCATAGTCTCCTTTATAAAGAAGCCTATTATAAGAATATCATCTAATATGGTTGTCTGTAAATCTTTTGTTTCTTTGAGGGGCGTTCAGAAAATTTTAGGACTAATGTTGTACCTTAGAAACTGTAATAATTATGAGCATGAATTTCACAGACTTCTAGGTTGATTTTTAAGCCGTATACAGTTAAAATTCCAACACAGTTGATTTTGTTATAGCTGAGTTGCAAGCATTTTAAAGACTGTCACACACACATACACAAACACTTCCAACTATCAAAGGTGTTTGCAAGGTGGGTACCGCATCTTTGACCAAAAAGCCAAATGGGTGCATTGCAGAAATCTACTAAAGGTCAATAAAAGTGCTGTTTAAAGGAGGTTTAATGAACTTTTCACATGAACAATTGTTTCATCTTCTGTATTTGCCCACCCTGAGTCCCTGTGACTTAGTATGCCCCACAGTTTCGGCCTTTGTATTTTTCATGATATGTGGGGTATAGAGAAAATTTTGTGTGTCAAACTCCTCATTCATCTTTTTGATGACTTGCTTCAAATGTTCACAGCTAGATGTACAATCTTGGTGTGTTGACGGTCATAAACAAAGGACTATTTTCGGTTATTTTTACTGGAGTTGTGGGCCTTTGTGCTTTTCTGTTTAAGGGTAAAGGGAAAATCTTGTGTGTTGAAATTCGAAGGCATTTATCAGTGGCTTCACTGTATACCAAGGGCCAACAACTCTTTTGCCTTCAAGGTTAGGATAGTTTGGATATAATTTAAGGGTATATATAAACAGATAAATATTTTTAGGATCTGGTGTAATAAATATGCTTAGATAAAGGATTTTCTATAATTATTTTATATGGACAATCTCAGATTTTTCTGAATGCTCAGTGTACTGGCTGACTACAGTTGACAGTCCAAGACCCATAATTAACATGCCTGCTTATGTTGAAGCCGGTATTATCAATATTGCTTGTGCTGTGTCATACAGGGCAAAACTCTTGTGGCAAACACTACATAATTCCTCCTGAAATTTGCTGTTTATTTCAATTTTATACCCATGAAATCGCATGAATTATCCTTGTTGTAGAGAGTGTATTGAAAGGCAGGTTTAACAGAGGCTTATCCAAGTTGATAAATGCGAATTAGATGTAAGACAGAAGAACATGCTACGCCATTCTTCAGCTGTAGTATGGATTTTTGAAAATTTATTAAATCGGCAAGTAAAGGCAAGGATTTGTCAGTGATCCGTTTGTAAATATTCATTTTATCGTTTGGGATTTGACAGTGAATTTCCGAATGCATGACTTGTATAGTTATACCCTTCATAAGCTGTAGGAAGGTTTAAAGTCTTTGTCCTTGTAACAAATTTATGAACAACTTGCTGTGCAAGATAAAGAAATGAACACGTAAAGTTAAAATCAATTTCCTAATGATTTTCCAGGTGAAGAAATAGATGGTTTGACTTCATTAACCCCTTGGGACCAGTGCAGACCAAGATCAGCCTGCACATCCATGCAGTCTGATCATGGTCTGTACTATTCGCCAGTCAGTTGGTAAATTTTCAATCAGCACCCCTATAAACAGTTAATGGATCTGTCCTAAATAGAAATTGGACAAGTCCATTCCAGATATTTAGCAGGCTAAGGGTATATGTTATTATTGTACATATTTAGACCACTTACGTTGCGTACAGCAATATGTAAGGGATAAAATCTCAGTTTCACGTTTTTATAATGGTTTCCTGGAAATTATTGTCATGAAAATTGCCATACTTGTCCGAAGTATAATAATTTCCATACCCAACAATAGACTTAAACATATTGTAGTGATAGTGACTGTGGCTGTTTGTTAATGTGGTTTTCTTAATAAAAAAAGGTTGAGTCAATGATATTGCTTAGTGGCATCACCTCTTTTTTTGCTGTTGTGAGTTTCTGAAAATAAGGGTACCCTTCACATAGTCCTAAACTATTCATTTTACTAAGTTATACAGATTAGTAGACTTTAGGAGCTCACAGTATAAACCACAGTTTGAGTCTGAAATTACTGTCTGTGTAGTCTGCCTGAACCTATGCTGGTCTCAGTAATTCACTCTACATGTCACATTCTCCATTTAAAGAAAGACAGGTTGTTATTGTTTTAAAACATATCGAATGTATCAACAAAATCTGAAGAAAAAAAGGAGTTTTAAAATTAATGTTTATTTTTCTCTCTCTGTTTCAGGTATGTTTTGTCTCAAAACACACTTTATTTCCTCAAATTCAATCTTAAATTAGTAGTAAAATTTGCACAAGCCATAATCATTTCTTAATAGTTTCCTTGTTTCAGAGTGTCTTAAGTGACAGCCTTGTCAGTATTTTGTGCTGCAGTTGTTTCCCTTTATTTTCACTCGAGAAATCATTGAATCTTCAGCACAGCTTTTATAATCTAGAAGCACTTTGCTCAAGGTATTAATTTGGTTTTCATGTTATTTTGTAATACTTAAATCAGTGTTTCCAGCTGATTACCTTTAAAAACACTAATAAAAATTTGATCCAATCTTTTTATTGATATTATGTAGATTATTCTCTCGTTCAATTACAGTTTTGATAAGGTAGCTATTTGCTGTTATTCTGAAGTGTATTTTCAGGTAATCTTATTCTTAATTCAGAGCTATTGGAGATTTTAATTGAATTAATTTGTTTTCATTTTCTTTTCTTTTTTGGATAGTTGAGAGGTTGACTTATTAAGTCTCGCGCTTATCAGAATATAACATCAACAAATTTTGTATGTAGTTAATATTGAAGGTCTGTACAAAAACGACTTTTTATTGGAAAGGTAATTTTTCTAATTTTGAAAAATTCGAGGGTTTTTATTTTTTGTGGGCAGTATAAATTTGGTCCAGTAAGAAAAAGTGATCCTGATTTTGAGAAAGAACTACAGAGATTATCCCATGTAATTTGCTTAGTGTAAGGTCAAGGTACATTTCACTGCGTGAGCACCAGAAATAATTCTCTTCACAAATGGCAGATCTTCTTTCATATCCCGGCAAACACTTTTTTTGCTTCATTCATTAATGCTTTCTTGAAATTGAGAAGGAGAATGTCTTTGCCTAGTTAAATGATGTCACTATTTGAATGACAGCATGCAAGGATCTTTTTAATCCAGCACAGTGAAATTCATAAATGTAGGTTGAATAAAAACACTGAACAGGGTTCAAGCCAAGTGATACAAACAAAAAATCACAGTTATATATTCTAATAATTTAATTGCACTCCCTGAATTTATTAAAATATAATCTGCTGTTTTATCATGGGCTTGAAAGAAAAGAGAAAAAACCCTCTTTTCTGGATGTAAAGTAAAGTGTTGTTAGTTGAACCCAGACCGTGCTAAATATCTAAAATGAACTTGTCCATCTTTCAGTTTGGACAGATTCATTAATTGTTTATCGGGGTACTTATTGAAAATTTACTGACCGAATGGCAAATAGCCTAATAGTCTATGCAGTCTGATCATGGTCTGCACTGGTCGCAAAGGCAAGGTCATTTGCCTCCAGCAGGGTAAGGGTTAATACTTCAAAATTTCTGGTGTTAACTTGACAGTAGTTGCTTTATAACCCTGGAAATATGTAACTATGGAGAAAGTCTTTTCTGGTCAGTTAAATGTTTCGGTTATTGTCTTGTCAATTAGCAGTATACAAAGACAGGAAGTGTACCCAGGGGTGTCCATGAATGCAGAACAATTCCAAATGCTATAAAATAAAGAAGCAGATAGTACCGTTTCGCATTCGCCACTTGATATGTAACTTGGTTTGCTGTCAAGAAAATGTGCTTGCCAAATGTATTATCTGCCAGTCGTAAAATGTTTCTGCACAAAAAAGACAAGATCTAGACAGTTTAATGTCAAGAAGCTTACTGCTTGTCTGGCTTGATTTACAAAATGCAAATTGTAAATATCATGATTCAAACCCATTCCAGGGAATTTAGTTAAAATAACTATGTCTGGAGAGGTTAGCAGTTGAATTTATACATTTCGATGAGTCATTAGTTTAGTGTAGCTTGACAGAATATGATAACTTGACAGAAAAAAAAGCATAGTCTTTCTAAGGCTTCCTTTTCTAAATATTTGTCTTTGATCTATGTATATGTGCTTCTTGTTTTTTTAGGGTCATTACACCTGATATTAATGATGGACTTCACAGGTCTTGAAAAACATACGAAGGAATCGTCTTGGCAACTGCATCAAATATCTAGAAACAAACATTTTGTCTGTATATATGGGTGAATAAAATTAGGCTCTGATATTAGTAAGAAGCAACACTATGATGCATTATTGGGTTTCGGGGAAAAAAACAACAAAAACATGGAAAGGTACTGCTTTGTCAAGCAGAAATAATTGAGATAGTTCTAAAAATTAAAATTACCTTAATTCAGAATTGCATACACAGTGAAAAACAGATTGTAATGGAAGTATTCAGTTTCTCTTCTACACATTTTTATTATGACTAATGTCTGTAATTCCTAAAGAAGGTATAATTAGAATGTATTATTATAATAACACTGGCATCTTTAATATCATTTGCAACATTAATTGTCATATAGTATTTATTATTGCGTGTTTCTTGTGTTTGTTGCAGCAAAAACTGATACAGAGGTATTCATTTGTAAGGTAAAAAGTTGTCCGCTGTAATTACTCTGTAACTGTCAGAGCTGTTACCATCTGAACAAGTAGGATGTCACAAAAGTGATCATTATGTTTTTGCTGCTTTTATATAGAGTTTTTGTTTTGCTGTACAGAGAAATATAAGATAGCTGATGATATTGAGGAAATTGAAATTGTTATCAGAATAAGTGAAACTTGTGTGTGACTTTAAATTAATTAATCAAATTATTTTAGATACAGAGGTCCCACTTTTTTCCCTTCTAGAGGAAATGAAAAAAAGTGGACTTGTTTACCAGATTAATGCCATTTAAGCTGGTATAAACCCTATAGAAGTGATATTGTACTATAGTTGAAGTACAGTTTCTGTTGTAAGTGTAGTGACATTCTAAAAAGCAGCTGTCAACTGTCACATTAAAATGTGTTATAAACTGGTCTCAAAATTACAGTTTAGGACAGATTTAATGTTACACTATTTATTTGTTCATACCGATTTTATTGATGTTCTCGATACTTTGTTTGTTTATATGTACAATGCTGTGTTGATACGTTCAGTCAGGTTTCAAGAACATAAGTATTGACTTAGGACCGTCTTCTCTTCTCAAGTAGGATATTAATACACAAGTTGATTACGGTGAAGGCTTTATGTATCACACAATACCCACTAGGACAACATTGCCTTATATGTTCTCGTATTGAACTCTTAAAGTGACATTTAACGTTAATTTTCCGATATAGCTCTGTGGAGCCGTTGATTTACTTGTGACAATCGGAAGTTAGAAAAATTCATCGTGTTATATGCAGTCATTACTGGTAGGATTCTATTAGGAGCTAGGAAGCCATTTGTTTGGGAAAGGTATATCAGTTTTCTTTTGTTTATAAGTTGCTTTGTAGTATACCTAATGCATTAATTTAGTAATTGTGAAATTTTCTGTCCTATAAGACTTCTTTTGATATAGCAGTATAGCTGAGTTGTTGAGTTATTTCAAGCCTTGATTTTCCTTATAGCATTCTTAAAGGTAAAAGTCTGACCAGTGTTAAAAAGAGTAACTAAAGGTTTGCTTACTTTAGTATATAACTCTCATCTTTTACGAGATATAGATAAAATGTTCTTCTGTTTCTGAGCATGATTTGCCAGTGTATTTGTGAAATTCTTGTACACTTTTGCCTTTGCAACACCAGGCGTATGACAGGGAAGAAGCATCATTATTACTTGGTAATAAACGATATTCTTGCTATTACACAATACAAGATCTGATAAAAGTTAATATATATTAAACATAATTTAGGTCATTGCATTACACCGATCTGATGAAAATGGAGTATTTCATTCCCTGAAGACTAAAATGTACTTGTTATGGAGTGTTAATCTCTTCTCTTGACAGGGTTGGGTGTTAAAATTCATTTACAAGCAGCTGAGTAAATGGAATCAGACATTCAGTTCTGAGAGTAAATGATCAATAGGTCTCAATTTGCTGTCATAAAAGACAAATATGAACTGACAAAAAGCTGTCAGTGCTGGTAAATCAAAGAACCTCCACCCCCTTGCCCAATCAGAAGGTCTCATTTTATTGTTGTTAAAAACAAACATAAACTAAGAAATAGTCTTGAGTAGTAGTAAATAGAATTTAATTTTACCCCCCTTCCCCCAACTCCTCCCCACCTCCCCCTCTCTCTGTCTGTGCCCAATCCACTTGAGGGAATGTCTTACTGCTTATTTAATGTAGGAGTCGTTTTTACAAATATTCTTTACATTGATAGTAAAAATAGCCATTGAATACTTTAAGGAAGCTGTTTCAGAAAACCCTTTAATAGCAACATCTCAGATTGCGAGGAAAAATGACCATGCCTTTTATTTAGAATTTAGAACCACAACCTTGGGTTACTCACCCAGGTAATTCTAATTAGTAGCTAAATAGGAAATGCAAAAGAAAGTCTGCGGTCACAAGGTAAGTCAGACCTTTAAAGCCTTGGTAAACTGTAGTCATCTCAGTAGAACAATGTCATGGTTTCTACTAAGAGACCATTGTTTACCTGTAAAACCTAAACTGGTGCTATTTGAGTGATAACAATATTATTCCACAATATATCAACCATTATTATTGCTTGCATTAATGAACCACAACGTTGTGCTACTGAGATGGGTACAGTATTAAGCAAATACCAACCATGACATTTGCTTACCTGATAAATTATTGATCTTACAATACATTTTAGCATAATCATGGTGCTAATGGGATTTTAAAAATATATATATTATAGCAATAAATGAAAATTACATAAAACAAGAACTGCCACTGTAAGATGACAATGCCCCCGAAGTGGTGCTTTAACCTTTGAGCTGTGGACCAGTCATTCAGGAGTCCAGGGTGAATAGATATAGGTCAAATAGGAAGGTCTTGTCCAAAGGGGTTCTTTGTCCAAGTATGGAGTAATAACACTTGCTAATATTCCTAATATATTAGGAAGTTATGGCCAATAGGGAATGACTGATGGAAGGACCGACAAACAGTTCAAAAACTATATGCCATCCTTCTGGGCATGAAAAAGGTCTTTTTTTTATTGCACTTTGTATATAGAATTCATCCAAATGAGAAAATTTGCATTAGACAAAGTACAATTTGTATAATAGACTGATGTTTGATTATATATATTATATACAAATTTTAGAGGACTTCAGTTGTTTGATAATGACAGTGTTTAAACAGTTGTTTGAATCAAAATACCTAAAAAGAGATATTTTTTGTAGCTCTACAGACATGTTCTAAGAATCACTTAAACTTCAAATTCTTGCAGATTACATCATATGGTCAGACTTTTAGGTGCTGCGAAATTAGTCAATAATTACTTGTCCAGAGGAAATGGCTTTTGATCTAATTTCCAGTTGCCTTTACTCCTCATCAAGGTTTAATTAGTTCTCAGATAATAGTGGAGCTGCTTTTTGCAATTATATGGAGTCTAGTTGCACCTGGCTGCATTACAGTTCCTGTGAGAAAGATGGTTCTGTTAAAGTGTAAAGAGTTGTGATGGTTTGAACCTATCCAACTCATTGTTTTGTTGTAGGCTCTGGTGTTTAGCTCTGGTGCCTGCGATTTTTTAAGCTCCAGAGTCTGTCATTTGTTAAGCTTCAGTATTTGTCACTTGTAAAGCAGTTGTGTTGTCTGGTGTCTTTCACTTGTTAAGCTCTAGTGTCTGTTACTTGTTAACTCTGGTGTCTCTTACTTGGCTCACTTTGGTGTATGTGGCTTGTCAAACTCTGGTGTCTGTGACTTGTTAAGCTCTGGTTTCTGTGAATTGTTAACTATGATGAATTATATCTGGTGTCTGTGACTTGATAAGCTCTGGTGTTTGTGACTTGCTATGCTCTGGTGTCTGTGAATTGTTAACTCTGGTGAATTGTATCTTGTGTCTGTGACTTGATAAGCCCTGGTGTCTGTGACTTGTTAAGCTCTGGTGTGTGTGAATTGTTAACTCTGGTGAATTTTATCTGGTGTCTGTGACTTGTTAAACTCTGGTGTCTGTGACTTGCTATGTTCTGGTGTCTGTTTCCTGTGAAGCTCTGATGTCTTTCACTTGTTAACCTATGGTGTCTGTTACTTGTTTAACTCTGGTGTCTGTGACTTGTCAAGCTCTGGTGTCTGTAACTTGTTTATAAGCACTGATGTCTGTCTTGTTTAACTCTGATGTCTGTGACGTGTTAAGCTCTGGTGTCTGTGACTTGTTTAACTCTGGCATCCTCAATGATTTAAATCTGGCTCAGAACCTGATACCATACCATACAATTCGAGCTTTGTCTCCAAATACCTTAGTTCAAAAGGTACATACAAGATTAAAAGTTTGTAAACACAATACTAAAATTTGTTAAATGGAAAATCTTAAGCATAATTTGTCAGTTCAAGGTCTGGCATTGTATATACTCGGGTCTTCAAACATTGATTGTAAAGAGGGATTTTGCTTTTCAGTGTAGTTACTTACCAAATACTTTTCTTTCTAACACTGCTTAGATTCAAATGTATTTTCAGTAATACAGACAAAATAAATTTGATTATTGTCGTAATGATCTGAAGTCAAGAAAATGACTTCCTTTTGTTGACGCGTTTTGCCCCGTATTTAGCTTTAAGTAATGGAGGGATTTTGGTAATTATCTGGTGTGGTAATATTACACCGAAACGTGACAGCGGGTTGACATGACATTTTTTTTTTCATGTAAATTGTTTTAATTGAATGGTTTTCAGAAATCTTGACTGTAAATTTAACAAAACAGTACAAAATGAAACAAATACATAAACCAGGGTGCATCTTTTAAACTTGGTGTTAAATGTGTAACTTTTCTGACCAAACAAACATTTATGTGAAGAGATTTTTTATAAAAAGAGTTACAGATTTCTAGACAATGTAATAGTTTACAGCAAGACGTGTGTGTGCGTGCATGCATGTGTGTTCTTTAATTATAATTTATTTCAATCAGATTTTTAAAAATTTATTTTGTGTTGATTACCGTTCATTTTGTTTGCGAATGTATGTAAAAGACATAGAAAACACAAACTTCAACTTGATTTTTAGGTTTTTGGTTAAAAAAAAAAAAAGAACAAAAAATGTTCATAAAAGTTTTAGACAGGGTAACTTTAGATCATAAAGATAATCATCAGCTAAATGATAAGTCCTAGAGGGATAATGGAGTAGAAAGTAACAAATACCAATAAAACAAAACAAGATAAGTAAAATGATTGTCAAGTCAATATTTATTGGTTTATTATTACAGTTAAACCCAGGCTTTGTTTGTTTAAAGGCTAAAGGTTGGTAGATTACACACAAATTATTCTGCTGATAGATCTCTAGAAAGTTTACAAGCAATTTACCTGTGCGAAATAACAGGTATTTCAGTGGTATAGCTGTTTCCACTGATGGATGATAGAGGGATAGCTTTATAACTAAGGTTAGAAGTTTTTGAATATTTAAGTATTTTGATAAAGTTACCTGTGTTAATCATATATGACTGGTTTGTTTTTGTTCGGTGTTGTTGACTTTGTATCAAGATTCAGATTATTGCATAGCTGTAAATTACTTTTAGAAAGCAGTATAGAATATTTGGAATATTCTAAAATCCTGGTTCCTAGCTTCTTTGAGTTTCGACAGAATTTCTGATTGCTGGTTCTCTTGTTTAGAGAGAGTACAGAATTTCTGTTAAAAGACCCGCCTTTCATCTCTTAATGAAAGCCCTGTATATGGGTGTCTGGCAATAATATGCAAATATATTCTGATTTGAGTTTATATAGGTCAGTTAAGGTAATGAAAGACCTTACTAAGCCTGAGGGAATGAGGATGTAAAGTCTGCTTGAAGGCAATGAAGAGAAAATAAAATAGAATGGTGTTGCTTATAAAAGAAACATGGGAATAAAAAAGTGTCAGTTTAGGGATAGTGTATAATCACATTAAATATGGAATAATTCCCCTATGAAGTGAATATTTACTGTTCATCATTGATACTCTATGTAACATTTATGAACTGTTCCTGTGTACAATTATTGAACTATGCATGAATTATCAATGAACAGAAAATGAGCCAGATTCATAAAATGTTCTTGAAATTTGCAGTTCATGAACTGTACTTGAAAAAAAAAATGATTGAAGTGTTCATGAACATTTTACACCAAAGAATTTCAATAAAACTCTTCAAATTTTCTGGTTCATGAACAGTTCTTGAACTTCTTTCTTCTGTTTTTCAATGGCACATTTTCTGCTCGTGGATTGGAAGTGAACAGTTAAATGGATATATTGATTCTTAATTAATTCATGAACTCAGTAATTAAAAGTGAAAAAATTCATGTTACTTCATTTGAATCTGTTTAAAGCTGTGAAAACTCTCTTTGAACATTTGACTATATGCTGAGCTTAGAAATTTAATTACACTTTACACTGAAAATTAATGAACCATTCTTTCAATGGATGCATTTACAATGCCTGAATTTCATAATGAATTTTCTATTGAGCTGTAACTCATCTGTTCAAATGGAGTGGCAGACAAATTGCAAGTGTACAAATTCAAACTTTTATTTTGTCTGTCTCCAAGGTTTTCTACATACTATAAATAAGCATGTATAAACCTTTCAACAATATTGATTGTTTCTTTATGTTGATCCTTTCTTGAATAGTTCATGTACATTTTAAGGGCAGTTAAAGAACTTAGTGGATTCTTTATCATTTCTTGAATTGCACGTGAACAGTATCACAAGAACAGTTCATATCCAAAAGTTCATGAACTCCAGTCAAGAACTGTTGAAGGACAGTTCATGCATAATTCATGACTGGTTTGAAATGTGCATAACTTCAGGAGGCGTTTTCTGCAAGAGATTTATTTAATGTTTGCCATGAGAAGATGAAAGAGCTGATTTAAAGTTGAAATTTGAGTAAAATGTTCCATTATTAAGAACATAATAATATGTAAATTGAGGGATAAATGCGAACAAGTGCTTTATGTTTCTTTATTTCATAACACTTGGAACATCTTTGCATTCATCACCCCTTGAAATGTGGTTAGGAAGATAAGAAGTAATACATTCTGCTGTTTTAATGGAATATATTATACAGATTATGATAAAACAGGATTGATGACATTAACATAGTAAAAGAAAATACAAAATATATGATATAATTATAGTCAAATGCTACTGTAAGAAACTGTTTAAACCTGACATCTATAGTAAAGAAATGAGATAATAAATAAAATTAATGTTTTCATAAAATCCATATATTTTATTATAATTAATTGCATAAAAAGACACTTGGCCTATTCTCTGTATGTTATAGAGGCTTGAAAAAAGAGGTGTATAATGCTAAGTGACAAATGTAAATTATTTACTACTGGACAGGTTTATTTGCTGTGTTTTGGTAATATAATTATAGTGGCTTTGGACCATAAATATATTGTTATGTGACATTTATATTTATGGAAAGAACACCTACAGATATTAACTGACTGGACAGGATCACATGACATATTATTGGTGGTTATTAGCTCGTCTGTTTCGAAGAAAAAGTTGATCTATTATGATCATTTTGTCATTGTCATGGTGCAAAAACTTGAATGTAGCCCATTACTCAAACAATTTGAAAGGTATCAATATGAAACTTGGAATGCTTGCTTATCATAACAAGAGGCATTTGTAACTCAAGGGGCATTATTCTGAAAGCTATATTTTTGGAGTTATGCCCCTTTCTAACTTACAATATTTGTCAGAATTGCTTATTAAGTTGAATGACATGTAAAACAGACGAGCGTTGGTGCCACTCTGCGGAGCTCTTGTTTTACAAGAAATATTAAAAAGGGACTTTGTTTAGCTTTTTTTTGGTTTGGGGTAGTTTGGCTTATCTGTAGCTTGAAGCTAGAGACTGAAAAATGGAATGAATGAAGGATGGAGGAAGTGAATACAGACAGATACACAGATACACAGATGGATAGACAGACCAAGGGAAAAAAGGAGAGAAGAAACAGTGAATAAATTAATTAAAGTAAAAGACCAGAAAAAAAGGAAGGAACCAAAGATTATAAAATTAGAAATTAAAGAAGGAAAAGAAAAAAGCGATAGAAAGAAGTGAGATAAGAGTTGCCTTAGTGATTTGACCGAACCCACGATGCATAATGTTAAACCATAACTTTCAGTTATAAACATCTCAGACAACACCTATAGATGTCACATGTTGCGGTGTTATGTCAGTTGTGTCAGAACTGTTACTAGTTTAACTCATTTAGCGGATATTGATTTGTCATAAGTTACACTGATAGATCTTTGCATGCATTGTCACTAAGTCATTTTTTTTTTTTTTATTTTTTTTTCGAGGTGTGACAAGGGAGAGAGTTCCTGTCATGATTTCATTACACTGGGGTACCATTGTTTTAATTTATCTGTCTCATTTTTTGTCTTCTTTTTGTGTTATGCAAATAAAAGATTTAGAAAGCTTGTATAGAATTAGATTGAGAGTAGCCATGCAGACATTACCAGTTGTGTAAGACTTTTCTTATCAGATATCAGCTTTGTGGTTAAGACAAGTTTACTAAACATCTGATTTCGCTAATTGGTTGAAATTAAAAATTAGTCGTTCAAAATCAGCAAATTACAAAAGGGTTTGAGCTTAATAGTTTGATAATCAAATAAATATAGGAATATCTTTGGAAAATTGTAATAACATGAATAAACTTTGTGAATCAATAACAGTATTCCATCTATCTCCTGGTGTTACAGGTATTAAAAACATAGGGGTCAGAGGTCATAGTTCCTAGAGGTCAAGTGACATACTAATTAGACTGGTGTAGCGTATTTGTTTACAGGCGGTAGCGATTAACTGTGAAGATATCTAAACAATCATCTTGTAACCAGTCTCCTGTAAAATCGCTAGATTCATTGTGTGTGTGGCGTGTAGTAATGCACAGTATTATTGGCTTGCCCAGTTGTTTAAACGAAACTTTCAAACAGTGTTTACAGATCATTTAGACAAGTTTTCCTTTTGTAGTTCTAGGCTTGAGGAGTAATTAACCCATAAATCAATAAAACGTAAGTGCTTGATTTTTCATTTTGGGTTGTAAATATTTTTGTACTTATCAGGTATAAAGTTGATTAACTAGTCTGCAGAATTGTTTGGCTTCTTTGATCAAGTACTGATTGTATTCATACATCTACCTTTGTAATTGGTATTCTGCTGATATAAAAATGTCTGCATGTTTTCCTTCTTAGTGTTCTATTAACTAAGATTTTAGAGATTTTTCTGTTAAATCCTTGAGTTTTTCAAATGTACATTGCAAACATGTGTTCACAGCATGTAATACACAAGACTTGAATTTTTTTTGGTTGTATCTGCTGTGTTAGGAAAAGCGACTTAATTAATTGTTTTGGCACTGTCTTTTCATATCACATGGTCATGTCAGCATGCTTGTTTTGTTTGTAAATTTGATATTGTTATACAAAATTAGTATAGAGGATTGGTATGTAGCAGAAAGTTTCACTGTCTGTTAGTCTCATGGGCTTTGTATCTGCTTAATAATTTGGTTACAATGCATGGGGATATACCGTATTTGCCCCATCTAGTGCCCATGCCTCTACAAGTGCCCCTCACCTTTTGACCAGCAAATGAATATGTGTCCCTTTTTTGCAGTAGGAAAATTCGTAAATAATATTTTGCATTGTTGTTTCTTTTCCAGTACAGACTTTACTACTGTCTTGCAAAGTAACCTTCCAGTTTTGATTTTACAAACTTTTCTTGTGTCTTGAACTAGACAGTAGACTTTATATTAGTACCCTTTTAAACGCCCCCGCTTCTCTTGAATTTTCTAAGCACCCTGGGCACTAGATGCAGCAAATATGGTATGTGGAATTAACCATGTGCAATGCAGCTTTGCTTAACAGTTTGTAACTGCACAGCAAACAGATCTTCAGATTAAGGTAATTGCTTTATGACTAAATAAATTCTGTATCTTGTCCTTTCCAGAATTTGACAATGCATGATGAGTTATTTAAGACAAACTTAATGGCAGAAATATGCTTTGTAATTAGCGTAAAAGTTTGTCTGCCTTGACACAGTGTATAGGTTAAGGTCTAGTTTTATTGACACTTACGGGCTTTAAGATTCCGAACGCGATCTCTGAGTGCTTCTGTTAAGTTTCTTTCTTTTGATAATGCAGTTTGTGGGGGCATTTTAATAATCACAGACAGTAATTTCTCCAGTTTTATTTTGTTTCCACTCATATTTACAAGGAAAGCTGTGCACATGTCACCAACAAGAAATCTTATTTCAAATCTTGTGTTTTTTTCCATTCATGATGTAGCCACAAACGTTTACATACTGGAAACTGAAGTTATCTATAATTCATTGTGATGGCTAGCAGATGTTGCAGAAAGCTTTGTTTATATAGGAATTGTTACAGAAAATAACTCTGTTGTAACAGGATCATGTCAGAGTACATCTATTTTATAAAGCAATAGATTTTTTTTTGTTCCTGAGGAAATGTTGGCAAAAATACATCAAGTGTAGAATTAGGTATCTGTGAGTTTGGCTGTAAAACTGAATATTGGGCTGATTGATGCCTTAAAACGAAGGCTCGACAGGATTGATCGTCTAGGTAAGGTCAATATTTGCTAACATAGGGGTGCTCAAAATTGCCGTTTTTACTGTATAAATGTTTGTCCTGGCTTTCTTCCTTTGTTCTTCTTCAATAGATGCTGTCGGCAGCCTGGTAAACTTGTTGGTCTTAGTTGATTAGATTGGAGAAAAAACGTGGTACTCTACATTATTACTGTTATTACTAACTATTGAGCTTGCGTTAAGAGAATCTGCTTGTCTTTTGGTTTGCCGATACTTGATTGATTTTTGACAGCTTAGTGTGGAAGAGTTACCATCAGTGTAGTCATTATAGTGGGAAACTTTGACTCAGATTTGTCACAGATTTTGTTCACCATCAGGGGAGTAAAGGGGAAAAAGTCGAAGTTTGATATTGATAATTTATTATTTTAAATGTGAACAGTGTTCTTCAGTTCTAGGAAAGAAAGTGGGAAGTTACAATGTATACCTGGTGTATGACATCTCTTAAGTGAAATATGTTTTCGCTCTACAAGCAGATAAATTAACTGATTTTATTCTCAGGTATGTGTCGGTGTGATTAACCTTTACCATGCTGAATAATTATCTAAGATATACTTTTCTATCTTTTAAGTTTCAACAGATCTGTTTATTGTTTGTGGGGGTGCTTATTGAAAATTTACCAACTAAATGGCGAATAGTGCAGACCCTGATCAGACTGCATTGAGGTGCAGGCTGATCTTGGTCTGCACTGGTGGCAAAGGCAGTCAGTTGCCTTCGACAAGGTAAAGACAAATTATTATGCATATTTGTTGGCTCGTTAATATTGCCGTATAGCTTGTTTGATGATTGACGGTATATTGTATCAATGCAGTGTTTTGATGCATTATTTAATGTGAATCTTGTTTTGTTTTATGGGATTAATTTAACTGATGATGATTTGTATAAATTTTTTGAAGTTAGCTGTTAATGGATCATAAATGTCATATTATACGATGACTGAAAACAAGTGATGACTCAGTTGAGATTATGTTATAAGATTGTCTTCACTGATTATTTCTTTTCTGTGTAAAAATGTAGAGGGCAGAAAACAAGAGAACAGCACTGGAAGGTTTATTATAATAACTTGTACATTTTACATTCTATTGTTATATTATTTACAAAACATATACAGCATAAAATAAGTTGACATGAGCATTGCTATGCATTTGGTTCTGGCCTTCATTTCATTAATGTCTGTGGGTGTTTTTGGAAAACATTTGACTACAGTTGTGTTCCAGGTTCAATAGTTAGCTGGTAAAATGTAGTGCTGCTAACAGCTCAGGTGAAAATGGATTTAAAATAGAAATAAAAATGTTAAAAATTAACAAGAACTTGGAAATGATAACATCTACTAAAATAGGAAGTAAAAATGGTAGAATTACACATTGTCATCTTGTGATCTTTATTTTGATAAGAGTTTCTATGACCAAGTCAGACTATGTAGACAAAGATAACTTTTAGAATGTCTATAATTGAGCCAGTTCCTCACTAATTTAGGCATCTGATTTCTCTCAGATTCCCTGAAATGCAGAAGGAATTTCCAGATACCTCTTACAGTGGTGCTGTTTTATCAAGGTCTCACCTACAGCATGAATTCTTTTCATCATTGATACAAAGCCAGCTTCTCAAATGATTAAAATTGGCAGCTATAGAAAAACCTTCTTCCTCTACCTATTGGTGCCACATGGCGAATAGGTGTCCCTGTAAGAATGACTTACCGTGATGATCACTCTGGTAGTACTTAAGGTGCTTTGATTTTCAACAGATAACCTGCATTGCCAGCCTCCATGGCTTATCAGGTTTATACAATAAGCCCATTAGGGTTGATACATTCTTTATTGATTGTTTCCCCATAAGTGTAATGAGATTTGGAAATTATAATATTCTTCTCAGTGATGTAGAAGATAGAAAGTGCCAGAATTTTCCACCATACCTGTAAAATATCATTATTTTAGTGTAAATTTTTCCTTGAAAAAAAAAAAATAAAAAGGATTTAATTTTCATCAGATTCCAGGCCTTTACTGTCTGTCAACTTTATGATATTGGATTGATGTTGCAGTATTATGTTACGGTCTTGTCTTAAACCTGTCTGCTACACTTTTAAGGAATTGCAGTTTACAGGCACTGTGAAATATCTTGGCATTTGAAATTTTGCAGAATATATTTGAACAAACAATTGTAACAGCAGCTGCATACGTTTTCTACAAACTGATTTTATTTTAGATTTCTCTAGGGGGCTTCAGCTGTTATTATTGTTTTAGACAATGATATACTGATATATTTATATTTATATATATATATATTTCTTTAGGGTTGGGGGAGGGGTAAACTCTTTTGGATAAGAGAATTTTTTGGGAATTTTTTTGTGTAATAATGACTTGGGTTAATGTCTAGTTGTGTAAGCTGAAGTTGGCGGCAGGGCCAGGGGGTGATCTTTTTGTGACCTTTGTATGCAGTTTTGTATCATAAAAGCAAATATATGACATGTTTTTGTAAACAGTAAGAGTTAGATTTCTGATGAAAGGATGTACTTGAAAGTCTATTTTGGTGCACACCAGAGCCTCATCAGAATTGCTTTAGTTCAAGTCTACTTGTTTGACTGTTGTCTCACACGTTTTGGAGTTTTGCAATTTTAGGGGACATTTACTGCACTCTCAACATGCTGAAAAGCAAACATAATTGACAAGAAGTGATGTTTATTTTCCAAGCATAAGGGTGAAGAATGAAGTGCATGTTCTCTGGCAATGTGTGGAATGTATGGAAGTCAATTATAAGCCTGTGTGTGCCCAAGTAATTACTTCTATATGCAGAACAGAATTCATAAAACAAGCTGAAAGGTTTATGAAGCTAAGCTTGCGTTTGTTTTAGTCGGGGAAGAAAAACGCTCTTTTCATTTTGTTGATAATGGTAAGGCGGCAGTTCCTATTACTCAAAAGATTTTCCTTCATTTGTGTTAAAGACTTTTTGTAATGTTTACTGTATCACTCATTTTCTTAGATGTGTTCAGACATATTTACATAATTTCTTGTGTGATGCCTTTGTATAATGTAATTATAATGGATTTTTGTAGTCTTTACTGCTCATTTCATACGCATAGGAGAATAATTTCTCTGCAGCTAAAAGGAATTGCAAGGCATGGAAATGTCACACCTGCTTCTGTAAAAATTCTCCCATAATGCAGTTGAACAGGAAATGATGTCATGAAAATTTTGCAGTTTAGAGAAATGAAGCATATTAATTAATTTCTGGCCATCTGCTTCCATATTCAGTTCTGAGGCTGTATACCTGTTTCCCTCCCATATTTCACCACCCACAAATACACACTTCCCTTTGACCTTCTGTCTATCTCTCCTCTCAAGGAGGAATAACCAATAGAATGTTATTGAGCGTCGAGAAATGTTTTCTTGATTTGGTAAGGTTTTGTCTGTGCCAGACATGGCAAAAACACTATAACAGTCATTTCTATGATTGGTTATTGAAAGCCGATGCTTGCAGATATATTCACTAGCTATTGATCCTGCTTGAAGGGCCTGCCAGTTAATTTAATACCACTATTATAGGCCTGTAATTCCCAGGGAAATTGTCTAATTAATCAAATAAATACTCTGTTACTTGTTGTGTATTGACTTGTAAGAACTCTTTGTAATGATTTGAATCCACCTTAAAAGTAGTTCTGATTTTAATGAACTCTTCTGCTAATTACGGTGAAAAAAGTAATGGAAAATTCTGAATCATTAAGCCAATCTTGTAAACATTTTCATTTTAAGACACAGTACTCCAGCAGCTTGTATACATGTATATTAGATTTCGATTTTTAGACTTTTCAGTATATAATTAATAACTTGCTGTTAATAATTGTATTAATGTTAATAATGTTGTTGTTTTATCATGGCAGAATCATTTATGCTGTATCGCTTGCACTTGTTTCATGTTACCTTTTGTGTAAAAAATGCACTAGACAGCTGGAAGATCCGTTCAGCCAACAAGGACTTAAGACAAGAAGGAGCTAGGAAGGGTAATGATGATACCTGAGGTTGAAAGCTAGCTTTGATCACACAGCTGGCCAATTAGAAGGGATATGACAAAGTAAATGTTACAAGATCAACTTTCTGGAATCATTACTTGAAAATAACACATAAATATTACGTAGATGCAATTTAAAGCCATTAAATATTTGAAGTCATTGGCGCTTTGACAAACATGTGGTATTACTCAAACATTATAAAAAGGCATGATGTGACCAAAGTGTTTTGTTAAAACTGTGATATTAAATGTTTGCATATGTTGAATAATAAATGTTTTAAATGGTATGAAAAGAAATCCTAGAAAATTTAACAAGCGTTGGAGATGTATTGTTACATATTCCAATGCTCAATCATGATTGATTGTTGAATTTCAATGCAGTCAATATGGGAGACAGGGATTTTTTTCATTCCTTGGAAGGATATTGATTGTATTAGTTTCTGTCTTGATGGAGAGCTTTCAGAATAGCATGCTTGTAGCAATCCATTTCTTGTGGGAGGAATGGCTATCTCACTGCAGAATGATGAAATTTTAAGATACATTCAGTTTACGCCTGCCTAGTTAATTGTTAAAAAACATTTCTTGCTAAACTAATTAAAGAATAAAATATCTACGAAATTTTAGCACCTGTGATTTCATGTTAATTTTGCTTTTTAAGGGAGGAAGTTGGTGTTTTTTTTGTTTTTTGTTGTTGTTAAAATCTTAAAATACCTCTCAAATCATTTCTGACTTTTTCTATCCAAATCAAAGAGACAGGTAGATTTATGTAGAAGTGATCAGCCTTGAGTAATTTGTTAATATATTTTCATATGGATGAATATTTGCAGGCTGAAAGCACTATGACTCGAGCAATTGTAGGCTTTCTGATAACTCGTATCAAATATGGCGGTTAACTTCTACAAATAGTTTAAAGTTGGAGGTTCTCGTTGTCATCCCACCATGGACTTGGATATCCAGGGGGAAATGGGGAAAAAGTGTTATCTCCTTCTTTATTCTATAGCACTTTGAATTTTTTCACATTCACGCATTTATTTATTTATATAGATGTAATGGTAATATTTAACCAAACTATTTGTATCATGGTATCTCTTTGTCGTTTAATAGCTATATTTAGGCATCAGGTACAGAGGTGGTCTACCTTCTTTTATTCCATTGGTTTGGGCAATCTGGCTTTGTTAAAGCAATACTGACATATGTATCATTCATGCCCGTGTGTCGTGTCTTCACAGCATGATTGCACGCAAATATTGATTATTATACACAGAAACAAGTGAGATAACAATCTTGACTATGTGAATCTTTTGTTTGACAGACTTGACGTGAACATAATGCCATTTTCGGTAAAGCTACATTAAAAGCAAATGATTGCCAGAGGGCGGTATTTATCACTTTTGCCAACAATTACACTCATTTCGAGCACACACTTACAGGATCAGGCGTACAATCAATTTGTTTGCAGTACGCCACTGAAATGTAAACTTGACGGTCTTTTACTTGTGGTGTTAAAGGTAAAAAAATACGATTCAATATCGGCTGTGAGCAAATACTTAATGGACTGGAAATAGATTTATATTGCTGATAGTATCTGTCCATGCTTCAGGAATATTTAGTGTAAAAAAGAAAAAGGGATAATGGCTTACTTAACTTCTGATGGGATAGTATTGGAGTATTAAAAAGTCATTATCAATAATGTAAGTATATAATCTTGATTGTCTTTGTTAAAATAATTATCAAGATAACTTGAATTGATTTCATAAAAAAACTTAATCATATTATTCAGTAATCTAGAGGTATGGTTTTACTCATAAAAGGTGTTTAAGAGTTAAAATAATTGTTTCTTGAAATTGAACAAGTTTGGTTTAAACAATGAAAATTTAAAGGTGAGAACAGCAGATATTTTGCTGTGTCATTGATGTAGGTAAAACAGACTGAATAATATTTTTGTAGTCCATTAAACAAAGTGTGAACTTCAATAAAGACTTTACCAGCTGTCATGTAGAAATGATAGACATGAACCTCCAGGCAAAAATTTCTGTTATTTGTTATATTATAAAACATTTAATGTTTCATCCCTTTTTGTTAATTTGTCACTTGTTCAAAATACACATTTGCATGACAGTAACTTATGTTATCACTTTATCATCTGAGGTGCATTATTGAGACAGTTTTGCTGGTCTTTAGAATTTTAATAATAAAATTTACCATAAAATCTGTTGACTGGCTTTAACTAGGTGATCTATTGGTTTGGAATTATGATGAAAGCACTTAAGATTGTGATTCTCAAAGAAAACCATTACAGCGAGCCTGTCCAAGTACAGGAGCTGCCTTATCCAGTATCATGTGTAAGATTTGATGTAGTTTATACCTGTTTACCTTAGTGTAACTGAGGAGTCAATGTTTGTTTTATTGTATGTTTTGGAACTTGTCTAACTGGTAGTCATTATTTCAAAATGAAAAAACAGAGAAGTGAGACAAAATGTGTGAACATGTGTTTTTTTTTTTTTCGAACAGAAGTGGATGTTATTTAAACTTGTACAGATCAACACTGTTACTTAAACGGGATAGATTTGTATGCACAGTTGTGAGGTCTTTTTTATACTATATACTTAAAGGTTTTCAAATGATATTGATCACTAAAAAACGTTATTGAATTGTTATGTCCGTTAAGTCATTTTTATGCTGAGAAGAGACCAAATAAATTAGCATGTTGAAATCAATTTGATTGCATTGCTTGGATTGATGAATATCAGACTTTCGCGTTTAATTTCCACATATCTTCACGAAAACCTTTTATGGTAGCGGTTTCTATTGATCTGTGAATTAATGTAAAGAATGATTGATTTAACACTAAGGTCGATACAATGCTGTTATTTGATTACAGAAGATAAGACTCTACGATTGTACGAATTAACGACAAATTGTTTCCTTTGGGTTTATCAATTGTTTTAGATTATACGTGATCAAGAGATTACAGGAAGAGTCCAATGTGTTGCAGTAAAGAAAAATCTCGAGTTTGTAGACGGAAGAGCTTTAATACGATTTTTCCTACTCTTGTAATACCTCCATTGTAACGTATGGAATTTCTGACTCATAGTATTATAAGGAAGGGTCAAGATGATCAGTTAGGATTCTGTAAATGTTTATAGTACGTATAATAAAAAGTACGGAGTCGGTACAGCATTGTATAAAACAGAATGACAGTTAGTGATGTGGGAATTTTCATTGACCTTCCGATGTTAAATGAACGTTGTAATAATACAGTTAAATATTTTACATGCAACTTGTTTGACTCCTAATTAACAAGTACATAAACAGAAATTAATTAAGCTTACAAGGTATTATAGGCTGAGACTTGCCTAGCGAAGCTTGTAAAACAGCCTATCTTCTTAACGCTATCTAATTTACCTGTCCGCTTTTGTCGTGATCTGACAGGTAAACTGTTACGAGTTTAATAGATTGTCATTTGGTTTTATAAAAAGCCCTTAAGGTAGTTGGTAATCATCTTGTGTTACAACACTGATATAATAAACAGTTGAAAATATTTATGGGTTTTATTGTAACAGTACCAAATATTGTTAAGATCATTATTTGCCTGCATTAACTGGTAGATATTTTAATATGCAGTACGTGTGGCAGGAGAGACATTCTCTGATCATTAGTGTGTAGGGCTTCATTTATTTTTTTATTTCGCTAGGAAAAAAACATGAAAAACATTATTTCCGATTGTAAATTTTCGGGATTTCTGAGTGAAAATATTTGTTACAAATGTCATTTTCTTATTGTAATATCGAAATAAAGGATTATTTATTAAATATTTAGGGAAGAAATAGACAAAGATTGGTATGTTTTGTTTTCTATTACTGTAATTCTTTCATTGTATACCTCAGTTTTGTATTCTTTGATAATTAACAAACTGAGACTTTAATAATTCTGTACAGTAACTGATATGATGTGAAGAAGTTAGTGGTTTTTGTGAATCTTTATTTCCATGTGAGTTATGTTTAAATTGAAGTAAGGTACGTAACTAATGGTCATCATGTTGACACTGACGTTAATTAATAATGTATAATCTATTAAATGTTTGGAGAACAACATGAGAGGTCATCCAGATGAAAAAGTCGGGCTCTGCTTGCTAACAGACAGTATCATAGCTGATCTGTGTAAAGGTTCAGACATAATGTTTCTGGTTCAAACATTACACATCGAATGAAATATTTGCAAGTTAAATTTTTCTTACATGACAGAAGACTTCAATATTTATGTTGTGGGGTTTGGATGTACTCCTATTACCAGGATCATCCATAACCATTTGGCAATTTCAACCATCACATATTTGATTGAAATTTATAGTTTAAAGTTTGGGTACTCGCATATTTTTTGACCTGCAAAATAAATGAAGAATAAGAATTAATAATGTTTTTTGCAGTAGGAAATTTGTACGTAAACATGTTTTTCCTTTTTTCTGTTATGTTATGTTACAGCACATGCAGACTTTACTACCGTCTTGCAAGATAAAATTCTGGTTTTGATTTTACAAACTTTTCTTGCATCTTGAACTAGACAGTTGGCTTTATATTAGTACCCCTTGAAGTGCCCCCTACCCCCGTCTTGAATTTTCTAAGCGCCCTGGGTGCTAGATCGGGAGACTACCATAGTACATTTATCTCTCATGTCATGAATTTACTCTATCATGTTTGGGTAAATCATTTTTCTGCAATGACATGATTTTGCTCCATCATGAGTTTGTAATGTTTTATGTGCAGAATAATGATTAACTTGTTATGCCGTATAAAACAACAGTATGCAGTTTGGTATTGATAGTTTGTATCAAACCTGTGAGTCTGAAACCCTACAAGTCACTGATAGTATATCCAGATATCGGAGTTACCTCCCTTCTCTCAACGGATAATGTGTTGACTGACAGACCGATAAATTACAAAGTAGTTAAGAATCGGCTTGTAGTGTTATACAGCCAAGCTACCTGGGATGTTTTACAAAATGCTCTCATCAAAAAATGTTGGAATGTTTTCTTGGTTTATTTTGAGGTTTTGTACGTGAATGAAGTACAGTGCATATGTTTCATCTTGATTTTTAGCTGGTGTTTATTTTTATTAAATTTTGTAAACTTAAGCTGTTTGAATTCAAAATACTGTGAGAAGATGGATCCAAAGGTATAGCCTACCTTGTGTTAATGAAAGTGAATTTTTTTACATTGCAGATGGATTTTGATTAAGAGCAGACATGTTACATGTCCTAAGATAAGTGCAAAGTATGTGTCTATTAATTGAGAGCGATTTTGTAAGGTTGAGAGTATTGGATGGTGAATTTTGATATACTTGTTAGAAGTATTTGATAAATATTTATTGTATAATGTTTGAAATGGAATTGTTAATGGATTTAACCTGTTGAAACCAGTGTTTGGTTAGAACTTGGATTTAAAGAGTGAAATTTAAATGGATTGTTAGTTAGCATCACACATGGAATTAATGAAGAAACTGGATTTTAACACGGTCCTGTCCTTGTGTAAGTGTAGCTTATACATGTTTTGCACTTGAGTCTTTGAACGGTATGATTTTTTTGAGATTGTATGAATTTATCTATGTAATTAAATTCCTTAAAAGAGCTTTAAAGATTTAGGATGTCTTTAAAAGGACTTGAAATATTGAAATCCTTCTGAAAATGTTTAATGGTTGTCAAGTTAGTGTTTAAAATTTGTAATTTATATCAGACGTCTTTTTTTCTTGCATGACACAGGGTTTTCTGCGTCACCTGCTGGGAACAGCAAACTCGAAAACCAAACAAAGAAAATTGCCATGTTTGAATTTGCAGCTTTTCTTACAGAGAGAGCCAAAGGGCCTTGTGCATATCTTCACCATATTTACACAAGTAATTTTCACACCTTTATCTGTGTTCACACTGTTATCTCCTTCTTTTTGACAGACAGATTCATGCTATCAGATCATGTTAAAAAGCCATCTTGTTTGTCGATTTTTGCCCCCATGATGGATCATTTATTGAGATGTTGAGATTAATTTAGTGTGTTTTACTGTCTGATGTGCTTGATGCACTGTGTAAATGGTATTTGATTAAACTCATTGATAGTTGGAACATATTCTTGTTATTGTACCTAATTGTTCAGTGTTTGTGGGGGATTTAGGGGGAGCTGTAGATGTTTGCTTAGTCTTTCTGTCTGTCTGCCGCTTATGTATGAAAACTTTATTGCCACTGACAGTCTGAAACAGAAAATATCTTAACACATTAAATGAAGATAACTAGATGTTTCATTTTTTTTTATAGCAAATAATATTTATTTTCTCCATAACAGTGCTAAGAATAAAATTACTGTGTTAACATCTTTCCATATCATGGTAATTTAAATCAGTGTATTTACATGTTTCCATATTATCGTAATTTAAATCAGTGTATTTACATGTTTCCATATTATGGTAATTTAAATCAGTGTATTTACATGTGTCCATATTATGGTAATGTAGATTGGTGTATGTACGTGTTTCTGTATTATAGTTATGTTGATCAGTGTACTAAGTTGTTTTTTGTATTTTGGTAATGTAAATCAGTGTATTTACACGTTTCCATAGTATGGTAATTTAAATCAGTGTTTTTACATGTTTCCATATTATCGTAATGTAGATCAGTGTATTTACATGTTTCTATATTTTGGTTATGTAAATCAGTGTATTTACACGTTTCCATAGTATGGTAATTTAAATCAGTGTATTTACTTGTTTCATTTTTCTGTAATGTAGATCAGTGTATTTACATGTTTTTATGTTATGTAGATCAGTGTATTTACATGTTTTTATGTTATGTAGATCAGTGTATTTACATGTTTTTATGTTATGGTAATGTAGATCAGTGTATGTACATGTTTCCATATTATGATTATGTAGATCAGTGTATGTACATGTTTCCATATTTTGATAATGTATATCAGTGTGTGTACAGGTTTCCATATTTTGATAATGTAGATCAGTGTATTTACATATTTCCATATTATGGTAATGTAGATCAGTGTATTTTTGAGTTTCCATTTTATGATTATGTAGATCAGAAGTACCATTTGTTGCCAGAGTCAGTGGAGGGTGTTGCCAAACACTGTGTGTTATTGGCATCCAGACTTCATAGCATCATTAATTAGCATGATATAACAATCCAGGAAAAAAACTCCAGTTGAGGAAGGCTTACACCTGGCAACAAAAGGCTTTCTGCTTAAAAAAGTTGTCCGTTATCGGATAGCTACTCTGTCTAGTTCAGATGTCTTTCCCATTGTCTGCTAGACTAACTAGTCGGTCACTATAATGCCATAAGAAGCCTTCATTGCTTTAAGTGTATACTGTTACTTTATGCTACAGTCATTATGTTCGAATTTTGTAATTTTTATCAGCTTAAATTTTCATTATGGATCTTTTGCCATCTTTTAAATGTATTCTGGTCAATGGTAGAGACTTGTCATAGGTAAAGAGATCTACAGTGCTTTATCAGTACGTATCATACTTATACTGGCTGTCTTGTTTTAAGACAATTTGAATTCAGTTTTACACGTTTAATAATCCTGGTATATTATGTTCAAAAATCATGTCGGCTTGTCACTTTCTCACAAAAAATGTTAGCAATGCCCTTTGAAATTCAATTTAAAGTATATTTATAAATACAACTTTAGTGGTATTAAATTGCTCTACGCTTTGAAGTGTATAACCCCATTTTAACACAGGTGCGTGGTTGGTAGTAAACTGTTATTAATTGTACAGGTATATTATAGCCGTTTTACTGGCTTTTATGTGATTCCTGAGCCTATTAAATATCTTTGCTGGGTTTAGGTTTATTTTAGGATTTAATCCATTTTTGTGTGTGACAAATTAGATATTCCTACCGATAAGAATATGACAGTTTGAAAGTCCAAAAGTGATTTAGATAAATTTGAGATATTTGTAAAATGCTCCTTTTAGACCCCATGCATATATTGTGATTTGGAAATATTAGATAACCTGCTGAAGATGCAGTTGTCTACCCTTTTCTTGATAAGAATAAACATCAAAAAGTACCTGGGAAAGTGGCTGAAATGTTTCCTATTTAGATTTTTAGTTCATTGTTTAGGAACCTGTCACATGTTTTGCTTTTCCTGTCACATTTTAGGCAGATTATCTTGGCCCGAAAGATTTTTCAGAAACCTGAGTTATGGCCCTTTGATAACAAATAAGACATAAGTTACAGCCCTTTGTTTATCATAAAAATGTCAGTTAACCAAGACCCAGGCAGCTCCTAGATGAGACTTATATCAATCTTAATGTATATAGTAATTTTTTGAAGGATTATTCTTAACTGTGCAAGAAGTTGTTTTGTATCTGGTTGGTAAATTGTCTTGATCACCATTTTGGTCTACCCTAATAGTTGTTTGGCAGTTTTTGATTATGTTTTATTCTAGAATAGAATATTTTTTTATTATCTTTTTAGGAGAACATGTGGTATTTTCATTTAACAAAGTGAACTTAAATTGGCAATGCAGTTTTTTGTTTGTTTACATATCTTCATGCTGTCCGAACAAACTTTGGTTTACATTTTAAGAAAAAACAGACTGTCCCTGCTTTTTATGTGAACATCAAAATTAGGTCCTTGATACCTGATAATTTTCCATCTGATACAACACTTCTAAACATTTTTGTTTTTTTTAGGAGTCTTGGAATAATTTGGTAGTTAGTTGTTTCAAGTTGCATTTCCTTTGCTGTTTTGTCAAGCCTGTCTCCTCATGTTGGATTTTTGAACAATCCTTTAAATGTCTCAACAATTCATATTATGTGTAGCAGTAAAAATAAGTGAACTTTTTAAGTGTTAGAGTCCTTTTTAATTTGTTCTTATTGTTTATCTTATGACAATGATTTAATTTATTACGATCTATAGACACTCACTTGTCATTTAATACTGTACATGGCTTTTTATCGCTGTCACACAATGAGTTGTAAATCTATTGTAGATAATCTACCCTCTCCAGTGACTATTCAGTTAAATAAACAAGGTCAGGCAAAGATTGGCAAACGTTAGTATCTACTTTGTAATGTTAGTATCTTAGGTATGAAGTTAACAGTTGATAGCGGAGCTTTTTACTCTCAAGTGTGAACGAGTTTGATAGATATTATAGAGAAATGTTTTATGGCATGGAGTTAATGATACTGGCGACTGTCACAGGCGCTCAGACTTAATGTTTACACACTTAGATTACACAGAGAAAGGACTTGTTAGGTGGTTGTTTTATGGTTACTGAACATTGAAAAAAAAAAGATAAAACATGGCTGTTACATTCTGTCAGTAAGTTTTTTTTTTCTCAAATGTGTAAGGTCATGTAGTTACTGTCTGGTATATTTTTTGTTGTTAAAGGGTTTTATGGGACATTAAAAGTTTAAAATGCTTTCACTGAGGTAGACATAAAGTTGAAAATGAAGTGTCATTAAGTTTGGGTCGTATGAAAAATATAAGAGGCATATAAAATTGTACAAATGTATCATTATCATTATTTTTTTAATGGGATAACAATGGATCCAATCTAAGTATTTAGAAATTTCAGTGAAATGCAAGAAAAGGAAATGTTAGTTTTAAACCACTCTTTTAATTATTATTGCAAACTGTTTGTTTTTAATTAAAAGAAGAATGTCTTTAGTATAGCCTTTAGTCAGAAAACAGAAATTAATAAGTTTCGGTGACCTCGAAGATTATCGTGACTTGCTTATAAAGTGTAGTGTTTTCTTTGTATGCTTTCAAATGTCTAGCAATCATAAAATGCCACTGATTATGCTTCTTTTTCACTCCAGTATTAGTAGCCTCCCTTGAACTGTATACTGTCTGTTTTGACACAAGTTTGACAGTCTGCCAATATTCCTAATTCTGCTTTACAGCTCTCCAGCTTAAAGTATCGGTTAACCTAGCCTTTGATCTGCATATCGGATTTGATTAATTTCAAATCTTCATACAGATAAGCCGATAAAAGCAATTTGTGTATGCAGTTTATAGCAGTGTTTGGACGGCCATGTTTTTTTTCTCTCTCTAGACTGTGTGCAATGAAGCTGTTTTGAGTGGTGGATAAAAATAGACTGGTTATAGGAATATGTGTAGTAAAGTTGTAATGGCCGACAAGTAGAAAGTGATAAGTTATATGTTGGTGCAATATTATTACCAGCTACTTTGCGGATAGTGGCATGGAAGTGAATTGTAAATTTCCGGTTGACAAATAAAGCTCTTAATGTGGTTAACTCTGTTATTCAGATAAAGTGTGTATAAAGTTATAGAACTGTACAATACTTGTGTGACATTTGATTTTATTGACATTGTGGTTTATAGAAGAAAAGGAGAGTGTGAATAACAGTGAAAGTTTATATATTTTTTTCTGAAGGAGACAGAATTTTAATGAAGTGTGATACAAAAACATGGTCAGCATTCTGAAGACCAGTGATGTCGAGCCCTGTACCAAGTTGTAGTACTCAGGGTCAAGGTCACCTAACTTTTTCTACATTTTTTCCTGTTTTATTTTGAAGTGATAACATTTTATGGGTGTGTCGTATTGTCAAAGGAAACAATATTTTGTTATAAATGTACTTTTGTTTAAGTTAAGATGGGTCGGGTTAAAATCTAGATGTCAATCTTACACACCCTGATTATTGTTCTTGATTCAAGTACTATTCTGAAAAGTATTTCACAAGAAGAGTATATGATAGTTAAACTTAACCATGATTTGTTTCTTAGTTCTATCAAAACTCTTAAGGCTCAGTTCTATCAGATGCTAGTTTTGCTCTTTTTGCCAGCCACCTTATGTGCCAGACTACAGTGAAACTTTACAGGAATGATGCATAACATTGAAAATTGTGCACCCGGCCTAGCTGTTTGTTTTTGGCATTGTCTAATGGGAGCAGAGTTGTTGCCCTGGATTTAGTTAAAATAGTCTTTTTATGATCAATTGTCTCCAAAAGTATGATCCAGAGTCTCAGAGTTTTAATGTTTGGACAGTATTTCAAGTTGTAAACCTTACGTTCAGCATGTCTGAATTATAAAACATGGCATATTATGTTGTCTCAATTATCATGTTTTCACTTAAAGTTGAGAGTGTTCTCTTTTGTTTGTGACAAAGATTTTCACAAGATTTTTTGTTAGAGTGTCTTTTATCATGACTATATACATGAACCTGCATGCTAGTTTAGTTCATGAATGGTTTGTAGGGTAGTTAGAGCAGTAACTGATTTCAAGACAGAAATTTCATTGAGGAAGTCAACTAGGAGGTGTAATCTTTGTTCTAACATGGTAAAGGTCGCAGCTTTCACCTGGTGTCTGTAAAAGGCCTTGTTCAGATCATCTTCACTAGCCAAGGGTTACGATCCGCCCCCCTCCTCTTCACCCTTGGCGGATATTACCAATATTTTGTATTTCACGGGTTGCGCCGCCTATCGGATTTTCCATGGTTATTCCCCTTAACATGATGACATCGATAGCCAATCAGCGCAAGCCTTGTAAAACCACTTTGTCGAAAGCAAAAATAGCTGCGCCAAGTAAAATAAATATGACTACGATTGAAGCGGATATTTGCCGACAATTTGAGATTCAGGCATTGAGACCTAATTAGAAACAAGCCATCAAAGCTCTGATTATGGTTCTTCTGTGCTTAGGTGGCAATGTTTCGTGATACAAACGGCAATAATTGCTACATGCTGTCATTTTTACATTTTGTCTCCCCTTGCGTGATAGTTGCGTGATCGTTTGTAATTGGCAATTTGATTGGACGCAGCTACCTATAGCTGCAGCAAATGAAAAATACCGCCGCGGAGATACAAAATATTGGCTATATCCGCCAAGGGTGAAGAGGAGGGGGGCGGATCGTAACCGTTGGCTAGCAAAGATGTGTTCAGATAAGGGTCACAGATTTCACTAGCTTTTGTAAAAGGTCTTGTTTGGCAGTTGTTTAGCTCTGGAGTATACCTGTGCCTGCATAGGTATATGTAGGTTCTTGTATAAGTTTTATCAGAATTTGATATCTTTCTAGGGTATATTATGAAGGATATAAATCTTGCTCTATTTAATCTTGCACATTTAACAATGATCTTGCAAATATTATCTGTAAGCCTACCCGAGCTAATGTGCATGTTTTTGGTATAATAGTTGAGGTGTTATTGCATTGCAGTTTATACTTGATGATTTAGTGCATTGATAATATAATGATACCTGTGTAAACACAAGTAGAGGGTTTATAATTGATATAACACCAGTGCTTCAAGTCATAGTTACCTGTAAGTGGTTGTCTGCTATAATTTCCTTTTCTTGTCATCGAAATACCAACTTCCTCTCTGAAGTGGGTAAGATCATTGAAAAAAAGAAGCATCATTGCCTAAGGTCATCAATTTGAACCCGTGTGAGAAAAGATATGAATTGAGCAAATGGCCAAGTTCTTCCGAATTGATGCAAGTACATGTAAGGCAAATAACACCTACAGTTCACACACCTAATTTGTGATTCTTGAAATTCTCATTCCTAAAGTTGTCCTTAACACCACTAAGATAAAGAGTAAATGTAAAATATCTCAGGATGGGTCTACAGTCGCTGACACCTTTCCGTAGCTAAAAATGTTTACTTTACATAGCAAAAGTTGAGAAATAATGGTTCAGTTTTATAGGATAAAAAAAAGCGCCTTGGATTTTGTTTTGCCAGTTTCAGCAGATACCACTATAGTGTTTGCAGGATTGCCTCCCTTTTAAAGAAAAAGATTGTCTCCCTTCTATAAGTCTAACATCTTGAAATCTTGTATATTTTCAGAGATTGAGAGTGATCACCCCTTAGCTAACCCTGCCAACAGATCCAGGGAATTATTCTGTTCTGAAGCCACTGACACATATCCTGTTACTGCACTCAGGTAAGCAGTTTCTTTGATAATCTCTGTTAATGTCTGATACTGATGCAAGTCAGTTTAATAAAAAAGAAACATAGAAATAATGTGAATTTGAATGACAAATTTCTCAAAAAAAGAAATACTGAGCATCAGAGATAAGTAGTTGAACAATTTTTATGGTATATTTATAAGCACACAGTATGATAAATGCCTGAAAATTTTAGAAAGTGTACAAGAAATATACAACTCTGTGATTGGCTGATATATATATTTTTTAATGAGGAATAAAGCGTGTTCTCAGAACAAAACAGAACAGAACAAAACCTTTATTCAGGAAGACACAGCTTATATTGCAGTAAGAACATGTGAATAAGTAAACAGATTACATGGGTAATATGGATTACATTAACAAAAGTAAGAAAGTATGAAAACAGTTTTACTAACAATATTTAGGGTTCTCCTACACTAGTGATGTAGCCATTCTTAACACTGCTTCTGGTACAATTTATGTTCAGATAGAAGATTCAGACCAATGAAAACATAGAAAAATAATTTTAACAGGAATTTTTTAGCCCATCATAAATTTTTCATCCCATTGCTTTACTGTTGAACAAATCTGTAATCAGGAGGAGATGGGAAATGTTGGTAAATCTGACACAAGATAACTCAGCCTTAACTGAAATCAGCCCACGATCTCACTGTAGGAATAATAACAACTATAGATATAGACATTGAAAATATTCCCCTTCATCTGATAAATGGTTTAGTGTAAACAAAAACGGCTGGCAGTATTTCAACAAGGCAAAAAGGTTTTCCTGAATGTTCGGAATGTTCCTGTCTAAACAAAATATCAATGAATAATTATCTTTTTCCCCTGGCTGACAAGATGTGGCTAACGGTTAGGGCTTCTTCCTGGATTGAGTTAATAAGAGGTACAGCATTCTGTTGACAAGCCGGCCCATGGCAGTACAATTGTCTTTTATGCCAGTGGACTCTTCTGGAATAGCTAAAATAATCTGAGGAAAAACTGCAGCGGCAGTCCATAAAAAATCAATGAATATTATTGAATAAATTGCACAGGAAATGAACCTGAAGGCAGGATTTCAGTGTATTGACTGTAAAGTAGTCATTTTGAGATTCTATTTCAGTGTAAAGAAATTCGAGAAATGCTTGCATACAGTATACCCCTGGTATGTGTGATGGTAGAAATGAAGTTTTCTTATTGCCTTCCCAGTGAAAGCAAACATAGTTACATGTGTGATAAGTAATATTTCCTCTGTCTGCTCGTAAAAGTTGGATGATCAAAAAAGCAGCTCTTAAGGTTGAAATTGATTATAATTCATTGATTTGGTTACTGTTAAATTGCACAGCCTAATTGTTTTGAAGTGCAGGTCCCTGGTAAATAATAGTCCATTAATATTTCATTGAGGAGCATCTTAAACCACCTGTTAGCAATTAACTTTTCTTACCATTGGTGATAATATTATATTAACTTTGATGTTATTATTTTTTTGTAATGGGAAAATATCTCTTGCCAGTTCTGTATATTGTATTATTGTAATTATTATTAAACCTTTGAATGAAGATCTGACATTTGTATATTCTCAGTATGTAATAATGGTCATTAGTTTTGAGGAAATACGTGTTCGTTCAGTCTGTAGGCAGACATGCAGACAACAGTTTGAAGTTCTGCAGTTTCAACAATTTTAAGTTCTGCTGTTTCAGAGGTGTTTTCCTCTGCATTTCTGAACAATTATTTGTATTTTGTGGTGGTGTTAAAAAGTACCATTTATAAAAAGGGCATGCATTTGTACTACTCCAGAAAAAGATACTGACAACACAAGAATACTAAAATATAAACTTCTTTTTTAACAAAATTTCGGTTTGAAGAAACGAAAGACTTCATGAATGAAGAAATAGGTTGTTCCATTAAATTGCAGAATTTTCATAAGGCATGTTGGTACAGTATTCTTGAACTACAGCTCCCTGAAGGTAAACCGTACAGCGATTTCATGTATCTAGTGGAAAGTCTTGACTAGCTGCAAATTTCAAACCCCTCATAGATTGATCTGATCAAGCTGTTTAAAAACCTCTGGTGATATCATCAATTACAGTGGGAAGTGTCGAGTGTCCACTTGTAACAAGTCTTGAAGCGGCTCGCGGGTTTCACAACCGGCTGCGCTGACACTATCTCTTCTGTAATCCTTGGATACAATCCTGACTAACCAAGATGGGCTGGCGACCACACAGGGCCAGCTCAGGGTCGGGTTATGTATCAGTTATGTGGACTTTCTTATTTTAAGACTTGTGGTGATTATCAGAACAGTAATCTTATAACTTAGACGAAAGGGGTGACCTGGGACAAGGCATTGAAGTCCTTCTTGCTTGGTTAAGCTCCAAATCATCCGGCTTTAACTTGCTGAGAAAAGCTTTAAAAGCCTATTTAATGTCTAACATGCAGTCAAGCTAAATGTGCAGAAGAGCATCTCTAGGAGAACTACAATATGGATATTCAGATGAAGTGGTTCTTTCCATTGATATAAGGGTGAAAAAAATGACAAATACTGTTAAATCGATCTTTTTGCTTTAACTGCATAATGGAATGAAATTTTTCTCAGTTAAAAGGTAGAGTAATTAAATAGATTCTAGAAAAGGTACTTTCTAGAAAGAAAATAAAAAAATATCTGGAAGATTTTGTTGCAGTCATATACAACACTGTTACACACTATCAGTTTGGTATTTTTTTCAAGAACATTTGTCTATCAAATGTTAAGTGTCCCCAGCTAAAAGAACAAAGTTAAACAGTCTTTTTTTTTGATCTGTGGATTTTTTATAGTCAAAATTTGAAGCGTCTTAAATTATTCTTGACTAGTGTCTCTTTTTACAGTGAATAAATATTTACATTATCTTTTATGGTACTTCAGTATGGAAATGTTGAAGAAATATAATGCTTCTATAATTTGTTTTAAATATACCCTTCTATCATTTGAAAGGTAGAAGATAAACTGTATTTATGATGTAAAAGATTCGAATTACTAACATAAAGCACATAACTTGCATTGACAACTTCTAGTGCTTTCAAGAATGTGAAATATTCATAATTTACCTTTTGTCCATAATGGTACGCATAAACATACACAAACTACAAACTACGCCCTACCCATACCTTTATCTTAAAATCAACATTTTTAGATTGAATAGACCAAGTAGGCCAATTTGTGTCATTAAATTATAGAAGGTGTCGTAAATCAGCGTCCCCTTTAACCCATTGGTAATTATATCTAAGTACTACCTTTGTATCGAGATGAGAAATAGACACTCGTAACAGAGTAATTTTTCAACGTCCTATTCAGTCTTATTCAGGTGTATTATCTCCCTTTGACCCTCTATGACCCCGATGTTTTGTGATATGCTTCTGTCACTCGTTTATTTTCAACAAAGACGGGTATAAACGATCATATTTCCTTGTTCAACCTAGGTACCAGGGTATTGAATTTGAACCAAACGGTAATTAGCATTTGTCATGCAACAGAAGTCATATTAAAAGTTGTCAAATTTAGTTTAAGATTTATCTCATTAAAATATACAATCTGAAAAATAAACCAGCATGACTGTGATATATCTTTTAATAAATGCGGTGTTTTATCTTTAAGTGTTA